>OX465295.1:97862644-98494436 GCA_949987735.1 Leucophora obtusa
AACACAACAAGAATATTTATATTATTTTACAGAAAATTTTTTTGATTAATCGATTAATTTTAAAATTTTGTTCGATTAACCGGTTAAGAAAAAAACCCGAATAATTATTTGCACGATTAATCGATTAAAATATAAAGCCGATTAATTAAATACCCTAGTATTAACTCAACATTTTTAAAATTTCACTATTTGCAAGAAATCAACTAACAATATAAATATCTATCTACTAACAATATAAATATCTATCGAAAACCACATTTGAGACCATTTTCGTGGTAGTGTAGTGGCTACCCGATCAAGAAAATGTATTTATAGTCATATATAGTAATATCTTGTTTAATCTTATAATATGTGAGCACATGAATGAATAGCCATATATAATTATATAGTTCTTATGTGGTTCTTTATATAACCATATATTTTTATAAAATTAGATATCAACCGTATAAGCCACATATAATTAGATATGACAAATCTATTGTCATATATAATTATAAATGATCATATATAACATAATATATGATCACATATGGTGGCATATAAGCCATATATTTTGAGATATAATAATGTATAAAAATTTGTTGCCCGAGTAAAAAAATTTTGATATAATCATATATTATTTTATGTAATTGCATATAGTAACCACATATGCTTTTAAATTAAAGCAGATATACTTTTATATAGTCATATGTTAGATATTTTTTCCTCAAAGGTTTTAATATGGAGACATATGTGATTTTATATTATTATATACTGGCCTACATATAATTGCATGTGCTATATATAAGTACATAAAGTAACATATTACATATATAATTACATATACGTTTATATACAATTTAGTATGACACTATACATAATAATATAAAACTATGTGGATCCATATAAGAAATATTTTATAATTTGTGTTAGTTATGATTATATATTGACGAATATGAACCCATTTATAACTAATAACGTTCTTTATAAAATCATCTATAATTACATATCATCCCACATAGGCAATTTTTTTCAAAGTGATTTTATATAAAAATATATAAGGTCCATATAAAACCGTATTGTATTATATTTGGTTCCATGTTATCAATGATTTTGAACTAGTTTTAGATTTAGTAATTACTAGGGATTGGCGCGTGACACCAAATGTTCGTGAGTCACGTTATTCACACGTGATCGTGAGTAATAATTACTATACTTAAGTGATTCGTGCGTGAGCGTGAGTAAGAATAAACCGTGCATGATTCGTGTGTGAGTTTATTTTTTGCATCATATGTTTTTAGTAATTTTTACTGTTTTGCGTGAGAATTTTCTGATTGTAAATTTTTAATATACTCATGTGTGCTGAGTAAGAAACGAAATGCTCGTGCGTGAGTAATTTGTTTTTTGTTTGTTTTTTTTTTTTTGAGCATGAGTCAAAAATGGCTTACGCACCGCACCCATAACATTAACAACACTGAAGCTTTAATACGAAATTCTCTATACTATAACGTACACTTGACTGATTTCTTGTATCTTAGTTGTATATCATAATCCTATTAACTTTAAAATTTCAGTGTTGTTAACTTTATTTTAAAATTACTAAATTAAAAGAATTTTTTTTTTCATGTTTATTGCACTGTCATGATAAATCTGGATAAAAGTAATGGAAGATTTATCGAAATTATAAGATCTCCAGCAGGCCTGGGGTTAATCATTACATTTCGTAATTAATTACACATGCAATTACACAATTACATGTAATTGTAATTGAAAAAAAAACTCATCTATAATTAAATATTATTTGTAATTGCAATTCAAGAAAGAACAATTACAATTACAAGTAATTGAAAATTTTTTTTTATTTAAAAAAATAATTTTTGTATGTATATTGTTAGATATGGTGCTATATAATATGATAAAAAGTATAAGGTTAATATTTAGATATAATTGTATCAAACTGTGTCCACTTTTATAACATTTTATATAATTTTATACAAAAAGATATAATTTGATGTAATTGGATGAGGACAAAATTCGGATACAATTGTATCGAATTGCATAAAATTATATCAAATTGTACCAAATTGTATACAATTGTATACAATTCGATACAATATGATACAATAAGACGTTCTCATTTTTCGGATATAATTATATCTAATTACATAAAAGATAATATATAATTAAATATAACTTCATATGGCTCCATATCATTTTTTTTACTTGGGTGGTTGTATGGTGTTAGATATTTTTATATATGATTATATATTATATTAAATGCTATAAAATATAATTACATATGATTCCATTTATGGTGCAAGATTAACAATATAATTTGAGATATGATTATATATGGTCCCACGTCAGTAATATTTTCTATGTGTTTAATATATAATTATATATAGTCACATATTACCTGAGAGACCCTACCATAGAATCCCAGATCGGGCACAAAAAATTTTTTTTTTTACTTTTTTAACTGAATTTAATTTACTTGTGATTATTTGTTTTACAGATCTTAAAAAAATTAACCCATTTTCTGCCAACGGCAACTTGGGATTAATAATATTTTAATATGTAATTATATATAATTATATATGTGACTGAGGTACTATTATCGAATCCCAGCTCGGGTACAAAAAAACATTTTTTTTTTACTTTTTTTAACTCAATTTGATTTAGTTATAAATATTTTTTTACAGACCTTAAAAAGGTTAAATCATTTTCTGTTAACAGCATCTGCAAATTATGTTTTCAATTAATAGTATTTTAAATATATAATTAGATATCGTAATATATAAAAAATTAGTTAAAGTTCTGAATTTGAGTTCTTTTGTAATATTTCTACATACTACTTCTTTTTTACTCCTACTTCTTTTTAATACCAACAAAAGAACTTGTGAAAAAGTGTTGGATAAGAGTATTTTTTTTCCAAAGGATTGCTAAGCTTATACACGTCATACCTTATTTTAAAGACATTTATATTACCTTTTCAACTGCATGTATATTTTTCTTATCCAATTATTAATTTCGTAAATACAGACTGTTGATATTTAGAATTTTAAGCCATATAAGTCGGTGTCGAGACCCTTCAACAAACATTTTTTTTATCTTCTTCACCAAAAAATTCCGTGAGTGCAAAAAATTAAAGATTTTTAATTTTTGTTTTTTTGCAAAAATGTTATTAATTTATTTTTTCTAAGTCATTTCTATTTAAAAATTTATATAATTATATATAACTTAGTAACACAAACAATGTTGTCTCATAGTCAGTCATTTTGTATAGCAGTGTGTGGCTGAGTGAGTTAAGTGGCCGACTACAACGCCACCAATCTGGGTTCAAATCCTGCCGACGGCATCTTTTTTGTTTTTTTTTAATGAAATAAATATTTTTTAAATAACAAATATTTTTTTTAAATTTTTTGTGTTATTTTTTAAATTTTATTAAAATTTAAATAATTCCAAATATATTATAGAATAAATTTTGATCTTAAATTATCCAATTCGATCTGGCAAAATTAGCTTATCCGTTTGCATCTAATTGGATCTAAATTAATCCCATAGGATATTTTGGGATCTATCAGGATCTCAACTTTATATTATTGGATCTCCCAATATTGAGATCTATTTGGATCGAATTTAATTCTGTAATATATTTGAGGGATCTGATCGGATATTACTGGATACCCCAATTTTGAGATGAACTTGGTTCAGATTAAATGTCGATCTATATCAAATGATATATGACTACATATGCTAGATATAATAATTTTTCTGATCGGGTAACTTTATATCGACAAAAAGTTTCAGAAAAATGGTAGGGAGAGGGGGGATCCTTCGCCACATTTTTTTCAAAGCACTCTCATTTCTTAACCCCTAATTATTTTTCAAAAAATTAAATTCAAATTGAAGATCCACATATCTTGGCTTTAATTTCCATGATTTTTATTCTAATTATTTGCATATTTTCTATTATTTTTTTTTTTTTTGATGATTTTTAAAGTAACCCATATCGGCGTAACTGCCCCAAACTTGGGGGATATTCGCCAAAAGAGATAGATACAATTTCAACAAAAAAAATTTGTTAGTATGGCAAAGTCAATCTTTTAATGACTGAAATAAATAACTTGGAATAAGTTCTTTGAGATACATATGTGATTCTTTTTAATCAATAAATCTCCACTAAAATAAAAAAAATAATTTATAACTATAATATGTAAGCTTCTCCGAGAAAAGGGACCTAGTGTGTCAAAAAACGGGTTTTGACTTAAGAGTGGATTCTGGTACCTAAAAGGATGTAGAATAAGATGAAATGAGTTAGATTTCTGATAAAAATTTATTTACCCCATAAAAACGTACAAAACGAACTTGATGTGATGCGTTCTTCTCAAAACTTCATTTTCACACACTAGGTCCCAATTCTCGGAGAAGGTCACATATAGTGATTCTTCAAAATTACAAAAAACTGAATAATTATTATAAATTTAAGAATGAACACGATTGTTCTAATTAACTATTAAACATATCGATACCCTAGATGCAATATTCTATATCTGCAAAAATACAATTGTTCAGGAGAGCAATAAAACTGATCTGTCTTCTAGAATATTATTTAAAAATGGCTACTTATTCCTATGTATACATATTTTGAAATTATTTGCGTTATTTACGTCGCTAATGTAGATATAGAGTTCTGAAATAAAATTTTAATATAATTTTATGATAATACTAGCAGATATGTATTTTTGATAAATATAAAAAATATGCATTATTAGGAACCAATGGCCCTCTAAATCTATACTTTTTGTGGAAAACAATATTATGTGCCTTCAAACAGGAACGAACACAGAATTGTTAATCATTTGAAATTAATAATGCAAGGACTATTATACCCATATCTTATTGTAAAAATTAATGGTTAGTTTGGAAAAAATATTGGGAAAAAAAATTTTACTAAAACGAACAAGTTTGCATCATTATATTCGTTTGCAAAATATTAATCGCTGATTAAGTTTCTTAATTCATTTTTTGCGGCACAAATCCTTTTTTCCCACTCCGCAATTATTTGGAATTTTTTCATTACGATGTATTTAAATCCACAATCTAAGACTATAATACTCATATATTGCCCAAAGTTTGGTGGTTAGTTTGGAAAAAAATGCGCAAAAAGTTTTGTGAAAAGGAAAATTTTACACCAATATATTCGTTTGCAGAATATCAATCGCTGATTACCTCTTTTAAGGCATTTTCTGCCCTTTTTCGCATTCCGCCGTTATTTAGCAATTTTTTAAGTGTGATTTCTTAAAATATATAATCTAGGGACTATATATACACGCAAAAAAATAAGTTAGTAGAAAAATTAGTAAAACGTCTTGTATATCAAGTGTACTAGTTTTCAGAAATTTTTTTGCTGAAATTCCGTTTTCAGCAAAAATTTTAGTTATATTTTTTTAGCACTAAACTAATTTTGAACTAATGTTTTACTAATTCATTTTGCTGCAAAAATTGTGCAGACAAGATGTAGATATCGCAGCTTGTCTGGAAACGGAAATGACAAAAAAAGAAAAACAACTCTACACATATTCTATATTTAAATTTTCAGCAAATAAATTAAATAAAGTAAAATTTCGCTACAAGTTTTTTGAGTTTTTTTCAGTCTACTAATATTCAGCAAAAAGTTTAGTGATTTTAGCAAGGATTTTTTTCATTTGCAGTCGACTAAATGTTAGCAAAACTTTTGCTGAAGATTACTATTTTTTTTGATAAAAATCAGCTCGCTGATTTTCAGCAAACCTTTTGCTGAAATTACCAACTTTTTTGCAAGAACGCTCCTGACTAAAAATTTGCTGACACAGCAACATTTTTTGCTGACTTTACTGACTTTTTTTTTGAGTGTAATACCCATTTCATACAATAACGTTTGGTAGTTGATAGCAAAAAAAATCGCGAAAAAAAAATTGCAAAAAGAAAATTTTCTGCACTAATATATTTCTTTACAGAATGTAAATCGCTGATTAAGTTTTTTAATTAAATTTTTGTACCATAAAGTCTTTTTTTCGCGTTCCGCTATTATTTTGCAAATTTTTAAGTGCGGCTTTTTAAATTTTAAAATTTATAATCTAGGAATTAGAATACACATTTCATAAAACAAAGTTTGGTGGATAGTTGCAAAAAAAAAAAAATCGCGAAAAATAAAATTTGCAAAAGGCAAACTTTTTGCATCAAAATATTTGTTTGCAGAATGTAAATCTCTGATTTTTTTCATTCATTTCTTTTAAGTGTGTTTTTTTAATTTATAATCTTGGGACTATAATACCTATTTCTCCACCATAGTTTGGTTCTTAGTTTGCAAAAAAAAAAATCGCGAAAAAATTTTGCAAAAAGGAACATTTTTGCAGCATTATATTCGTTTGCAGAATGTTAATCGCCGATTGAGTTTTAAATTATTTTTTTCTACCATAAAGGCTTTTTTATTTTTCCGCTATTATTTTGCAATTTTTTAAGTGCGGTTTTTTATTTATAATCTAGGGACTATAATGCACATCTCCTAAAGGAAAGTTTGGTGGTTAGAAGCAAAAAAAAACTTTTGTATATACCTCAAAAACATTTTATAATACCTTATACAGTTCAAATAATTTAAATTTATATGCAGATATAGACTTCTGTATTTGAAAATAAATTTGGCAGAGAATGGATATTTTGCTTCCAAATTGATATCATAGATGCCCTACTAAAAAAAATTATATGACTTTTGATATTATATATAATTATATCCAAAAAATGAGAACATGCAATTGTATCAAATTAGATCTTATTATGATCATATTAGATCTAATTTGAAACAATTAGATCTAATTTGATGGAATAAGATATGGTTTGATACAATTTTATCCGGATTTTGTCCTCATCCAAATGTATCAAATATAATATAATCATATCTAACTAGATATAATGGTATATAGTTCGATACAATTATACATAATTATATAAGGCATATGTAACTACATAAAGGTCTATATATAATTGGATAATGTAATATGTTGCACTATATATTGTGCAATATATAACAAGATATATGTATATATTTAGGATATAATTTCGTAAAATTTTATATAATTATATCTTGGTATATATCTTCCAATATATAATTATACAAAATTTTATATGATAATATATGACTATATCAAAACTTTTTTACTTGGGTGTATATAATAGGCGTGTTCGTTTACTTACTACAAGTTACTACTTTTACTACAGCTGGAAAAATTCAATACAAAAAGTAAATAAAACTTTCCAATTGTAGTAAAAGTAGTAAGAATTTCGAGTAAACGAACACACTGAATATAAACAATGATTTTGCCATCAAAAACTCATTTTGGCCAAAATTGCAGATATAGAGTATTGAATATAGTGTCTCGATATTTTAAACACCCGAGTAAAAATCTTAATATGGTGTCATATATAATTATATCTTATTTGTTAAATCCCCATATATAGGGTTTTTCAATAAGAGCGCTACAAAAGTTTTTTTAAATAAAACAAAAATGGTTTTGGATATCAATGAAATTCTTTATTCCTGTGAAAGTACGTTCGATGCCATTATGTATGGAAATCGATCTCTTTTGCATGACCACCACGGGCACGGTTGCAGAAGTCCAGACGCTGAACCCAATTTTCGACGGTTTTCAAGCATAAATCGGCCGATATTCGTACGAAGTTCATCAATCGTCGCTGGCTTGTTGGCATAGACCATAGATTTGACGTAGCCCCACAGGAAATAGTCCAACGGCGTCAAATCGCACGACCGAAGCGGCCAATCGACTGGACCATTTCGTGAGATAACACGTTCTCCAAACTTGGTTTGCAATAAATTGATTGTGACATTCGCTGTGTGGCTTGTGGCGCCGTCCTGTTGGAACCACATGTCCTCCAAGTCCATATCATCCAATTGGGGCCAAAAATATTCGGTTATCATTGAGCGGTAGCGATTCCCATTAACAGTAACGTGCCGGTCTTGATCATCACGGAAGAAGTACGGCCCAATGACGCCGCCGGCCCATAAACCGCACCAAACCGTAATTTTTTCGGGATGCAATGAGGACTCATGGAGTACGTGTGGATTGCTGTCTGACCAATAACTCATATTTTGTTTATTGACGAAGCCATTCAGCCAGAAATGAGCCTCATCGCTGAAGATGATTTTTCCATGAAAATCATTTTCAAGTTGTTGCTCAGCCCAATTCACGAACATACGACGCTTCTGGTGGTCAAGCGGCTTCAGTTCTTGCGTCAATTTGATCTTGTAAGGATGTAGGCCAAGATCTTTTCGCAAAATTCGCCACAACGACGTCACAGAGATGACCAACGCTTCGACGTGTGAGAGACACCTTTGGGCTTTCTTCAACTGAAGCCTCAGCGGCAGCAATATTCTCGACACTACGGGCACTTCTTTGTCTCACTGACATGGGAACATTTTGTACTGTGCCTGTGGATTCAAATTTTTCCACTAGACGCTCAATTGTTGATCTGCTAGGACGATTATGACGACCATAAATTGGACGTAGCGCTCTTAACGTTGAGGCCACTGACTCCGAATTTCGGTAGTAAATTTTAATAATTTCGACTCGTTGTTGGCTCGTATATCTTTCCATCATGAAATGGCAAACCTTACCTTACTTAAATCTCGGAAATGTCAAAAGAGCGGCAAGAAATATGGCGTCGTTTGCTGTCCCTGTCTTTCTACTTTTGTAGCGTCCCTGTTGAAAAACCCTTTACAACGACATACAATTTGATCCGAAAAATGGGTCATCTACATATGTCTAATTATTTCAAATTAGATATAATTTGATACATTTTGATCCGAGATTTGTCCATATCCAGGACATCAAATTATATCTAATTCGATATAAAAATATCTGATTTCATATAATTTTATCTAATAGTACGTATAAATCGTACGCATAATTTTTTAATATGATTTTATATGCAAACAATCACGTGAAAATTATTTGGCTATGGAGTAATTAACTCTTAATTTGCAGATAACTAAATTTGAGGTTGAACTAAAATATATATTAAAGTTATGTATACCCGAGTAAAAATAGTTATATATTGTCATATATCATGTGATTGGGCTACATCTGACAATGAATGGAGTCACATTAAGACACATTTCATTATATACAACTACATCTGATATTATTTTTTCAACGAATTTTTTGTAAGGTAATTGATATTATTACATATCCCCAAATCTGACTCCATATATAACTACATAAGCCTTATAAAACTAATCAAATTATATGTAGTGATCGATATGATTATATATGATTTGATACTAAGTTTTATAACACTGTATGTGTCGTCGTACTAAAAATATAATTTAATTTAATATAACATCAAAATTAGTTATCTGCAAATTTAGAGTTAATTACTCCCTAGCCAAATAATTTTCACGTGATGTTTTTGCATGTAAAATCATATTAAAAAATAATGATGCGCACGATTTAGAAGACAAAAGTATTCAAATAAATTTTTATTTTATGTTTTAAAATTTGGGTCTTCTTTGGGTGTTAAAACTATAGACATTTCAATGTCAATTTAATAGCTGGTATGCATAAAAAGTATGCCTACTATCAGACAAAATTTTATAAAATCAGATATTTTTATATCAAATTAGATATAATTTGATGTCCTGGATATGGACAAATCTCGGAGCAAACTGTATCAAATTATATTTAATTTGATATAATTAGACACTTGTAGATGACCCATTTTTCGGATCAAGTTGTATGTCGTTGTATATGGGGATTTATCAAAAAAGATATACTTATGTATGACACCATATTAAGATTTTTACCCGGGTATATATAAAAATACAAGTATTTTTAGTATGACAATTCATACAGTGTTTGTAACTTAGTATCGAAACATATATAATCATATCGGTCACTACATATATTTTGATTCGTTTTATATGGCTTATGTAGTTATATATGAAGTCAGATTTGGGGATATGCTATAACATCAATTACCATACAAAAAATTCGTTGAAAAAATAATATCAGGTGTAGTTGTATATAATGATATGTGTCTTAATGTGACTCCATTCACGGTCAGATATAACCCAATCACATTATATATAACAATATATAACTATTTTCACTCGGGCATATAGAAAAGTCTTAGAGCATTTTAGGCAGGGATGCACCAACTCTTTGTAGCTCCAGGGGCCATCTGGTGATTGTCTCCCAAAGACAGGCACTAACATAAAACTAATATTTTTTCACACTTTTTAAGCATTTAATAAAATCAAATTATTATTTTTTGAAAGCTTTGGATCATAATTTTTTTTATTACACGATTTGAGGAAGTTATTGCAAAATGTAGTTGCTTTCAATTATTTTTTTGGCACCCTAAAAAATACAAAAACACCTTTGTCCGCGACCACATGTGATGTAAATTCGTCAAAGTGGATGTCGAGGAAAGGTAATTGAAAAATGCACAAAATATATTTTTTTCAATTTTTATCTCCCTTAACATCGGAGAAAAATGGGATTGGATTAGTGTATGTGCCCCCCTCGAAGAAGTATCCCCCCTGTACCCTATTAACCAAAAAATGGTTTTTTTTTGTAATAATTGCAAAAATTTAAAAGAAAAAATGTAAATTTATTTTCAAATTGAATTTGCGTACTATGATGTATTCGGATTTTCAAATTCTCTTGAAATGTAACCCCAAACAGTTTTTCACTTCTAGTGAAGATTTGAAATTTTTAAGTTAATACCCTCTTGTTGATTAAGTGCAATACGTGATGACCCTTAACCCTGTATAGATCCCTGTACAAAACCATTTAATATTTTGGTGGTTTGTGTTATACCATAAACAAATAAGCATGCTTAAGCATGTTTTATACACCTCTTTATAGGCCTCTCAAATACCTTTCATTTGATATCAAATTTTCATAAAGCTACTTTGGAAGAAATATGAAAGAAACCGAAAAAACCAAAAATTGGGTAATTTTTGACCCCTAAACCTAAAACCAAATTTTATTTCCTATTACATAACCGAGTTTCATTCAAATCGGCGTGTACCACGTTCCTTGTAAGTACAGTTTTTGAGAGTGCCTTTTTTTTCATTATTTGTTCTTATTTATCCATTGCGATTTGCTGAGAGTTTTTGTATTTATTTATGAAATTGAAATCATAAGTAAATCCGTATTGACTATAACAAAAAAAAAAAATTAAATTTTTTTACTATTAAAGAGTACTTTACATTATAGGATTGAGTGCTAGGATCTGTGAAAAAAACCATGTGCTTAAGATTTTTTGGCAGTCATACGATTATTTTGGCAGGCATAAGATTTCTTATCGGATTTCTCATTTTTAGACTTTTTTCAAAAAATCATTCTCTCTCATGTGATTTGAACACACAAAGTCATCTTTGTTGATTTAGCTCTCGCACATTTCAAGTCTTTAGAATTTTAATTAGAATTATATTCCCAGTGTTATGATTTCTTTTATTTAAAATCATATGACTCAATCCTATAATGTAAACGGCTCTTAAGTCCGACGTATTATATGTATACTTTGACTTTAAATCATGAAATGTACATAACAACAATATGCATTAGCAAATTGATTTGCAGTAATATAAATGTTTATTTAATAGAAAGATCCTTTAATACAAATCAGATTATGAAAGGATTGTAATTATTATTTTTTTGTAATTATAGACAAAATTTATGAATGGTAAACAATTATAAGAAAAATATACTCATTGCCGTTAATAAATTTATTTATTTTAAAATTCTGAAAAATCTCATAGCAAGACTTTGCTACAAATATGACGCCTATTATGGGATGTGTAAAAACCCTTCTGTTAAGTATCTTAGACTTAAGATGAAATAAATAACTTTCATACCACTGTACTGGCGAACAACCAACAATAAGTTTTAACTGCACAAAATTGTCGATAATGCTATTTTCTAATACTTGTACAAAAACTACTAAAACTATAAAACAAAATTAAGAACAACTTTTAAAGTGAATCTTAATTCAATTGTACCATGTCATGATAGAACAGTAGTAGAAGAAGAAGCTGTTTCTATCATCATCATCTCTATTCACAAAATATAGACAAACACTACTGAAGCCTATATGACACTTGCTGGTTTCAGTATTAATAATCCAAAATATAAGAGAGCACGAATTTCCTTATGGGAGAAATAATGTACGTGAAGAGAACAACTAGATGGAAAGATATACGAGCCAACAACGAGTCGAAATTATTAAAATTTACTACCGAAATTCGGAGTCAGTGGCCTCAACGTTAAGAGCGCTACGTCCAATTTATGGTCGTCATAATCGTCCTAGCAGATCAACAATTGAGCGTGGGGCTACGTCAAATCTATGGTCTATGCCAACAAGCCAGCGACGATTGATGAACTTCGTACGAATATCGAACGTGAAATTGCAGCAGTATCGGCCGATTTATGCTTGAAAACCGTCGAAAATTGGGTTCAGCGTCTGGACTTCTGCAAGCGTGCCCGTGGTGGCCATGCAAAAGAGATCGATTTCCATACATAATGGCATCGAACGTACTTTCACAGGAATAAAGAATATCATTGATATCCAAAACCGTTTTTGTTTTATTTAAACTTTTTTACTTTTGTAGCGCTCTTATTGAAAAACCCTTTATATCGAAAAACTATCAAACTGTCAAATTGATGTTGGTAATGCAGTACCCTTCATATAATTTGCATTGATGGTTCAAAAAACTAGAAACTAGCAAATGTCATATAGGCTTTACGCTTATAAAGTCAGTACAAAAATCTGAAAGATTGCTGCCATTAGCTTTTATCCAATCCCCAATAAATCTGTTTTTAAATAATTAGTCATTTTCAAAACTTCTTTGCTGATCTTAATTAAATTTATTTAATTTTTTTCTGCTGAAAAATTAAAAAATAATTTGACTGTGTTTAAGCTGTCTACTAACATATTATTTTGAGTGTAAAAGCAAATACTATGGATGTTAGTGAAACAATCAACAAACGTAAAATCTCTCAAATTGTATAAAAGTTCTTTAATTACTGCCTAAACTTTTAGATGACTTTTAGACGAACACAATCCTTCCAGCATCTTTACAAAATCAGTTATATGAGGCTTTTCACACCAAGTACCCCGCTACAGGTAAACGTACACAGAAATAATTTTCAAAATTCTAATTAAATTTGTAAATACCTTTCTCATACCAAATTTGTAATTAAAAAAAAAATCTTGTTAAAAAGGCACCAACAAAGAAATATGTAAATCAAAAAAAAAAATTTCTTTTTTTTGTAACTTTTTTATTTTTAAACAATTTTTATATGAAAGATAACAATTTACAAACGAGTTACAAATATTTCAAACAAAAAAATTGTTGGTAATTTTTTACAAATTCTATTGTCGGTGCCTATTGTTTTTTCTGCGTATATCGCACAGTGTCGTGAGTTCATATAACGAGCGGCCAAAAATGGAAGAAGTAATCGTAGAATCACAAAATTTCGCACATATCGAGGGCCTATATTCAAAACCCTCTATCTTTGATTTTCACGAAAATTACTTTTTGATGGTAAAATGTTCACTAAAACAGCCCTCATCTATGGTGTGAATTTCATAGCAAACATATTTGTTTTTGCTGTTTTATTTGCATTTTTGATATTTCTCTATCTTACACAATTAATTTTTCTGAATGAAAAACCATCTATCTTTTCAAATAATTAATTTTCAAATATTTGTTTCGGAATAATTTCTTCTTGCAATAAATGTTTTCCTACTATTTTTTGCATGCTGAACATGAATTTGACATTTTTTAATCGTTTATCAAAATAGCGAAAGCCAATTCTGAATTGAATTACCATGAAAATGTTTTACCTTTTTGTTTTTATAAAATTGGAATTTTGTTACTTGATTTTCACTGTTAAAATCAAGTAACAAAACTATGAGACACAGTATTTAAATTGTTTAACAAATTTCTTACCAACATATCTTTAAAGACACTTCTACCTATCCTTCTACGAAATTTTGTCAGAAAATTCGCACGGAATCCATGCTTGGCAAAAAATGAGTAAAACAATATACTCCATATCAGAAACGGATTACAGAAAATTATAAATATTGGCAAAAAAACAAAAATTTTTGAAAATTGGAATCACCTAGAAATCAATTTACACTTGAAATAGTTAACTTAGTTTAGAACTTAGAAAACGCGTTAAATGTTAAATTTTCTTTTATGGTTATTAGCCATTCTTAATTGTAATATTAAACAAGTTTTAAAAACCTTTAGGCCCTTACAGATATTTTTGCGTTCTTACAGATATTTTTATAAAAATTTCAACGTCTGTCTACTATTAACTTGTCTTTCTCTTTTTAAATTGCATTTAAAAGTGACAGCTGGTGAAATTGTAAACAAATAACACCATTGTGAAAATTCTAAATTTTAATTAAGCAAAGTAATACACAAAATAAAACTTCTATATATAAAAATTAACTGAACGAAGTCAAGAAGAAGATTTTTTTCCCAAAATGACCCGCAAACATGATTTTTATTATTAGTTTAGTATTTATTGCCTATCACGTGGTGGTAGGTAAAATTTTTGTTAAAAATGAGTCACAGCCCTAGTGTATATACTTTTATAAGCTTCCCCAGTAAACAAAAAAAAAAAAAAAACGGGAAAAATTAAACAAAAGATTTTTTAAAAGCGCCTGTATATGGCTATTCATGACACATTCACATATTGTAAGATAAAACAGGATATTACTATATATGATTATATATAAATTTTTTTGATTGGGTACTGCTTAAAAGTTAGTAAAAAATTACCTTTGAAAAAAATTGCTGAAATAAGAAGATTATTTTTGCTAAACATTAGTAAGATAGGAACAGCAAAAATAAGACAGTGGAATATACAAACTTTAGCTATATTTGAGTTGAAATTTAGTTAACAGAAAACCAAAATTTAATTCAGTAAAAATTTTCATAAATAAATAGTAGACTAAAAGATCACAAAAAAAAATTAAATTTTCAAAGTTTTTTGGTTTTTTTTTAATACACTTAAATAATAAATAAAATGTTGATTTCAGAAGGCTGAACTTTCTAAAGTCAGCAATTTGTTATATTATCAGAATAGATTGCTATTTGCACTCTACTAAATTAAACATAAAAATAACGTTAGTTTTTGTTATTTTTAGTCTACTAATATTTATCAAAATTTTGCGCAGATTTCATAGTATAAATTAAAAATCAACTCAAATGTTTACGAAAATTCTGTTTTTTTTGGATTCTTATGTTATAGAGTATTTAGCAAAAAATCTGCTAATTTCAGTAATTTTCTGCAGGTTAATTTTCAACTAATTTCTTGTAGCTCCCCTACGGGGAAAGGGACCGGTCCTAAGTGACACGCAGGATAGGTCCCAAGGGGGCAGGGACTGGTCCTTGATCGGTCTTTTTGTTTGACATGGCGTTGTCATTGGAAATGACCAATTGCCACAGTTTAGACACCTTGTGACACGTAAGGTGGTGTGTTTAGAAATAGCTTTTCAAATAAACTAATAAAAAATTAAGAATTAAAAATAATCTACTTGGCGTCGAAGTAGTGCTCGATAACACAACCTTCTGCTTGTAAGGCAAACGCTCTATCGTCTGAGCTAACGTTGCTTGTGCGTGATGCCTGGCTGATGTTAAAGTTATAGATTTTTCGGTTTTGTTCAAAGAAAAAAGAAAAAACAAACACTACAAGCAAATAAAAAAAAATCAAAAAAAAAAAAATAATAAAGAAAACAACATTAACACACACACAAATATAGCAGAAGAGCCTTGAATATGCCCCCGATTGACCGGTCATGGGTCCTTTAATGGCAGTTGACTCGTTTTCTGCGTTGGCAATAATTAAATTAGAAAATCAATTAAAAATTAGAAAATTACCACAAAAACTTTAAGAATATAGAAAAAATTTAAAAATTCGCCTTTAGTTAAAAAGAAAAGTTAAATGAAATACCAATTGTTAAAATTAAAACAGCTTTAACATTAAAAAATTGTTGAAAATACAAAACTTAAAATTTCTTAGCAAAAAATTAGAGATATTTAAAATAAGACCTAAAATAAGCAAATCGTAAAAAAATAAAGTTCAAAATAAATAAAAGAGTAAAAGAGTAGATAAAAAAATATTTTTAAAAATTTGCCGCTAATTTGGTTTTTATTTCAGTATCGGTGAGGTTTTTTAAAAGCAACAGTGAAAATAACGGATCAGAAAACACTTAGAAAATTAATTCATTCTCTTTTGTTCATATTTGTACCAATTTAGTAATATGCCTTCGGTTGACCGGTCACGGGATAGGTCCTTGGAAGCAATTGACTCCTCATTCCCCGTAGGGTTTATCTGTAATTTTAAAAGGTTGAATTCTATAAGCGTTGATAAAACTGCAAAAACTTTCTTTTAAATCCTCGTATTTCCATTTTAAAAATTAATCCTCAATATGTAATTTAAAAACGTCTGCCATTGAAAAAAGAACCTATTACATATTTATTTAATGTGGCACATGTTCGCCTAAATGCTCATACGTACGATATTAAAATCCAATGACTATGAAATGTAACTTTTTTTAATCCATACTTATAATGATTGAAGGAGCATTTAACACATGTCCTTTAAAGTTGTCATGTTAACTCTTGTTAATACCACTAGTTTGCCTGTTATAACTGAAGGTAATGTTATCGTTATTACTTTTGCGATTACTGCAGCTTAGAATTTGTATTAGAAAAGTAATTTCTCAATTTCAATTTAATGTATACATATAGAACATTACTAATATCTAGCTAACACCACAAGTTGCAGCGCCATCAGCTTCTCTTACATTTGTACGACAAATCAGCCACAATATTGATTGTGAGTTATGTTACCACCAACAGCATTACCATCAACAGTAACTGAAGATAAAAAATTCATTTGAATAATACAAGTTGTAATCGTAGCCCATGTACAACGTGAAACCCATCAGCTTCGCAAAATTCAACTTGATAAATTTGCAAGATATTATTTATATTGTATATGTATTAGGGTTATAACTTTTAAAGTTTTTTTGCAAATATCAATTTTACCTAACCTAGCGGTGAAATTAAAAAAAGACTACATGTTAAGGGATAGCTCAGCGGCAAAGAGCTAGACTAGCAATCTTGAGCTCACTCACTTTTACTAGTGTATAGTAAAAACAATATGATTTTGTTTTGCGAAGAATTTGGTTTTAACTTTTAATTGATGAAAAAGAGTTTCCTTTATACTCGTTAAAAAGACTGCAAAAATTTTGAAATGGCAGTGCTCCTCTCCTATCACAACATAATGCTAAAATCATTAAAGTTTCTGTTAAAAAAAAAGTACATCTAAGTCACTAATTTTGGTGCTTTTTCTACTGCTTCGGCATCCCTTTTTTTTTGTTTGACCACTTTTTCATTGCGAAATATTGTGCTTTATTTTCTTCAATAAAAGTACTTCTTAAACAAGTTCAAAATGTGTTTAGTATAGTTTTCAGTAGGTACTATATTCGCAGGTGCATAAAAACAATTTTTATTAATGTTTATATATATTTTTAAAACTTTAAAAATTAAAAAATATTGAATTTAAATAAATTATTTATAAATTAATGTTTTTAGTTCGATTTTAGTTCATAAATTAATATCACTTTCTGTTTAAATTATTTTTCAAATTAAAGAAAGATGATACAATTTAAACAAGTAAATTACAAAGAATAAAAATTTGAAAGAATTCGATAAGGCCAGCAAGACAGAATACGTATTTTCGGCTTTCGCTACAAAATCATCATCAGTGTCGTTTGCCTTGACGGATTAATAATTTGATAATCGACTACTTATGTGAAAGTTGAAAGCAAATCGAATATGTTAACAACTAGGGTTTTCAGTCGATTAATCGTTATTCGATTAATCGAACAATTTTGCTCAAAAATTGTTCGAATAATTTAAAATGTCCATATTTCGAATAACGAATAATTCGAATAATTTAATACGATTAATCGATTGATCGAAATTGGTAAAAAATTAATAAAATGTTTTAAAAATATATATTTTTCATTAAAGTAAATATGGGATTTTATTAAAACTTATTTAACAAATTGTAAAAAACATCTAAATATCAAAGAAAAAATAAAAACCTCAACAGTAGTGAGCACTCTGCATTCATAATATCCTTTAGCAAAGGATATTATCCCAAGCCATAGGCTTCGAATTAATAAATGGCAAATTAAAGGTGTTTTTTATCTGAAAAGTAAGACAAAGAAATTTACGAATAAGTTGTTAACAAGATTATAGACAAAATTAGTATTTGTGAGCTCTAAATAATGTTTAATGAGAACTAAATAACCTTTTATATATATGAGCTTTTCACAGCCCAATTCAGCTAACTCTGCCAGAAACAAATTTGTCAAAATTAATCACAAGCTTTTTTTTAATTTCCTGCGAAATAGTTGCTAAAATCAAATAAAGGGATGGAGGGACGTAAATGTGGAGGGAAAATCAATTTTTAAGAGAATGTCTCTCTACAGAGAGACATTCACTGTCTATTTACAGTGCTTTTTCAGATTTCTGGCAGTGCTTTTAGTGCTTTCTGTATAGTTTATATTTTTGGTATTTGTTCTCGTTTTTTTTTTAATTTTTTTTTGAATTTTCTGTCAAAGTTGAAAAAATAATACGAACCATACAAAAAGTAAATTTTTTACAATGTTAATTATAGAGATAGGAAATCAAAACTTACACTACTCACCGGTAGGGGGCGCTGAGATTTAGTATCACCTGAGCAACTATTTAGTATCACTTTAGTATCAGCTTAGCCTATATTTAAAAACTCAAAAATTGCTGAAAACTGCGCAAAATAAGAGAAAATCAAGCTCAAAATATGTTCAAATAATTAAATTTGGGAATTCTTTTTTGTTTTGCTTTTTTGTTTGTTATTATTTCAATTTAAATAAAAAAACAAAATTGTCAATTTTTTGAAAACGATGTCGTTATAACTTTTGTTTTTGGTGATGCCATACCCCTGGTTTGTAGTACAATTTTAAATAGCAACTTCGTTATATTTAATCTTGAAAATTTTGAAATGTTAGTTTGGTGCTTTTTTACCCCTTTTTTTGGTTATTTTTTGAACCTTTTTTATACGATTTTACAAAGCTAAAATGTGTTTTTAAATTCTTGACTTAAATTTTTCAAAAAATTAATATCGTGCTTTTTTACCCCATTTTTGGTTAACTTTTACCCTTTTTACCCGTTTTCACAATGGTCACGGTGCTTTCTTGCCTTCAAGAGTTGGCAACACTGGTTTTATGAGTTGAATGCATATGAAATAGATACAAATACAAATCTATTCTCCTCCTCATTGAAGATATTATAGAGCGCTATGTCTGCGGTGTAGTTCTCCACGATTTGGATAAAATTTTAATATATTACAGAGAGGACAGAAGTAATAACATTTTTTATAAAATATGATCTCAATTATAGCATTTTTTTTATTTTTATGAATTTTAGAAGAGTTTCCGAAACTCTTTTTGTTCTTTTTTTAAATAAAATTATTAAAAATACAACAAGTGTATGTATATTATTTTACATAACATTTTTTCGATTAATCGATAAATTTTAAAATTTTATTCGATTAATCGGTTAAGAAAAAACCCGAATAATTATTTGACGATTACTCGATTAAATTAAAATGTCGGTTAATTGAATACCCTATTAACAACTCAACATAGACTAACATCAACGAAATATAACAATGCTATTTTTATCCTTTGTTTGTATTATTCTTTTCTGCTTTGAACCTTAATTCTTAAAGTATCGCAGCTGGTTCTATTAAACTCTGTGTATGATAACCACAGATTATTGAATTACAACGAACCTTTAAATTGAAATGTATGTTATTTAAATTATATTTTACACCGTGTCATGTGTTTTTAAGATGAATGAGGGGTATATATAGTTGATATTTTATTTGGTAAATGAATGTTTTTTAGTCTGACTCTAGATCATAAATTAATATCACTTTCTGTTTAAATTACTTTTCAAATTAAAGAAAGATAATACAATTTTCACAAGTAAATTACAAAGAATAAAAATTTGAAAGAATTTGATAAGGCCAGCAAGACAGAATACGTATTTTCGGCTTTCGCTACAAAGTCATCATCAGTATCGTTTGCCTTGATGGGTTAATCATTGATGATGATCTACTTTTGCTAAAGTTAAAAACAAATATAATGTGTTAGCAATTCAACTATAATAACATCAACGAAATCTAACAATGCTATTTTTATCCTTTTGTTATTACTGTTTTAGCCCTCTGTCATATATTCAAATTTTATCTAAATCGCAGAGAACCTCACCGCAGACCCAGAAAACTTTTTTTGAACTGGTGGCCTTTGACAGACACAATAATAGGTCTGTTGGCTGAAATCTAAATTTAAGTAAAAAGTTTGTAAAACTACAGTTTTATCTATAATTACACTGAGTTGTAGAATTTATTCAAATTTAGGGTCGCGGGACCCTCCCTGGGCTTAGTCCATATCATGTGAGAATATATAAGGGTGCTGAAGTTGAGCAAACATTTTGTCCGTTTTGCTCTATCTCGCTTAGTTTTCGAGATATGGGCCATTTTATAAAGTAGAAAATTTTTATAAGAAATTTCCGAGAGTCCAATGCCCTGCCAATGTTCATTTTTGGAGTGCTCAATCTCTTTTAGTTTTCGAGATATGGGCCACTTTAAAAAATCGCGAGGGAAAGAAATAGCGCCATTTTTAAAACTTTGGATACACAGCGCTGCAGTGCTATCTAGCGGGTAATAACAGTAACATGAAAATATCATATTTTGATTGAGGGGAATGTTTAGTTGATCTCTTATTTTGGTAAATGAATGCTCTTTAGTTTGACTCTAGATCATAAATTAATATCACTTTCATATCATATTATATTTTCGTAAAATTTGACGAATGGTTTCTTAAAAATTAGTTACAAATAATTTTGAAAATTAACACTTAAAATTAGATAAAGTACTGAGGATTTTTAGTATTTTGTTAAATAAAGATAACTAAAATCTTTGCTTAAATCAGTGTTTCAACTAAAAATTTGTTAAAAATTAGACAAATTGATTTGAAACCGGTTTGACAGATTTTTTCACTGACGTATTATTTTAAGTGCATATATGCACCGAACATATAAAAAAGGTAAATGTCGAGAGAAATTCAGGAGAGAAGTGATTTTTCCTCTACGTTTACGTCCCTCCTCCCTTTTTTATTTGCTACAGGATATTATGAATATAGAGTACTCATTAAACAAGCTTTATTACATTGAGCATTAATTTTAGTTAAGCTTATTTGTTATTCCCCCAGTCAGCTTTGGGTTAAAAATAACCAAAATCGGTCTTGCGGTTCAAAAGTTGTGATTGAAAATGTGAGGACACCATAAAAACCTTAATGCTAATTTTTCACTTCTATACAAATTTCAGTACATTTAAAAAAGCAATAAAATGTACAATTTTGTATGGAAAATTTCGAAGTGTCCTCACATTTTCACTCAGAACTGTTGAACCGCTGCACCGCTTCTGATCATTTTTAACCCAAAGCTGACTGGGGGAATAACAAATAAGCTGGGCAAAAATAAATGGTCAAAAAGGTAGATAAATCGGGTTTTTTGGGGTCCTTGGACCCAGAATTTTCAACACAAATATCTTTTTTTCAAGAGCTAATCTAGAAAAGCGGACAGCACCACTGAATTCAGCGTACTCGAATTAGGTTTACCCACCTAGTCTCCCGCTAGTTGGATTTTTCAACTAGCACAGTGTTATTAATGCTTTCGTTTTATATTAACATTTAAAAAACGGTATTTATTTCAAAATGACCAGAAGAAACGTTTTCTATTATTAATATAGTATTACCCATGACGTGGTGATATGTAAAAATTTTGAAAAAAAAGTTATACCCCTAACATGTATGTACATATATAGTTATGTAACATTATACATATTTTACATACACGTAGTATGTAGTACATTCAAGCAAAACATGTTAGATAGCCTCTATGAATCATTGTTGTGGTTAACCCTTTAAAGTACAAAATGTTTGCACTCAAAACAACCAGTATATAAAAATTCTCTACTATTATGGCTGTCCGAAAATCAATTGGTCTTATCCCAATAACGGAACATTTCTCCACGATTATGACCAGTGTTGCAAAATTAGCCAATTTATGGCTAGATTTAGGCGTTTTAAACTCTGTTAGCCGGAGAAATTAGGATTTATTTTTTGTTTTTCTCAAAATAGTTGTGATTTTTATTATAAAATTATAACAAATGTCTTTTCTTGGTCTTATCCCAATAACGGAACATTTCTCCACGATTATGACCAGTGTTGCAAAATTAGCCAATTTATGGCTAGATTTAGGCGTTTTAAACTCTGTTAGCCGGAGAAATTAGGATTTATTTTTTGTTTTTCTCAAAATAGTTGTGATTTTTATTATAAAATTATAACAAATGTCTTTTGTTCAATCTACTACACAAAAATAAATGTATACTAGCCCCATAAACCAAAAGATATCGTTACGTTATCGAAATGGTGATATTTATTATCGTTATGTAGAATTTTAAAAAATTTAATATTTATATTAAAAAAAGGAAACTTTTTAAAATAATAATTTAAAATATTGCAAAGATGCGGTCCAAAAATCGATGAATTTAGTTTGTTGCAAAAATTATAAGGGCTTTAAAAAAATTAATTTAAAACGCGTAAAAAAATTTAAGTCGAGCATGCCGACTGTACGATATTCTACACCAGTTGGGTTGAAAACAAACTAACGTTTAGACCCGAAATTCGAATGAGTTGAAATGGACTAGCGCCAATTGATCAAAAATGATAAAGCATTAGAAAACGGGTAAAGAACTTTGGTTTTACCTAGTTTTAAGTGTTTTTAAGAGAAAATCGGAAATATAGTTCATATGGCCTATAGGTTCAAATATGGACTGACTCTGTCCGAAATCAATAGGCGTCTTCACTAAGTTCATGTGAGTCAGTGTACCAAATTACATTAAAATATCTTCGTATTTGCGAACTGTAGCGAGCGAAAAAATCAATTTTTGTGGGCCTTTATACGGGTACTTGGACCGATTCTAAACAAAATCAAAGGACTTTATTCGTGGAGCCATGTGAATCAGTGTACCGAATTTAATTAATATTTGTGATCTGCAGCTTATGAAGTTCTATTTTGTTTTATTGTAATATTTTTTAATTTACTCATTTCGGTTACACTGTTCCGTTTTCACCCAGTACAAAAAAGAAACAGCTAAAATCTTGTAAAAGATAAAGATAATTCGGTAATTTAAAACCATAAAATAGTTTGATATAGTTTGTGAATAAAAAAAATGGTACTAAATATATTTGTTTAAAAAAAATCAATTTTTGATATTTTTGGCGGGACTTTTTTCAAAAATTATTCAGAAATATAAAAAACACCTTATACCTTCATTAGGGCGGGTCGATTTAATAATCGCCCATGGCTTAGTGAAAATCGTATTCTAGGGATCAAAATAAGAAACTTTGCCGAAGGAACCATACCTCTAAAACGAATTCTACTACCCCCCAACTGTTGACTTTTGTCCCGTAGGGTCAAGTTTTGAAAAATCCCACTTTGACCCATTTAGAGTGCCCCAATCGAGTCCAAATGTATGACCGACCCCCACTAACTTTGGAGGGCCGATCCACCCATGCCAGTGGCACACCCCCTGGAACTCCCCTGGGGGGTTCCCCATACAAACATTTTAAAAAATCACCATTTTTGGCACTTTATTTTATTATTTTTTATTTATTTTATTTATTTTTATTATTTTATTTATTTTTTCTCTTTAGAAATTTATTTAGTCAGAACATATGTAAATGAAAAAATTAATTTAACTTAGTAATAGAACAGAAAATAAAAAAAATTACTGTTTGAAGTCTTTTTTGCTTTCAAGTCTGGGCAATTTCGCACGGCTCTCTAATGTCGTCACCATAACAGCCTCTACATTTTCCGGTATAACTCGTTTGGAAACGCTAGCTAGCAATTGAACGTGTCGTTCTGTTGCAGGTCGTAAAATAGATTGTGTGGGTTTTTTAAGCCACCACAAGACACAGCTGCATGTCGTAAACTTACTTAAGCTAAATCGGTTACAGGTAGAATTGAACATAAAATTATCATAAAGGATTTTCCAGAAGTAATAAAAGGCGCACTTGCTTAACAGAATTTGTGGTCAGATTAACGTTTAATTTACATGTAAGTACTTTATGGGCAGTTTTGACAACAAAATCGGTTACAGGTAGAATTGAGCATAAAATTATCATAAAGGATTTTCCAGAAGTAATAAAAGGCGCACTTGCTTAACAGAATTTGTAGTCAGATTAACGTTTAATTTACATGTAAGTACTTTATGGGCAGTTTTGACAACAAAATCGGTTACAGGTAGAATTGAAATTACCATTTCATTCTTATTACCTCGTCTCCTAGACCATATATAACGCAACAGTTTTTGTGAATGCATTAAGTCGTTGTGAAGAACTCGAAGTGTGAAGTGCTAATTTGAGATAAAAAAATATTTAAAAAAAAATCATTCCAAATCAAGAAGTTTACAATGAATCCACCATCCTCTACACCGCAAGATGAAGCAATAACAACATCAACAACTATCGAAAACCCAATGAGTCATATACCCAGGCATGATGTTACTGTTTTTGGTGTGTCTACTGATTTGACTGATCTTAATTTACCAACCCATCTGGATATCTTGAGATATTATTTTTACTTGAGCGAACAAAAAAAGTTGTCCTATAAAGCATTCACTATTCAAGTACAAGATAATTTGATTGGAATTTGGGAAAAACTTGGTATGGAAATAATGCTGAAAAAAAGTGTATGTAATAAATTGAATAGATTGCTTGACAAATATCAAGAGCAAATCAAGAGAAGAAACAAACCCCAACAATTTACAGGGTATGTCAAATCTCTGGAAACAATTTTTTTCATTGGAACATGTAAATGCGATTTGAAGGCAGCTCCATGTGCATGCGGTTTGGTTCCCGAACGCCTCAAAGAGTTTATGCACGATCAACATAATAAGAGAAGTCTAACAATGGATGGATTTGAGATGGAAATTGAAGAGCAAGGAGCAACGTCTATGTCATCAATGCCAACATACCAAGATCCCGATGATTCAACATACGCACCGCCACCGGTTCAAGAAGATTTGGATATAAGCACAAGTTCACAATACACACAGAGATACGATTGTTTTAACTTTGCCTTGGTATGTGACAGATTTGGCGTGCCTGATAGAGTAGCATCAGCAATGGGAACAGCTCTTTTCCAAGATTTTAAAATGAAAGATATCCATGGCAAACCTCTCATCATGGATAAATCGAAAGTTCGCCGAGAAAAAGAGAAATGCAGACAAGAAGTGCTTCGCAAACGGTTAGATGATACCAATTTGTTAGCATTTTCATTCGATGGCAGAAAAGATGATACTTTAACGAGAGATACAATTGATGAGAAGTATCATACTAGAATGGTAAAAGAACCTCATCTTGTTATTTTGAGAGAACCGAATTCTGAATTGATTGGTTACGTAAGACTGGAACATGAAACCGCTGAATACAAAACAACCAAATTAAATGATTTTTTCAACGATAAAAATATATCACTGGATGCATTAATTGGCATATGCACTGACGGTGAGCCAACAAACACTGGCCCAAACGGTGGAATTATACGACGATTCGAATTGCTGTTAAAAAGACCATTGCATTGGTTCGTTTGCCTTCTACACTTCAACGAACTTCCGTTTCGGCATTTGTTTGAAGCTTTGGATAAATCAACCAGCACTGGACCAAGATCGGCAACCGGAAAATTGAGCCGTCAAATCGAAACTTGTGAAACTCTTCCGGTAAGTTATTGCTATCACTCATTTATTATAATTGTCAACCGTTTTTAATTGTTTTATTTTTATATATTTTCAGGTGGTGGACGGCTTTCAGAAAATTGAGTTGAAAAATATGCCCCCTGCTCCAGAAAAAATTGAATTTTCCACCGATTCCAAGTACTTATACGACATGGCCCATGCAATTTCTAGCGGCGTGGTTTCAGTGGATCTGGCAAACATCAAACCAGGGAAAATTGTACATTCTCGGTGGCTCACCAAGGCCGCTAGACTATTACGATTATATGTGACAACGGAAAATCCAGATGCAAATTTAAGAATACTGGTTGAATTTATAATTACATGTTATGTGCCAATGTACTTCAATATCAAGTATTACAGCTCTGTCGTGTACGGTAGTAGATTATTTTTCAAATTCATTAGTTGGTCAAGATTTCTAGAACCTCGTTTACGCAAAATTGTCAATAAAGTAATTACAGATAATTCATATTATGCGCATTCGGAAAATATCTTGTTATCAATGTTGTTTGATGATAGCAAAGAAAAGCGCGACTGTGCTATCAAGATAATTCTACGCTATCGAACCGATGTTGACGACCCAACGGGACTTAGAGCTTATAAAAAACCAGATATAAACTTTTATTGCACAAGTTTCACGGAAATGATCAATATGAATGACATAAATGACGTATTTGAACCACCATTCACGCGAAGCATTCCATACGATACTTTGAAAGAATATTTAAATCAAGATGATCCACCGTTTAATGATCCAAAAATTCCATCACACATACAAGAAACAGAACGACACGTTCAATTGCTAGCTAGCGTTTCCAAACGAGTTATACCGGAAAATGTAGAGGCTGTTATGGCGACGACATTAGAGAGCCGTGCGAAATTGCCCAGACTTGAAAGCAAAAAAGACTTCAAACAGTAATTTTTTATGTTTTATTTTCTATTACTAAGTTAAATTAATTTTTTCATTTACATATGTTCTGACTAAATAAATTTCTAAGGAGAAAAAATAAATAAAATAATAAAAATAAATAAAATAAATAAAAAATAATAAAATAAAGTGCCAAAAATGGTGATTTTTTAAAATGTTTGTATGGGGAACCCCCAGGGGAGTTCCAGGGGGTGTGCCACTGGCATGGGTGGATCGGCCCTCCAAAGTTAGTGGGGGTCGGTCATACATTTGGACTCGATTGGGGCACTCTAAATGGGTCAAAGTGTGATTTTTCAAAACTTGACCCTACGGGACAAAAGTCAACAGTTGGGGGGTATTAGAATTCGTTTTAGAGGTATGGTTACTTCGGCAAAGTTTCTTATTTTGATCCCTAGAATAAGATTTTCCCTGAGCCACAAATCGACCCGGCCTAACCTTCATGTTACACTGATAACAAGTATATATTTTAATACAAATATACACATTAACATATGTGACCTTCTCCGAGAAAAGGGACTTAGTGTGTCAAAAAACCTAGTATGTCAAAAACTTGGGAAAATCGATAAAGATGAGAAAATATCGATTTTCCCAAGTTTTTGGCACATTAGGTTTTTTGACACACTAGGTCCCTTTGCTCGGAGAAGGTCACATATAGTAATATAAAGTGGCTTTGCATCCATATGTATTCATATATTATTGTATAATGTCCCAGTAAAAAAAGAGATGCAGAAGCAATAGAAAAATCGCTACAATGTACAAGGTGTACTTTTTTTTTTAACATAAACATTAATGATTTTACCATTGATTTGTCATAGGAGAGGAGTACTCCCACTTCAACATTTTTTCAGCTCTTTTTCACCAATTAAAAGTAAAAAAAATTTTTCGAAAAAAAAAAATTATATTTTTTTTTTATTTTACAAAAGTTTTTTTTTATTGCCACCACCGGGTATCGAACTTGCGATCTCACTGTTACTGCGAGCTTTTGTGCTTTATTCTCTTCCATAAAAGTACTTATTAAACAAGTGTAAAAGGTCCACTCCAATTCAATATTATTTTCAGTTTTATTTTTACAGGTGCATAAGAAGCAATTTTTAATAATTTTTTTTATATATACATATTTTTAAAAATTTTAAAATTAAAAAAGATATTGAATTTAAACAAATTAATTATGAATATTTAAAAAAAAAAAAATAATAAAATAAAAAAAAAAAATTAAAAAAAAAATATTGGTCCCGCCGGGAATCGAACCCGCCACCCTCTGTTTGGAAATGCCAAATGATACCAAAATTACTTTTTAGGATCACTTTTAGAGCAATTACTCTTTAGAAGCAAGTAATTCTAAAAACGCTGTAAAAATATACTAACGGATTCTTTCGAAGCAATGAAAGAAGTGATTTTTTGAATTTGTTCCGAATAACTTCTATAAAAGCAGTAAAAATACACTAATCTATACTTGCTAAGTAGTGAAAGAAGTAGTCTTTGAAGCATTACTTATATTTTTTGTTGCTGGGATGTTATGTATGCCTTTTTCAGATCTTAGGAGTTTTTCTTTATAAAAATAACCTCTGAACCACAAAAGGTAATATTTAGAGGGTTAAGTGAATATGAGTAAGTGAATGCAAAGACACATCGTCATCGTCATATTGTTTAGCTTCGTCATCTTTATTAACATTTCTATTGCAGACGTACTTCAAGATATTATATTTATACACACAGTAGTATGTATGTAAACTGTTTAACTTAGGAAAATTATCCATATCCGTTTGAAGAATCTGTAACTGTTTATGAATTAAAGCATTGTTATGTAGTATGTGTATAACTAATACAAGCTTATTTACTTACTCTCCTATATGTAACACATACACATGTGAAGGTGGTATTAATTTTCTCATATGTTATCACATATTAACAACAATGTATTTTATTTTGTTGTCACTTCTTACCTCTAAATTAAAGTACAAAAGGAATAAAATCTACTGTGTCAATTGCTATACTTATGCACCTTTCTGACATTAAACACTTTTCCACTATTCACAATGGATATCAGCAAAAGGAAGTGTATAAGAGAGGGCCAAATGTAAAAATCTGCTATTTTTAAAACAGAAATATGCAAAAACTTGCCAGAAAAGAAACTAAATAATGATAAGATAACATTTTTAAAGTCGATTTAGCTTCCACATTGCGATCAAGGTTTCGGAATTTTGGAAATACTTAATGTTTTCGCCTAATTACATTTTCGAAAGGCTAACGAATTTTTAGACACTGTGGTTTGTTTCATGTTTCAGATCGGTGGCTTATAAATATCTTTAGTTGTTTTTAGTTAATGACGAAACAGTTTTTTGTTGTTATCCATTCACTTTTTTGTTCCATCCCAGGAAAATTTTTTACAATCGGTAGCCAACCACACCTATTCTACAACTGATTCCACTGCAACCGATTCCATGGAACCGGTTCCGGAACCAGTTCCAGGGATCCTATGGGGAAGGTATGACTGACGTAGAATCAATTCTATAAGTAGTCCAGAACTGATTCTAGGGCAACCTGTTCCACTTTGGAGCTATAGAGGTGGTTGCCTCTGGGACAATTTCAAACAAAAATAATCGGTGTTAGAATCGACAGTAGAAGGGGTTGTAAAGGAAAAGTAGTAGTACCGATTCTTTGGACCAGAAAATTTTTTTGAGTATATTACTAAAAATCAAATATTCGGTCCACACTAAAGTGTAGTGTTATTCCGTGGTGTTTTCCGTGTTTTGCCTCATACAAAGCTTCTGTTGCGGTAATAAATCTTTTATTCTGTTTTTTTTTTATTTATTTTTTTAGTGGTATCATGGTTCGAGGCGTGTTAGAAGTTTTGCGTGTGTGTGTTTTGGAATTTTTTCTTTTTCATGATTGTGCGGTTTTTTTTAACGGAAATTCTTATTCAAAACCCAACACATATACATATATCTCAATATGAAAGAGCTATTGTGCCCTCTGCCTTTATTTGAAATTACCATGACGTTATTATCACTAAATATTTAAGTCAGGAAAACCCTTGTTTGAAAAAAGTAACAAAAAAGAGATTGTTTTAAGATTTTCTGATAAGATTTTTAAAGATTGAAAAATGTAAAGGTTTTGTGATTTAGCAATAACAGAACGAGCGGCGTGACGGTATATTATAATTGTAGTTATATATATGTAATAGCTGCTGGCAAAAAAGATTAATTTATTTTTAATGCTGGTGTGGCTGGAAGGAATTTATATAATAATGTAACGTGTGTGCAACATTTATATACCCCAGCAAAACCAAACATTACCAAGTAAAGTATAAAGTAATGTATAGCAAGCGCGCCTCCAGCAATTTATATAAGGGGAAAAATCATACGCCGCAGTGCCCAACTCAATATGTTTTATTTACGGTGGCGTATGACTTTTCCCCTTATAAAGGGTGGTCCAACCTTAACGCACGATGTTAATTGTAAATAATACAAAAGGTTTTCAGAGAAGTATCTTAATAGTTTTTATTGTGATAGAAGGATCTATGTCAATTATGTGTGAAGCAAAATATCCGCCAAATGCTCGCAACTGCTTCGGTGGCATACCTATATTCGATGGTCCATATTTTCAATGACCCTGAGACATAATTGAGGTTCAGTGTCTTTCATATGCCGAATTATCTCATCCTTTAGCTCTTGAATTGTTCTTGGCTTATTGACGTACAATTTTTCTTTTAAATATCCCCAAAGAAAGAAGTCCAACGGTGTCAAACCACATGATCGTGGAAGCCAATTAACATCTCCACGACGTGAGATAACACGGCCATTGAATTTTTCGTGCAAAAGAGTCATTGTAAACATTTTTACGGATACTCCGGCACATACGGAATCATGAATACGGCTTTTACGGCACATTAACGGTCCGTAATACACGTATCCGTCAAAGCTTGTACGTATACGGAACATTAACGGACCTTGTAATCGGATTTTCGAACATAATACGTTTTAACTCCGTTTCCGTTACGGACTAATGCGTGTTTTACAATGGTTTGTGGTTTATGTAAGATCGTTTGTTTTTATAACAAAAGCTCTGTTCCACGTACGTTAACGCGGCTACGCAATTTTTCCCAAATTGTGTGTAAATTGTTGTTGTTTCGAGTAAAACGCCTTCGTAAATACAATGAATTAAACCATAACTAATTTATTTTTTCTTTTGCATGTAGATGATCGATTCTATTATGGGTGACTGTCGTGAATTGATGCGCTAGATAAAGAGGTAAACTGAAGTACTAAATATAGTGTAAATGTAAATAATATCGTTACTAATAAATCTGTTAAAAAAAAAAAAAAAAATTTTAGTCAATTTAGATAGATATACAAGTCCGTTTTTGGTCCGGAGTCACTCCGGTTATACACGACATAACGGTCCGTAAATGGTCCGCCATTGACGGACTTTCAACGGACTTGTCCGTTTTTTACACGACGGAACGGTCCGTAAACGGTCCGTCAATGACGGACTTTCAACGGACTTGTCAGTTTTTTACACGACATAACGGTCCGTAAACGGTCCGTCATTGACGGACTTTCAACGGATTCGAATCAGTTTCGATGTTCCTTAAAATCCGTTTTCTGGTCCGTATACGGACCCGGAAAACGGTACGTAAACGGAGTTGGATTCCATTTATGACGAACCGAAAACGGTACATAAACGGAACGATTTGTTTGTTGTTGAAGTGGCACCATCCCCTTGGAAGCACATATCGTCCAGGTCCATATCCTCAATTTCTAGCTACAGAAGTCCGTTATCATCACACACGAAGACGAGTCGAGGTTGACGGCTCTTCTGCCACACTATCGCGAACAACAGCAATGTTTTCCGCAGAACGAACTGGGCGAGCATGCACAGGTGTTTTCACATTTCGAACAGACCCGGTTTGCTGACCCGGAATCGCGCACAATTCTCCCGATTGTGGACACATTTGGTCGATTATGCTGACCAAAGAAATCACGAAGTGCACGAAATGCATTTTGATTTGAAGGCCCATTTTCGTAAAAGAATTCAAGAATCTTAACGCGCTGCTCAATTGTGTAACTCTCCATGGTTGAATTTGTCAAATACTGAAACAAAGAAATGTCAATTTGAGTTGGGAAAAAAACTTGATGTTAAGGTGTGACTCACAATTAACATCATGCATTATGGTTGGACCACCCTTTATTACTTAATTGCTGGAGTCGCCCATGTGTATAGCCATAGTAGTCCATACTTCACATCTTTCTTCGCTGGCCACCAGGCGACCTTGGTGGTGATAAAGTAAGTGTATACACTCATAGAAATAAATCTGTAAAAATAATAGAAAATCAACTAAAAGTTAAAAATGATATTGCAAAAAAACAGCTGAAATTAGCGGATGTTTTTGATAAATCCTAGTAAAATAAAAACAGAAAAAATAAAACTGTTAAATTTACAGAATTTTAGTTATTTTTAAGTTAACTTTTAGTTAACCGAAGATGACAAATTGGAATGTAAAACCTGCAGAAAATTTTGCTAAATATTAATAGACTAAAAATAGCAAAAACAAAATGTTATATCTACAAAATTTTAGTTATTTTTAAGCTAAATTTAATTGAGTGAAAATAACAGTCTATCCTGCTAAAATAAGCAAAAATATTTGCTAAAGAATTTGTTAACTGCTGTTTTCAAAAGGCTCGATTTTTATTTGCAAAATTTTAATTTTTTTTGTGATATTCTAGGCTAATAATAAATTAGTAAAATTGTTTGCTAATTTTAGCAGGTTAATTTGTTATTATCTATTAACAAAAATTTAACTCAAATATAACAAAAATTCTGTATATTTAACAGTTTTAATTTTGCTGCTCCTTCCTTACTAATATATGCAAAAATAATCTGCTAATTTCTAATATTTTTAACTAATTTTCTTTTTACAAAATTTTCTATTAGTGTACTTATGTGGTTAGGAGGCTGGAAAAAGTAATGTTTCTAAAAATATATTTTCATAAAATATACACTCTAATTAATTTTTGTTTATGCACTACCGCCTCCAATACCGGGCCAACATTGTGCCGTTTGTATTTTTCTACCTGGGTTGTTATAGATGTGTGATACCCAGATAGAAATTGCCGACGTTGCAACAAAAATTGTACTGGGAGAGCACTGTTTTTTACGAAATGCCGGCACTACTTAAAACGTGCTTTGCCAGTACTGATGTCTGAAAACTACCGAGCTTTTTTTAATTTATTACAATTATTATTTTATAAAGTTTATGTATTTTTGCATCTATTACCCGGTGTCTTCAAATGCAATAAATTATATGATATGAAATGTCAAAAACATTGCAGCGAAACGTCAAAATGATATCAATTGCAGAGTGGTGGAGAACACTTAACCATTTCATGGATAAGAAATATCATAGATTTTTCTTCGAAAAACACCAAATTTTATGAAACATTAATGTTTACCGACAAATAATAAAAAACTAAACACTTTTCCATTCCTTTTTACCAAATTTTTTGTTGTTTTACTATTACAAAATTAAAATGAATACTAAAAGTGACATTTGATCTCTGGCATCATTGCAAGATCCGATGGCATGTCAGCGATATCATGATATTGCAATAAAATTGAAATTGAGTGTCTTCACTTGAGATGAGAACATTTTGACAATTGCTTGCTATCATTTTATTGCATGTCAAGACACTAGGTTACACAATTATTTATGTAAGAGAGACATAGCCATTCTTTTCTTGTGAAGTTTCGAAAGAATATATTAAAAATCCGTGATGTACACTAAAAGGGCAGTAAATTACCAGCAAACTAATAAATTTGTTATTAAATGTACTGAGATAATACCAAAAAAATAAAATCCCAAGCTTGCGCCAACGTTGGGAAATATCTACTGCCAAGCGTTTATTGGTGTTATCATTTCGACAACATGCCAGTACAGTGAAAGTTTAAAATCCGACGCATTGCCAGTACATGTACTACCGTTTCCCATACAGGGCCGACATTGTGCCGTTTATATTTTTCTACCTGGGTAGCTACAAATTAAATGAATGATAAAAGCATTTCGAGCTAACTTATAAGCATCGAAAAAAGGTATTCCAGAAATTATTAAAAGTATTTTAGAAAATTTTAATTGTATATCACAAAATATTATTTGCACTTCAGAAACTACAATATTACGCAAATTTAATTATTTATTTATTTAGTTGTGTCCAGAAATAATGAAATCTATTTCAGAATTTCATAGCTAATAGAGAAAAATTTCGCAAATACATTTCATAATTTCGGAAATACGAATGATAATTTCTGAAATACAGTTTGATAATTTCTGAAATACAGTTGTGAATTTCGGAAATACAATTAATAATTTCTGAAACACAATTGATAAAACTGAACTTCAATTGACTAGTTCTGAAATACAATTCATAAATGTGAAAAATAATTGATGAGTTCTGAAACACAATTGATAAAACTGAAATTCAATTGATTATTTCTGAAATACAATTGATAAATCTTAAAACAATTAATACAATTGGAAATGGTGTAGAGCGTCAAAAAGATGTAAATAAAATTATTTTATTCAAAGATTTCAATTTAATAAAAAAATAAATATATAATTTTATAAAAAAATTTATAGAAAAAAAATTTTAATTTTATAAAAAGAAATTAATTTTGTAAAAGAAATGCATATTGAACTCGTTACCTTCTATTGTAATTTTTATACAATCAGTGCTCTGCCAGTCTATTATTTTTTGAACAGTTGGCAATATATGTCTGGGATCTTATTTAATCCCAAATAAATGGAGATCTTACGTAGTACCCAAATGTAATGCGGCATCTAATTTTATCTGTCATTTTTATGGATACTTTTAGATGTCAATCCCCAAATATATTGCTGTTTCTAATTCGATCTGCAATTTTAATACCGAAAAAAATTGCTGGATCTAATTCGATCTGCCATTTTTCTGATAAATTTAGATCCAAGTTTATCCCCAAATATATTGCTGGATCTAATTTGATCTGCCATTTTTCGGTTAAATTTAGATCCAAGTTTATCCACATATATATCGCTGGATCTAATTCGATTATGAATTTTTCGGATAAATTTAGATCTAAGTTTATCCACATATATATTGCTGGATCTAATTCGATCTGGCATTTTTCGGATAACTTTACATCCAAGTTTATCCCTAAATATATTGCTGGATCTAATTCGATCTGCCACTTTTTCGGATCAAATTAGATCTAAGTTTATCCACAAATATATAGCTGGATCTAATTCGATCTGCCATTTTTCGGATCAAATTAGGTCTTACTAAATCCCAAAATATATTGCTGGATCTAATTTTATCTGCCAATTTTCTATTCAATTTATATCCAAGTTTATCCACAAATATATTGCTGAATCTAATTCGATGTGCCATTTTTCGGATCAAATTAGATCTAAGTTAATCCACAAATATATTGCTGGATCTAATTTGATCTGCCATTTTTCAGATCAATTTATATCTAAGTTTATCCCCAAATATATAGCTAGATCTAATTCGATCTGCCACTTTTTCGGATCAAATTAGATATACGTTTATCCACAAATATATTGCGGGATCTAATTTGATCTGCCAAAATTGAGATCAAATTAGATCTAAGTTTATCCCCAAATATATAGCTGGATCTAATTGGATCCGCCATTTTTCGGATCAAATTAGATCTAAAAATATCTGCAAATATATAGCTGGATCCGCCAATTTTCGGATCAAAATAGATCTAGGTTTATCCCCAAAGATATCACTGGACCTCCCAATTTTTAGATATAACTTGATCTTAGTTTATCCCCATATATACAATGGGATCTAATACGATATGATTGGATACACCCAATTTTGAGATCTAATTGGATCAGATAGATATTACCGCAGATCTTAAACAATATCAAATTGGATATAATTAGATATTGCGCGAGATCAATTTTTTTACTCCGGTATTTTCAGTCAAATATTCTATTTTTAGAAAAAATAATTTAAATAATTTCGTTGTTTTCTGTTTTAAAATAAAAAAATTAAATATTTTCGGTTTTCTTTTTTATTAAAATAGTTTATATATATTCAAAATTATTTCAATTCAAATTACAAGAAATCTTTACTCATACACACAAACGTAGCCAATAAAAATATGAACGTGTGTGTGAGTGTTTTGAAAATCCAAACAAAAAAAAACTTTCATATATGAAAAAACAAACCACAAGATCTTTTTTTACGTTTTGTCAGTTAAAAATTGATGATTGTTTTAATAGACTTTTCAATTATTTTTATTTCTTTTATGGATTGTTTCAACAATGTTTGAAAATAAATAGCAAAATGGTTTGAATATAATGAAAAATCAGTAGTACTTTTTTTAATTGTGTTTTCAATTAATGTAATATGTATTTTACGTTGTTTTTAACGACAAAATATTGTGAGTGTAGTAGTAGTAATTCATTATTTTCAAAAAATTTTATAATTACAATAAAACTGTTAATTAATTATCTAAGAATATTACGGCTTTGACATAGTCGTTGGCCGGAAAAAACTTGTTTAATAATACAAAAGATGAATATTTTAGTTTATTAATTAAAAACTTTTGATATTGCAAAGCATTCACAATGTAATTTACTAAAATTTCCCAGTTATAATACTCCCCACTTAGAATGCGAAAAATCAATTAATCATTATTTTGAATAATCGAAATAACTGATTAATCGATTAATCATATTTTTGATTAATCAAAATTTTTGAATAATCGATTAATTGATTAATAAGAATTTTAATTAATCAAGAAGTTTGATTAAACGATTAATCGCCCATCCCTAAATTTAACACAATCATGTCATAGGAAAAACCGATACTTTTGTAAATTTAACTAATTTTCAGTAGAAAACTTTGCTTGTGCGTCATTTTCCTACACTTAAAATAATACGTAAGTAGAAAAATCTGTCAAACCGGTTTCAAATCGATTTGACTAATTTTTAACAAATTTTTAGTTGAAACACTGATTTAAGCAAAGATTTTAGTTATCTTCAGTTAACACAATACTAAAAATCCTCAGTAATTACACTAATTTTTAGTATTAATTTTCAAAATTATTTAAAAATAATTTTTAAGAACCCATTCGTTAAATTTTACAAAACATAATATTTTCATGTTACTGTTATAACCCGGTGGATGGCGCCACCAATGTATCTGAAGTTTTAAAGATGGCGCTATTTCTTTCCCTCCCAATTTTCTAAAATGGCCCATATCTCGAAAACTAAGAGAGATAGAGTATAATTGGTGAAAATTTCGACCAACCCTAACCGTACAATACCCCAGCGAAAGGGGTTATCTCTATCTGAAAATGGCCTTGGACCCTCGGATATTTTTAATAAAAATGTTCCACTTCATAAAATGGCCCATATCTCGAAAACTAAGCCAGATAGAGCAAAACGGATAAAATGTTTGCTTCATTGGAGTGCCCTCATATGCCCTCACATGATATGGACTCGGCCCGGGGAGTGTCCCGAGACCCTAAATTTGAATAAATTCTACGACTCAATATAATTACAAGTGAAACTGTAGTTTTACAAATTTTTTACTTAAATTTAGATTTGTTAAATTTAACAAACGAATTTGTTAAAATCAACAAATTTTATTTTAAACCAAAAACAGGAATAAAATTTGTTAAAGTAACAAATTTTTCTGTCCAGCTAACAGAAAGTCATTTGGCAGCCATAAGCACCACATCTAAAGATGTAAAAAATTGTCAATTATAAGATATCAATTTATGGCCAACAATATATTATTTATGGGGCACAGGGAAAATTATGAAATTTTAAAGTGGAATAAGACACAAAAATGTTTGGGAACCACTGTCTTAAAATAGCGTTTTTTTGTTTATTTTTTATGGTTAATAATGGCATTTTAAATTGTCTGATAATTTGAAAATTATATTTGTGTCAATCAATTAAATATGATATTTAACCATACAGAGAATAATACGTACTGTTACAACTTAAATTGAAGGCCATATTTAACTTTTTAAAGTGTCAATTAAATAATGTTTATAAAAAATGCATAAACATTAAGGGTCATATGCATAATCAATTTTTAAATTTATAAATACTTTATAAAAGAAGTTTTTCATACAAAATTCATTTTATAATCGTGTTATTGTATATGGTTTTCAAATTATTATGCATAATCACTTAAAAATATTGTTTCAATATTTAAACAAAATAAACGATGACTTCCAAGGTTGAATGACAAGCTGTTTTTCAAAATGTTGTAGGGGAAAATGGTGTACCATGAACCGAGTGAGTTTTGAAACGGTAGATTTTTTTTTGCATATTTCCGGCACTTTTTTTAAAAAATTCTTTTAGGAAGTTTTAATTTACATAGAAAAAACTAAAAACGAGTTTTAATTACGAAATTTATTATTTATATTAATATATTACCTATCACTTAAATACAGGGTGGCGCAAAAATAACCTTCCGATGTTTTTTGGCTGTAATTAAAAAAAAAAAAATGAAAAACTTTGATTCTTCTTGTGGATTATTTTTATTTGGTCTTTTAATTTTTTTTACATCAAGTCGAGAATATGATGTCATGTAAATGGCCGCCGCCATAAATAAGCTGTAAAATTGCTAAATTTTATTTGTACATTATTGTTTTCTTCTACTGAACGGCAGAAAACAGGCTTCGAATTCAGTAAACTAATTTTATTTTTTTTCAATTCAGTGAACTTATTTTAATTTTTTTTTTAATTTAGTGAACTTATTTTTTTTTTTTTAATTCACTGAATGTAATTTTATTTTTTTTAATTCACTGAATGAAAATGAAATTGAATGAATTCAGTGGTGAATTAATTCAGAAAGGAATTAATTCACTTTTTTTCCGCTCGATTTTTAAAATTGAATGCGTTCACCGGTGAATTAATTCATTTGATTTAATATAAAGAACTATTGCAATTGAATTAATTCTTTGATTTTGTTGTTTGATGAACGCATTCAATTGAATGAATTCAGTGAATTACTTAAGAAAAGGAATTCATTCAATTCTAGAGAAAATTGAATTCGATTGGTAGTGAATTCATTCAAAAAGGAATTAATTCTTCAAAGCTCTGACTGAAACCCGTCCATTGAAACTTTTCATTGAATTAATGGAGTTTTTCATAAAATGGTGTAAACATTTGAATTTTACTTATTAAAAGTTTAATACATTTAATGAAAAAGTCTCAATAAACCTAAATTCATAAAGAATATGAAGCAAAAAAATTTAGCAAATTTAAGAAAATTTTCATTTACATTGTGAAGAAAGCTTCATTAGTTTACTGAAAAATTTCATTCAGCAAAATTCTCTTAGTACTTGTTGCAAGATGTGATAAGAAAAAATGGGTTTTGAAATGTTAAATTTTTGTAAATTTTTACGGGTTGAGATACAAAGTCTGAAATTCAAAATATGTATTCTCTGAGGTATGGGCTACTGCATTAAAGATGTTATACTTTTTACATTATTACAAACCCTTTAAACTGGACATAAAAAACTTGAAATTGATGCACCCGCTACAAAAAGTTTTTTAACAAAAGAAAATCTTTAGAAAATCTAATCAAATTTTGCTTTAAAAATAATCCGATATTTAAAATTACCTCGTTGCTGGTTAAGGGTTCTTAGGCTAGTAGTTGTATATTTACCTACTTTTTATGAGATATTGAAAAGACCAGGTGTTTTTATTTTTTTAATATACTTGTTTTTATTGGATATATTTTTTTTTATTTCAAAATCAGTTTAATTGTAACTATGTATATATTTTATTTTATATGTATGTTTTCTATTACATATCTAACGAAATTAAATAATAATTCAATACAATACTTTTTTTCAGTTTAATTTTTTAAGAAAATGTGTTTTTTTTGCTCTTAAGTTTTAAGAATTTATTTTTACTAAAAACTAATGTCGTTGTTTATTGAAGTTTCATTTGATCTGCAAATGTAACTAGTTTCTCGAATCTTTTGTTTTATTTATATTTGCGCTGGCATACTTTTTATTTAAAATTCTATTTTATTTTATTTCTTGTAAACTTTAAGATAAATAAACTCGAACTCACATCTTATAATATTAAATAGATTAACTAATACAATCTTTTAATTTTTAGTATATTATAGTAGTAGAGATAATTAATATAAATTCATTAATATTGCAATATATTTTTAACTTAATATTGAATATATATAGTTTTAATTTCAAAAGATTATATTTTTTTAACTTTAAGGAATTATTACTTAACTTGGAATATCTGTATTTTTTTGTTTCAATAAAAGGAAAAGGCAACTAATTTTATTTTTAATTAATATATGATTTCACTTAAAATCGAAATGTTGATAGAAATTTTAAATTTGTTTCAGCTGAAATATTTATAAATTTGCATAAAAATAAGTTAAAAATAAAATATTTATTTACTTCAAAATTTTTAAATAATTATTTGAAAATCAATACAACTTTTATAGTTCTGCTTGCGATTATTAAATTACACAAATAAAAAAGTATGGCATTTATAGGAAATTAAAATTTTGTTGTATTAATAAACAAATTAATTGATTTTGGAAACTTTTGTTTTTCACAACACAATTTATTCTTATATTGTAATTAACTTTTGTGTTAATACAAAAAATGTGATAATTAAAGATTAATTACTTTCTGTTTGTGCAAGACAATACTTATTTGAAATTGAAGTTTTAAAATCTCAAAACAAACAATTCAAATATCTTTCAGTTACTGCAGTTATTATGAATTTACTCTATTTAGAGAAACAGATGTTATATTTTAAAACTCAGAAATATATTTGTTTCTATTGTAATATATATATTTATATATTTATTAATTTTTATCTCTTAAATATCCTCGTGAAATCATATTTATATTCTATTTATTGTTTTCATTGTATTTTTTTTTAACATTTTTCAATTATAACAAATACTTTTTTTAACTACCTTGATTATTTGTTTTTTTAACAGCGCCAATCAGTTTTCTGCTCTAAAATTTTTATTTTATTTAAAAATATTATTTTATTTTTCTTCAATCTGTGAATTTTGAAACCGTCATCCAAATTTAAATAATTATTTTAATTACATTTTATGAATTTAAAATAAATTTTTTAAAGAACAATTTTTGAAAGCATCACTTAAACGTCTTTTCAATTTAGCTGTAAATAAATAGGAAAACAATTATTTTGAAAATGTTTTTAAAAATTCACAATCAATGATATGTATTAACACATGTTAGTAAAAAAAAAAATAATTTTGAAAATAAAATATATGTAAATAATTTATTTATATACATATAAATGTCATTATATGTATTTTATTACTTATTTTTGTTATCTTTATATAATTGATGTATATTTATATTTATTTTTCTACCTCAATTTCATTCTAATTTTGAAACTACTGCATACATCTATACGAGAATCAGTTACGTACCTTTTTACAACAGATTTATATTTCCTATAACAATTATTTTAAAAAGTCTGGAAATGTTTTGTTTTAGAATATTTACTTTAAATTCAAATTTATTCGGTTTGATTTTGTACCAACTATCAAATTACAATTATCTTAATCCATGCAAATATTTTCTTTTGAAAACTGAAAAAACTAGCATATGAAAAGAATATTTGTCGACGGGTTCTAAACCTATGAACTTGTATCCAAATCACTCAATAAATCTCCACTGCTTCCATGTAATTACTAAAACCATGTTAAATCATGTAATTGTTTGTAAACATACAGAAAAATGTAGGAAGTATAAAGATATTGGGGTGGAAGCTGTCACAAAGGTTTGCATTGGCTCATGGACGAAGCCAGTTAAAATTGCTAGAACCATGCTGTCAATTTTACTCTTTGATATGTCAGCAAAAATTTTTGAGGAATAATTGGTAAACTAAAAAATCTCAAAAAATTAAAACATTTTTAGTTTTTTTTTCAATATTTTAAAGCGAATAAAATCTGTCCTTCTGAAATCAGTCTACAATTTATTAGCAAATATTTCTGTTGATTTTAGCAGAATAATCTGTTATTTGAATTTAACTAAATTTAACTTAAATATATTCAGGGTATTCACAGTTTAAGTGCTTTCCTTTTCTGCTATTTTTAAAGGTTTATTTTTATGGGTGTACCTCTAAATCCACTTTTGGATATATAAGATATAGTTAACTAGAAAGCAAGGTTGGCAACCTAAACGAATAACGGTATTGGTATAGATTTTTTGTTTGTTTCGGTATTGGTACCGGTAACGGTATTTCATTTGTATCGGTATTGGTATTACCGATACCGAAACATCAATACCGGTGCGTACCGGTATTATTGAAAAATTGCGTTTTCATAATAACCCAGTGTAGTAAATCATTACCAGATATCTGGTTATGAAACTACACCCAGAAAACAGTCTCAATTGTGGCCACCGAATTTGTTGCCAATCGAATTCGTGCGGTTACGGCAACTATCTTTATATTAAATTATATTTTTCGTCGTGAAAGCCAATATTCGGTTGTCTAATTCAATATTATATTCCACATAAATATTATTATGTTCCACAAAATTTTATTGTAATAAAAAGACTTTTTTTGAATTCTCTGGTATTGAACCCGGTCATTCAGATTAATAATCCACACTCTTACCCACTGCACCACAACTACTTTTAATTTCCTTAGCCATATTTACTTTTTATACCTAAGAATATTTCATTTTTATTCAAAAAACAACATATAAATTTTTGTCTTTTCCGGGATTCGAACCCGGAAATCTGGCGTACTAGGCCAACTCCTCACCCACTAAACCACAAACACTTATTAATTTTAATGTCTAATTTTGAATTTATATGTTTTGTTTGGAAAACAAATATAGTATAAACTTCGTTTAACAATACCAATCAATAGTTGTGTGTGTTATCAATACCATCCACAATTCGGTTGGTTCTACAGAAGCTCGACTTTAAGGTCATATTTGATTAGGATACCCGTATTTGTAGTTACCACTTTCGAATATTGATTTTTTTTAATAAAGGTTATAGGTAACACCAATTTTCTTGTATATACACTAAATAAATGGCTGCTTCTACTGCATAGAATTGCTAAACTGATACTAATTTTAAAATTGATTGGAGATACCAATAATTTGTTAAAAGGATTGTTTTTTAGTTCATTTTCCCTATTTTTAATACCTAGTAAAAAATTTTTGGTGTAGTATTCACTTATAGGCAACTACAAATAAAACAACGTCCTGGCAAATTCATTTTAATGGTTTTGATCGAATCCCAACCAATCTTTTTCCTGGGTGTACTTTAAAATTTATAAAAAAATAAAAAAGTAGTCAGCAAATTAAAAACAAATTGGTACAAATCAAGGTTGGCAACCGATACCGTTATAATACCGTTATCCGTTTCAAAACCCTTTCAAGTTGACAACCGATACCGATACCAATACCGAAATTCTTGATTTAAAAAAATACCGGTATTCAAAAACCTTTTCCCTTAATACCGGTATCGTACCGGTATGGAATCGGTTTTAAAAAATTGTTTTTTTTCACGTTTTTAGCAAAAATACAAATTTTTTTAATATAAAATTGTTAAACAATTAAACCATTGTTAATAGAAAATCGTGTTATAAATTCAAAGTGCGGTTATCAGCCTTTAGTTTGCATTGGCAACATTGTTTTTAATTTATTTAACTTCATAAATATTCTCTAACTTGTGACAAATTTAGTAAATATAATTTAATATATAAACTGGTTTCTTAAACCTTTAATTGAATTTACAGTTTCTTTTAGAGAATCCTTTTATTAATTTTATAAACTTATTTTTTTTATTTTATTATATGATCTCAATACAAATATAAAATATTTGTAGTGAATCAACTTGTGTTCCGAAAATCAAAAACAAAAAAAAAAAACACTCTAATATAGGGCCTATATTCTGCAAAATAACCATTGGTACTTTTTTGTAAGAGAGCATAACTTAAATGCCTTTATTCCCTTATTTTATTTAACGACGGTTATATATATATATATATATCATGTTATACATCACTGGAAAGCTTATAAAAATGATCTAATGTGGAAATAAGTATAACATTTTATATAAAAAAGACGGAGTATGTAAAAAACGCATATTTTTTAAACTTTTTGTACGGGAGCATATTTCAAATTTACGAAATTAAAAAAGAGTATATCACAGGATTAATATATCCATCAAAATATGAAGTTTGATGTACTTATTTCCTATCTTTAGCACAGAAAGAGGCCTAAATTCTTTAAAAATGTACCAAAAAAGGTGTTTCGGTGAAAATTTTGGCAAACCTGATGTAGTGCGAATATCGAAAAACGCAAAAACACGTGTCCGCTTAAATTTAATAAGGAATAATATATATGAATTCAGCAGCCATAGCAATATAGTTCTCCATATAAAGTACCCAAAATTTTTGAAAATTTTAAAACAGCAAATTCGAAAGAGCAAAAAAGTACCAAAATAAGCTACCAGTGAAAAGCCCTCAAAAATTGCTTTCCAACAATACCACACTTGCACATGGTTCCTTTGGTCGAAATATCTTAAAAAGCAAAAAAACCTAAAAAGGACCCATTTTTGAACCCCTTTTTGGACCCTTAAAATTCCGAGGTGGCCGATAAGCTGAGACAGGTCGATCTTAGATTTTTTTTCAATCACATATCCAAATTTCATCAAAATCGGAGTGTTTAGGCTGAAGTACTTCCGTTGTTAGAAATTTTTAATAACTTTAATACTTATCCTTTATAAAAATTTAATAAAATTGAGTTTTTTTTATAATTAAGAACGTTTTTTTTTTATATTTTTGTAAATTTTTTCAATAATACCGGTATATACCGGTATTAATGTTTCGGTATCGGTTATACCGATACCGAAATGATTAAGATACCGTTACCGATACCGAAACAAATAAAAAATCGATACCAATACCGATACCTATACCGTTATTCGTTTCGGTTGTCAACCTTGGTATAAATTAAAAAATTATTTTTAATCGGAACTGGCCATTTGAAATCGATGAACTCATTTTTGAAAGGAGTTCATCGATTAATCGATTAACGGTTAATCGATTAAATACCCTAGTCTGAAGGATATCGAAATATGATTTATATTAATTTGAATTAAAAAAAAAAAATGGAAAAATAGTTCCAACACGTTTTGGATGAGATCGTCGGTATCTTACCAGCATTTAAAGTTGGCGATGCTAATGTATATTAATAAAAAAAAAACTACATTAAAATTAAAAAAAAAGGTATTCAAATTTTTGTTTTAGCCACTTGTCTCCAATAACACTGCATGACAAAATCTTGATTTTTAAAAAATTAATAGAGCTCTGACCATCAATTCTATATATTTCAGACATGCTGATTACAACGGCGTACTTTATTTTTCGATCAATGGTACAGATTTTTTGTTAAATGTCTTTAAAATTTGGCGGTTGTCCATTCAGTTTTTTAGATAAAAAATTTTTCAAATTCTATTACAGTAATTTTGACTTAGCTGCACAACCAACTTTTGCAAGAATTTTTGTGCAGGTAAGCCAAAAATGCAGCTAAGTCAAGTTGTTTACCTGCCTTAATATGCAGGTATACCAATAAAGACTAAAAACAAACAAAACAAATGAAGCTAATGATGACAACTTTGTGCTTTGCACCAGATCTTGCGATTTTTATGGTTAAAAAACGACGAAAGTAGGATATTTTTTCGCAAAAAAAGTTGACAACACATTTATTTTATGTGTGTTTTTTTTTCCTAGAATTGAAAAACAAAGCAAAACAGAAGACGCAGCTAACGGTGATCTTTTTTTATGAAAATAGTGTAAAACTGCCAAAAATATGAGGCAGTTATCTTAAATGCGCAGGTACAAAAAGCGCACTTAAAGTAGATAATTGCGTACATAATTTTGTAAAATAGAAACGAAACCATAATTTTGTGCAGTTATAGCAAATGTGCAGTTAATAAAAAGGCAGTTAAAGCAAAACTACTGTAATATCAATTTTTGTGTGTTAAAATGTAAGCACAGGACCTGTGGCCATATTAACGATATAAATGCGATGTGCTAATCTTAATATTTAAACCACTACTTAGCGTTATATAGAGGTTTTTATGGTTTTTTGCTATTTCAGCGACTTTAGTCGCCGAATGTACAATCCATCTCAATAAATGTAAAGCGGTAGTAAGGAAGCAATTAAAAGGAAAATATTTCAATAAAAAATGTATTCATCTATAACGGCCTATACGCTAAAATCGCGATTTTACAAAAATTTTTTATGGCAGCATAGCTTTCCAAGATGTCCCCAAAGTTCAGCTTTTAGTATAATGTGGGGTCACTTCTAAAAACTGTTGTTGCAAAATTTCAAGCAAAAAAGTTTCTATTTGCAGAAGTTATCGCAATAAATACATTTTTTACTAAGGTTACTATCGTACTAAAGACACTTTAGTAAAGGATTTTTCAATAAGAGCGCTACAAAAGTAAAAAGTTTAAATAAAACAAAAACGGTTTTGGATATCAATGAAATTCTTTATTCCTGTAAAAGTACGTTCGATGCCATTATGTATTGAAATCGATCTCTTTTGCATGACCACCACGGGCACGCTTGCAGAAGTCCATACGCTGAACCCAATTTTCGACGGTTTTCAAGCATAAATCGGCCGATACTGCTGCAATTTCACGTTCGATATTCGTACGAAGTTCATCAGTCGTCGCTGGCTTGTTGGCATAGACCATAGATTTGACGTAGCCCCATGCTCAATTGTTGATCTGCTAGGACGATTATGACGACCATAAATTTGACGTAGCGCTCTTAACGTTGAAGTGGCAAACCTTACTGAAGAGAAATGTCAAAAGAGCGGCAAGAAATATGGCGTCGTTTGCTGTCCCTGTCTTTCTACTTTTGTAGCGTCCCTGTTGAACAACCCTTTATATTAAAATTGTCATGTGCCTTGTGGAATATAACAAATATTATTATAACGAGTAAATAGGTTAAAGTCGGGCATGCCGACTATACAATACACTACACCAGTCTGGGTAAAAGCAAACTAATGTTTGGATCCGAAATTCTAATGGGTTAAAACGGGGCTTGTGTCAAAATTTTCTATAATGTGAGTCAGCGCACCAAATTTCATTAAAGTATCTTAATATTTGCGATCTGCAGTTTGTAACCAAGCCAATTTTGGGGGACCCTTATATGGGCACTAGGTCTAAACATGGACCGATGTTCACCAAAATCAATAGGCTTCGTTCTTGGGCAAAAATAGGTCTGTGTACCAAATTTCATCAACATATCTTAATATTTGCGACCTGCATAGTATAAACAATATAATTTTGGGGGGACCCTTATATGGGCACTAGGTCTAAACACAGACGGATGTTTACCAAAATCAAAATGCTTGGTCCTTGGGCTGATATAGGTCGGTATACCAAATTTCATCAAAATATCTTAATATTTGCGACTTGCAGTTTGTAACCAAGCCAATTTTGGGGGGACTCTTATATGGGCACTAGGTCTAAACATGGACCGGTGTCAACCAAAATCAATAGGCTTCGTCCTTGGGCTGCCATAGGTCGGTGTACCAAATTTCATCAAAATATCTTAATATTTGCGACCTGCAGCGTATAAACCATATAATTTTAGTAGGACCCTTAAATGGGCACTAGGTCTAAACATGGACCGATGTTCACCAAAATCAATAGGCTTCGTCCTTGGGCCGACGTAAGTCGGTGTACCAAGTTTCGTCAAAATATCTTAATATTTGCGACCTGCAGCGTATAAACAATATAATTTTGGTAGGACCCTTATATGGGCACTAGGTCTAAACATGGACCGACGTTCACCAAAATCAATAGGCTTCGTCCTTGGGCCGACGTTAGTCGGTGTACCAAGTTTCATCAAAATATCTTAATATTTGCGACCTGCAGCGTATAAACAATATAATTTTGGTAGGACCCTTATATGGGCACTAGGTCTAAACATGGACCGATGTTCACCAAAATCAATAGGCTTCGTCCATGGGCCGACATAAGTCGGTGTACCATATTTCATCAAAATATCTTAATATTTGCGACCTGCAGCGTATAAACAATATAATTTTGGTAGGACCCTTATATGGGCACTAGGTCTAAACATGGACCGATGTTCACCAAAATCAATAGGCGTCGTCCTTGGGCCGACGTAAATCGGTGTACCAAGTTTCATCAAAATATCTTAATATTTGCGACCTGTAGAGTGCCCACAAAAATGCATGGACAGACAGACAGACGGACGGACAGACGGACATCGTTAAATCGAAATAAAAAAAAAATTCTGAGCCCATCGGTATACTATAAGGTGGGTCTAGGACCAATATTTTTTGGTGTTGCAAACATCAGCACAAACTTATAATACCCTGACCACATAGTGGTATAGGGTATAAAAATAAACAAAAATAAAAAATTGTCATAAGCTCTCAATGGGTTTCGAACCCAGACCTGTAAAGAAACTAAATTTTTGTACACAACAGCTCTACCACAAGGAAATTTCAAAAAAAAAAAATTTTTTTTTGCCGAACTTAGGGACTTTTTCAACTTTTTGTTATAGCTTCGACATTTAAAGTCAGATTTTAAAGTGTGATATATCGATTTTTTTGCTTCGAGGAGACCAGTGTTTTGCTATTAAGAAAAATCCAATGAAAAAAATTTAAAAAGGCGACCCTCCGTTCGGCAACCAATATATAAAAAAAATTCTGCTGGGTTTATCGAAAAACTTCCTCAGCAAAAGTTTAATGATTTTTGGCGAGATTTAATTTTCTGACATTAGGGTGGTAGAATAGGGTTGTAGCAACTGAGATCTGGTGGGTAACTACTAGAACGGAATACTTGAGGTCAATGGACCTAGGTCCACTAGTGTCCTCGAGAGAAAAACAGCGATGCATCATACTTTAAGATCCGACTGTAAATGCAAAGATATAACGAAAAATATAAAATGGCGACCCCTACGTTCGGCAAAAAAAAATTTAATTTTGAAATTTCCTTGCAAAATTACTTTATATTGGAGGGTGTACGGCGCACTTTTTTTTGCCTGTAAGGTGGTACCGTCTAATGTACATATTTTGGAACAGATCAAATATATATACAATTATATAAATTTTTCATTGCAAACACATGTATGATTATCATTATTATGTTTTCATGCCAAAGGCATAATAATGACAAAATTAAAATTGAAAATATATGCTTTTTAGGAGAAGAAATATGACTTACATATAAATTTGATTTAAGTTTAATTCATGAAAAATTTAATTCAGCTTAAGAAAATGTACATTCCGTGCAACCATTCCTAAAGAATTAATTATTGGCTGCATTCCCAAATCTTTAATAAGAATCGAATGAATTTCATTTATCATTCACCTTTTAATTGAATTAATTCAAAAAAAATTTAATTCATTCGGTTAGAATTCATTCAAAATAGAATAAATTCCATAAGAATGCTATTACGAAATGAAATTAAAGTTGAAAACATGGGTACTGAGTGAAAATTGAGTTTTGGCACAATCGAGGCCCATATGGCACATTTTAGTCATACACTTGGCATAAAACAACATTTTTCAAGTCCCATCACTGTTTAACATTATTCTTTGAAATAAGTTTTTGGGATAGAAAAGTTTTTTTTTTGCGTTCCTGTACTATTGGGTAACTTTGTAATTTTTGAGAGGATTTTGTACTTACTCTCATTTTACCGAAGTTTACCCAAAAAGTAAAGAAACACACCTATTATTGCGGCAATATTTCCTTTGTTTGAAATTTTTTGTGGAAAAAATTAAAACAAAATTTGTACCAAAAAAAAAACTAGCGGATATATAGAAAACAAATTCCCTGAAAAAATCAAGATTTAATGCGCGTAAAAAATCGGCTACGATGAAATCAAGATAATAAATGTGTTGGTCCATGGATTATGTATGCTATGTATGCAGACATTGTTTTTCAGGCTTAAATTTAATAATGAAAAAAAATAAATCGTTTATTTTGTACCGGGGAGTTTATTTGGCGATATCATATTTTTATCTTCCAGGTGATAAATTAGCGATATCGCCGATTAATCTTCCTGGGGTATTGCTTTCGTATTGCCTGTTCCCGACGGAGGAAACTTCCGCAATACCAAATTGATCGCAGAATCTTCTTCGAATTTCCATGCTTGATGGGTAAACTCATAAATATACCAGGTTTACACCGTTTACGAGTAGCATACGACTTTATATGAAAACCTCTATTATATTCACAAGAAAATATATTATATTAGAAATACGACTAACATAGTTTTATAGTTTGTCTAATCATATATGTATATATATTGCCTGGAACAAATAGACATGATTTTAGAAGCACTGTATTACAATAAGCACGTTCTTTAGCGCTTATCTCTTCTCTTACTTACACTAGATTTTTGTTTGCGATTTCCTACTTTGAAGAAAAAGTTATAGCAAAAAATAGAATAACATCAAAGACTCTGCCTTCTTTAATTGCATTTTTATAAGCGAGAGAAGAGAGCAGTACTAGCAAACGCGCTTCTTTTTCTGCATTGATTAAATAATAATTAAGTTCAATTACAATTAAAGCTCTGGGAAAAAGGAAGCAAAATATTTAAATTAAAAAAAACATTCATGTTGTGGAAACTGTTTCCTATAAAAAAGTGTAAGATAACTTAAATATTTTTCTATTTTAGTTTGATTCAACATTTTTCGATATATTTACATGCGTGTCTGTCAGTATATATGTATATGGGATATTTTTTGTGAAAGTCCAAAATTGAGCTTGATGTATAACGTTGTGTCATAGCATAATTAGGTGAGTATCTCTACTTTTAAAAGTCGAGTGGAGGTATTGATGGTTAAACCATAATAAAGGCATGGGCTGAGACACTACTTTCAGCTCGCCAATTGTTTCTCGGAGATTTTTGGGATCTCTGAACTCGAATTTGGCATTAAATTTTTAAAATTCAAATGGCGGATAAAATATGGCGGACGACTTCAAGATGTTTGGTAATTTATTTTAAAATTATGCTTTATAGTTTTTGTAGACACTGGATAAGAATCTGATATTATATTTTTAAAACTCACAATGGCGGATATGACATGTCGGACGATTTTGAAAAAAAGTGATCGTATTCGTGTGAGATATTTTTTTGGAAAGTCTTGGGGATCGCCGAATACGGATATGATAATAAGATTTGAGAAATTCAAAATGGTGAATGATTTTTTAAGAAGTCATTGGATTCGTGTCAAATATTTTTTGCGGCAAGTTTTGGGGGTCGTTGAATATAAATCTGTTACTAAAATTTTAAAATTCAAAATGACGGATCCAATATAGCGAATGATTTTTTTTAATCGATAGAATTTGTGGCAAGTATGTTTTCGGAAAATTTAGAGGATTGCTGAATATGAATCTGATTTCAGATATGAAAAATTAAAAAATGGGGATCCAATATAGCTGATACTTTTTTTAGAAGTGATCGTTGTATCTTATAAAAGCCTATATTCGGCGAATAAAATATTTGGCACGAATCCGATCACCTTTGTAAAAATATCGTCCGCCATATTAGATAAGCTCTATACTATACTACTACTATAATATAAAAATATTTGGACTAAAAATAAGTTTACACTTTACTAAACCAATGTACCTATATGAGTTTTTACTAAAAATAAATAAAATTTGCATTAAAATAATGCAAATTTCATTTGATTTTAGTTTATTCAATATTTTTATTAACATAAATATAATAAAGCATTTTCCTTAATTTTATATTCTTGAATTATGTCAGCATTTCTTAAAACTGTTGAAAATGTATACTGTCAAAATAATTTCGTTGTGATAACCGAATTTTTTCCAACAGAATTGGTTACGAGGTGGCAACAACCGAATCAATTCGGTTGGCAAAAAATTCCGTTGCCACAACGGAATTGTTCTGAGAGTGTATTTGTTTTAAATTTCTTTAAAGAAAGTTTGTTAAACTTCTTAAATACTAGCAATTATTTTCTTTCACATTTCTAAAAAGAAATTAAAATATTTTAACCCATGTAATTCTTATTTGGTTTGTAGTTTGTATTTTATAAATATTGTAGTCATATCATTAAACGAATTTTAAGTAATAAATTTCACATTAAAAATATCAGTGTTAGCGAAAAAAATATTAAAATTATTTTCGTTAATACTTCCTTTAAAAATATATATATATGAAATTGATTACTTAAATTTTAGGTAGCGAAACGAAAATATATATTTACACCTAATGAGAATTACAAATTAATAAATAAATCATACACATCTTTTGCTTGTTTACTTTGAATACACTTACATAATACGGGTATACTAAATCTATGGACTAAAAATAAGTTTATTCTGCATATTTATTCGTAAGTTGAAAGCATCTTAAAATTTGAGAGAAATTTACTTGTTTTTAAGATATGTTTCTATATTTAAAGACAAGTTTATACTAAATTTAAGTAACATATTAGCTATAATTCTAAAAAATGTAAGACAAAACTTACTGAATTTAAGTAAAACTGTACTTAATTTAAGTTAATTTTTTTAATTTGTTTTATGAAAAGTATGTACTCCGCTTAAGTTAAAATTTCTTTGGAGCCAAATCATTAAAATTAGTTCAAATGCCCTAATATTTGGTAAATTTTTTTTTCAGTGTATGACTTTTTTGAATCCAATTTCAGATTTGTATTCAGCGAGTGCCAAAACTTTCCAAAACATAATATTTAACAATAATCCGAACTCTTAAAAGAAAATATCCGCCATCTTGAATCCGCTATTTTGAATTTTTGAAATGTGATATCAGATGAGTATTCAGCGATTCCCAAAACTTTCCGAAAAAATATTTCACACGAATCCGATCACTTAAAAAAATCATTCGCCATATTGGAGGCGCCATTTTGATTTTAGAAAATCCGATATAAGATTCGTATTCAGCGACCTCCTTTTCGGAGAAAATATGTCATACAAATTCGATCACTTAAAAAAAAATCCTCCGCCATGTTGGATCTGCCATTTCAAATTTTAAAGTATAACTTTAATAGAAAATTGTGGTCTCACGTTTGACCGCCTTATTGGATCCGCAATTTTGAGTTAAAAAAATCTGATGCCAGATTCGAAATCAGCGACCCCAAAAACCTCTGAGTAACAATTTCCTTTTCTTTTCACGTTGTCACATGTATCTGAAAGTAGTGTCTCAACTCACGCCCCCAAAGTTGCTCCATCATCAATATCTGCCTATATCACCAGTCAACTTTCGGAAGTAGAGATAATTAACTAGATTTTAGGAAATGCTATTACTTTGTACTCAACATTTTCACTTGGGAGTGCTGCCTGTTAATTCCTAAAATTTTTATTTTTTGCAGCTATTTCCTAACAATTTGTATTTCAAATTCTATGATTGTATTTAATTTAAACTTATATGAAAATAGTTACGTTTTTGTTGCACATACTTACATACCATGATTAAATATCTATGAATTATTTACAAATGTTCCAAATCCAACCACAACCACCTGAAATTATATGGGTAATATACAAGAAAAGAAACTTACCGTAAAAACCATTTAATGCAACAACAATATGTATAGACACCAAATACAACTATAAAAACTTTGCATACACACGCACACACACATATATAGAGACACACACATAGAGAATTGCTGTAGTTGTACAATTTATGTACATATGTTGAGTAAAAGGTAGACACATACACAAAAGATCATATGTAAATTACACTGTATGTAGACTTTGTTCAGTAGCTTGTAATATTTGGTAGTAAATAGTAGTTTGTAAATGGTGAAGCCATTTAAAAAAAAAAGAATTTAATGCTGAGATTTTGTGTATTGGATATATTGAAGGTATTTCATTTTTAAAGATCACTTCAAATGGTAAGAGATTGTTGATAGTTTGACTACTTTTAGGCCAGGCAAAAGTAAGAGAAAATATTAGAGACAGTTGGATGCAACTAATTATGTTGATATAGCAAATATGGAAAAATAAAAAAACATTGAATTTTTTTTAGTTTATATTATAATTTTTTATTGAATTCTTTTTTATTTCAATTTTTTTTTAATTTTCAAAGTAACAATAATTATTCAACATTATATTTTTTGTTTTTTTTTTGTATATAACTTTTACATGAACATAATATTTCTTTTTTGTTTTATGTTTAAATATGTTTAAATGTTATTTTCTTTTGTTGTTTATGTTTGAATTTTTATTTGCTTTGTATTGTTAAATCCCTATACTTTTTTGTTTGTTAATAAATGTATATAATTTTTCTCTTCTCTCTAAAATTTTAAAAATAATTTCACTTTTTTCCAATAATATATTCCTTTTTTTTAGAAACTAAACAAAAAAACAAATTTAAATAATTTTTTTGCAACTTTTTGTTTAATATTTTTAATTAAATATTTTGTTTATACAATATGAAAACATTGTTTTTTTTTAGAACATGGGTTACTTTTTTAATTATATTAACTTTTAATATAATAATTATTGCTAAAAATTCTCTTTTATTATTTTTTAAGTGTTATATAGAAGAAAATAAAATAGAATTATGCTTATTAAAGAGAAGTAAAGTATATAAGAGATTTTAACGCTTTTATTAACAAAAATCTAGTTGTTTAATAATAAAGAGAAATAACAAGAGAAAATAACTGTCATTATTTATATTGATGTTGGAGATAAGCTATGAGGGTTACCATGAAAGAATTAAGCTTTAAAATTTGCCATTAAATGGGGTGTACCACTCCTTTTTCTTAATTTTTCAACAACTTATTTGAGGTAAGAAACTCTGTAATCTGAGAACTGCTAAAACAAGTTGAACACATTAATGTTGGTCTGTGCTAGTGGTCTAAGAAACTGGACAATTTTCAATCTCAGGCCAGCTAACATAGCTTTTAAGGTGTCCAAAATTAAGCTGTCAAATATACTCGAATTCACTGCAGTAGCAGACAATTTGAGTGAAAATGGAAAATTGTGGTTTAGCTGATAAATTGTTTTAAAAAACTGCAGAGATAAAGAAATTTTAATGCAATTTTGTCTTGGAATACTTGACGTAAAACAATTTTGTTTGTTAATTTTGATTTTAGAAAATCTTTGAATGACAGAAATGTGACGAAGAATAACAAAAATAAGACGAAGACAATTTTAACATCGACATTTTTAGAAGTTTTTATTTATGACAACAGCGTTATTCCTGTACGATGGTAACCCTTCAGTTATGTTACATTATTTTAAAAGAGTTTTGCATAGTTATAGGCATTTTAATGAAAATAATGTGGGATTTATTTTAATTAACAATAGAGTGATACCGCTAGAAAAAACGTTAAGAGACGAAATATTTTGAATAAATTTAAAAAATAGTTTTTTATATAAGCTATTGAAACTCTTAACAGCAGTGTTGTTTTTTGCTTGTTCTCAAATTTTTTAGACTCATTTTTTTGAAGAAAAGAAGTCAAGGCAGTTTAAAAATGAGAACTTTTTAACCTAAAACTATGTTTCGGTAATAACATAAAATCACTGTACTGCAGACTCTGAAACAATTTTTAAGAAACAAGCTATTTGCTAATCTTGGCAGATGGAGAAGAAATATTACCCAAAATTCTCTTTTCAATCGCTAAAGGGAGAGTGTGTGAGAGACTGAAGTAGAGAGAAAGAGAGAGGAGAAAAAAGATCTCTTTAAATGGTTTTTTAGTTATATTACACTACCACTTTTGAGAAATTATTTACAAGAAATTAAGAGAAATTTTTTTTTTTATATTATATACTTGTCTCTTTCTATACGATCGTTTTTTTTTCTATATTTATCTGCTTTTTATGATTTAAGCTTCATTATAAATATTGTAAACAACAAAAAAATTAACAACAAATATTTGTTTAACAAAAATTAATTTAACTAAAATTAATAAAAACTTTTCCCTAAAGAAAAATCACAACAATATATAAACTTAAAAAGTAGCTGCTTTATCATGGGGTTACTTTACAAAAAATATAAATTTACATAGAACTTTTGGAATTTTTGTACATGATTAAAATGAAAAATTTTAATTAAATAGGTATTAATTAAATCAAAAAAAGAGACCATACATTTATTTACACAGAAATTACTGTAATAGCGTACACTGTAAAAAAATCAGCTGTTGTTTGTTCAAAGTTTTGTTGTTGTTGATGTTTATTGATTGAATTGTTGTTGATGTTGTTGTTTAGTGTTTTTTCATAAATAGTTTTGCGAATATTTTTTTAATGCAAAGACACAGATTCGAACATAATAAGAATATTTGTAAGAAAAGAGAATAAGAGAGAAAAAGAGAATAAAATAGTTTAGTTAAAGAGCAAAAGAAACAGTGAATATAAAACATACATCAATATCAATAAGAAAGTATGTATATAAAATAAGATTTTTTATAAAATTTGTTTAAAATTATATTAAAAAAAAAAAAAAAAACATTTAAGTATTAAAATAATTTAAAAAAAATATCACCATGCTTAATAATATATTAATTCACGACGTTTTTCTTCTGTTTTGAATGCTAAATTATGCACTTAAAATTTAATTCAAAATATCTGAATAATCGGTTATATAGTGCTTTCTCTACACGGTTCGAATGTAATAAACTCTGAATGCATACGCCCAAAATAATACGTCTGTAATTTAACAGAAATATTTATAATTAAATTTGTTGAAATTAACAACATTTTGTGTTAAAAATTAGTAAACCCGCAAATAATTTCTGTTCAATTATCAAACTTATTTTAATATTTTATTAGTTTTACTAATTTTTAACAAAAAAATTACTAAGATTGAAAAAAAATTCGCAGTCAGAAAAATACACACTGGAAAGCGATGGCAAGGCATTTTAACAAGTACCGGCAAAAAGTGATTTCCTATTCCCAAAAGAATAAAAACATTAGACAAAAGGACCCACTGAGCTAACGAGACATAATACTTGGTGGCTAAAAACATAAGAAAATGATAAGGACTACAAGTTGCGTTAGAAAAAGCTCTTAAAGCAAGCAGCTTTTTGATAAAAAAATTGATTTTATAAAACAAAATATATTTTTAATTAAAAAAAGCAAAAAAAAATAGTTTTTCCTTCATCCGGATTTGAACTCGGAACCTTCTGCTGACAAACCTCTTTAAACGAAGCGTCATGATTTTTATAAAACCATTGCTCTACCAGTGAATTGTTTTTGTACCGCATTCAATTTCTGACTAGGTAGTACTGTATAACCACTGGCTGCAAACGTTGTCATAGCACTCTAGGCCCAATCTTTGCAAGTGGTTTTGGTTTAGAGATTTTGTAAAACAAATACCTACTGACAAAACGCTTTTTGTGTTCTGTCATTTATTTGTAACAGTAGTATGTCAATGCTTGATTTTTTCTACCACTGGCAATTTCTGACTGGGTTATTTTAAGCCAATAATTAGCGCCAGTTCTGTTAAATTTTCAGACTTATTTTTTTCAGCATAAGTGTAAACTATTTTTATAATGACATATTTTAAAACTATAGCATCATTATGCACATGTTTTTATTATTAGAAGAAAAAACTACGGGTTTAAGATTTCTCTTAAAATGTTAAGGATATTTTTTGTTTGTTAATTTTTCTATTTTTTTTTATCACAAGTCTGCTTCAGCTATTAAAAAAACCTTTCTCTTGGATTGAGAAAAATTTTGATATATTTTTATATACAAAAATGATTTAAAATGTACTATTTGTGTTTATGCAATTTATGTATATCGAAATATGCTATTGATCTGGATATATAGTGTTTGACTCCTGTATGTGTTGTGTCGTAAAAATATAAATGCAATTTTTCAGAACAAATTGAAAATTAGATTATAACTTATAAATTAAGTGGACTGGTATAAGTTATAATAAAATTATTTCGATTATAATTTTGTTTTAAAATAATGATAATGATTTCATATTCCTGACTCCATTCATCTATCGAAATGGATATAAACTCAGTTGCCATTTATAAGTCACCTATTAAAAAATAATATCAATTGACAGGAATGCGTTTTAATCGGAATAAATCACTGAAACAGGAAAAACAAATACTCAAATCAATATACACTGAAGAGCAAAAGTTTATCAGAAGTTTTGCTTTAAATTTTTGACTACGAAATCAAATCAAATAATTTTTTCTAGCTTCATTTGTTTATTAACCTGTCCCATATCGAAATCAAGAACACCATCGTAGCTATTTTAATTAACGACGAATGTAATAACATTTTTATAATTTATAGCAATTGTTACACTTTTGCACCAGGTTAATTTTTAATAATTTTTTGAGAATTTTTTAATATTAACTTAAAAAATAATAAAATTTTTACTGTTTTTGTATGTATTTGGGCAAATGTTGGATTTATCTATTCGAAAATTGGTTATCAAGTAACATTTCCCTATTGTTCAAATAGTAAAACCTATTTGGGGGCTTGCTATATATATCGTGCTGAAATTTGTTTAACCCTACTTAGATAACGTTATTTTTTTGTACTGAAAAGATAACGATACGCAACATGGTTAAAATCCTTTCAAGGACATTAAAAGACAGAATATTGACAATTTGCTTATAGAAATAATTTGTGTTATTCAGTTTATTTTTACTTAGTAACATATTTCAAGAAAATTTGAAAATAAATATGAAATTAAAAATGAAATTTCATTTCCCTTAATATATAATAAGAACACAATCAATTTTCTTTGAAAAGCTTCAATTATATTTTATTCTAAAAATTAAAAAAAAAAAAATATTTTCCTTCTATTCCAATTAATTTATAACATCTGTGTTAAGTTATATAAACAACAAATAAATTCGAAGAAATATATGCAAGAATCTCAAAGAACGATTAATTGAGAAGTTGAGATAATTATATAAGGTTAGTTACATAACATCGGCATAATGTAAAATGTAAAAGCATTAAAAGTACCCTATGAACTTTAAGTAGTTACCTTACTTTTTAGTAATGTATTTAAAACTAATTCTGGAGGATTAGGCCTAAGTTTTAATGACGAAAAAAACAATTTTGAAAATGGCGCCCAACGTAGTACCTTTTACCATTTTTTTCAAATGGAAAGCTATAATTATATTGGGAACACATTCATACTAAATTAATTTACACTTAGAGAAAAACTAAACACATTAAATTAAATTCAATAATTATAAAACAATTTTATGTAACAAAGCTCGTCATACAAAGCTTCTGATTAACAAACTCAAAACATTTTGTTTTGCATGTTCCTTGTATTTCTTTAAATGTTTCAGCAGTTAGACTTCTGGCAACAAATTGAATTATTTAAGAAGTATGTATGAAATCTGAGAAGAGCTTCTATAATTCACATCATATTTTATGATTATCGTCAAATGATTTCGAACCAGCGGCATTTTGGTACGAAAAACTTTGAACCAAAATTATTGCAATTTAAAGTGTACCCATATAGACTTTCCCAACATAATTTTTTTTGGTTTAAAATAATTCAATGTACAAAATTCAGCCATAAAAATTAATACAAATTAATGTTATTTTCGGCAAAACAAAAATAATGCGAGTAAATGTAAATAACGAGCAAACATTAACCGTTCAGAATCAATCGCTTGATGAAGTAGAATATATCTAACAGTATAGATATATCTAACCGTATAAACAAAGCCCGGCAAGCTTTCGGCCAACTCAAGTCAGTGTGGAACTCTTCACATATATCAAGAAGGACGAAGCTAAGGATATTCAACTCCAATATAAAATCCACACTGTTGTATGGATGCGAGACGTGGAATGCAGCACCTCGCGACTTACATTCCATACAAGTTTTTGTGAATAAATGCTTAAGGAAGATTCTACACATATTCTGGCCTAGAACAATTTCAAATTGCCGACTCTAGTTAGAAACTGGTCAACAACCTATCCAAATTGAAATCCGCAAACGCAAATGGAATTGGATTGGACATACATTACGTAAACAACCCAATGATATTGCTAAACAGGCTATAGACTGGAACCCGCAAGGCAGTCGACGTATAGGAAGACCAGCACACACCTGGAAACGGCAAATTGAAACCGAAATATCCAACTTACACCTTCGTTGGAATGAAATCAAACACTGTGCATCAGATCGAACGTATTGGGATAATCTTGTTGCGGCCCTATGCTCCTTGCAGGAGTAAAAGGAACAAATATATATAATGTTATTTTTTAATGTTAATTTTTATCCGACATATGTGTTTTTTAGTGTTGCCAACCGTAAATATAAAAAAAAGCGTCTTATACAATCAGTAGTACATAGTCGTTTAGATATAGTAACCCGATTAAAATTTGGATTAACTGTTAATCAAAAAGTTTAAAATATGGTTTAATCGACTTATATATGCTCGATTAAACAGTTAGTCTGACTTTTATGAGATTAACTTTTCTGTCTAAACGGGTTATGGGAAAGTAATCACAACTGGGTATATTTCAAACTTTGTATGTTGACTTTCGTAAGGCGATTTGACATCGTAATAAAATCAATGCTATTTACAAGATGATAATTTGTCAAATTATTGACATATCTTGCCTATCAGGAAAGAGTTGTAATAATTAGAACTTTGTTTACAAAATTTATTATTTTTCACAGCAAAAAGAACTAAGGAATTTACTGCCAAAAAGCAAAATGATATACAGTTAAATTAAAAGCCGTAAAAATCAATGCCAAAATGGTAAAAAAAAATCGCGACGACATTTATTGTCGTTTGTCGATCCAGTTGTGATTAATCTCTAAACAGAGTTCATTTACTTAAAAAAGGAAGAGTGATATTAAGTGATAGATCTCACAAAATACTATTTTTGTTTAAGTTTATAGATTATAAAAATTAAAAAAAATGATATGTTTAATATTTTTAATATAATATGTGCTTTTAATAAAAATTTATAAATTTGTTAATATATTTACTTACATTTTTATTAAAATCATCAATACCAAAGATAAAGTTTGTAAAAATTCATATCTCAGAGAATAACAAAAAGAAGAAGAGAGAAAATACACATGAATTTTAGTAAAAGTTTAATTTAAAAATAGAGTGGAGTAAGAGTAATAAACAGATTAGCAGCTGTTTTAAAATATTCTTCAATATTCTTTTTTGTTCTATTTTATTTTAACCAATTATTTGAATTTTCAACAAAAAATTAATTACTTAATTTGTTTTTTTTTAAGAATCGATTTTTAATTATTTAACAGCCTAAGTAATGCTTTTTACTTAAATTTTCGTCTGCAGGTTTTTTATGCAAATGTTTTTAACATTAATTTTTTTTGCTAATTTACTTAAACATTGTCTTTTAAGAATAAATTTTAAGTTTTTCTTGTTTTTTAATATTTTTTAAATGATTTTCATAAATTTCATCTAAATTTTAAAGGCTTTTTTATTTTTTTTCTCATTACTTAAACGCAGTGCTTCTGTACCTTCCAAATAATGCTTTCTAGTACGGACAACTTATGTAAGAATGGTATTTTGAAGAGAGAGTGTGAAAGAGAGCACATTATAAAGCAGCAGCTGTTTAATTAATTTTTCTATTTTTATATCTTTAAAACGATCAATCTCTAATAAAGCAAAGTGTTTACATATTGTTTAAGAGCCAATAAAATTAAGTGTGTTTGAATTATATGAAAGAGTAACATAACTGTTGTTTGTTTGTTGTTTGTTATTTTTAAGTAGGTGGTGATAGATGCTTTAAGGTGGCCAGCTTTGTATTTTTTTTTAATATATAAGTTTTACTAAACGTAGTTTAATCTTTACTATTTAATTTCTTTAATATATAATAATGCAGTTATTACTGATGTTTTTAAAGGAGTAAGTATCCAGTTGTTGTTGTTTTTTTTTTTTTTAATATTTGAGAGTATTTTGTTAAGAGTAAAGTTGAAATTTGAAATATATATTTAATTTTTTATTATTATATTGTTGATTTTGTAGTGCTGTTGTTTTTGTTGTTGGATTTTGGTTGGTATATATATACTCGACTATATACACATGCTATACATATATGTATATATTTGTTTTACTTATATATTTTCAATTGTATTTTTGTATAGACTATTGTATATGTATATATATATTTTTTATGCAAAGTGTTTTTTTTTTTGTTTATATATATGTAGCCTTATTTGGTTTTCATGCAATTCAGCAGTTATACTTCCATATCATGTTTCAATATCTATATATATATATTCCGCCATTTTGTTATCTTTTAATATTTTTATTATTATTATCATTATTATTGTTGTTTTATTTTTATGAATATTATTGATTTTTTATTTTATTTATATTATTGAAATAAATTATTAATCTATTTATTTGTAATATTATTTATGTATTTCTCTTTATTATTATTTTTATGTTGACATATCACTGCATAACGCATTTTCCCTCTATTTGGGTTTTTAGCTCATTTACTTGCGTTTCTATTTGATTTTTCAGTTCTGTAAAAAGAAATTGAGTAATGGAAACAGCAATAAATAAGCACATCTTATGATAGTTGTAGTATTTAATAGTATAATACAAACAATAATAAGAATAGTACATAGTAATAAATGTAGTTTTTTTTTTTCAACACAATAATATCATTGCATATATTGTGTGTTTGTGGTTTTTTTTTCTAAATATTTTATTGTTATTAATATTATTAATAATATGTGTTATATTATTTTTTAATATTAACGTAAAATTTTGTTGTAATTTATTTTACTTAGCATACTTTGCGTTTTTACAAAAAATATATATAATCAACATTTACTAACATAAAGGCAGTGAATTTTTATAATAAATGAGATTAAAAAAATTGTGTATTATTTAAATTAACCCATATGTGACAAAAACCCAATTAAAAAACATTTTTTTTAAATACTATTAAGTAAAATGATAAAAATAATAATTTAAAACTTTATCTTATGTGGTTTCTGAATGGCGCCAAACGCTGCACCTAAATACATAATTCTATGAGTCTTGTATGTATTTATATGTAGATGATGATAATGTCGGTAATAGCGGAGTTTGATTATTATTTTGTTATTGAAGTAATAAAAAAAAGAATTTAGATAGTATGTCATTTTACATTATATTTTGCAGTTGACAAAATAGAGATGGAGGATAGTAAAATAAACGGAACTTCGGAAAACATATTCGTGCTGAAAACTGAAATTTTTGCCAACCGACTGGTTTAGTTTCTGTAATCTAATAATTTTTCAGTTGTGCAAAGAGAAATTCATATGAGACGACAGTTATTTGATTTTAACAACCAAATTTCGATCGCTTTAACAAAAATTCTGTAGTCATAACTGAAAAATTCGCATTACATGAAAGTATAAGAGAGTTCTGGAGAGAGAATCTGATAGAGAGAATCTGATATCAGAATTTTAAAATTCAAAATGGCAGCCCAGTTCCATGGAATCGGTTGCAGTGGAGGAATTAGTGTGGTTGGCAACTGATTGTAATAAATTTTCCTGGATGCATTAGAATAGGCTCTAATTTATGACCTTTTTGTATGGTGTTTGATCTATTAGCATTATAGTCTTTTCCTCCAAACTAGAATAGGTTATTTTAGAACAGGTTCTAGAACTAGTTATAGAACAAGTTACTGGGTGTATCTTCAGAACTGTCAAGGCAACAAGTACACTCAAAATAAAACGTCTGTTGGCTGGACAGAAAAATTTGTTACATTAACAAAATTTATTCCTATTTTTTGGCTTAAAATAAAATTTGTTGATTTTCACAAATTCGTTTAACAAATCTAAATTTAAGTAAAAAATTTGTAAAACTACAGTTTTATCTGTAATTATACTGAGTAGTAGAATTTACCTAAATTTAGCATCTGGGGACCCTCCCCGGGCCTAGTCCATATCATGGTATATATGGGCGCTCCCATGGAGCAAACATTTTGTCCGTTTTGCTCTATCTCGCTTAGTTTTCGAGATATGAGCCATTTTATGAAGTGGAACATTTTTATTAAAAATTTCCGAGGGTCCAAGGCCCCGCCAAGGTCCATTTTTGGATAATCCATTTGGGTTACCCTTTCGCTGAGGTATTGTACGGTTAGGGGTAGTCAAAATTTCCATTAATTTTGCTCTATCTCTCTTAGTTTTTGAGATAGCGCCAACTTTAAAACTTCGGATACATTGGTGGCGCCAACTACCGGATAATAACAGTAAAATGAAAATATTATATTTTAACAATAAATTTTGTAAAATTTAACGAATGGGTTCTTAAAAATTAGTTATAAATAGTTTTGAAAATTAGCACACAAAACTAGTTAAAGTACTGAGGATTTTTAGTAAAGTCTTAAATGAAGATAACTAAAATCTTTGTTTAAATCAGTATTTCAACAAAAATTTGTTAAAAATTAGTGAAATCGATTTGAAATCGGTTTGACAGATTTTTCTACAGACGTATTATTTTAAGTGTAGTATTGTGGCAGATGACAAAGAAAATTGTGATAACTTTTTGTTGCTGTTTTTATTTTTTCTGTGATATTTAAAGTTTTAGATAAACCCAGAGAGGGAACGGTAATGACATATCATTACGTTTTAGACTACCACTAAACATATAATAATGAGCTACTGAAAACTAGTTTCTTTTTCCATTTTTTCGAATCAAAAAATAATGAGTTACTAATAATAACTTATTTTTTATAATTATTTCAAATATAAAGTAATGTTATAGAATTTTTTTTTAGACTCAATATGTTGGCGCGTAAGCACACTTGTGCGCAACAGTTCAATTATGTTTTTCTCTATCAAATGTTACATGTCGATATAGCTCAAAGGGTAGAGCTATCGCCTAGCAATCTGCAGTCCCAAGTTCGATTTTATTATACCCCGTATAGCAAAAGTCGAGTGCTGCCGAATTCGTTCCATTATTTATTCTTGTTCATATTTAATTTCGTTCAGCCTGTCTAATCATAAGTTATTCGTATCATTTGAACACTAGATCAGCTGTTTATTCTCCTTCGTGTTTAGTCGTTTTATTTAAATGCGAGAACCGATGTTTATTCTCCTTCGTAGTTCACCGTATTATCTGAGTACGAGAACCGATCTTTATCCTTGTTCGTATTTAGTCATATTATTTGAAGACGAGATCCGCTGTTTATGCTCGTGCATATTTAGCCTTATTATTCGAATACGAGAACCAATGTTTATTTTCGTAGTACACCCGAGAACCTCTGCTTATTCTCATTCGTATTTTTAAATAGGAGAACCGTTGTTTATTTTCGTTTCGATTTATAAGTATTATGTGGGCCTGGTTGTTGATAGATGTTGCTACACCACAGGTTTTATTGTCGTCCAGAGGTTAACCGAGGATTTGTAACCATCGCCAGAGTTGCCGAAGATGCCGTAGTGGCCATAACTACTAAGAAGACTGCCATATAATCCAATTCCGAAGAAGGCAATAAGGGGGACCACCACGGTAAATCCTACCATTAAGATAGTTGTGGCATCTAGATAGGTTGTTTGGAGAAAATAAAGCTGTATGATAAACCCGATAATAACTTATTATTTCAGAATTAAAGTCATTCTGTTTTTATTCAAAGAAATGAGACCTTTGAGGAATCTGGACAGACTGAGTGAAACATTAGCTAGAAAATAAAACTGCATCACAAGTTTTAGCTAAAAACTGAATCTAGAAATTAGAAAAAACTACATATCCGAATGATTTTATTAGAAGGGCATTAAATCCAGATAGTAACAAGTCCAAAATTATTTTTCATAATTTGTTAGATAAGTTTTAAAGTTTTAGCACATTTAGTTAATTTAAAGAAAAGCAAAAAATATGTTATTTTTTATAAAATTTTCTTTCAGATGGATCAATATATTTCATTTTCGGTCCACCTTTTCCATTTTTTTTTTGTGTAAAAATTCAATATTTTGTAGTCAGAATGAGCTTTGACCTAAATATTTACAAGCTAGAAATTTAGCTTGAAATATTCTGACTTAAGTGAAATTTAAAAGGTTGGAACCATGAATATATTTGTTTGTGGCAACATAAAGTTGGTTAATATCTACAAAAGGTTTTCGGCTAAAACAATATATTTCTATTGTGTCGGGAATAAATTTGCGCTTTAAAACTTATATCATATTAGACCTTGTTTTAATCACTGGATGTATTTTTGGATTTATTTTATTAAAAAATCTACATTTTGTTTTTTAATTTTCAAAATTTAGCCCTAGTTTATGTATTACGAAAATACTCTAAACGAAAGCAAAGTAACGAAAATTTGTTTTTGTTTATATTTTTGACGAAAGTGATTGTCAATTTCTTTCGTTTAGACTATTTTCGTAACAGATAAACAGGGCCTTAACGTTTTTATCAAAATCTAATACTAACGTAATGTGAAAGAAAATCATTAAAATTTGTCAAAATGTGAACAGAGGAATTGAATTAAACTAAATCCAAAATAGCCCTATGTTCCACTGGGAATTAAAGGATTAAATATATAAATACAAAATAGATTTATAAAATAAATAAATTCGTTTCGGATTTAGCTTAATTTGATTCCAGAAATTGCATTTTCACAAAATTAAAGTTATTTTTTTCATATTATATTAGCGAAAAAGTGTTAGATTTCGGTTAAAATATTACATTTTAAAAATTAAAAAACAAAATGCTGATTTTTTTTCAGAAAATAAAATAAATCCAGTGATTAAAAGAAAGGCCTATTATCTTTGGGGTTGCTTCACCTAGAAGCAACCCCCTGTTGTGCCAACAGAATTATCTGCTGCAGTAATTTTTAATTTAATTTTCGTTGGAAATTATCATCTTTTGTTTTACTCAATTGTTTTACCAGGAAAATCCGCTAAAAATACCCTCAGTTCTAAAAAAATTTAGCTTCGTCACAAATGGGTTAAACTATTGTATATGGCTCTTTTTTAGTTAAAAAATTATAAAATTATCTAAAATATTTAAAATATTTACAGGAGTTTACAAGAGAAAATCACATCAAAAATAAAAATTAATTTATATATGTATGTTAGATGTATGTATTTAAAAAAAAAACAGTGAAATTTATAAAATGTAGTGAACTTATTAAAAAATAGTAAAAATAGCCTTAAAATATTAAGTAAATAGTTGTTAATCTTGTTTTGTTTTAGCAAAATAGTTAAATAAAACAAATTTATACCAATGGTAAGAGTAAGAGGGAAAAAGCTTGTCTGTGTATAAGTTTTTATATTTTTGGGTTAGTTTTTAGTTTATACATTAAAAAGATTATAATATATTTTGTTAGTGTTGTTATGTTATTTTATTTATTAGCAAGTTATATATTTTCATGAGATATTAAAATGTTTCAAAAATAAAAAAAAAAATATTTAAAAAAAAATAAAAAAAAATCATGTGTTTGTAAATGCAAAAGTTTTAGCAGTATCTCAGTAAGTAATTTAATTTTGGCAGATAAAGTTTGTGCAAAAAACAAAATACATAAAAGAATAAGAAAAGATTGAAATATAAAAAAGGGAAACTCTTAATGGATTATTTTCAAAAGTTTTTAGTACGGCATGTTTAGTAAATTTTTCTACTTAAAATAAGCTAAGCGATTTTTCGTCATAGTAGAATATATTTTATTTTTACCGCAATACTCGTACACTAACACACACTCAATATAAATATTTGTCAAATTGTTGCCATATCTTTACATAAATTAGGCTTGCCTAATAGAATAGGGTTGAAAAAATTTATATCGGAATTGCAAAAATTCATACTTTTTCACAAAAAATATTTATTTTTGATTTTAAAATTAGATGTAGAAAAATTAAAGACAATAAAAGTTAAAGCAGAATTGATTAAACTGGTTAAAAGCAAATACAAAGAAATTCAAGATTTGCTATCTTTCAATTTAAATTAATTGCGACAACTTTAACTGTCGTTAGTCGACAGTCGAACAAGTTGTGATTAATTTCCTTTATTGTTCATTAAAGTCTCTATTTAGGCAGTCATAGAAATAAACCTTGTAATAATAGCCGAAAATACCACCAAAAATTAGTTAAAAATGACCTTCGTAAAAGACTTGTGCTTGTAAAATAATAACAGCAGAAATGGAACTGATAAATTTGCAGCATTTTAGTTATATTTTAGTTTAGTTTTAGTTAATCCAAAATGACGAATAACACTGTAAATTCTGCAGAAAATTTTGCTAAAACAAACTGTTATTTCTAAAAGATTTTTGTTATTTTAAAATTAAATATTGTCGAAAATAATTTTTGGGAAAAAAGATTGAAAATTATAAATTTTTTTGTGTTTTGTTTTCTACTAAATATTAGTGTTTCCAATTATTCGACATAGGCGGTTAACCGGTTAATGCATTATTCGAAAAATCACTAAAATTAATTAACCGGTTATTCGGGTCGGTTAATCGAGAAAATTGGCGATTAATCGTTTAATGCAAAATTAATGTATATTCTTAACTTTTTATCAATAAAAACACAAAGAGCTGATTTTTTAACATTAAAAACTAGAAAAGCCTTTTACATTGAGCCATCAATATAAAAAATGTTAAGCTCCATTTGAAAATACCAATTTATTCTGCAAATGAATATTAGTAATCTGAGAATATCATAAATAATTGTTAAATTATCAGTCTTTTCGGTTTTAAAGGCAATTAACATTAAACAAATTTTAAGGTAATTTACGCAGACAGAATTTAATTGGACGAGTTTTAATGAAAATTTTCACTATACTAATGAAGTTTTCTTCACAAAGTTAATGCAAATCAAATTTTACGAAAAAGCTTTTTCATTGGATGTATGTAATTTTCAATAAAAAATAGGAAATTTTTCATAAAACTGCATCAACTTAGTGAAAAGTTTAGTACAGTGTTGTTTTAACGTAATATATACAGCTGCAATTAATATTGTAATTAATATGCAATTTTATCAATTTTAAATAGATTTGAGGTTAAGAAGACGAATAAACCTTTTTCTCTAAAAATTATAAACACATTATAATTTTCAGATCAGACTAGATCTAGTTTCTGTATTTTTTTTGATGGACAGGCGTAGTCAGTGGTTTTCCATTAAATTGTAGGTATCAATTATTTATATATTTTTATTGTCATATGATAATTTATTTCAACAACCCGTCACCCAAGTAAGGCCTTGAATGCAATATAACTAATTCGTTGTTTTCTTTTCTATTCAGCTTTCTGTTAATGTTTTTAGTCAGAAGTGATCAATACAAATACGTACAAATATTATGTTTTTAGATTTTTGTTTATCTTACAATCTCCTCCGTGTTTCAATGGACGAATTTCAACGAAATTTCATTGAATCAGTATAAAAATTCATTAAAAGCATGTAGAAAATTCCCTCTGTGTGCAGTAACAGATGTCAAATCTCAAACAGATTTGTTTGTTCGAACTTTATCACAGATTTCCGAAAGTGAGAGCAGTTTTTCAGCCTTTCAAAATTCTATGTTTGCAATAATAAAATTTTAAAAATTAATACGCACTCTTTTTGTTAAAATAAATATAAATAAAATCATCGACTAGAGGCTGAAAAAATGCTCTCACTTTTGAAAATTAATTCTGCAATTTAAAAGAATTAAAACAGAAATGAAAAATTGTCTATTGTATTTCCTAAAGCCTGGTCTAGCCAACACATAGTGTTAAAGCATTTTTTTACAAATAGAAACTTCGTTATTTTGTTACAAAAAAATTCAAAAAGATTTTATTAAAAATTAATTTTGGTAATGTAAAACAATTACGTTTTAAGAGTCTCTTAAAACCCATGACGTGTCTCGGTGGTTCAATATCGACTTGCTTGGAGTTGCTCAAAAAATGGCATCTAAAAATGGCATCAATCGATTTTAAAACAATTTTATCGTATTTTAGTTAGTATTTGTTTTTCTAAGCGTTTCTTGCAATTTTTTAGCCAAATTTAAAAAAATTATGAAATTTTGAGAAAAAATAAAGCAAAAAATTACATATTAAAAATTTAACCGGTAAATCGATTTATTTTAATCGATTATTCGGGTCGAATAATTATTTGAGTTTTAAATTATTTGTTTCGACATTAACCGAAATAGAGGCGATTAATCGAGGAATCGGTTAATCGATTAACCGAATTGGAAACACTACTAAATACAGACCAACATTTTCTGCTGAGGTTGAGTTGTTATTTTATATTAACGAAAACTTTATTCAAAAAAATTTTCTGCAGATTTTACAGTATATATTGTTATTTTCAAATAACTATATTTAACCTCAAATTTAAATAAAATTCTGTAAATTTAACATTTCTATTTTTGCTGTTCTTATTTTTAGCAGTATTTAGCAAAAAGTTCTACTAATTTCAGCAGGTTTTTCCGCAACATCATTTTTAACTAATTTTTAGTAGTTTTTCTGCTATTTTTACAGGTTTATTTCTGTTAGCAGATTTGATCACAGTATGAAAATATGTGAGAAACCAAAATCTAAATTCTTCCAGTAAAAGTGAAACACCTTGCTATTAAATTTAACTTTACAATTTATTTAAAATCCAAATATATATAAAAGAACAGAAGGTTCTTGTTCAAAGAAAAGTTTAAAAAGGAATGAACAATAATTTCAGTATTTTAAGCGCATTAATTTGTATTTAAACCAACAATTTCTATGAGTGTAGTAAAATATTAATCAATTGCCAGAATAGATTTTTTTTTTCGTTGTAAACAATTTTTCAGCCCTTTTTCCAATTATGGTATAATTAATTTTCCTTATAAAGAAATGCATATTATAAATTTGCAAAACATTATTTATAAATTAATTGCTTTTATGTCTTGAATATTATTAAATAATTTTTAAAGGCATATTAAGTTTTAACGTACAATTTAAATTTCTTAATAATCTTAAGAATTTAATTAAACGGTTACCATTAGCGGAATGATTGTTTAAAACTTTTTTGTACAATATCAAAAGGTAAATTACATATGTAAATAAAATTTGAGAAATTCCTAAACATTTTATTTTGGCATAAATTATTTAATTTGTAGCCAAAAGAAAAAGCTAGGTAAAACCCTTCATTATCATACTCGTCGGCCTCTTGAGAGGCAGTCTTTAATTTAAACAAAAAAATAATGGAATACGTAAAGACAATTTACATTAAGGGTTCTCATGTTAATTTTTTTTCACAAAAATTTTGTGTGTATATTTTTTTACATATTCTTTTTTAATTAAGATTTTTCGGAATTTTGTTGCATAAATTGTGTGATTTTTTTTTATCATTCTACTGTAACAGAAACTTTTATTTGCTATCACAATTTTCAATTAAAATCCTGGTGGTACTCTATGCTTTTTTTTCTTAACTTTCAATACGGATTGTGAATGTCTACGGTTTTTTTCTTTTTTTTTTTTGCTTCTGTAAAATATGTAGCATAAACTACAAAAATGTTAATCATATAAATTATATGAGCACTTAAAGTGGTATGTCCTTGTTGAACAAAAGTAGAAAAATAATAAAGAAAACTGCTTGAAATGTATGAAACTTCCTCGAGTTGCAGCAGCAAAATTGTGTTACATTTGTAATCTCTTGAAACTCATTAAATTAACATTTTACCTGAAGCTGATTTTCATTTTATTTCTTGCTGTTTTTTTTTTTATTTTTTGGTTCATAATAAATCTTTACATAAAATATGTAATTCAAGTTGTTTTTTTTTTTTGCTATTTGAGAACAGAAACGTCTCAGAAAAAATGTGTAAATTCAGAGATGTACTAAAAACTGCATTTGTCCAATTGAATAATACAAAAATCAAATCGCACCAAACTGCCTAATTTAAATGATATTTTAAAATGTTATGTTCAAAAACCTTGCAAATATTTATTTTTTAAAAGGGATAACTTTAGGTCGGAAACAAATAAAATACTTTTTTAATTAATGATGATTCTCAAAATATTTCTGATCTAGTAGTGATATTTCACGAGCTTGACCGTTTTAAAAAGAATGTGTTTTTTTGTTTTCGGAAGATCTTTGGAGATGAACTTTTTAGAACAGATTGATGTTAGATTGACAAAACTTCAATTAGCCACACTCATCGCTGTATCGTTCTTTGTCAATCTCGTTTAAAGTAGATGGTAAGAGTCATAACTTGTGCAGAGGGTAGACGGTTCGATTCCCGGTCATGGCATACAAAAAAAGTTTTTCATATACATAGAAACAATTTCAGAATTAAAATTATTTTGATAAATTGAAGCTTAAACTAACCACTGACGAGTCTTTGGGTGAAACGAAACTGCGGCAGTCTGGTGATTCCCTTTTGTCTGTTAATTTAAACAAAAAATGTTTTCTTCTTCCTAAACTGAGAAAATTATCCTTCATGATATTAATGATATAATTTCATAGAATTTTTTTCGTAGAACCAATGAAGAATTTCATTATGGATATAATATTGAATTAATTTTGTGAAATTTTTCATAACTTCTCTTTCATAAAATTTCATAATTTCATTAAAAAAATCCATTGAATTTCATAAATTAGATCTCCATAAATTTAATGAAAATGTTCTTTATATATATGAAATTGTTCAATAGTATTTACTTTTTTTTAATTTTTTTTATAAAATATCGTAATTTTCTAAGAGAATAATCTTTTAGAAGATTTATTTTTTTTTTTTTTAATTAATTTTGGACTATGAATTTTTTTTATAAATCATATTAATTTTTTCCAAACTTTTTTTTATGAAAAAAAAAAATAATAAACTTTAATCGATGAATTCTTTCTTTAGATATATTTTGTACATCCGTAAAATATGCTACGATTTTATTACGCCTTTTGCATTTGCTAAGTACTTTTTATTTATCCACTCCAGCATAGCAACGACAACAAACAACTACAATAAATAATATTCAATGAAATTGATTCATAGAAGCTCTTCATTGGCTGAATGATTTATTCATTGGACGAGTGGCTTGTTGTTTTTATGAAGAGTTTCATTAATTTTATGAACTCTTCCTAAACATTGATTTTAATGAAACCTGTTTCATAGATTCCATGAAAAGTTTCAATGGACGAGTTCCAGTAGCAATTTACATTGAAACTATGAAGAAATTCATTACTGAAGTGATGATAATTCTCTTAGTGCATAAAACTAATTTTAGAAAAATTCTTTATTAATTAATTCTAATAATAATTATGATTGTCCTACGCGATGGTTACAACACTTAACTAAAAAGGCTTTTTTTGTTAGAGAATAATCGCTAACTTGTTTTAGAAAATTAAGCCTCATTTTCACAATGTTCTATTAGCTACTAACTGGTACTTTAACTGACATATTAGTTGCTGTATTTCAACTGGACATTCAGTAATAGGGCCTAAGTGATATGTTCATAAATAAAACTAGTACTTTGGTTTAAATACAATTTTAAATAAAATTGCCTACGACACTGTTTTAGCACATATTTTTTCAGACCGTACTTTATGCATATTTTGGTAAAACAAAGATATGTATACGATATATTCGTTCATTGTTTTTAACTATTGCTACTGGTTTCTGTTTCCTTTCCCTTATAGAATTTTTTAGCACATATAGTTTGTTAAAACTTGGCTCATACAGATATGCAGTTATAACTGCATTTTTTTGATAATTTTTTTTTTTTTGAATAATTGCTTTATTTCCATATGTAGTTTAGATAAAATATATTTCTTATATTAAATATGCTCAAGAGAAATGTCACAATAAGGACGTTTTACTTTTTGTTCGGTTTTATTTTAAAATATGACAATAAATATTTATGTTCCATTAAGATTAGAAGTATTAAATATTTAGATAAAAATTTTATAATATATAAGGAAATTTGTGCGCTAGATGAAGTGTTAATTTTGAAAGTGCTATAAGTCCTTTATTTCTTTAGACGGAAATACAAATGATTCTGGAGTTCAGTGCTTTTTTAAACTATATATGTATTTCAACTTTGTGCAAAAATTCACATCAACGGGCATTAAATTTATATATGCTTACAAAAATAATATTTTTAATAAAGAATATAGTCGTTTTCCCAATACACAATAGACTTATAACACTTGAATAAGTTAAGTTATATATAAATTAGTAAATTACCGATACTAAACAAAATTGCATAAGAAAATGTCCCTTAAGGTTAAATTAGACGTGCCATAACGCCATAGCCGTAACCATAACGCCATAGCAGACAACCAAAATTCAATTGGTATCTACGGTTACGGTTATGGCGTTATGGGATGTCACCTATAATCGAATACATTGTATCCCATAATATTGGTTTGAACAGCTGTTTTATATGGTTATGGTTATGGCACGTCTAATTAAGCCTTTAAGAAAAGTACGGAAATCTAAATAACAGATTTGTAAAAATGAGATTAAAGTCTACACTGATAGAATTTCGTTCATACTATTAATGAACCGATTTCATTAATCTGAATTCATTATTTTCAACTAACCCGCTATAATTTTTATAAGGGTTTTGAATTTGCTAATTACTAAAATAGATATATGTTCCAGTAATGAACGCTAGGGTTGCAAACTGAAAATATTTAAATATAAAAGTTCAAATAATGGCATCATTTTGTTTTGGCTATTTAGATCAATCGGTAATGCGGTAATGTTTACATTCTGAAGATTGCGGGTTCGATTCGAGTTCAGGGAGATGTCAAAAACGGTATAAAAATAAAAAAGAAATATATATACAAATAAAAATTAATAAAATAAAAATAAATAATAAATAAAAAAGTAACGCAAAAAAATATATTTTTTCAATTAGTTTTCATTTAATGAATACGTTTCATTGATTTAATGAACGCGTTCTTTGGGGACTTTTCAATGAAAAAAATCATTGGATTAATCAACAAATTCATTAATACTATGCACAAAATTCTATCAGTGTATAGAACTAAGATTTACTTTAATTAAAAAGATTTTTCTGTTAAACAAGTTATTTTAAAATACAATAAATCCTTTAAAAACTATGGAATCCCATCAATAACTATAGAACCCCATCATTATTTTGGCAATGTGACTTATACCACTTTTATAATAAACCATTCGAATTTTAAGTCAATTTTTATTACTTTATTTTATGGCATTCAGTAATTGCTTGTGGTCTTTGTTAAGTGTTTTTTAATATTTAATAGTATTGTTGTTGTAAATATTTGACAGTAAAAAATTGTTGTGTCAAAAGTTGTTATAAAGATATTAATATTTTATTTTATAAAAATATGTATGTAATGTGTTTTAATGTTTATTTTAAAGAGAATTTAAAAACTCTTTAAGGCTTCATGTAGCAAAACGTATGTGTATGTATATATAAACGATTCAAAACTCACAACAATTTTTTCTAAAAATCTACTGAATATATACTATATAATCCTAGGATTGACATCTTGGCCTGGCCAGATCAAATTTGAATTTAGCGTGTAATATTATCTTTTTTAGGAAACAAATCTAAAAAAGAAAAACATGAAATTCAATTTGGAACCGACTGGGGCACATTAACAGTGGAGAATTCTCGTTTACAGAAAAATTACACTAAACTGAGTTTTTGTTCTGGTTGGACCACGCGTGTGTTATGCTTATGATCAGATCTATGCCCAAGAAATATTGTTTATTACTTTTATGGCTTTGCAGCACCCCTGGCGGAGATATTTGTTATTAAAGTTCAAACATTAACATGCTGCCGACTCCGAGCGGGTTAACATTTTTTTAAAATTTAAATTTTTTATTTTTTCTATTACTAATCTCTACATAAAATCTTTTGAGTTTTTAAATTTTAGTGATCACACAATTTTTGAGACAAAACTTTAGCCTTTTTTTAACTTTTAACACATTCTCAGTAGCGTTGATGAACGCACTCTACTGATCTCATGTTGCTTTGAAACAACAACAATTTAATAATAACGAACCGATAACAGTAAATGAATAAAATTCAAATCAGTGACGAGTTAATGAAGTCGACGTACATTATAATGTACTTTGCAGGAGCACAAGTACACATGGAGAGACAGACGGTCGCACGGACAGACGGATATCGACAAATCGCATCAAAAAGTGATTTATAAGTCGATCGTTATACTAAAGGAGTGGAATATATTTTGGTGTCACAAACATCAACACAAAGTCATTATACCTTGTCCCATACACTCATAAAAAAGTTGGTACAAAAATCTGTTAAATGTGTTCTAATTCAGTTGAAGTATAATAATTTTACCTGTTGTTTTCGCTTAAATAAATTGTTTAGCTAAAATTGTTAGTTATCCCATTTTACCATAAAAATATATTTCTGCTGAAGGTACTTGAACTAAATTTTCCTCCTGATATTAAGTTAGTTTTTTTTAAATGATTTTGACAATGCATCAGCTAATCTAGATAATTTTGTTGGAAACTTTTTTAATGTTTGTGTTTTCAAACGTTCTTTCTTTTAAAGTGCATGTGGGTGTGCTTGTCGCCCAATACACATAAAAACAACACGACGCTTCTTAAGAAATTTCTAGTAAATAAAATAATATGGTCAGGACGAGTTTTCTATTGTTTTTTAGTCAACAAAGGAACAATAAAGCAAACAGACATACGCACTACATTTCGTAGTTAAAAATTTTATTAAATAAATAAATAAATAAATATATAAGGTTTTTAACAGAAACTATACTTATTTACATGAATATTAGCCGTGTTTTCGACTTAACTATATCCGTTAACTCATAAAAAAATTTAAAGTGCATAAAAACGCGCTTAAGACGAAAATAACATATGACTTTTCGTATGCACGTTACCTTTCAACATGGATAATTATCAACGTTGAAAACTCAACGTTTATACATTTTCACATCTAACGTAACTTATTCGTGTTACTTCCTAAAAACTTTTGCTGAGGTACGTTCGATTATAACGAAACAATTATAAACATAACGTTTTTAAAATTTTTTTGTACCACAATCGGTTTAACGTAGATTTGTTTTAAATACTTAACGTTGATAGGCATGAGACAAAATACAGCTATTATTAAATATTATTTTTTTTTATTTCAGCCCTTTGATATTTTCATCTAAATTTACTTTTTTTTATGAGTGAGGTAGTATAGGGTAAAATTACTAATGTGAAATTTGCTATCAATCGGATAAAGAAAAGGCGCACCGGAAATCGATTAAATTATTATTTACAAGGCGATTTTTTTTTGGTTTTTTTTATTTTTGTTACTGAATACATTTCTTAAATAAACTACATTTATAGAAATAAACCAGTAAAAATAGCAGAAAATGCTACTAAAAATTTGCAGACAACATATAGAAATTAGCAGATTTTTTTTTGTTAAAATTTACAGAATTTTAGTTATTTTTGTGTTAACTTTTATGGTTAATTTAAAATTACAAATTATACAGTACAATCTGCAGATTATTTCAAAATATAAATATTAGTATTTAAATAAACCCGTAAAAATTGCAGAAAGAAATACTGAAATTAGCAGATTTTTTTTGCTGAATACTAGAAAACTAAGAACAGAAAAAAATAAAATTGTTAAATTTACAGAACACTAGGTATATTCAAAAAATGTTTATTCAAAAATGTATATTCAAAAAATGTTCACAAAGACGGCTTTGAAATTAATTTGGCCTTATGATTTACCATCCCATGATGTTAGGAGGAAATTATTGGGTTTACAATCGTTAAGCGATCGTAGATAATATTTCGCAATAATGTTTGTTTTTAACATTCTATCGGGTGAAATAAACTATTTTGAAATTAGTGAACATTTTATATGATATCGCCCTCCAAGAGATTTAAGAGTAAATCGCGTTTTCGAGTAATCTGTTCATAGATCTAATTACGCTGAAAATGAACGCATTGCAAGATGTATGCATTTATGCAGTAGTTTCTATCCAATTTTAAATATTAATGTAAATAAGGATAAATTTAAGTTATTTGAACACTTTAACTAGTTGTTAAGATTTTCTTTTGAATAGTAATATGTAAGAATCTAATTCTGTACACTCTCAGAACAATTTCGTTGTGGTAACCGAATCTTTTGCCAACCGAATTGATTCGGTTGCCTCAACCTCGTTGTCCCAACCGAATTCGATTTGAATTCGGTTGCGACAACGGCTGTCACAACGGAATTCGGTTGGGTAACCGAATTACGAGGTTGCAGTAAGCGAACCAATTCGGTTGGGAAAAATTCGGTTGTCGCAACGGAATTGTTCTGATAGTGTAGATGAAATGAACTAAATAAATAAATATTTCAGGTAACTTTTAGTTAATACAAAAATTACATATTATACTACATAATCTGCAGAAAATGTTTCTCTTTCGCGAATTTGTAATAAGTAGGCTATTTCAAAACCGAATTTTAGTTTTTCTATATTTTTTTTAATGATAATTAAGGGAGTTTTACGATTCTGTAACATGTAACATCTGTTGCAAATAATTTTGTTCACTAACAAATTATAAAAAAAGGAATAAAAAAGTAATTTTTTGCCTTGTAAGCCCTAATTAAATTTTTAGTCAATTTCCAGCGCGACTTTTCTTTATCCGATTGTCATCAAATTTCATGTACCCTACATGTTATTAAGATCATTATCATCAATTATGCCCCTTATAATATGCTAAGTATTAAGATTATTTTCAATTTAGATGATATTCCTATAGGATTTTTTTTATTAAAATACAATTAAAACTGAGTAAAACTTATATTACAATATAAGAGCAGCAATGTAATGAGTAGTAATTCTGTAATTACCCTCAATATAATAAAAAGTTTTCAACTTTAATTTTTCTTCATTTCATTTCATTTTTCAGGAACGTATCCATCGTGTAACTTCTAAATTTAGAATAATATCTCAAATATATGCTAACGTTACTTTAATATTAAAAAAAATATTATAGCTTTTTTCAATTTCAAAAACAATTTAAAACTGTTGTATAATTTAACCAAAACTGGTCAGGTAACTTTAACTGTTTTTCTCAATATTAAAAAAAAGTGGGGTTAATATATCCACGTAACAAAATGTAATTTAGAGGTAATATTTAATAATTTTGATAATCCAGTATTTTTCAGATGTAGTTTTTTCCTATAACGGATTAACAATTTAAGAAATACTTTGTCTTTTTTTACCCAGCGAGCTTCAGTCTTATTACCATGTTTATAACAACTTTTTGTTGTACTATACATAGTATTAAAAATGGACTGAGAAATTAATTTTTGCGATTTTATCAAAATTATGCGATAATGGCAAAATTTAGAAAACAAACTTAAATTTAGTGATTTAAAATTTAAAAAAAATATTTATCAAAATTCAAACTGCAGCAAGTTTTTTTATTTTGTAGAGTTACGTGATTAAAAAAAACATTGCAGTCTATTAAAGAATTGTCAATTAAAAATCATCAGCATCCCATTCACATTTAACACTTACTATCTATCTGCACCACTAATTGTAAGATCTGAAGCGAACATTTAACTTAAGCTGCTTTATTTTTACTAAAAAATAAATCTTTATCCTTACTTTAATACTTCCTGGTAAAATCTCCATCACAAGTTATTAAAATGACTGTCTTGTAACGAGTTTAAAATAAAGTTTTGTCTCTGCGCAAATTGCGTGAAAGAAAAATATACGATAGCAAATTGTTCACTGTTCTTAATTGTCTACAGAAAATTATAAAGTTTTATTTTCCCATTGCTGATGTTACCAGTTTTCAGTTGTTTGACTTAATACTAAGAATTTAAACAAAAAGAAATACATACATATCGTATCTTTTTAAAACAAAAAAGATAAGCAAAACTTGAAAGGAAAAACACCTTGTTGAAAATGAAGTAGTACTTATTTAGAACAAGAAAATAAAGGTATCAACAAAGTGTGAAAAATGAACAAATAAAAAAAAATAATATAAAACTTTTATATCTTCTTAATAAACCTGTAATTTAAAAAAAAATAATAAGTTCTTAAATTATAAAAATAAATAAATGATAAAGTGCTAACACAAACGTGCACAATTATGAAATTTTCAACAGAAAGCATAAATGAAAGCACAGATAGATGAAAGATGAAACATTTATTGGTTTATAGTTTATTTATAGTTTTATATTCAGTTTATTTTTTATACACAGTTTTTTGTTAGATTTTAGCGGTGGTGTTATTTAACGTAGTTTAGGAGGAGAAGTTGAAAAAATAGCGATAGATTAGATGTTAGAGTTGAGGTTTTACAAATACAAATACAAAAAGGTTCTAACCCTCTAATATGTATAACATTATCATTATATGTACATTATGGATTAAACTATTATTGAAAATACATAAAAATCTATGAAGCAAAATGATGCCACTTTTTAGGGGGTGTTAAAAAGTTTCCACACCGATCACGTTTATGTTTAGTATATTGTATTTAAAAAAAATAATTATAAAATGTTGCCCTTGGGGCGAGTAACTTATTTCTAAAAAAATTTTTTTTTTTATAAAGAGAAGCAACACTCAGGAAATTCTTCCTATTAATTAACGTGTTGCTTCCTTTGGAAAGGGGATAGAGAAGAGGTGAAAGGTGGTGAAAGATGAAGGGCTTCAAATATAGCAACACTGTAATTCCGCGCCATCTGATAGTGAATTGGCGAACTTTGTTGAAGCTGTTTAGTTCATAGCCCTGTTATATTATTTTACTTCGGTGGGGTTAAGTGCTATGGGAACAACGAAGGGGGACGCTGCGATATGTAAGAGGGATAGAAAAAACTCATACATATTATTATTTTTCATAAATTGATGTTGCCTTGGTTGGGGATCGATTCCGCAACCTCAGGTGTAACAGTCCAACGCTCTAACCATTACACCACAGCGCCCACTACACATAACATAACACACCACAACATAACCGTGGTTAAACGTTAACCACAGATATTTCTTTATAAATTTGCCATTCACAATTGCGGTTAAGCTCTAAACTCAGTTTATTTTAAGATAAGTTACCAGGTTTTAGTGTGAAAACACAAAACTTTCATTTAATTTCTTGCGGTATCACTATTCGGGAAGAAAAAAGTGGGTTCAAAATTCGAATTTAGCTGGCCAACATTTTTTTATTTACATTTTTTATATTTCATAGGTCACTAAACTGAACTAAAACAAATATTTCAAAAAGTAAAAAATTGTTTACCATAAATTTTATTTATTTTTTTTAATTGATGTTTTCTTATCTGAATTGATGTTTTCTGAAATTTAGTTGTCATATTTCAGTTAAGGTTTTCGTTATTTTAATTAACATTTTAGGTCCTAACGATTTTTCTTTGAATTTGAACCCATAATTTCTGAATTTCAATTAACATTTTCTTAATTTTCATTGGTGATTTCTGGTATCTTCTGAATTATAATGAATGTTTTTATGAAATTCAATTGATAATTTCTGAATTGCAAATGATATACTCTTGATTTCAGATGACAATTTGTGGCTTTAAAATGGAAAATCTGTATTTCCTTTGATATTTTCTCAAGTTTAAATAAAAATTCTGAATTTCAGTTGATATTTTCTGAATTCCAATTGATATTACCTTTTCCTATACCAGAATCAAAAATTCACACAAGCTTCTTTTTATTGAACAAAAATCTTAATCTTAAATCGGTTCTAAAACCAGTTATAGAACTAGTTATGTGACAGTGATACCTTACATTTTGACTCCCAGGAATCATTTCCAGAACTTGTTCCATGGAACCGGTGGTAAAAAGAGCTGCTATAGAACAGACCCAAAAGTCACCAGCTCAAAAAAATGTTGCTGGGAAAGGTCATCGATTTGAATCTTTTCGCAGAATGCGCAGTTAAAGCCACGCAAAATATTATCGTAATATTTTTCTTTTCATAAAACAACACGCATGTTAAACCTAAAATTTATTTCCTACAATAGAGATAATTTTTAATCGCATTTCTTAATTTAGGGCGTTTCTTAAAGTGCAATATGAATGCTTAAGATCCAAAAGATTTCAGAGAATTTTTCAGATTTTTTGTTGGCGGCTGTAATAGATTTATTCAAAAAATGAGGTTACGAAGGATACAATTTTTTAATTTTTGTCTCTTGTGTTTTGTTTTGAGAAAGCCAGATAACTCACTGCTCAAGGATTGCAGCCTACAAAAAAAAAAATTATTCATGGTACAAATTATTAGTTTAAGGGTCACTTTGATGATCATAAAATAAGAATTCAGAACTTTCCAAATTCAAATCCATACATAAGCATGAAATAGATAGGTTCTTAAAATATGTTTAATTTTATTAATTAGGAAAAGGATTAAGAAGATATAAAATAAAAAATTTTTTTTTGTTTTCATCCATTCATGATAATCGTATTTCGAACACCCATCTAATACACTTAATTTCAATTCCCTACATTGCAAGTTATTGAGGTTTGAACTTGAGAAATACAGATTTTGTACCATTTAATCTCATCAACTAATAATTTATAACACGAGTAATTTTTTTAGTAGTCTGGAACCATTCAGTAGTGATTTTGTAAAAAACACAAGAGAAAAAAATTAAAAAAAAATTATATTCCGTAACCTAATTTTGTGAATAAAACTCATTTCAGGACCCAGTAAATCCCTACAAAAATAAAATTCCCAAAAAAATTCCACTTTAGGAGTTGGAAAAATCGAAAAAATCTTTTTTGTGAAGCCTGCTAATATACATCTTACATTACTTAAGTGTATGTTGTGATATAAAAAAAAATTTTTTGGAAAAAGGTTTTGGAAAAAGCGATCGGTGCGGCAGGTTTTTTTTTTTGAAGAATTTAAATACACTATTTTCTTTATATACACATCAGTGGCGACCTTGTGGTAATATGTACTAAGTTTGGTTATCCCCTAATGTACATGTAATACAGTTTTAAATATTTTGACCTTTAAGCAGATTCTAAAGATATTTTTTTGCTTTAAATTACAATGATTAGAAATTATATGTATATTTAAACCAATAAAACATAAATTAAAAAAAATCTGTCAATATATATTTTCAATCAGACGTATGGTAATTTAAAAATAATAAAAATAACACTCAACGATGAGTCAAAGTTTAATATTAATCATGCTACTGATTCACTGATATTAATATCACTCATACGCAACAACTACAGTTTACTTAAATGAACATCGCTCATACGCAACGGTGTACTGTGTGTGCTGTAGCTTAATATATTGCAGAAAATTAAAAATATTTTTAAAGTTCAAAACATTTTAGAGTTTTAAATATCTTACTAAAAGCAACTTTAAACTAAATAACTGTTTTTTTTTTTTTTTGTATAAATATTCTAGAATCTGCCAAAAGGTATCATATTAGAGAGCTAAGATGACCGATCTTAATATTACTGTGAATTTAACATGTTTTAGTTAGAAATTAAACTATGATGAGGTTGTTTTCCAAAGATAATTATCATTATATTAAAAGTTTAAATTATATTAATACTCTTTGAAAACATTGTAAGATTTCAATGTTTATTTTAAGAAATTATTATCAAATTTATACAAACATTAAGAAAACCTACAATGTTAATCGGTTAGTATTAATAATTAAAATTATTCTTTATATTATTTGTATTATGTTTATTAATTTTGTATTTGTTTTTCGTAGCAAAAGTTGAAATGTTAACAGTTGTTTATATAGTTTATTATAGAAACAGATCTGGTGTTTTAGTAGAGTATAGAAGATTTGTGTTGAAAATATTTTGTAAAATTTTACACACACGCACATTCAGTTCTTACAATTTCTAGACATCAAACTACTTAAAAATTTGAGGAGCATTCCTTGTTTCTTGTTACATAATAAAATGCGTTGCAAAATTAATATTTAAAATTAAGAAAAAAACGTAGTTTTTAATACGAGTGGAAGACTTTTGTTTGTAAGAAGTTGCTCATAGATTAAAAGAAAATTACTTGTAGTTAGTTTGTTTTAGTTTTTAGTTTGAAAATAAGGTGTTTATTTAAATTGATAGAAGTGTTCTGAAAAGATAAATTTGGAAGAAAAAAATTTGTTTAAAATACGAACTTACTTGTAAAATCATCAAGCTCTTCCTGTTCTGCTTCGGCAGCCAATTCTTCAGGTGTTTTCTTTTTTCGCATCAAAGGATTAGGTTCCTCTTGTGGCTGCATTTCCACTACCTCTTCTTTTTTCTTGATGTTATACTAAAAACAAAGTATTAATAAAGGCATACTGTAGTAATTAATACACTAAATTTTGTTGTTAAATTTTGGTGTTTAGTTTTTATAAATAAAAGCTCTTACTGTAAAAGAATATTTTAAGCTTTAAGTCGAATTTGTTTTTCAACACATGGTTTTGTATATGAAAACCCCACAAAAATATTAATAATTTCAAATATTTTGATTGGTTGAAAATAAGTTAATCAACCAAAATACAAAAGTCTTCAAAGTATACTAAAAGCCCTGTGCGAGGTGGCTAAATTTGTTCTAAACTGACAAAAGGGTTTAAAATTTCTTTAAAATTTGTTTTAAAAAATTTTCTAATTTCAAAGAAACTTGTAAACCTGAATTTAGTTTAGAATTAGTTTAGCCAGTTCGCACCCACCCTAAGGCCCAAAATTTTAACTAAATTTTACTGTAACGAAAATATACATAAGAAGTATTCAGCGATGTAAGGAGAATTTACAAAATGAATATTAAGTGTTCGAACTGGGCTAACTTTTTCCTTTCCCCAAAAAAATTACTGATTTGAAATTTGGTGACAACCGGATAAAGAAAAAAAAGAACGGAATTGTAATCCTTACTTATTTCTTTTCCAAAAAGGTACAAGAAATAAATTTATTTTGAAAAATGTCCATGCTACTAAAAATTTTCCAGGCTATTCAAATACCATTTGAATATAAAAATTAAGGACAAGATCTTTGTTTTCTGAGAAATATAGTACCACTAATTTTTAATTTTTAGACCCCATAAAACACATATATGAATCCTTGTCTCTCTACGATATGCTAACCCGTTCCTAGGTATGGCCTAAATATAGTGGTAGCCAATAAATTAGAAACGATTAAAGTTTTTTCTAATTTTATTCTCGTTGCCTTTATTTTTAAAGATCAAAATATTGGCTAAATTGGCCCCAAAAGGCAAGGAGATTGTTCAGAAAATTGTACGGAATTTTAGCGTAATGTTTGTTTTTTTCATTTTGTCACTTGTTTAAAGTGGGCGTGGCTTTTAACGAAAAATTAGCGATATCGACCTTTTATCAAATTACATAGTAAAATTTAGGCAGTACTGATCGGTTCCGTATAAACTGTATATTTTTGGAAATCCTATAAAATTTTCTGAAGTCTTGCATTATTTTAATCTACAAATAGTCGCCAGACTTAAAATTGCAGCACTTTAAACATTACCAAATTTTTATTTGTTTTTAGCGATTTTAAAAAAAGTTAATAATACTGAAATTTTGACATAAATAAAGGCAACGAGAATAAAATTAGAAAAAATTGGAATCGTTCCTAATTTATTGGCCACCACTGTATATGTTAAAAAACTATGAAAAATATAATGAGTAGTTCGTAAAAAGGTTTAAAAATGTGTTTATAAATTTAGATATTGAATCAACGTAAACATTTTCGAAGAATTTGATTAAAAAATTTCAAATTTGAAAACCGTTAAAAGAATCGAGTATCCAAATTTAAAATATCGAGTAGTATCGAGTATTGAAAAGTATCCGAAATTACGAGCACTAATGAGCAAGTCACCAATAATACCGACATGTCGCTAATCCATCATAAAGGCGTCTTCTCGAAATTTCCAACTGGGACTGTATTGCTTTTTTAGAAAGGAGATTAAGAAGAGATGTGGGATGCATATTTTGACCCCAAGTGAATATAAGAGTTATGATTGACTTTTTTTAATATTATTTTCAGACTTTGGGAAGAAGCTTTGACTTAGCTTTCATCAAAATGCGCGAAAACTAAAAAAATATTTCGATACATTTTCATGAAAAATCCAAATTATCAAAATATTTAAATTTTAATCTCGGCGCGCAAAGACGGAAGTAGTTAGTTAATGGTACATTTTTCAGAATATAATCCTTATGATTTGGGCAATAGTAAAAAACTTTTACCCTTTTTTCTAAATTTTGGAGTAAATTAAATTTTTCTCCAAATTCGCTGAAATTAAATAGCTGTCATCGCTAAATTAAAAGAGGGTTAAGTGTATTATTTAAAATTTTTATTTTCCATGATGCTCTGAATAAAACCTTAAAGAGTAAAACCTAAAATTTAAATATTTGTTTAACGAAATTTTCAAAAAACTAAAAATGGAGTTTTGAAAATGCTCTAAAAAAATTTAAAATTTTTCGCTAATCCTAGAAATGCAAAAATTCTTATACGTATTTTCTTATGTCTAAAGAATTAAAAAAAAATTAGTATGTATACGAAAAATTCCCATAAAATAAAAATGTTGTATTTTAATTTCATATTCATATGGTTTTGATGCATTAATACACTGGGAAATTTGTAAAAACTTGTACATTTTCCAACCGATTTTTAGTTTTTTATGTATGATTCTGGAAAGACAATTTATTAGGAATTCCGACTCTCTATTTATTTGGATTAACAAAAATATATTCCATAACAAAATTTAAAAAAAAAATCTTAAAGAAATCATTTTTTTTGCCTCGTAAATACTAATGACATTTTCAATTGATTTTCGGTCTGGTTTTTCTTTATCTAAAATCTCAATCGGAAAATTATTCATATATCGCTGAACATCTCTAGTGGACAGGGTATAATAAGTTTATGCTGATGCCATAAATATTAGATTTAACCCAAATTTTAGTATGGCCATCGACTCAGAGTCAGTTTTCGATTCAATTTAGCGACGTCCGTCTATTTGTCCGTCCGTCCATCTGTCTATCTATCCATATATTTTCCAAATTGTTCAAAAAATTTAAAATGCACAGTGAACGGTTCTTGATAAATTAAAAAAAAACGAGTAAAATGGTTAAAGTCGGGCATGCCGGCTATACAGTACCCTACACCAGTCTGGTTAAAGCCAACTAATGTTTGGATCTCAAATTCGAATGGGATAAAATGGGACTTGTGTCAAAATTTTCTATAATGTGAGTCAGCGAACCAAATTTCATTAAAATATCTTAATATTTGCGACCTGCAGTTTCTAACCAAGCCAATTTTGGGGGGACCCTTATATGGGCACTAGGTCTAAACATGGATCGATGTCCACCAAAATCAATAGGCTTCGTCCTTGGGCCGACATCAGTCGGTGTACCAAATTTCATCAAAATATCTTAATATTTACGACCTGCAGCGTATAAACAATATAATTTTGGTAGGACCCTTATATGGGCACTAGGTCTAAACATGGACCGATGTTCACCAAAATCAATAGGCGTCGTCCTTTTGCCGACATAAGTCGGTGTACCAAGTTTCATCAAAATATCAGCCTGTAGAGTGCGCACAAGAATGCATGGACAGACAGACAGACAGACGGACGGACGGATAGACGGACGTCGTTAAATCGAAATAAAAAAAAATTCTGAGCCGATCGGTATACTACAAGGTGGGTCTAGGACCAATAGTTTTTGGTGTTACAAACATCAGCACAAACTTATAATACCCTGACCACATAGTGGTGTAGGGTATAAAAATAGTAAAAGTTAATATTTTTGGGCCACTTTAAACGTGCACTATTGAAAGCAAAAGAGGCTGGACGTAAAATAACAAACTTTTCTTTGCGATAAACTTTAAACAATTTTTGTTATTTTCTTTCGTTGAGTTTATTTGTGTTTAATAAATCCAGGTTAAAGCACAAATTTAGTAATTAATTTTCTCAGAAACCAAATGCCCTTATGGTGTTTTTGTTTAATGAAAAACCTCCGTATTGAATTAATTTATGACTTTCAATTATCCTTATCGCAAAAATATATATATTTATTTTATTATACGTTTTGAGTCCTACATTTTTACTTCCTAATTGCTTAATCATCACATACATTTTTAACCAATAATAACTTTTGCTTCTCCGACCATCTTAATACATATTTATCATATTGATTTTTCAAAAGCTAACTTTAATAACTCACGCACATTCGAGTTAAAGAAGAGAAGTCATTCGGCCACCACAAAACTTTATTTCTACAAACAGCATGGTGGCGTGGTCATTATTAGCAAATTATTTGATTAACTAAGAACCTATTATAAGTATCATTGAAGAAGAACTGGAAACCTTACACACCTTTAATTATGTTTAATACATATTATGGTATACTTTTGTTAACGAATTGAAGAACTTATCAAGTATCAACCAACTCGCATATTTAGAATTTATATTGGATTTCTGTAGCACGTAAAGCATCAATAAAACTTAACTAGTTATTGCATCAAATGAAGAATTTCTGAGTAATTACTAACTTGACCTGTGTAAGCTGTTTGAGAAATATTGAGCCTAATTATAAAAAAGGCTTATTTGTAGTAAAACTAATACGAATCCTAGGGTATCTTGGATATTTTACAAATTTGCAAATCGCCTTAACTATTACCATTCAAACAGTACTTAATTTTATGCTGATTACGGGAAAAATAATCAGTAATCTACAAACGTTTTATGTTTTTGCAAAGTGGGTCTCAATTTTTTTGCAAAATAAAGCTTATTAAGAGCAAAACTTCGATAAAAAGATGTAGTCCATCAATTTTAGTCCACAATTGTATTTGGTCTTTCTTTTTCTTGGCGCAAAATTTCAAACGCTTGTAGAGGTCTATAAATACCCTACAAAATTTGTTCTTTTGTTTTTTCCGTAATTAGCTTATCGTATCAAGGTATCGTTTGAGTGCTATTAGTTAACGCGATTCAAAATTCGGGACACCCTAACAAACATTTTATATAAATGTAATGAATTTTTTTAGTTCAAACGTCAATCACACTTTATCATGTAAAAACAAATGTATAAAATATATTTTTCTAATTAGTTTCTAGAAGACCGTCGTATATGAATGTTGTTCTCATGCTTATACAGAGATAGATGAATTTTGTCTTCTGGTATAAGAATAATCTTTACACATAATAAGAACGAGAAGAACACTTTTTATTTTAAAAGTTTAATTAAAGTATTTATGCTTGGTAAGTTACTGTTTTCATTACTTTAAGTTTTATTATATTAATTTAAAAATTACAAACAATGGTGTTTGCCATAATTATTGGTATTGATGAGAATAAATTATTTAATTTGAAAGTGACGTAAGGATGTTATCCACATTTCCATTTTGAAAACTTTTCGGCCATTACCCCAAAATTAAAGTTAAAATGCTGACTATGACCAACATGATTTTTAAGACTGTTTTTAAGAAGAACATAATCCTCATTTTGGAGATGGTTGCAATCAATCTGTATAGCCTGAATGTGACCAAACAGTGGGAAAAATGCCAATCTGGGAGCATACTTGGGATCAATGCATTTCTGGGAATTATAATTGGGTATTTAATTACCATATCTTAGACAAAAACTTAATTCTTATTCAAATAAATGCCAAAGGAACCCAAGGAAATGGCAACTAAAAAAAAATTAATTTGCATTCCACTTAAAGTAGCTTTTTAAATAAAATATTAAGCACATTTTTTTCCATACAAAAAATGGATTTATTAAATCCAAAAAAAGTTAGATTTATTTATCACTTCACTTGATATCACTTAATGTCAGAAAAAAATACGAATGAAAGTTAAAAGTGGAACAAAAAAATTAGGGAATTTCATATAAACTCGTAAATGCCTTGTAAACCTTGTATAAATACAAACCATATTTTTTATGTACATTAAACTCATAAACATACCAGGTTTACACCGTTTACGAGTAGAATTAGAGTTTATATGAAAACCCCTATTATAAAACTAACAAAAGCATTTTTTTGAAATTTTTTGTGTTAAATATGTTAAGAAAAAAAAATTACATTTCACCAAATATTTATTTTCCATCTCGGATATGGAGAAATAACTGAAATAGAAATGACAATTTTACACTCTACTATAAGTAATTTAATTAAATCCAATTAGTGAATATTAAATATTATAGTGGAACATTTTAATTGTGTGGAAATGTAAATTAAAGTGATAACACTTAAAAGATAGGCTATTTATTGCCGTTTCATATAAAATATAATAAAGAATTTAAAGTTTCAAAGATTATCAGGATCGACTTATATATTTACAAAGACTGTAGATTTTATGTAGAATCGGTTTAGGATAAGGTCTCCTAAAAATGGGCATATTAAAATATTTTTGTGAAATTTGGAACACCGACTTAGATCGGTCCGTGAACGAAGCATATTAATTTTGGTTTAAATCGGTTCATGTTTGGTTCTAGTGCCCCTAAAATTGGCCTTTTCACACGCTACAGTTCGAAAATACGAAGATATTTAAATCAAATTTGCCCAAGAACAACGCCTATTTATTGTAGATGGCATCAGTCCATATTTGGACCTATCGCCCATATGGACAACATTTTCGATTTTTTCATAATTAATTAATTAACATTAATAATAATTCACACAAGTCCATTTCAACCAAACATTAGTTGGCTTTTAACGAGATTAGTGAAGGGTGTCATATACACATAAAAAAATACTGTTCAACTTTTTTCAATAAAAACGATATGTTAAATTATTTCAAATGGTGTCAATTAAAAATTAATCCAATAGATTAAATAATTGCTCAAAACTGCAATTTACTTGACATTTTTTTTAATTCTATCGCTCAAAATCATTTCATAAAACAAGAGAAAAACATCAGTAGTTGTTTTGTAAATGTTTATGTATCAGTAAGTGACATTTTAAATTATTTTTTATAAAATTTTATAAATTTTCGTTGAGTTTATTATTTTATGTAGTTAAATATTTTAATTTGCAATATTAAATCTGAATATTGATTTATTCTAGAACATTGCTGTAAAATAGTAATGTAATTTTTGAAATTTCATTCAGCTAATGAAGAGCTCCATAAAATCTATGAAGGAATTTCATTTACTATTATTTATTATAGTTGGTTGTTGTCGTTGGTAAGCTGGAGTGGATAAATAAAAAGTACTTAGCAAATGCAAAAGGCTTAATAAAATCGTAGCCTACTTTGCGGATGTACAAAATATATCTAATAGCGAATTTACATTGTTAAACTTTTCACTAGATTTCGTTTTGAAATCCAATTCGAAATCTATATCGTTTACATTAGAATATTTGACAGATGAATGGGATTTCGATCGACCAACAACAATTTTTTGTAAACAAACTAACCTTAAAAACTAAGCAAAATTAAAAGGTTTTCTAAAAACCATTTTATGTAATGGCGGAACACAAAAATCATTTATATTATGAAAGATACAATGTCATATTTGCTAAGAAATGTGTTTAATTATATTGATGATTAGTAGAAAGCTAAAATATTCAATGTTTTGTCAGTGCTCTTGCCGGCGCAATCAAATGATTTTCCATAATTTCTTTTCGTCGGATGCAATAAAATAGCCGTTTTCAACTTTAAATATTTCTTTCAATTAGAAATTACAGACTTTATTATGTTACTACTTCATTTTTTAAAGTTATTAAAATTTATTATTTATTAATTTTTTATGACATAAACAGCTGCTGAATGTTGCCACTTTTTCTGCAAACTTCCCTACTTTTCTGCAAATATGGGAGAAAAATTGGATTTCAATTTGGATTTCGATGAGATTTCGCTGAAATCCATATTAAATTGGGATTTTATTTCCTATGGAAAATCTGTTTGAAATCCCAAATTTGTATTGGATTTGAATCGAAATCTACTTTTAACTCGATTTCGATCATAATGTAAATTCGCTATAAAGAAAAAATTCATTAAATAAAAAAGGGTAAAAAAAAAATTTTAAAAAAATTAATAATAAAAAATGAATTAAAAAAAAAAAAATAAAAATTATAAAAGATTATTCTCTCAGGAAATGACGATATATTATAAAAATAAAAAAAAGTAAATACTATTGAACAATTTCATATATATAAAGAACATTTTCATTAAATTTATGGAGATCTAATTTATGAAATTCAATGAATTTTTTTAATGAAATTATGAAATTTTATGAAAGAAAAGTTATGAAAAATTTCATAATATTAATTAAATATTATTTACATAATGAAATTCTTCATTGGTTCTACGAAAAAAATTATATGAAATTATACCATTAATATCATGAAGGATAATTCTCTCAGTGTAGGAAAAAATTCGTTTACCAATACCAATCAATACCCAGGAAAATTTTTTACAATCGGTAGCCAACCACACCCATTCTACAACTGGTTCCACTGCAACCGATTCCATGGAACTGGTTCCGGAACCAGTTCCTGGGATCCTATATGGAAGGTGTGGGTGACGTAGAATCAGTTCCAGAACTAGTTCCAGAACCGATTCTAGAGCAACCGGTTCCACTTTGGAGCCATAGAAGGGGTTGCTTTTGGGACAATTTCAAACAAAAAGAATCGGTGTTAGAATCGACAGTAGAAGGGGTTGTGAATGAAAAGTAGCTATTGCACAACCGATTCTTTGGAACAGAAAATTTTCCTGGGTAGTTTTGTGTTTTATCAATACAATCCACAATTCGGTTGGTTTTACAGAAACTCGACTTTAAGGTCATATTTGATTAGGATACCCGTATTTGTAGTTACCACCCAGGAAAATTTTCTGTTCCAAAGAATCGGTTGTGCAATAGCTACTTTTCATTCACAACCCCTTCTACTGTCGATTCTAACACCGATTATTTTTGTTTGAAATTGTCCCAAAAGCAACCCCTTCTATGGCTCCAAAGTGTAACCGGTTGCTCTAGAATCGGTGCTGAAACTAGTTCTGGAATTGATTCCACGTCACCCACACCTTCCATATAGGATCCCAGGAACTGGTTTCGGAACCAGTTCCATGGAATCGGTTGCAGTGGAACCAGTTGTAGAATGGGTGTGATTGGCTACCGATTGTAAAAAATTTTCCTGGGCACTTTCGAATATTGAAATTTTTTTAATAAAGGTTATTGACAACACCAATTTTTTTGTATATTCATTGTATAAATGGCTGCTTCTACTGCATAGAATTGCTAAACTGATACTAATTTCAAAATTGTATGGAAATACCAATAATTTGTTAAAAGGATTATTTTTTAGTGCATTTTCCCTATTTTCAATACCTACCCAGGAAAATTTTCTGTTCCAAAGAATCGGTTGTACAATAGCTACTTTTCATTCACAACCCCTTCTTCTGTCGATTCTAACACCGATTCTTTTTGTTTGAAATTGTCCCAAAAGCAACCCCTTCTATGGCTCCAAAGTGGAACCGGTTGCTCTAGAATCAGTTTCGGAACTAGTTCTGGAACTGATTCTACGTCACCCACACCTTCGATATAGGATCCCAGGAACTGGTTCCGGAACCTGTTCCATGGAATCGGTTGCAGTGGAACCAGTTGTAGAATGGGTGTGGTTGGCTACCGATTGTAAAAAATTTTCCTGGGTAGTAAATTATTTTTGGAGTAGTATTCAATTATAAGTATCTCCAAATAAAATAACATCCTGGCAAATTCCTTTTAATGGTTTTGGTCGAATTCCAACCAATCTTTTTCCTGGGTGTATCACTATTTTATTGTAAATTTACTCAATTAAAGAGCTACAAATTTTTAATTGAATGAACAATTTTCGTGATTGGAGGAATTTCAACGATAAAATTTATTGAATATGCGGTTTTCATGATTGAAATTAATTTTTATTTTTTTGTGTGTAGGCTGCATGCCTGACTATAACTTTTTATTCGTTTTATTTTTATTACACCCTTTACCATACTAAGTGGTTTATTAACTTTATAATTTTATTCGATATCGATATATTTATTGGTCGAAGGACTTATAGAGTACATTATATATATGACATGTCCTTATGCAATTTGAAGGCGTACATTATTTTCTAGGCAAGCAGTGGCTTCTTGATCTGATTAGAAGAGACTATGATAAGTATTATTTCAAGCCCCTTCTCCATTTTTTGCAAAAACCCCCAAAATTTCCGATTTGGAATTAGCTAAATTAACTGCATCATATAGCTCGGAACCCCGATCCAATCCAATAGCGGAAAAAACAAGATTAGGATCTTTAAAAAACGTCTTTGTTGAATTACTGTTGTAACATCGTGCTGATGTCTGCTACCATCAAAAATACATATTATATGTTTCACTGCATCTAATGCACCCTTTACTCCGCTTTCCGAAATATGACTCAAATTATGTTGTAAGATATCACCCAGCAAAAATATGTGTAAGTCATTCAAAACAAACAACTTTTCAATTGGTTACAATGGAACGATAAGTGCTCTTTTTCTGTTTCGAATGTATGTGCTTTAAAACAACTTTCAAAAATGTATATATAATGTTGTTTTTTTCTTTGTAAATGCATTTGTTTGTAAATTACGAATTTATTAGAGATTCCATTTTTTATCTCTAAAAAAAACAAAATAGTTAATTTTATTAACGTACTTTATTAATTTACGAATATTTACATATTTTTTAATTATTCGTACATATTTTAAAAAATACTTCAATTACAGTTCCCATTTAAAATGGGAAGGAAATAAAGAATTGAATCCCATTGAACCTCCTGGACTATGACCCAAATATGAATTCTTCTTTTCACTAAATGCAAATATATAAAAGTTAACAATTAAAATGCATTGTTAAGGCTCTATGAAGTCGCTCGCGTGCTTTTGCACCGTGCATCAAAGAAATATGTTAATAAAATTTGTTGCAATGTTAACATATTTTATCGTTTAAAACAGACCAATCAAGAGGTTCGGTAACAGATGTTGGTCCCTTACCTTTGCTTATACATAAAAATTTGTATAAATGTCGCCTTCGAAATATGTCTGGGGAAAAACTGTCCTCCAACGGTTCTCGGATTCTTTAATGAATTTTAAGCTAAAATTTCAATCATAGATATGCGGCTCCAGCAAATTTATAATGATGCCCTTATTACTGTAGAGTCGTAAAATGTCGATGCTTTTCTTTCCTTTATTTGTTAAAAAATATATATATATATATGAAAAAATAGTTTCCTAGTACGCTTTAATATTCTGAAAATTCTTTGAGTAATGTAAGAGGGTTGCATATAACTTAAATATGGCCAGTTTTTAGGATGTAGATTATCTTTAAATCTATTTTCTTTTCTTTCAATGAAGACATAAATTCTAAACGAGAAAAAGTTGTTCAGTCAAATTTTTGTTAATAAACTTGAAATGGCTGATACTGACATCCCAAAAACTCGTTCTTAGTGTATTAATCTTATTTAATTCAATATCGTACCTTTTTTTGAATTTAAAGACTAAAGTAAACATGTTACAAACTTCTTTAAAAAAAAACTTTTGAACAAAAATTTTAAAAAATTTTAGTTTTGTCTGATTTTGACTTAATCGAATAGAATCAGATGCAAAAGAAGTGTTTCCTTAATATTGCCCTACAAATAATAATAAGTTGAAGCTTTTGTTACACAATAGGTTCAAAAATGGGTTCTATAAGGGCTAAACATTAAAATTACCTCTAAAATATGCTATTTCATATATTATAAAAAGCACATTTAAATCACTTTAAAAATGTATTATATTATATATATTATAAAGAGTACTTCTAAATCACTCTAAATATGCAAACAAAATGTACTCGTATTGATGTGATGAAAATGTATACCTAAAAAACCATACTTTATTAACATTATGTATGTACTTTTAAATTACTAACAAAATGCTCAAGTTAAACTACCCTACGGGAAATTTTAACAAACTGTCACCGAACTGGCCCCTTTATATGAAATAGACTGGTCACTTTTACATGGCGTTGTCATAGGAGGGGGAAATTGACCCCTTGTGACATGTCACAAGACAAATCCTAGGACAGGTTACTGAACTCTCATAAAAAACAAATTTCAGAGACCTGTCCTGCGATTTGTCTTGTGACATGTCACTAGGGGTCAATTTCCCCCTCCTATGACAACGCCATGTAAAAGTTATCAGTCTATTTCATATAAAGGGGCCAGTTCGGTGACAGTTTGTTAAAATTTCCCGTAGGGTACTGACAACATGGGACACCACGTGTAAAATAAATCAGTGTTAGAGCTAAATTGTAACTACTCCACAATCAGTTGATGCTATTCGGAGTGCTTTTAAAATAACTTTTTTGTAATGACTTTTTTTGCTGGGCCACATAATCCGTATGCCTGACTTTTTGGTAGTATGAAGTTCAGAAAAAGTTAAGCAGTTTTTTTTAATAAAGTACCTGTTATAGATCGCCTTGTAGTTGGATTATCATGGTTATATTTTGGATACATTTAATCCAATGAAAAATAGTAAGCCGTTTTAAATACCCAGGAAAATTTTCTGTTTCAAAGAATCGGTTGAACAACCCAGGAAAATTTTCGGTTCCAAAGAATCGGTTGTAGAATAGCTACTTTTTATTCACAACCCCTTCTACTGTCGATTCTAAAACCGATTCTTTTTGTTTGAAATTGTCCCAAAAGCAACCCCTTCTATAGCTCCAAAGTATAACCGGTTGCTCTAGAATCAGTTCTGGAACTAGTTCTGGAATTGATTCTACGTCACCCACACCTTCCATATAGGATCCCAGGAACTGGTTCCGGAACCAGTTCCATGGAATCGGTTGCAGTGGAACCAGTTGTAGAATGGGTGTGGTTGGCTACTGATTGTAAAAAATTTTCCTGGGAATAGCTATAATTTTCCTTTGCAACACCTTATACTATCAATTCTAACACCGATGATTTTTGTTTGAAATTGTCCCAAACGCAACCGCACCCAGAAAACAGATTCAGTTCTGATAACCGCATTTGTAGCCAATCGCATGGTTATGTTGTAGTAGCCGAATTTTTCACTTGTGGCAACAGAAAACCAATTGAGATAGGACTAATTTACTATGGCAATGCAATTTCAGTTGTATCAAGAATAATTCGGTAGTTGCAATCGAAAAATTCATTTGCTGAAACTGAACCATTCGATTGGAAACAAATGCGGTTGTCAGCACCGAATCTGTTTTCTAGGTGCGCTTCTATAGATCCAAAGTGGAACCGGTTGCCCTAGAATCAGTTCTGGAGCTAGTTCTAGAACTGATTCCTCATCAGTCATACCTTCCATATAAGATCAGTGGAACTGGTTCCGGAATCAGTTCCATGGAATCGGTTATAGTGGAACCAGTAAAAGAATTGGTGTGGTTGGCAACCGATTGTAAAATATTTTCCTGTGTAAATTAAAATTATAGTGAAAATGTTTTAAATTTCTAAAATTAGCTATTAGCTATTATTTAACCAAAAATTATATTTAAAATATAATAAATAATTGTGAATTAAAAAAAAAAATAATACACATAAATACAAACTAAATAATTAATAATAATGAAATTCCAGTTTTAACACTTTACTTTATATTTTTAATAAATATGTACACAATTTTTCATAAAATTTTTTAATTATAATTTATTTTACACTTTATCATATTTCATTTTAATTAAATGTATTTTAAACAAAGCACTTCCTTTTTAATTCACTGACAAAAATAATTGTATATATTTTGCTGTAAACCACACTTTAATTATAATATTATTTTTTTTTTTTATTTCAAACAAATACACTTTACACTCCTAATTGTTTTTGTTTCAACTTGTTCTCGTTGTTCATGATGATATATAAGTAATGATGGTGGTTGTGATGTTTATTTGTCCAACAAGTAATTCAATCTGACTCCGTTAGGGAGTCGCTCATATAAAAGGACTCCCTACTAGAGTCAATTTGAACTCCAAGGGTATATATTCTACTTACATTGTTTAATTTTTTTTTATTACATTAGTTTTATAAAATTTATTTGCTTGTGAGTAACAGAAATATGCAACTAATTGTAAAGTTTTAATGTTGTCGTAATTACACTAATTGAAGATATTTTTTGCTATGTACATACCACTAATTTACATAATATATGTATGTTGATATTAAACAAAAGAAAAAATATATAAAAATTTTATAAGGGGAAAAATACATAAACTAAAATAAGGGGAAAATGTAAATTTAATAAATGAAATATACCAATCTTTTGGTCAGCCTGAGTATAAAGAACACAATTTACTTAATTAAATATTTTTCATAAATTCATTCAGAGATGTATTGTTTTATCTTTATATTTTTTATATCTTTTATTTTTCATTTTACAGCTAGAGAGGGGGCTATCAAAAATTTAAAGTTTTGATATTGCACAACAATATTGCATTACATTAATTGTATATGAAGGGTTCTACATAGTATTTTTTGAAACTTTTAGAAAATTATTAAATTAAATAAGCAGGCTATTACACATGATTAGGTTATATATACAATCAGATTCAAAGGCAACCAGTTGAAAAAAATTTTGCTGGGTATATATATTAGTGTTTTTTTTATTTGGTTTTTGTTTTTGATTTTCAGATATCATAACTTTTTAAAAGGTTTTTGCGCCAATAAAAATAATGGCGTTTTTATTTTTGAAAAATTCCAACTCCTTCAACCCCCTCTCGGCGGCTAAAATCGCGAATTTTGGGTACCTTACTTTCTAGAACAGAAACCGCTAAATATATTTAAAATCTGACTTCACGAATCGAATCTACATGAAAAATTAGGCTTATAGGCAGTTTTTTCCCCTTTTATAATGCACCGGATAGCCATTAGGGTGGTAGGAAAAAATTGATTTTTTTTATTTTTTAATTTTAATTATATACACATTTAAAGAGGATAATTACTTGAGAAAAATGGTATACTATACTTATTTCTATTACTACCCGTTAAAAAGTTATTATTCCTTAAACTTTTATTTTTACATACCCTGGCTGCCCAAACCGCAGGAGCTACGAAGTTGAAATTTAGTACGAAGGTTCCTCCTCTGTGGTAGACATCCACTTAGAAGGGATTTTTGGAAATTCCTACAGGGAGGGCTTTTTTCCAAAAAAAAAAAAATACATTTCTTCAAAAAAAAAGTACCATTTTCAAAAAAAAGTACCTTCTTCCAAAAAATTGAAACCTCCAGAAATATTCAATCAACAAACAACTTGTTGGTAAAATTTCGCGGTTGAACTTTTCTGGTTGAACAAAATGGAGATAATTTGAATTGTTTAGCTCTCTCAGCAGTTGAAAAAAGGGTAATTAATTAAATAATTATTATTTATTGTTTCCAATAATCATTATCATTATTTTGTTATAAAAAACGTTTACTTTGTTTTTAATAAATAAAATTTACTTTGCAATAAAATTTACAAAACAAAAAAATGTTGTTACTTGCAAATAAATTTAAGGCTTAATAACTTTTTAACGGGTGGTAATAAAAATAAGTATAGTATACCATTTTTCTCAGGAAAGAATCCTCTTTAATTGTGTATATTAAAAAAATAATAAAAATTAAAGAATAAAAAAATCGATTTTTTCCGACCATCCTAATGGCTATCCGGTGCATTGTAAAAGCGTTAAAACTGCTTATAAGCCTAATTTTTCATGTAGAATTGATTCGTGAAGTCAGATTTTAAATATATTTAGCGGTTTCTATTCTACAAAGCAGGGACAGAAAATTCGCAATTTTTGCCGCCGAGAGGGGGTTAAAGGAGTGGGAATTTTTCAAAAATAAAAACGCCATTATTTTTATTGGCACAAAAACCTTCTAAAAAGTTATGATATCCGAAAATCTAAAATTCAAAAAACACTCTAATATATGTATATAGACGTAGAACATAATTCGATAATAATCAATTTTTTAAGAAAATGTCGTATAAAAAGACATTGAAATCACAAAATTTTTCGAAATAAGACTAGGTTAAACCTTAAGTCTAAAGTTGGACTTAGTGTATCTAAAGTTCCGAACAGAAATACTAAGAAGAACGTTGATGGCAAAAAACGAGCAAAAATTCTGTATTACATTTTTTAGCGGCGAACTTTTACGAGTATTAAATAAAAAAATATGATTGTAAAACAAATATGTATTTTTTTATCAAAGGCGTGTTTTGCAATTAAAAAAATAAGTTATAATCAACAAATTCGATTTTTAAATTTTGCCTTGAATTTCAACAAACCTGTTTTTTGATATGGCTGTATCGTTTGTAAAATTTGCGTTGAATTTCAGCAAATGTTATTTTAGGCAAATAGCCTAATACTACATTTATACTTGAGCAAAAACCACCCAGGTTTTGCTTTTTATACCCTACACCACTATGTGGTCAGGGTATTATAAGTTTGTGCTGATGTTTGTAACACCAAAAAATATTGGTCGTAGACCCACCTTATAGTATACCGATCGGTTCAGAATTTTTTCTTATTTCGATTTAACGATGTCCGTCTGTCCGTCCGTCCGTCCGTCCGTCCGTCTGTCTGTCTGTCTGTCTGTCTGTCTGTCTGTCTGTCCATGCAATCTTGTGCGCACTCTACAGGTCGTAAATATTAAGATATTTTGATGAAATTTGGTACGCAGACCTATGTTGGCCCAAGGACGAACAAGTTTGATTTTGGTGAACATCGGTCCATGTTTAGACCTAGTGCCCATATAAGGGTCCAACCAAAATTATACTGTTTATACTCTGCAGGTCGCAAATATTAAGATATTTTGATGAAATTTGGTACACAGACCTATATTGGCCCAATAACGCAGCCTATTGATTTTTGTGAATATCGGTCCATGTTTAGACCTAGTGCCCATATAAGGGTCCTACCAAAATTATACTGTTTGTACGCTGCAGGTCGCAAATATTAAGATATTTTGATGAAATTTGATACACAGACCTATATTGGCCCAATAACGCAGCCTATTGATTTTTGTGAATATCGGTCCATGTTTAGACCTAGTGCCCATGTAAGGGTCCTACCAAAATTATACTGTTTATACGCTGCAGGTCGCAAATATTAAGATATTTTGATGAAATTTGGTACACAGACCTATGTTGGCCCAATAACGCAGCCTATTGATTTTTGTGAACATCGGTCCATGTTTAGACCTAGTGCCCATATAAGGGTCCCACCAAAATTATATTGTTTATACGCTGCAGATCGCAAATATTAAGAAATTTTGATGAAATTTAGTACACAGACCTACGTTAGCCCAAGGACGAAGCCTATTGATTTTGGTGAACATCGGTCGATGTTTAGAATTAGTGCCCATATAAGGGTCCCCCCAAAATTGTCTTGGTTACAAACTGCAGGTCGCAAATATTAAGATATTTTAATGAAATTTGGTGCGCTGACTCACATTATAGAAAATTTTGACACAAGCCCCATTTTAATCCATTCGAATTTCGGATCCAAACAATACACTAGAGTGGTGTAGGGTATTGTATAGTCGGCATGTCCGACTTTAACCTTTTTACTCGTTTTTTTATATGCGTTTTGATAAGTTAAAAACTACAAGAGACAAAAACCAGGTAGTTTTTGCTCAGGTATAAATGTAGTATAAAACTGAAATAAATTCAACAATAAAAAACATGTTGTTTTTATTAAAAAAATCAATTGAAGGCGCAATTTTAATTAAAAGTTTAATAGTATTTACAAAAAGTTTATTTGTATTTACAAATAATTTTTTTTCTGTGTATGAGTATGTGGACAACGATTTTCGTCAGAATAAGAAGCCGTAGACGAATTCAAAAACCATGTTTTGGAGTTTTCTCACGCGGAATGAAAGAAACGCTATGACAAATAGTTCTAACGCATACAAAAGCTTTTGTCAAAAGCTCAGAGAATATATTTTCTACAAAATTACTAAATTTTAATTGATAAAAATTACAAACTAACCTTATCTCGTATATCTTGTCGCATTTTTTCACGCTCTTCTTCCATGCGACGATGCTTCTCTTTGCGTCGTTCTTCGGCCTCACGTATGGCCTCCTGACGTTCTCTCTCCTCCTCCTCTGCCTTTTCCTTATCATCCTCACCATCACCGCCATCACCACCTACGGCGCCTGTAAAAATATAATAAAAAAGCATAATTTAAAAATTTATTTGATTTAAAATTGTATATAGAAATAAAGTTCTTCTAACGACTAAAAGTACTTATTTAAGTAATTCAAAGTATGCAATATTTTTTAAATCTCTTGAATATGACTGTATATATCGATGCCTCCAGACTAAATTATTAGAGCAGCACGTTTTTGAGTTTTTGCGTTTTTAATTTCTAAGGCCCAATTACTGAATGTGCAGTCAACGGTTAAATTCAAATTTTATATGTGAAATAACAACAAATGTGTCAAAAGTCCCTGTTAGTAACTAAATGGACATTCAGTAATCCAGCCAAGGTATCTTAGTTTAAATAGTGACGCTATTCGTATATGAGTACTTGAGTAGCATCTTAAATAGCGCTGGATTGTTCTTTTTAAACTATTAACATTTTATGTAATAAAAATTTGTATCATACTCATGGAGATATTTTTTTCTCTTTAATATAAAAACCAGTGTTGCCACCAGTACAACAAAAAAATACACAGCTGTAGGTCCAAAATTATCCAAAATAGTATGAAATTACACAAAAACTGTATATTTTTTCGTGGTTTAAAGTAGTCGCTACTTTTATGAAAATAATTCAAGCACATATGTGGCCCTTTAGATTCTTCGGCACACAATGCGCGAGAATGGAAATAATTCAGTCACTTACTTGTATTGAGTTGAGGGCCGAACCTACGGATCTATCAGAAGCTGTGAAATTCGACTCGACAGAAAGGTACCTCTAGAGTGTGAAAGTTTTTGAAGTTTTTCGATTTATCAACAGATTTTAAAAACATAACAAATAATCATTGAAGTTTTTTTACGGATAAATATCGGAAAATTTTCATCTCATTCGGTAGAGAGTTAGTTAATATCTGCTAAATTTGGAGAAAATCGGTAAATATTTAGACACAGTTTACCTACAGTCATGTAAATAGCCTATTATAGAGTGTCATTTATAGTAAAGAGGGCCTTTTAATGTTAACTAAGACTGAATTAATAAATCATTTAAACCCTGTTTTGATCTGACCCAATGTGATGCTATAAGAATTTTTTTTTTCTGATGAAAGCCAAGTAACTCTTATAAGAACTTTGAAAATTAGTATTTTTTTCAGTAATGAGAAAGTCACCGAAATTCTTTCCCGTCATTTTTAAATGGCCAATACAAAAACATTTACTTTTTATGCAGTTTGAGAAATATCTTCTCAAAAAATACTGGGTTTTTATAGAAATAAAATATAAAATAATATTTTTGACCAATAAATTAATTTCCTTTCGAACAAATTTACAAAAATAATTCACCAAAAACTGGAAATTTGTGGTAGATTTTACACAAACAAACTCATTTTATCTGCTGTGGGACTTGAAAGCATTAGAATTTGTAAAATTTTTCAGTAAAAAGCGAAATTACACAAAAACTACACAAAAATGCCATTATTCAAAAATTATCCAAGACATGTATAAACAGTCCCGAATTTGAATAATTATTCCAAAAGTGGCAACACTGATAAAAACAGAAGTATTTGTCGGCAAGCATTGAACTCACAATCTTCGGAGTTGCAGACAAACGCGCTATCATTTGTGCCAAAGTTATTTATCAAGGTTGGTTACCGTTATCGTTATAATACCGTTATCGTTAAAATACCGTTTCAAATTGAATACCGTTACCGTTATCGATACCTCTAAAAAAATTCCAAATACCGTTATCGATACCGTTATGTTTATGGGTAGTTACCGGTATTTATTATTTTATATAAAAATTACAATTTTTTTATTTTTAATTTTATAATGTTAAGTTTTTTTTTCACAAAATAGATAATAATATTACTTATTAAAACTACCAGTATTGAATTTATAACTTAAAATCTGTATTTTCAGTACTTAAAATGAAAAATATGCCATGTTTTTACTTGTTTCTACATGTTTTTAACATAATTTTTAATACCGGTACGTACCGGTATTGCTGTTTCGATAACGGTATACCGTTACCGAAACAGTCTTAAATACCGTTACCTTTACCGTTACCTAAACGAACGAAATCCGATACCGTTACCGTTACCCTTACCGTTATTCGTTTCGGTAACCAACCTTGTTATTTATACATTACAACTGACTAAAAACGAACCTTAGTCGTAAATATTTTTATAAAAACAAGAAAAATATCCTACCCGTGTAAAAAAGATCAGGTCTGACCAGATTTTAGTAGATCTGATTGCGCCAGATCTAATTTGATTTTAACTTTAAACTAAAATTAAAAAACTTATACCTATAAACTGATGTTATTATCGTGTAATATTTCAAAAAAATTTGTTTATACATTTCTATTTTTGTGTCAGCTTAAATGGATAAGGTCTGGTACCAGATCTGCTCAGATCTGGTCCTTAAAATCACCCAGTTTTCCAGATAACTTTAGATAAGAACAGATCTTGCACTAGATCTGATCAGATCTGGATATAAAGTATTTCGCACATACCATATCTGATCATATATGATCTGATCTGGCACCAGATCTAAATAAATTCAATAATATCTAATCTAAATAGATCTGAGCACGGGTATATATAAAAAAACAAAATATTATGCTATAAAAAATATAAGTTTACTGAAATTAAAATTATTTTAAAGTTGCTATTTGGTAGCAATGTGATTAACTTTCAAACATATCCATGAAAAACATACTAAGTCTACTTGCCCGACTGTGTGATAAATTTTTGTCCATGCTGAAGTAGTCTAACAATAAGCAATTTTTACTTCTAACCTAACATGTTTTTTAAATTTTGTAAATATGTAAGAAATTGTCTTTAAGTTATGGTAGAAATAGTGAAAGGCTAAAAGTTCTATCTCACAGAGTCCCCGAGATATCGCATATAAACTTTGAGAACTTCACATGAAAAGCCTACTTTTCAGACTTAGCATATTTTGATTTGGAGGCGTCGATATATTCTGACGATAATGTATTATTGTAATTTTTATTTTATTTCATAATATGGTTATTTATTACTTTATATTGTTAAATCACACATTTTGTTATTTGCGGTTACTATTATTTAACTATAATTATATTAGTTTTGTGGTTTTATTTGGTTATGTGCCAAATGCTATTGTGGTTTTTATTATTTAATGTCTAAAGTAATTGTAATTTTTAATATTTTTGTTAGCCTACAAGTACATTTTGTCATTTGCTCAAGCAAAGTTCTATAGAATAGTATTATAATCTTAATACTTTTAGTAGATATTATTGCAAAACCTTGTTATGAATTTACCTAATTTAATACTTGTCTACAGGAGATACAAAAATATTTGCATTTAATAAATATGAGCCCTTAAAATACGATATGCAACAAGAAATTGTATATGTCCATTAGAGCAGCATTTCTGAAAAACTTCTGATATTCATCAATTATTGCTGGGCACTATTTTGGAGTGGCAATAACCATAAATTTTGGAGTGGCAATAACTTCGACTTTTGATTTTGATCAGTTATTGTTTCGATTACTGCATCCCAATGTCTATTACTTATGTGGTGAGATTTTAAGCAAATCGGTAATCGCGGCCAAAGTGTTATATTTTTGAAAATTTACAAAAATTGTGCAAATTTTGGGAACATCTTTTTACTATTGTGGACATTAATATATTTAAATCAGAGGTCGTTTCGTGGTTTTCAGACCAATCTTTTTTCCTCCAATAAAATATTGTTAATAAGTATACAAAATTTTTTAGTAAATATTTTTAATTATTAAGCTGAATATTAAGTGAAAATGAAGTGAAAATGTAAATATTATGAACAAATAAATTAAATTGAATTGAATATTTGACAAGTTTCTAGAATAGAGAAAAAAAATCCCGAAACCTGGTTTGATGAGTCGCAAGATATATTCTTATTAAATCAATTTCGAAAAAAATTGCAGATCTCGAAAATTTTGGACGTAGGGTGCCAAGGGCTAAGTTATCCAATGTTTTTTCAAATTTGCATGACATACTCGTAACTTCAAGACCTAGTGCCACAATAATTCTAGCAATATATGGAGATTTTAAAAAAATTGTTTTCTTCATACACTCATAAAAAAAGTTATTACAAAAGTCTGTATCATTATTATCAAATAATGCTTATGAAATATCAAATAATGCTTATCAAATAATGAATAACTCGCCTCAAGTACGATTTACATAAGGAAAGGTTTATTGTTTTTATTATATTTTGCTATAAATGCATATTTTTAAATATTTTGCTATAAATACATATTTTAGTGGATGTTTTGGTATATTTTGTTGCATATTTTCCTAGAACCGCATATTTATACCCTACACCACTATGTGGTCAGGGTATTATAAGTTTGTGCTGATGTTTGTAACACCAAAAAATATTGGTCGTAGACCCACCTTATAGTATACCGATCGGTTCAGATTTTTTTTTTATTGTCCGTCTGTCCGTCCGTCCGTCCGTCTGCCTGTCTGTCCATGCAATCTTGTGCGCACTCTACAGGTCGCAAATATTAAGATATTTTGATGAAATTTGGTACGCAGACCTATGTTGGCCCAAGGACGAACAAGTTTGATTTTGGTGAACATCGGTCCATGTTTAGACCTAGTGCCCATATAAGGGTCCTACCAAAATTATATTGTTTATACGCTGCAGGTCGTAAATATTAAGATATTTTGATGAAATTTGGTACACAGACCTATGTTGGCCCAATAACGCAGCCTATTGATTTTGGTGAACATCGGTCCATGTTTAGACCTAGTGCCCATATAAGGGTCCCACCAAAATTATATTATTTATACGCTGCAGGTCGCAAATATTAAGATATTTTGATGAAATTTGGTACATAGATCTATGTTGGCCCAAGGACGAAGCCTATTGATTTTGGTGTACATCGGTCCATGTTTAGAACTAGTTCCCATATAAGGGTCCCCCTAAAATTGGCTTGGTTACAAACTGCAGGTCGCAAATATTAAGATATTTTAATGAAATTTGGTGCGCTGACTCACATTATAGAAAATTTTGACACAAGCCCCATTTTAACCCATTCGAATTTCGGATCCAAACAATACACCAGAGTGGTGTAGGGTATTGTATAGTCGGCATGCCCGACTTTAACCTTTTTACTCGTTTTTTCATGATTTTAAGCATAGATTTTGATATTGTATCAAAACTGTATTTGTGCACAATTTTCTACTTCTTTAAAAATAATTTTTAAAATTTATAAATTAATTTTTGTTATTTTTTTTTTATCATATAGACAGAAATATCAGAAACATCCCAATAAACCATAAAACGATACAGTATCGTTAACGAATTCATATTAAGTATCATATTTTCTGTCGTTTATGATAAAAAAATATGAACTCGTAATGATATCATCATTTTTAAAAATAACGACAAATTTTCTGAAAAAGTCACATTTGCTTGTTCTAATTTATTCGTTAAAGATATCATATATACTGCTTTATTTCGATATCGTTAATGATATCATATTTCCATCGAATAGTGATAAAATAACGACAAAAATTTTGCAATATGACGAAAATATTATCGCATTGCCTGATATTTTCGATATCATAACGATATCGTTATTTCATGATAAAACGATATCATTAACGAATGTGCATTTTTCTTCACAGTACCTATTACTTATGAATCGTTAATGATATCGTTCTCGGACAAACCTATCATCGAAATGATATCGTTACGAATTCGAAACGATATCGTTTGGTTTGTTGGGATTAATTGCTAACTTTCTGTCGATGTTTAAGGGAATTTTACAATGATTTTAAAGACAAATAACTTTTGTAAAATTTAATTGGTATTATCAATAATAATTACACATTTTTAAAAGCGTATTTTTGGTTTTTTTAATACATCTTTTGCATACATATGTACTATCGTAAAGGCCTGCATGAACGCATTTAAAACATTTTGTGAAACACTCACTACACCTTTTGCTATTCAGAAATCATCATTTGAATTATTCCGGGGTTAAAAGTTATTTTCGCTATATAGGGTAGCCACTTATTTCCCGACTTCACTTATTCCATCTTTGTGAGTAAACCATGTTCTTTCACTATGAGTAGCCATGATGGTAATTTACTATTCCCACTTTTTTTATAAACGAGTGTGTAATAACTAGTGGCAACACTTTTTTTATGACTTGAAATCTTTGCAAATTTTTTAAAATAAATATTGCCAACCGAATTTGTGCCAACCGTATGGTCCAGTTGCGAATCTTAGTTTTCTGAAACAAATTACATTGCATAAACTAATTTCCTTTAGGTAAAAACAGCAGATCCAATTAGCAAAATAAACCAATCGATTACCTACAAATTCAGCGAACAGAACAAATCTGTTTTCTCTTTGCTCATTGCTGATTGATTTCTGCCATAGAAGCGTTCAAATTCCGACTACTTTTTTCAACTAAAAATAGTTTATAGACAATTTTAAAATTATTTCTAAAACATTTTCGTTTTGTGGACTTTTTCTATCGAAAAGCGTCTGATTATAGGCCTTTTTATTTTATAATTTCCACATAAAAACATCAAAATTATGTTGTTAAGACAATAAAAATGTTATGGTCACAGCAAAATAAGTGTTGTATAAATTGAGTTTTTATTGTCTCAACTGAAATACATTATGAAATTTGCATTCTGCCTGCCATTAATGTAATGTTTGGAAACATTTGGGAAAAAGGAGATAAAACAAAAATCTAAAAATATAATGTTTGTATGCGCTCCTGAGTAAAAAAATAATAACAGAAAGCTGAATAAGAAAGAAAACAACGAATTATTTACACTGAATTCAAGGCCTTACTTGGGTGATATGGTTAGGCTGTCGCACCTTACACTAGTAGAAAAAACTCTTTAAAAAATTAGTTAAAACTTCTAAGAATTTGTTAAAAATTATGCTGAAGAAAAAAATGCTAAACTAGCAGATTCATTTTGCTATATATTAGTAAGATAGGAACAGAAAAAATAAAACTGTTAAATATAAAGAATTTAAGTTATATTTGACTTAAATTTTTGTTAAAAGAAAATAACTAATTACCCTGCTAAAATTAGCAAAAAAAAAAAATGCTAAGTAATTAAAAGCCCAAAAATCACAAAACAGCTAAAAATTTTCAAAGTTTTTTCTCGATTTTTTTAAAATTCAAATAAATTTCGAGCCTTCTGGAAACCGCAGTTTACAATTTTTTTTAACAAATATTTCTGTTAGTTTAACAGGAGAGAATGCTATTTGCGATCAACTAAATTTAGCTTACAAATAACAAAAAATTTGTAGATATAACGGATTGTTTTCGCTATTTTTAGTCGACTAATATTTAGCAAAATTTTCTAAAGATTTTACAGTACAATTTATCATTTTCAATTAACTTAAAGTTAACTTAAATATAACTAAAATTCTGTAGAGTTAACAGTTTCATTATTGCTGTTCTTATTTTAATAGTACTTAGCAAAAAAAAAAAATCTGCTAATTTAACAATTCTTTCTGCAGCAGCATTTTTAACTAATTTTCAGTTGCTTTTTCTGCTATTTTTACAGATTTATATCTATGAGCATAGTATTCTTATGTTTGTAATGTAGGAATACACAGAAAACACAGTAGGCACCAACAATGGAATTTGTAAAAGCAATCACATTTTCCTTTAAATTGAAATTTTATTCCCAACCCGTGTAAAAAAGATCAGATCTGGCCAGATCTTACCAGATCTAATTAGATCTCAAAATTGGGGACAAATTTGAGATCTAATTGGATCTGATCAGATCTAGGCATATCTGGCGCAATTGTCCAGATCACTTTAGATTTCAACAGATTTGGCACTAGATCTGATCAGATCTTGCCATAAGGTATTATCACATATGCAGTATCTGATCACATTTGGTGAGATCTGGTACAGGATCTAATTAGATTCAATTATATCTATTTAGATCCAAAAATATCTGCTCAGATCTAAGCTCTTTTAAACGGGAGTAACTTTTTTGTTTGAAATATTTGTAACTCGTTTGTAAATTGTTATCTTTCATATAAAAATTGTTTAAAAATAAAAATTAAAAGTTACAAAAAACTAAAGAAAAATTTGTTTGGATTTACACATTTCATTGTTGGTGCATTTCTAAAAAGTTTTTTTTTTTTGTATTTGCAAATTTGGTACGAGAAAGGTGTTTAAAAATTTAATTAGAATTTTGTAAATTCTTTCTGTGTAGGCGCATCTATTCGAATCCTACACTTAAAATTATACGTCAGTAGAAAAATCTGTCAAACCGGTTTCAAATCGATTTGACTAATTTTAAACAAATTTTTAGTTGAAACACTGATCTAAGCAAAGATTTTAGTTATCATCATTTAACACAATACTAAAAATCCTCAGCACGTTAACTAATATTGAGTGTTTATTTTCAAAATTATTTAAAACTGATTTTTAAGAACCCATTCGTTAAATTTATTGTTAAAATATGATATTTTCATGTTACTATTATTACCTGGTAGATGGCGCTACCAATGTAACAGAAGTTTTAAAGATGGCGCTATTTCTTTCCCTCCCGATATTTCAAAATGGCTCGAAAACTAAGAGAGATAGAGTTAAATTGATCAAAATTTTGACTACCCCTAACCGTGTAATACCCGAGCGAAAGGTTTTATCTCTATGGACCTTGGCGGGGCCTTGGACCCTCGGACATTTTTATAAAAAATTTTACACTTCATAACATGCCCCATATCTCGAAAACTAAGCGAAATAAAGTAAAACGCACAAAATGTTTGTTCCATTGGAGTGCACTTATATGCCCTCACATGATATGGACTAGGCACGGGGCCCTAAATTTGGATAAATTCAACGACTCAGTATAATTACAGCTAAAACTGTAGTTTTGAAAATTTTTTACTCAAATTTAAATTTGTTAAATTTAACAAAAGAATTTGTTAAAATCAACAAATTTTATTTTAAGCCAAAAAACAGGAATAAATTTTGTTTAAGTAACAAATTTTTCTGTCCAGCCAACAGGCGTATTATTTTGAGTGTATCCGAAGGGTTGATAAAGAAAAATTATCATATTGAGATAATCTGAAAATAAGTTAAACACATAAAACAATTAATACAATTTAAGGGTAAATATTATGAAGTCTGTCCATACAAAAAGGCAGAATCTAGATTTAGCCTGATTTGAAAATTAATGTGTTTATAATTACTAAATTGGAATTGATCAAATGCATTTCAATTACAATATTTATTACAGCTGTCTATATGATGTTAAAACAAAACTGTACTAAAATTTTTTTGTTTTATTAAAAAAAAACGGTAAAAATTTTATTTCAAATCATTGTTGAAAGTAAAAATCGATACAAATCCCTGAAAGGAAGGATTTTTTTTTGTAATCACTGAACAGAAAAATATTCTTTAAATCACTGAACAGTTGAGTGAAATTTTCCGGTTATACTGAATATATTGAAGGATTTTTTTTTTCGATTTATAAAAAATTAACTCATTCGTCAGTGAACTAATTAATTTGGTTTGATAAAATGAACAATTACACTTGAGTTACAAAAATTTTATTAGATCCCCCTAAATCTAATAAAATTTTTGTTTGTTTTTGATTCGATTTTATTTAAATTTTTATTTTGTAAATTTAATAACATATTTTAAATGTTAAAAATCAGTACAATCAGTACAAATTTAAAAAAAATCAGTACAAATAAGTAGACGATTTTTTCATCAGTACTTGTGACCAAAAATCAGTACATGTGCTGATCAATTCAGTACGAATGATCACCCTAGTAAGTAGTAACCTCCCATTAATTTTGGAACATCGCGAACAAAAGTAATAAAGCAAGTAAATTGTATACTACTTAGGCCGAGTATTTGAGACGTCAGTTAAACGCATATTATCTAACTTTTTCTCATTTAGAATTTTGTAATTTTTTAAAATAAAACAAAATAAATAACATTTGAAAAGCAGTATTACAGTTACAAACTGCATTAAATTAAGTTTAAAGATAATCTACTTTCTAAAAACTGTTCCTTACTCGCTTAATTTTTTGGTAATGTCTCTTTTTGTTGATTATTTTTAGAAATATTGTTTACAGCAAACAGTATTGTTACTAAATATTTGGTTTAGTAAACAAATATTAACACTTTTAAGCTAATAATAAAAAAAGTTTTGACTTCAACTTTATTAACAAATTTTATCTTTTTATGACATTAAGTTTTAAAGTTAACTTTTTAATTAAGTTTAAAAAATTTAAACAAATTTCCAAGTTTATAAAACCTAAACCATTAAATTCAATTATGAAACATTTTTTTTCGTAACATTATTCAGAATAAGAACTTGTTAAACTTGTATAATTAACTCAATTAAAAACACTTGAAATTGTTTGTATTTACTCGAGAAAACTTCATGACTGCTCTGATTGTTTTATTATTAAAAAAAATTTCTCTAGGCTGTAATAAAAATTAAGGTTCTTTAACTTTGACTATTGCGTATATGATATTTTGGAAAAGACAAATTTTGTGGGCTTTCTTCGGTAACAAAAAATTTGTTGTCTTTGTTGCCATCAAGTTGTCAAGTCATAAAAGTTTACTTTTTTGCTTCTATTACTTTTCATAATGTAAGGATATAAACATAAATTTAATTTAATTATGCATTAAGAAAATTGTAAAAGCACATCAAAATCTAATTAGGAAATCAACATAAAAAGGACATAAATATGATAAGAATTCAACTCACATTGACCCACTCTAAGATCTAGTTGACATTTTGTAACACATTTTTTGTTGTATAGATTTATGGTTATGATTTTTTATTCTCATCAACTCTAAAGTAGATGGGCCTTATGGCCTCCGAGTGAACTCGCCTTTCTAGCGGGCTCCCACTCAACCTAACCTAACTCTATAGTAGATATTTGTTATCAAATTTTAAACTTTAATATGGTATATATTATGATGATGTTAGCTTTTTGGTGTTTATATGCCTTAAATAGACATCTCAGATATATAACTCTTAATAAATTTTTTTGAATTTTAATATAAAGTACTTTAAAAAAATTATTAAAAGGAATAGTAAACATTTTGTTTAGGTGGTTTCAATGTCACTTATTCTAAAACTGTTTTTACTTATCACTGATTACTTTTAGAACAATTTCTATAAAAAATCGTGATAATCGGTTGACCTGAAGAAAAATGAAATGTTCTAAAATCGGTGATTTGATAACATTTTGTCGGAAGTTTATGTTTTTATTTATATTGTTTATTTTGGGAAGTGGAGTAATGTAGACAATCGCAATTTTTGGCCATGTTTCCGTATATTTTGGCAATTTAACAATTCCAGGGGGGGTAGTCTAATGAGAACAACTTTATTCACGAACGAAAGGGGTTTAATTCGTTTTTAAGAAAAAGGTAAAAAACACATATAAAAGTTCTTTTTGAATTGGTGGTTGTTACCCGAAACTGTAAAGAAGCAAACCTATTTGAACTTCAGTAATTTTGAATGTTTACTAAAAACTTAAAGGGGATAAGTATGTTAGAACACCCAGTGTAGAAACGGTAATGACATATCATTATTTTTTGGACTACCAGTAATGACACCCACTTACCTTCTGCATTATTTTAAAACATATACTAATGAGTTACTGATAATGACTTATTTTTATCATTATTTCAAATAGAAAATAATTTTCCAGATTTTTTTGAAATCTATTTTTAGACTCAATATTTTTTAAACACTGGTAAGGATATATTTTTTGATTTTTTGTATGTTGGCGAGTAAGCTTACTTGTGTGCAGCAGGTCAATTATGTTTTTATCTATTAAATATTACAAGTCGATATAGCTCAGATGGTAGAGCTATTGACTGGCAATCTGTAGACCCAGGTTCGCTTCCCTCACCAGCAACTTTTATTAAAAAAAAAAAAATACAAAAAAAATAATTTTTTTTAATATAATTTATTTTTTTGAAAATCTATTTTTAGACTGTGTAACCATAACTCTTTATTTTTCGCGATATCGCCATATAAAGGTAAAGGTGTGTGGCATAAAGCACTCGTATCAAAGCTTTTGGTGTCGGTGATGACTTCTCTCGATTCATATCGAGTTTTCTCAGGGATCGCACTATAAGAGTTGTTATAGATGGGGTCTCATCTAATGAGTTTCAGTTGAATGCAGGGGTACCACAAGGCTCTGTTCTTTCTCCTTCTCTCTACATGGGTGGTATCGGTATTGAGGAATCTGAAGCTCTTGATGTTCTGGGCATGAGAATACAGTGCGATGTCCGTTGGAAGGATCACGTCATTCAAGTGTCGAAAGAGGCATTCAAGTGTCTTGGCTTTCTTAACCGGTGTAAGAACTACTTCACTTCTTCTGATCTTCTCACTATTTATACCACCTATATCCGGCCAAAGATGGAATACAACTCCCATGGAGTTTGGGCAGGGGCTTCAAAGTCTATTTGGACCTTTTGGACCGTGTACAAAGGAGGGCGTCGGCGCTCATTAATGACAGTAGGGTATCCAGCTCTATTGACTCATTGGAGCATTGTCGGAATGTGGGTTGTGTAACACTGTTCTATCGTTACTACCATGGAAGTGTTCTGCTGAGATAAGTGTACTTATCCCGGGGTCAGGTGTTTTTGGCCGCAACACGCTCTGGTCTAGTAGATCTCATCCGTTTGTGGTCGATTGTCCAGTTAGTCGCACAACGCATTATAGAGAGAATTCGTTCATTAGTCGAACCGCCGGTATGTGGAATAAACTCCCCGTAGATGTCTTTGTTGATACTTCCAATTTAGAGAAATTCAAGTCAAACGTTCATAAACACTACTCCCTATTTCCTCCTTCCCATAACCTATTTTCCTAATATCAACACAATGCGTTGCATCAGTAGGGGGCATCCCCTGAGTGTTGGTCTAATGTATAAAAAAAAAAACAAGAAATGTAATAACAAAAGTAACTAGTTACCATTACCAAGTATGTAGTTACATAACCACATATCTGGTAATGATTTTCTACACTGGGCAGTTGATAAAAAAATCACAAAAAAATGCAACCAAACGATAAAGAAGTTAGCCCACGAGCCACTCTATGCAATATATTCTTTAAAGGAATTAAAAATAAAATATATATGTGTATATATATTTCCACATACACTTTTTTTGATCCTGATAAAAACTATTCATAAATTACCCCAAACTCCCCTACTTGCACTTTATACTCGTAGAATAAGTTAAGATAAAATGACATTAAAATTATTACAAAATTTCATACTAAATGATTTTGAAATTATACAAAATGTAAAGAAAGTTAAAAAATCGTTCATAAAAAAATATTTTTTGTACAAAACATTTCCTATTTTTCTCTTTACAAAAATTTATTCAAAAGAAAAAAAAATTGTATGAAATATTGTAGGTAGAATAGGTGGGCATTTAGTATCAAGTAATAAAATCATTAAATAAATCCAACACTGTGCACATACCATATTTCGTTTTGTGCAATAGTATATAAAATATAAACAAAACTATAAAATTTTAAAAATAATTCTTTGATTTTTTTACAGTAAAAAAATAAGCTTTTTATCTCAAATGAAGATTTAAAATATTTTGTTGTAAATACCGTCTCATAGGGTATTCAAAAACAAATGAAATTTCACTTGAAAATAGGAAGGCTAACATTTTTTTAATTCGAATCCCCAGTGTAGAAAATCATTACCAGATATGTGGTTATGTAACTATATACCTAGTAATGGTAACTAGTTACTTTTCTTCTTACATTTCTTATTACTTTTGTATGGCGATGTCGCGCAAAATAATTAGTTATGCTTACACACCAGCATACTAAAAATCTAAAAATATGTCGTTACCTTATGCTTTATCCTAAAATTCTTCTTATTTTCGGCCTAGTTTTAGGCCGAAACTTTTAAAATATACAATTTTTGAAGTCGAAAGACCGAAGTCGAAATTCCTAATTTGCGCCCAAATCCCCTTACCTGACAACTCTGTTAAAACCTAATTTGTCGAAATAAAATCATCCCTTGACAAAATTTCCCAAAATAAAATCCTTCTATGACAAAATTTCCTACATGTTAGCGACATCTACAAATTGTTTAAAAAGTTATCGATGTTACATCTCTATATTATATGTCTCTGTATGAACCTACAATGCAAACTATTTTTTTTTTCTGTACTTGTTAAACATTTTTTTTTTCTTATCTCTCAACTCTAATAACGCTAATATTTAATTTAAAACATAACAATTGACATGATTGATATTAAATATTTTTTAAAGATACAAAATCGATATCAAATGCTGTTTAAAAAACCACAGGTTACACTGTGAGACAAATGGTAGGGGTCAGTGATCGGGAAGGGTTGAAACTACCGGGGAAAGTTATATCGGTAAAAAAGAAGTTATACGTGTCCCGGCGTTTCGCTGGGTCACCCCTAGGAATCGAGATATATCGATTTGACCTTTTGTGGTCTTTTTTTTGATATAACTCGAGAACCACTAGTCCGATTTTGCTCAAACAATTTTAAAAAAATTAAAAATTACAATTCCTTTAATCTGTTCATATAACGTTTTTCTATATACTCAACAGTTTTGCCGGTAAAAATAAATGTATGAAGAAAAAAATATTTTTTGCCTAAAATATTAAAAAAAAGTAATAAACAAAAGGTTATTGATTTTTATGGTAGCGGTAACAAACATTTATTTTTACCGGCAAAACTGTTGAGTATGTAGAAAAACGTTATATGAACAGATTAAAGGAATTGTAATTTTTAATTTTTTTAAAATTGTTTGAGCAAAATCGGACTAGTGGTTCTCGAGTTATGTCAAAAAAAAGATATATCTCGATTCCTAGGGGTGATCCAGCGAAACGCCGGGACACGTATAACTTGTTTTTGACCGATACAACATTTCCCGTTGGTTTCATCCCATCCCGATTTTGACTGTCGCATAGTGTTATATACCATAGTAGATTTCAGTTTATACATTTGATTGACTGTCTTATTTCATTTTCACATTTGAATTTTTATTTTATTTATTTATGGTTTTTGTAAGTAGCACAACTAGTAGTGATCGATTGTTTTTTTTAGACAAATAATTAAATATAATTATTATTGAAATTTATTAAATTGAAATAAATATATGTTTGTAAATCATTATCAAAACAAATTATTTCATTATTTAAGTACTAATTAATTGTTATCAACAAAAGCACTGATTTAAAATTAGTGGCTGTCATGTGTTCTTATCATAATAAATTAAAATTATGGCTGTCAATTAGAAAGAAACACCAATGACAAGAGTGGCCAGATCATAAATATATACAGTTGTGGCCAAGCATTTAAGTCATTTCAAGTTTTCTTCTATTTTTATTGTTGTTGCCTTTATTTTTAAAGATCAAAATAGTATCTAAATTCGCCACGAAAGGCACGGAGATCGTTTAGAAAATTGTACAGAATTTTAACGTAATGTTTGTTTTTTCATTTTGTCACTTGTTTTAAGTGGGCGTGGCTTTTAACGAAAAATTAGTGATATCAACCTTTAATCAAATTACATAGTAAAATTTAGGCAGTACTGATCGGTTCTGTACAAACTGTATATTTTTGGACATCCTATAAAATTTCCTTAAGTCTTGCATTATTTTTATCTACAAATAGTCGCCAGACTTAAAAGTGCAGCACTTTAAACATGACCAAATTTTTATTTGTTTTTAACGATTTTTAATATCGTTAACAGCACTAAAATTTTAAAGTGAATAGTTTTATGCTTTTCTTACCACAATATAGTAAATCAGTCAAGATTTTTTTTACGTTATAGTAAAAAGCATTTCCTGTTAAAATTTAAGTGTTGTTAACTTTCTTTTAAAATCGCTAAAAACAAAGAAAAATTTGGTCATGTTTAAAGTGCTGCAATTTTAAGTCTGGTGACTATTTGTAGATAAAGATAATGCAAGACTTAAGAAAATTTTATAGGATTTCCAAAAATATACAGTATGTACAGAACCGATCAGTACTGCCTAAATTTTACTATGTAATTTGATAAGAGGTTTATATCGCTAATTTTTCGTTAACAGCCACGCCCACTTAAAACAAGTGACAAAATGAAAAAATAAACATTACGCTAAAATTCTGTACAATTTTCTGAACCATCTCCTTGCCTCTTGTGGCGAACTTAGACTTTATTTTGATCATTAAAAATTAAGGCAACAACAATAAAAATAGAACAAAACTTGAATTGACTTAAATGCTTGGCCACAACTGTATGTACAATTCATTACATTGCATTACAGTTATTCCTTCAATAGTGGCATTTATAAATACATAAAACCATAAAAAATGCATATTTTGGGTTTCTGGTACCCCAAAATTTGAAATACACAGAATTTATATCTATTTACTTCATTCTTTTTCCGTTAATGTTCTATGATGAAAAATATTATTTTAACAAGAGTCTAAGAGAATTTCACAATTATTGTTATACCACTTAGAGGGGGTATAAAAAGTTTGTGCTGATGTTTGTAACTAACAACAATATTGGATCTCGACCCAACTTATTGTACATCAATCGACTCAAAAACATTTTCTGATTCGATTTAGCGATGTCTGTCCATCCATGTGAAGCTTGTAATCAAATTTCAAGTCAGAAATATTAAAATATTTTGATGAAATTTGATCAAAATTTTCATTTAGTTTGCTCTATCTCTTTTATTTTTTAAGATATCGGACGTTTTGAAAAATGGAACGTTTTGAAAAATCGGCATATAAAAACCAATGCAATTTGTAAATACAAACGCCTTTTTTTAAATTTGACTTCCAATTATTTCCTTGTTTGAAATGTTTGTAATTTATTTTTTTCCATATAAAAAATAAAAATAAAAATTACAAAAAATAACAGAAAGTTGTTTGTATTTACAAATTTGTTGGTTCCTATTTAAAAAAATTTTTGTTTGGATTTACAAAAATGGTGTGTGAAATACGCTTAATAATATAAACATGATTTTGTAAGTTAAGTTCCTTAAATTTGTAACACCAAATAATATTGAACCCAGATCCACCTTTAGTATACTGATTGTCTCGGAATCACCTTCTGATACAATTAACATATGTGGGTCTGTCCGCTTGTCCATCCATCCGTCCGTTTGGTCCCCAAGAAATTTGCTCGTTTGCACGCTATAGGTCGCAAATATGACGATATTTTTATGAAATTTGGTACTCTTATTCACACTGACTCATGGACAGAGCTCATTTAGGTTTTCTAGAATCGCTTAATATTAAGACCTAGTGCCCTTATAAAGGTCTCCCAAAAATTGTTTTCAGCATGCTATAGGTCGTAAATATAGAGATATTTTAATAAAATTTAGTACGAAAACTCATATTGTGCCAGAAACAAAGCCTATTGGTTCTAGATAGAATCAGTCCATATTTGCGCCATACGGACTACATTTCTGATGAAATCCAGCTAACACTAGGCAAAATAAAATTCTCCTATTGATTTCCAGAAGCTAATTTGAACCCATCAAAATTTCGGATTCAAACATTAGTGGACTTTCAACCAGACCGGTGTAGGTTATCATATACTCGATATGCCCGACTTTAACGCTTTTAATCGGTTTTATTGCAAAAATATATAATTATATTAAAATACCTTCTGGCCACTTTATTTTCTTATCAAAATAAAACTAATACAAAATTATTTGAAATATGTCAAGATCATATTTTTATTGTATAGTCATTTAGATTTTTTGTATAAATTAATGTCTCGCTAGACTAAGGGTATTACGTGCTACTTTTTGAAGGCATTTCTTGTTTGACTAATACGATGCCAGTCATGATTGTAAGTACCCTACGGGGAATGAGGAGTCAATTGCCCTCCAAGGACCTATCCCGTGACGGGTCAACCGAAGGCATATTACTAAATTAGTACAAATATGAAGGAAAGAGAATGAATTAATTTTTTAAGTATTTTCTGATTCATTACTTTCACTGTTGCTTTTAAAAAAATTTACCGATACTGAAATAAAAAATAAAATCCGCGGCATATTATTTTACTCTTTTATTTATTTTGAACTTTATTTTTTACGATTTGCTTATTTTAGCTCTTATTTTAAATTTTTATAATTTTTTGCTAAAAAATTTTAAGTTTTATATTTTCAACGTTTTTTAATGTTTCAGTTTTAACAATTGGTATTTCATTTAATTTACTTTTTCTTAAGGGCAATTTTTTAAGTTTTTATTTATATTATCAGAGATTTTAAGGTAATTTTCTAATTTTTAATCGATTTTTTTAATTTAATTATGGCCAACGCAAAAAACGAGTCAACTGCCATTAAAAGACCTATCCCATGACCGGTCAATTGGGGGCATATTCAAGGCACTTCCACTATATTTGTGTGTGTGTTAGTATTGTTTTCTTTTCTATTTTTTTCTTTTCCATTTTTAATATTTGCTTGTAGTGTTTGTTTTTTCTTTTTCTTTTTTATTTGAACAGAAACGAAAAACGCCAACATTAAACGTTGTGAAAATTTTCATTTTATTTATTAAAATTTTCATACACTTAATGAAAAAGTTTCATTAAAACTAGATTCATTGAGTATATGTAGCTTTTTCATCAAATTTAGAAAATTTTTCATTTACTTTATGAAGAAAACTTCATTAGTTTACTGAAAAATTTTATTAAAACTTGTCCAGCAAAATTTTCTCTGTGTAGTTCAGTTTTCCAGAAAAATAAAAATTACTTTTGTTCGTGATGTCCCAAAAGTCATGGGTGGTCATAACTGCGGCAAAATGTTTCGACAAACACTACAGTAAAAGTTGAAAATCCGATGCATTACCAGTACCAGCAGTTGTAGAAGATAAATTACTACTTATATTACACTGAGAGAATTATCTGCATGATATTAATGAATTTTTGCATAAAGTCAATAAAGTTTCAATAAAACTCGTGCATTGAAACTTTTCATTAAGTCATTAAATGTTGTGAACATTTTCATTGTATTTATTAAAATTTTCATACACTTAATGAAAAAGTTTAATTAACACTAGATACATTGAGTATATGAAGATTTTTCATAAAATTTAGGAAATTTTTCATTTACTGAAAAATTTCATTAAAACTCGTCCAGCAAAATTCTCTCTGTGTAGTTCAGTTTCCTAAAAAAAAATTACTTTTGTGCGTGGTGGTCATAACTGCGGCCAAGCGTTTCGACAACCATTACAGTAAAAGTTGAAAATCCGATGCATTACCAGTACGTGTATTACCGTCTGCAATACCCGGTCGACATTGTACCGTTTGTATTTTTATACCCGGCTAAATTTTCTTTTTAGAGCATTTTTATGAGAATAGAATAGATTTTTTGAGAAGATTTCTGGTTGCCCTGCTTATTAGTAATCATTTGATCATTCTAACAATACTGACCTTAACCCTACCTTATCATTAAACCAAAATGAGACAACAATTAAAATGTTTGCTCTATTAAAAGAATAATACTAAAAAATTCCAAACACAACAAAATATTTAGAAAAATAAGTTTTAAAATTTTAAAAGATGTTTCAGTTTAAATTAGACATTAGTATAAGATTAGCGTAATGAAATCACGAACAAAGAACTAAAAACACAATTTGAAATTGTAAAATAATTCGGCCAAAGAACATTTAAGAAAAACCGCATAAAACGAAGGTAGTAAAACCTAAAATGGGGGTTTGAAAAACAAAACTTAATTAAATGAAGGTTTGAAAACCGGAAGTGAATAACACAACATAGCATGAACACGACACAAATTGAACAAACACTAAAAAGTTGTTAAACATACAAAAGAAATTTAACAGAAAACAAACACTAAACGGGTTGCATTATTAAAGATATTGCTGAAAAATTATATTAGTAGTTATTTCGTTACAAAAGTGTTAAGTTATGCAAAAAGCAAAAAATATTTAATTTGAAAAATATACGCAAACTTTTTTAATTTAACATAATTTTTTTTTTGTTTAACATTTTCTGTCACTTTGTTTTCCCCTTCTTATTTTTAGAGTGTTATTATTAAAAAACTTTACATAAAAACCACAACATTTTGTGGCTTCTGCCATGTTTATGTTGTTGCAAAAGGTTTGGAGCAACAAAATATATTAAAACAATTTTAAATAAAAGTGGAGTTGTACGACAAAACAAAAAACAAAACAAAAAACAACAGCAACTTTATTGGCAATATGTTGTCATATTATCACTTTGGTACTTGGTCGACAACGACAATGATGATGACGGCAATGACATCAATGCTGTTATTGACTTTTTATTGTGGCCATAGCAACGCTGTTACATTCGATAAGGTCACCATAGAACACGATGTTTTACGTTTCTCTTATGAACTGGAATCATGGTTGGATATATCAAAGAAACCCTGTGAGGATTTTTTTGGTTATGTTTGTGGACGCTCTTTGAATGCTACGCCACAGGCACAATATGAAAAACTTTTGCAACAGGAACAATTGAAATTTAATAGATTTTTAGAAAGCAATAATGATGAAGAGCTTATGGATGCCGAGTTAAAACTTAAACATTTTTACGAATCATGTCAAAATGCCCGTTCATTGGATCAACTAAAAGCAACTTTAATGTATCGTTCAGTGGGTGGTTGGCCAGCCATTGATGATTCCCTAGGCATGTTACGCAAAAGACGTAATATGACTTGGTTACAAGTCTTGAGTATATTTCATGAAGCGGGCATTCCTTATTTCTTCAATACACAAATTGAATTAAGTTCTAATAAACGTGTGGTGCATATACGACCTGATGATACCCTACGATTTACTTTACGTAAATTTGAACAATTGTCCGGTGAAATCATGCACTCCTATGATGTTGATGCTGGTCGTGCCCGTTTAGTAGCTTTAGAAATTTTAAATTTTGAAAGAAATTCTAGAGATATTATGAAAATTACTGTTAATGAGCAGGAACAAGTTAAAGAATATTCATACGCTGATTTTAAGTTACTGAGTTTTGGTTCCGTATATCCTTTGGATTGGGATTCATATTTCCGCAAGGTTATGGGTAAACCTTTAAAGCCAACCGATTTGGTTATAGTCAAAGAAATGGCAAAGTTAATACAATATTTTGAATTGTTGCAGGGTAATACATTGACTAGGGTTTTGAATTGGCTATGGATTGATTATTTAATGGGTGAGTATACATTTTAAGGGAAACTTATTTAACAACCCATGTGAAAATCGAAATATACATGAACGTACATTCTCATACATTAACCAGTACATGATCTCATATATTTCTATATATCTTCGGATGCGAAATTCTGCTATCGAATGATGGTTTTCAGCAAAAACCCTATTCTGGAATGCATTGTATTACAAACCGATTCCAAAAAATTTGCTCAGGGGGAATAGTAATCTTTAGTAATCTTTTCTTCAAAAGTATCTAAAGAGATTATAAATAAGTTTTTTTTTATTCTTATGCCCTAAATACGATATTAAGGGTTTGGATGCACTATATACATTTAGATTGCATTATATTATACCGAGTTTTTTTTATTTTTAGCAAATTCAAGGAAAACTATTGTGACAAGCCTTTGAGATCAAAGTATCAGAATTTTGGAGCAAATAAAATAAAATAAAAAAATTTGCTTAAGCATTGTGGCAATTAATTGGAGAATATCATAAGCTGTAACAAGACTTTTGCTCTTATAATTAAGAAATTAGGCTTAAAAGTCAACAAAAATTTCTGATCAGACCATGGAGTTTTCTTATGGCCATTGCATATTGGCTAAATATTCTAAATTCCAATAAACAGAAAGGTTACGAACATTTTCAAAATGCAAATTTAGACAAATTGTTGTCAGAAAGGTTAACACACTCTTGCTTATTAACGCCGATATTGAAAATTACCTAGAGTAGAAACCTCCCAAGCTGAAAGCCACCTAAACGTAAAAGCTGTTTTGCCATAGCAAATATTTGAAGGCTAACTAAATTTTGTTTTTAGAAAATACCAAGAAGGGAAGTTTTCGACCGCTGACACATATTAACTTTTGCTTTAGAGTCCACTATTGGAAAGAATTCTCTAAAAAATTAGCTGAACTACTAAAAATTAGCTTAAAAATGATCTTTCAGAGAAACTTGATGAAGTTAGCAGATAATTTTTGCTACATATTTATAAGATAGAAATAGCAAAAATAAAACTGTTAACTAAACAGAGTTTTAGTCATATTTGAGTTGAATTTTTGTTAATAGAAAATAACAACTTAATCTTCTAAAATCAGCAAAAATTTTTGATAAAAAATTAGTAGCCTAAGATATCACAAAAAAATTTAAAAATTTAAAATTTAAAGTTTTCCTTCGATTTTTTTAATGCAAATAAAAATTGAGCCTTTTGAAATAAGCGGTTTATTATTTTTTTAGCAAATACTTCTGCTGATTTTGGGAGAATAGACTGCTATTTTCTTTCAACTAAATTTAGGTTAAAAATAACAAAAAATTTTTAGTCTACTAATATTGAGCAAAATTTTCTGCAGATTTTACACTACAATTTGTCATTTTCAATTAACTAAAAGTTAACTTTAATATTATTAAAATTCTGTAAAGTTAACAGTTTAAATTTTGCTGTTCTGATTTTACTTGTATTTAGCAAAAAAGATCTACTAATTTTAGCAGTTTTTACCGCAAGGTAGTTTTCAATTAATTTTTAGTTCTGTTTTGTGCTAGTTTTACATATTTATTTATATGAGTGTACGTTTTAAAAGAAATTCCCAGTTTTTAGGAAAATACCAGTGGCGCCGATAGTGATCCACCACATGATGAACATGGAAAATGCCGGCGTTCATATTTATCTGTGTATGTGTTTTTAGTGTTGCCAACCGTCATTATAACGAAAAAAGTCGGATTAACTGTTAATTAAAAAGATTAATCCAGGCACCACTATAAATTGTCCTGAATATTTTGGGCATTATGTCCACTTTTTTCTTGGCATTATTTTGGAGAAATATTGGGCCGTAACTTATATTATGGGGCTTAGGGCCACAAGCAAATCAATCACTATTCCCAAACTCAAAATCTGTGCACTTTCAAAACAATTTTTTCCACAAAGTAGTTACAAAATGCTCACATGTTTTAAAATTAGTTCACTTTAGTATAATTTCATAATACATTACCTGGTGATATCAAGCAGTTATCCAAATCATTTCATCTAAAGTTAAGACAATTTAAATTTCTTTCACTATCATGAACTCGCTGACATGCAAGCGGCTATTGCAATGATGCCTGGCATCAAATGTCAATTTTAGTTTTCATTTTATTTTAACAATCAAAAAACAACATAAATTTTAGTAAACAAGAACGGGAAAATATTTTATTATTTATTATCTGTGGAAAAAATGAATTCTTGATAAAATTTGCGTTTTAAAAAAAAAAAAATATAATATTTATTAGCCATGAAATGGTCAAATGTTCTCCTCGACAGTGCAATTAATATCATTTTGACATTTATTTGTAATCGATTTGACATTTCATATCATAAAATTTATTGCATTTGAAGACACCGGGTTAGGGACTGTTGAATGAAATATTTTGTCCAATTTTTCATTTTCCATATTCGCCTAAATATAAGTTTAGCCTCAAATACATTTACCCTGTGGAGGTAAATATAATAAAGCCGAATAAAGCGATTATATTTTTTAAATTCGAAAACAACATTTTTTATTTTCTTTTATTGATTACTGTTCTCTGATACTTTAATCATTAAATTCCATAAAAATAATAAGAAACATGATATTGTTGATTTGTGGTTTTCGAAAATCTTCCCGCATTAAACTTGTTTTCAAGTTTAACAGTTTCATGTAGAGTTTTCTTAAATACTTTAACCAATTAAAATAAGTTAATCGGAGTATACACAGAAAGAATTTACAAAATTCTAATTAAATTTTTAAACACCTTTCTCATACCAAATTTGTAAATACAAAAAAAAACTTTTTAAAAAGGCACCAACAAAGAAATTTGTAAATGCAAAAAAAATTCTTTTCTTTTTTGTAACTTTGAATTTTTATTTTTAAACAATTTTTATATGAAAGATAACAATTTACAAACGAGTTGCAAATATTTCAAACAAAAAATTGTTGGGAATAAAATTTGAATTTAAAAGAAAATGTGATTGCTTTTACAATTTCCATTGTTGGTGCCTACTATTTTTTCTGTGTACAATTTAAATCAGAAGAGATTCATAAAAGAGCCCTAACACCTTCTGATGCAGCCTCCGAATTATGAGAATTATTGGAAAATTTATAATTTTCTGAGCGATTATGAGTAATTTATTATTAATTTTTCAATAATGAAAAAATGTTAATGCACTCATTAATACGAGTCTAATATGTTTAATTTATAAATCCAAAATCTTGAACACTCTGAAAAAATTTTTAATGAACTCATAAATAAGAGTCTAATATGCTTCATTTATAACTCCAAAATTTCAGTTTTGTACGAGTCAAAATTTCTGAGCGCTCAGGAAAATGTCGGCTGGGATATTATTGAATCTTGAATTTCAAAAAGAGCTCAGCTCCAATTTTACAAAATTTTTTATTTAATTGTAATTAAAATTTTCTCCACTAAATATTACTGTAAAGAATTTTTTATTTTTGTTATTACGGATAACACAAACTGAGGCTTATAATTTTAGAAAAAAAATTGCACCAAAAAGTCAAGTGGTTTAAGAGATATTGAGTTTCGCATATTCAGTTCAGATTTTAACCGTGTATTTTTCAAAAAGTAATTTTTCGTAGTTCGCGAAGTTTATGAAATTTTATCTTTATATTATTTTCAATAAATTACTAAAATTTAAATATATACTCTTGAAAACATAGATTTAGTTGCGGACAAAAGAACACAAAAATTTAATTCATAATTGTTTTCCGCGTTTTTTTTTTCTCCCTCAAAGCCATCGAAACGGCGTTATTGCATATATTTGAGTGAGAAATTTAATTGAATTTTAAGTAACAAGTATATTGTGTGTTTTAACCCTCTAACCGGCCTAAGCTTTTTTGCAATGAAATTTATACCATGTGTTCCTCTCGAAAAATAAACAATAAGTTCTTCTACAAAACTTTTTTTCGTTGCCTACTTTAGGCGATATGGGCCAAGATAGTTTAAGGGTGAATTTCGAAAACTAGCGCTTAAAAATTACTAGGTTTAGGCACAAATTACTTCTCTTACCAAGATGTAATTGCAATAAAAAAATTAAATTTTTTGTGCTGTTACTTAGGAGGCTGTAGCGATTTTCGTTTTTCGAAAAACGCGAAATTGAGCGAAAACGCACCAAAACTTCAATATAAATTATTCAAACTTATAAACTTTGCTACCTATACCAAATATAATCGTTTTACCAAATTTCAGAAAAATCCGTTTATTCGTTTCGAAGTTAAGGCGATGTCCTTTAAAGGTATCCTTATGGAATCCTGTGCGTCCTTGAACCAAAGCAAGGTACTTTTTGATTAGCTTAAGCTCCAATCTTACTTCATGGACACTATCAATTGTTTTAGTCAATTTAAATATGTTTTTAAGATCTTTGAAAATTTTGGTTGTTTTAAAATATTTAATTTTTGAAATTTGACGAAATTTTGTTTTTGACACTTTCTTGCTTCCAAACCGTGCCTTGTATACAAAAAAATTCTTTACAAAAAATTTAATAAATTTTGTTTTCTGTTGAAAAAGCATAATTTCTTATTATAAAATACTCCTTTGGCGCATTTCTGGTCAATTTAATATACCCCGCCTGGAGGCGGGCTTGCCGGTTAGAGGGTTAAACCATTTACTTTATACAGTAGAACTCGTTTAATACGAACTCGGCTAAGACGAATTCTCGGTTAATACAAACTAAATTAAAAGTCCCGATTTTTTGGCAACAATTTCAATGTAAAAAAATATCTGTTAATACGAACTCGCTTTAGACGAACCCTCGGTTAAAACGAACTATTTCTTATGGTCCCATAAACAAAGTTTCATACAATTTTCCATTTTTAATACGAACTTAACAAAATTTGACAATTTTTTCTATAACTTTTTTGTATTTTGACAAATTTTATACTTAATTCTTAATTATATTGCAAACAATTTATTTAGGAAACCAAATAAAAGATTTGCCAAATTTTTTAAATTGCTCTAAGGAATTTTAAATATATTCCCATGTGAAAATCGAAATATATATGAACACACATGATCATACATTGATTGTATATGATCATGCATGGGCATACATTGTCATATACGTACATGCATAGGTCAATGTATGACCATACATGATCTCATATATTTCCATATATCTTTGGATCCGAAATTTGAGGGTATATATGCAATAACGCCGTTTCGTCAGTTGAAAGGGTTTTTAATCCATAACGGTGGTTTAGCGGTATTGCCTGCCAACCCTGCTTAGAAGTTAAAAGATTCAGAGATTTGAGAAAAAAGCAGCAGTACAGCCTTAGGTATATGAGTTTAAAATGTAACAACAAATTTCATCTAAGGCGCGAAAATTTCTTTAATTAAAAAAAAAAAAATTGTATATTTTGTTTTCTAGTAAAAAAAATTATAAAGTTTTTACAAAATATTAAGGTCATTCACAAGGGGTGTGCTATTTGATTTATCCTTGCATCGTCCTAACAAAAAACGGAATAGTTAAAATTTAAAATGAAAAACATTTGATAAAGTATGATACAATATATTTGCGTATGTTTAGTGCCCTAAGATTAAGTATGTAGTATTAAGTATTTTACATTCATATTAAGTCGTTATGAATGTAAAATAAAAATAATATGAACTCTGCTTTTTGTTAGGATGATAAAACGATACAATAGATTGCGCACCCCTTAAGCAACCTAATTATTTTTCAAATATTCTGATTGGTTAAAAACAAATTAAACAAATTCTTAAAAAAACAGTAGATTTTGAATTATTTCTTTAGCAATAAAAAATACTTGTGATGGGGTAGTGCGAAACCCAGCAGGTATATTACTACCATATCCAAGCATTTTCTTTTCCAACTGGATTTGTGGAGAACCAAAAATATTTAATGTATTGCGTAATTATTTCATAATACCTTTGTTTTGTTTGCTACAGTCAAGGGAATTCGTACTTTTTTATTTTCGAGCTTAATAGAAAAATGAGGTTTTGTCGAATTTGCCACTAACAATAAATGGAAAACAAAGAGTTGTTTTACTTATTCTAAACACAACTCAGCGTTAAACAGACTATTTTTGATACATTTTGAAATTGAACACATTGCTTGGGATATTTGGCATATGTTTTGCTGCCTTGAAAATAAAAAAAATTTAAAAATTGAATTGAAATATTTTTCCCTTAAATTCTACTGAATATGCACATCACAACAATTCAAAATCAGTTAGAAAGCAAACTACTTAATTTTTGTTTCAAAGAATTGTATTTTGTCGTTTAGTGTTAAGTTTTTAACTGACAAAATCGGTAATAACAATAGTTTTTTCGTTTATTTTAATATTCAATATACTTTAGGAACTATTTGTTTTTAAAAGAAAATTTTAACTGAATATTTTAATTAATACAGAAAATTATTATTCATGTATAGCTTGTTTATAAATGACGGTATAAAAATGTTGAAAAGTATATTTCTTTGAAATTTAACTGTATATTCAATTGAAACAACTTTACTGATTTACTTGGCAAATTTCTATTGAACCTTACATGTTCGTAACCAGAAAGTATATCGGAAAAATCAGCACATTAGGCCCAAGCTTCTAAATAGTTTTTGATTTATCATTGACTTTTAAAACCATTTAAAAATTGCTTAAACCATTTTGTAACCCCTTTATAGATTTTTATTAGCTTAAGTATAAATTAAGATAGCTTACACATGTCTACATAACTTTTCTTAATTTTCAATTGCATTTTATTTTAATAATATGAGCTGTAGAAGTTTTATTTTCAGAAGCCCAAAAATTAAATGGAATCTTGCACTAAAAATAGTGTAGTCAGAAGCAGTTTCTGTCTAATAAAAGCAGTTTTTAAATGAAAGTCTCAAAATGAAAGATTATTTTTACAGTATTTCTTAAGAGAAGCAATATTTTACTTCCTTCTTAAAGGGGGTAGAAGAGAGACGAAAGCTTGTGAATGATAAAATGCTTCAAATATGCAACACTGTAATTTCGCGAGATATTAAATCTTAGAAGAGTTGCTGGAGTTGATGGAAATTTGGCGAACATGTTAAATTATTTTAGTTTATAGTCGTGTCATGTTATTTTACTTCAGGGCAGTATGTACACACAGGGAAAAAAATTGCCAACCAAATTACTAAGCCTATTTTGGTTGCTACAACCAATAAATTCGGTTGGTGAAACCATACTGGAATGTGATTCCTAAATATTTTGGGTATTGCAACTAAAATTCAGTTGTATAAACCGAATTTTGTTGTGATAACCAACTTTCAGTTAAACCAACCTATTTTAGTAGATATAACCGAATTTCAGTTGGAAAATTGAATATTTTCTCTGTGTGTAGTAAAGATAGAAAGCTCATATATTGTATATTATTGTTTTTTTCTAATTGATTTGCCGTCGGTGGATGTCTAACCCGCAACCTGACAACAACGCCGTCTTCTTAAATTTTGATTTGGAATCAGACATCAAACACGCTAATGAGTGACCGCCGATTCTTTTTTTCGATTTCGGCGAAAGTATTTTAAGAGATATACACAGAGAAAAGAACATTGTTAAATCAATTATTATATGATATATGAAATAACATTAAATTTTTCACGAATATATTTAAATTAAAATAATGTTTCTCGTATTAAATTTATATTTAACATTGTGAATGCTTTTTTTTCGTATTTTAAGAATAAGTAGAAAAATATTTAAATGAAAAAGAAAACAAATTTAAGGCTTGTTTATTTATTGCGAAAATACTGAAAGTGATAATTACAATATTTTCCTCAAAAATACATGGGAAATAAAAGTAAATTTTCATTACTTTGTTTTCGTTTTTGTAATATATAATCCAGGGCTTAGGTTGATTTTAATGCTGTCTATTTAATTTAGTGTTGTTTCTATTTAATTTTGATTTCTTTTTCTGCGTGTACTAAAATTGGGATCTGTTATGAATAAGCGACTTATTCCAATAAATTCCTCCAAAGTGTTTTTATGAAACATTTAACCCTCTAATGCCTAAGGCCGCCAAAAGGCGGTCTTCAGATTTTAAATAGTTTTTGGATAAATAACAATATTTTGTTAAATAAGTTGTGTTATATCCATTCCATACAAAACTTAATTGCATACTTATTTTGCATTCAAACTTTTTTTTGTATAAGGAAAAGTTTTCAAGCGAGAAGCATGTAAAGTGAAATTTTAGAAAATTTGAAAAAATTAACTTTTTAAAACAGAAAAAATGTTTGAAAAATTGCCAAAAATACGTTTACGATCTGGCGTACATTACCGATAATAGCAAAGCTAGCTTAGAGTCTCTAATTGTAAAATCAGTTAAAAAGTTTTCTCCAGGACTCACAGGATAACGCCACGATACGTTTTACAAATATCTCTCTAACTCAAAAAGTAGTCAACAGATTTTCTTAAAATTAAACACAGGTTATATACTCAGAGGTAGAGCAGAACTAATTTCGTCAAATTATATTGATGTTTAGTGCCGAATTCGCCAAATTTCGAAATTTTCAAAAAGCGAAAATCGCCATAACTTTTAAAATAACAAAAATTGATCAACAATTTTCGGTACCTAATTTTATTTTATTGATAGTGCTATTAACAGCAAAAACCGCTTTTATTTGACTACTGGATTTCAAGATATGTCTTCAACCTTTTTTGTGCTATATCGCCTATATCGCGATAAATTAAAATTTTAATACTTGTTCCATAGTAGATTTGCAACGCCAAATATATGTTTTAAATATTATTTAAATCAGAATAAAGAGCATTAGATGGGTTAACTAAAATTTCTATTTAAAGACTTAATTTTTTGTTTAAAAAATTCGACAAAAAGAGTATTTTAATACCTAAAATATTTCATAAAATATTCGTCAACCAAGTGAAAATTGCTTCTTTTTTTTAAAAGGACACCAAAAATAATTCAGCTTTTGCGATTTTTTAATTTTCTAATTTCCTAAAGCCTGCAAAAATTTTTGGACACTATAAATCTCTGAATTTTTCGCCTGGTATTCCAGTGTTGGTATCCCAAGTGGTTCTACAGGGTCCGCCAAATAACTTTTTTTTTTGAAAATGCTATAAAAAAAAACTACTGAATATTTTTTCAAATTTCTTTTTTTATTTGAAAGTACAAGCCTTCCGGTTAATAATGGAAAATAATTTCATTCATATGGCTGCCTCGGCTGGCCATGCAGTAGCCTACACGATCGGCCCAATTTTTAAGCACATTATCGATTGTGTGCAGCTGTATTTCACCAATGGCTTCACGAATATTGTCCTTTAAAGCGTCAATTGTCTCTGGCTTGTCGGCGTAACACTTATCTTTGACGGCACCCCACAAATAATAGTCCACCGGTGCCAAATCGCAGCTCCGAGGTGGCCAAACGACATCAGCTCTGCGGCTGATAATGCGATCTTCAAAAACAGGGCGCAAAACATCGAGTGTAGCTTCGGCTGTGTGGCACGTAGCGCCGTCCGGTTGAAACCAAATGTTGCCAATGTCCTCCTCTTCAATTTTTGTGAACAAAAATTCGTTCAACATGGCCCGATAACGATCGCCATTGACTTCGCACACATTCTGCAACATTACCATGATTTTCAAAGTAATGTCGCAATATTTCCCAGCGTTGTTCAAGCGTATACACAACCATATTCGTTCAGCGGAAGGATAAAACTAATTATCTGTCAAATCAGACATGAGCTAAGTGTTACCATTCACGAAATAAGCACTAGTTGAAAAAAAAACGTTAGATGGCGGACCCTGTATCTGATATTAATGAAATTCAGATAAAAAATAATGTACAACATATTTTTTATAGCGACCCAATTTTATATTTAGGTGTTAAAAGTGGATTCAATTTTTCGCTTTTTATTTGTTTCTTATAGTTTCGAAGAAAATAGACAAAATGGGTATCAACTGAAAGCTTTTCTGGAGGCGAATTTTATCATTGCGATTTTTTTTACCTATATTTAAAATATTTTAAATAAGTGGCAATCCTGGGTCCACAATACAGGCAATATGGGTATAAAAATTTTTATTTTCTCGAGTGATTTTAAACTGTGTACAAATAAATCTAAATTTCGTGAATTACAGACATATATATTTTCATAGAAAAATAGATTCGGTTTCAATTCTACTTTTTGACTCTTAAGCGTGAGATTTGGCCAAAAAATAATACGTGCATTTTATTATTTCCTTCTCTATCCGAATTTCATAAAAATCGCAGAGATCCCATTGGAATGCATTCCTTGCAACTGCCCCGCACACCTATTAGATTGGCCGCTAACTTAATCTAAACAGTCTTATACTTTCTTTAACTGACCGTGAGGAGAATCATTGCGTGATATCTCTCTCTTCTTTAAAATTTGTGTATTTTTGTTTTCAGCTGTAATAAAAGTCAGTTTAAATTCTGCAGATTTACCAAGTCTTTAATTTTAAAACTATTCAGTATTTTTTTTTTCTCTTCATTTAAAACATTTTGTAACAAAATCCTTTCATATTCCATTTCATTTTGTTTTTTTTTTAGATAAAACCCCAACAGATTGTAAAAAACTAACTGAAACATATTTTGCACCAGTTTATCAACATGTTGTTGAACGTTCTGCAATTGATAAAGTACAAATGGCACAAATGTATTCAGAACTAGGACAAATGTATGATCAAATACTGGCTAATACCCCATGGATAGATGAAATAACACAACAAAATTCGAAACTATTTCTAGGACGTATTATGCACTTAACACTAAATGGAGACGCTAAGCTCGATGATGACTATCAACCACTGACCATAACAAAACGTAATTTTTATCGTAATCTTGAAAAGGCACAAAGATTTAAGGCTCAACAAACAAAGGGTGACAAAAGTGGCAGTGAAAAACAGCAGCAGCAGCAGGCAAACAGTGCACTACTTATTTCACAAAGTGCTCAAGAATTTATGAAAGTATTTTTAACGATTAACACTCTCATACAACAACAGCAAAATTTATCAACTCCCCTTAATTATATCATGGTTGGAGAACATTTTTCTGAAGTAATGCTGGGTGGATCATATGATGCTCCTGGTGCCTGGAGAAGTATGGATTCTGATAGAGATTTTGAACGTTTCGATAAATGTTTCCAAAGACAGCAATCACAAATACGTAATTTTAATTTAAATAATTTATTATTAAAATTATTGGCACAACAACAAACTTGGAAAACTTATCAGTTGTGGTTGCAAAAGGATGAAGAATTTATTAAAAAATTAGATATACTTCTAAAGGCAGGGCGTTTGCAGTTATCTTTGGAAAAACTATACTTTATAGCTAACACCTTGGTTGATTGTCAACTAAATCCACAAGAGCAGAGAAAACAATTTATACACGCGTATTTAAAACAATCTAAAGAGTTTCAAAAAATATTCAAATGTCAACTTAAAGACGCTATGTACACTGTTAATAAATGTGTAGTTATTAAGGAAAATTAATTAGAATATATTTTAAATAAAATATAATTGAAATACTTTAAAATGTCTACACTTTTTCATTCTAAATTTGAATTGCTTTATTACCTTTCATTTTTTTTGATAGTTCCGTTAAAAATTCGGTAATTTTGCTTAAAATATATTCAATTTTTGATTCCAATTTTAAAACTTTATTTAAAATTTAAAAGTTTATAATAAATTCAAATTTAAAACTTTATATTAAACTTAAATTTGATTTTAATTTTAAAACGTTATATTAAATTTGAAAAATATTCTTTATTTTGTGAAGGAGTATGAAAAACTATTGTTATTTGTTATAAAGCCTTTTTAAAAATAACGTACATTTGTTTTTTAAAATCCTTTCTACCGTATTGTACATTGGTCATTTATCATGTTATTATGTTAGTAAGTTGTTAAACTTAAAAAAAGCAATTCATTAAAAATTTATTAAGAATTTCAAATTAGTTTCTTCAGTTTAATATCAACCAACCCGGTAAGGGAGTGGCTGAAGACACTTTTTGATGGCAAATGCAGTTCGAAGAAAAACAAAAATTCCCCTAGTTATTATTATTAATAATAATATTTGCTCTTTGCTTATAAATAGGTGGGATAATTGATAAAGAATGTTTGGGCGATTAAAGTCAAACTTACAGAAAATATTTTCCTATAAAAACTAAACAAGTTATGGAACAATATTTTTTACTCCAAATCTATCTTCATTGAGACAAACACTAATTGTATTAAAGGAATTAAATGTACTAAAATCCCAAAAGTTATTTAAGAAATTGTGAAAAATAATCTATTGAATGCATGCCCCCATTCGGATTTCATTATTAGCTAAGGAAATCGTTAGAGGAAATCATTTTTAAAATTGGTTGTTTGGTTAAATTGCAGAATTTCAAATCTTAGTCCCCTGATGATTTTCTTGGGCAAGAATAAAATATTGATAGGCATATGTCTTCAAAAAATAATTTTTCACAATTTGTTGAATTAGTTTTATGATTTAAGCACATTCAATTCCCATTAAACATTTTTTAGTTTTCCAAGAATTGGCGGTCAAATACGGCTATTTAGAACTTCAAAAAAATAAATGAAAAAGCCCTCAAAAATACACTCTAAACAATAATTTCAATTACAGCTCTAAAATGTGTAAAAGTTTGTGTAATATAAACCATAATGCGTAAATATATACACCAAATGACAAAATTCAAATTATGTAGTTTTTAATAATAAACATTATATTTCTATAATTAAAAACGCATATTATTTTGTTGAAAATAATAAAATTGTATGCCATCAGTTTCAAAATATAATAACCAGGGCAGCGACTTTCATGCACTAAAAAATTTAAAATATGCGCTTTAAATATGCAGTAAAAAATGCAAACTATGCACTTATTTGGAATTATGCACTAAAAAACAAGAACATATGCACTAAGGACCCAAAAATAAATGCTTATAACCAAAAAGGCACTTTAAATTCATCGACTTTTAAAAATCATATTTATTACTCGAGAGCGTTTGGTTAAAAATTAAATCCAATATAAATGCCAAAGTAGATGACAACTTGATGTTTTCCTTCTAGTTAAGTACTGCGTTAAGGTTTGCAAATTCTTTCTTTTCTTTGTTTTTCATTAAATCTTACTTTTAGTGTTTAAATAAATTTGCAAAAATATGCAATTTAATGATAAAATATGTGATAAAAATCATAAAATATGCAGAACATATGCACTTAAAAGTAAAATATGCAAAATTATGCATTTATAACAAAATATGAAACAACAAATCGATGCCATTTTGTTGAAAATTTGTTGATTCGGAAAAGTATTTGGTCAAAATCATTTTTGGATTAATGACAAAAAACATGCATTTGCATGAAAGTCTCTGCCTGGTAATGACCTTTAATTGTAAAAACAATTATTTTATGTGTAAAATTACAAATGTAATATGTAGTATTGATTCATTTATATGGACATAGAGGAAATTGATATTATTTAGCCTCAATTCCTTAAAATCTCATTAGCAAATAGCTGGATCTTTAACTGTCACATTTGTTAAATGTGTGTGTTATTGTTGGCTGAATTTTAACTGGGCATTCAATCTGTTTAAATAGAGAAATTAATCTAGTCGATTAAAGTTAATCCAACTTTGTAATCTTCATCGTTTACACATAAAATCTATGACAGCTAAAATATCAACTTGACAGTTAAAAGTTTAACTCTGTCAGTTTAAAATACCTAGGTGGCGCCGATTGCGATCCGGCATAGGATGAACATGGAAAATATCAGCGTTAGCAACATATTTGTCGACGCCGCCACAATATTTTTGCTGCAGCGTGTTGACGTTAATTTTTATCTGACTTGTGTGTGTATTTTTTAGCGTTGCCAACCATCAAAAAGCTGAATTACATACAATGTGGGCGCTTTGGTGTAATGGTTAGCGCGTTGGACTGTTACACGTTAGGTTGCGGATTAGATCCCCAACCAAGGCAACATCAATTTATGAAAAATACTAATATGTATGAGTTTTTTCTATCCCTCATACATATCGCAGTGTCCTCCTGCGGTGTTCCCATATCACTTAACCCCACTGCAGTAAAATAATATAACAGGGCTATGAACTAAAAAGCATCAACAAAGTTCGTCAACTCTTCATCAGATGGCGCACAACAACTGTTCTAAGAGTCAACATCTCGCGCAATTACAGTGTTGCCATATTTGAAGCCCTTCATCTTTCACCACCTTTCACTTCTTCTCTATCCCCTTTCCAAAGGAAGCAACACGTCAATTAATAGGAAGAATTTCCTGAGTGTTCCTCCTCTTAAAAAAAAAATAAAAAAAATTAGCAGTACGAATACAGAGTCGTTTAGAAATAGTTACCAGATTAAAAGTAGGACTAACTGTTAAACAAAAAGATTAAATAGATTATAATCGACTTTTTTACTGCTTGATAAGCAGTAAATCTGAATTTTACGATATTAAATTTTGTCTCTAAACGGGGTATAAGAAGATATTTTCCTAGTCAAACAAAAACTTAACTTCTAAGGCCGGATAACACAATGTCCCATTAAAATTTAACTTAAATTTAAAATTTATGTGGTACTTAACAAGAAATGTGTCAGTTAAAGTGTCAGTTAGTAGCTAATAGGACATTGTGTTAATGGGGGTAAGCGTCTTTTTGTTTTTAAACCATTTTTAATTAACTGGTTTTAATTTTATTTCATTTTCCATTAACCCACTCATATCAAACTATTTGTGAAGGTTGTAGAATTGTAAAACCATTCAAGTATCATGAAATGTTGTAGCTTAACTAACATTTTATTTGAGACTTTCTATTGTGTCCATTATTTTTGTATTGGTCTTTAACAAAGGACATAGCAGTTACCGAGGCAACGTATAAAAAAAATTGACATAACGAGTTAAAGCTAAGGAAGGATTGCCATACTAACCACTAACAGTACATTTAGAACTATTTGCAAATGTTAAATTCTGATATTTTTAAAAACAATGTCTGAGTATTGCTTTCATTCTCTTCTGAGTATACATATTTTTTAAAGTAGTTTAAAGTTTGAAGCTAAAGCCAGCTATTTTTAACTACGAAATGGTTTTAGCAGATAATTTATTGATTTGAAAATAATAAATGTTTGTAATTAAGGAATTTTATAAACACAGAGAACTTTCTAGCTATTCATAGATTTTGACGGCGGAAGTGATTAAGTTAATTTGGTCTGAATTGACAAACAGTAACATATAAATTTTATATAAATTTATGGTTGATATAGGGTGACCTTATATCATGCAATACTTTATTACTTACAAAGAAGTTATTCAGACCGTCTATTTAGGCTCACTCACAACATATTTTCCATAACCGATTGAGGTTTATTTGAAAAGTAATAGCTAAAGTTTGTTTTCAGTTGAAGAATCAATTAAAATACATTGAAACATATTGTTCAACTTTTGTTATCAGTCAATAAAAAACAAACTACAAAAAATAGGTATCGTCTGTAGGAGTTGATATTTTCAGTCAAATGTTCTATATTTAGAAAAAATGTTTTAAATAATTTCGTTGTTTCTGTGTTAAAACAAAAAAATAAAATATTTTCGGTTTTCTTTTTGTTAAAATAGTTTGTTTATATACAAAATTATTTCCATTCAAATTACAGGAAATTCTTTACTCATACAAACAAACATAGTCAATAAAAATATGAAGGTGTGTTTTGTGTGTGTAGTGTTTTGAAAATTCAAACAAAAAAAAACTTTCAAATATGAAAAAGCAATGCCATACCTCTGCGTAAAATTAACAGTAATTTAATGCTTTTCAATATCTTCTTTCGGTTTTTGTCTTTTATGTTAATTACAGCTCGTTTAATTTTAATATATAATGCGTCCAACTTTTTGTTTTACACTGTATGTGGTTCACGAATAAAATTATATAGACACCGTTCAAAAATCGTTTAAAACCGCTTCGCTACGCCTAAATATGCATCGATTTTGTTTGAAATTAATATGGTTTGTCCTTGGACCCATACATGTCCGCGTACCATATTTCATTAAAATATCTTTATTTTTGCAACATGTAACGTACAAACAAGCATATGCGCTAATTTTTGGAAACCTTTATACGAGACCTTTACACCAGACCGATTCTAAAACAAAATCAATACGTTTTATAAAAATATCTTAATATTTGTTACTTTTAGCGTGCGAATAAAAATACATAGACAGACAGACGGACATCACTTAGTCGAAAGTGATTTTAAATCGATTAGTATAGAAAAATGTGGGTCTAGGTCCAAAAATTTTAATACAAACATTATTCACACAGCAGTATAGGGTATAAGTATTTGAAAATTAAAGGTCACGCCCATCTTCCCCACCCCCAGAAATATTTTATCGCTATTCCAATGAAACCTATTAACCTTAATTTTCTTGTCAAATTCATGTGCACTTTCATTCACATAAATAATGGAAAGGTACTATTATAAGTATTTAATGAGGATAAAATACGGCAGTTATTGTTTATTTATGTTTACTAAATTTGTGTAACTTCAAAAGCCCATCAAACCTTTTATAAAAAAATATAAATTAAGTGGAAAGTTACAAAAAATTGATTTTTTTTTATTTTTTGTTTTCAATTACAATTAGAAAAAATATTGTTCAAAAGCGTCTATAGTAAGAAGAGTGACAGATTTTTGTTTCGTACGAAAGTGGAATTGTAAAAAGGAAAAAGCCCCAGTAAAAAAGTTTTGATATAGTTTTATATTTCTTTATACAATTGCTTATAGTTACATATTACAAAACATATATTTATACAAAATTATACAACATTGTATAACATATTGTATTAAAATATAGAAATATATCTTTCTTTATGTTACACTTCATATAGTGCAACATATGACAATATGTGGATCTATATGCTACTACATGTGCCACATGTAATTACATATTTTTCTAATTATATATAATCTTATTAAATTAGAAATAATTTGATAAATTTACCTTTTTAAATACACTTTTTAACGAATTGTTTATTTTATTGGAAAATCTTTTTTTTTATACCAACAATTATAAACTCTTTATAACAGTCTACATAGCAACTAAACTTGTTTTTCTGAACTATTTTATACAATATAAAAACATGTAAAAGGGATTTTCTTTTATGTTAAGGGGGGTATCGACTCTAGGAAAAATTTTGCTTTCGAATTTTTTTATATTTTATTTGGATAGGGCATACTCTTCAGTATATGCTCAGAAAATATCAGTATAAAATTCGAAGAAATACACATGTTTTTTGTAAAATATATTTTAGTCACAAAGTAATATTCTATGCAATAAATTTGTACACAAAATTTTTTGGGAGCGTTTTTTATCATTGTATTTATTGTAAATCTTATTTCGCATAATACAGCAGAACAAACAGGAAAAAACTATATCTAAAGATGCAAGAATTGCACGCAGTCTTTAAAGGAGATCCAATGACGATTCCTCGATGGTGGGCAAAGGTACGTTATACTAGGCAGGTACTTGATGGCTTTTTATAAGCCATAAAAGTAATCAATGTTTACAAAAAAGTAAAAAAGCAAATTCAAAACAAATTAAATTGTCTAATAAGTTCTCTACAATCGTTTTTAAGAATATTTAGGTTAATATATAAAATACTCTTTATCCGATTTTTCCCAAATTTGGTGTACATATAGAAAACTGCGTTCTATAAATTTTGTTCATACACGATTTTTCGAAATTTTGCTGTTTTCTTAGAGTAAAATTAATTTTAAACTTAGAACGCGTTTTCCCACAACCCTGAGTTCAAAATCGGATGCCACTGTACAGCCAAGGCGGGTTAATCGATTTCGGTCCGGGACTAGAGAAGTTATCTGGGATTAAGAATCACTTCTCATTTTTATTTTCCGATAATTAATGAATTTTTAAAAAAAACAAGTAATGAAGTGGCAAATCTGGCGATTTTGGCTGGGGAAATATAAAACTGATATTTTTGAAAATACTACAATAACATGGTTTTTAAACAAAAAAATAAAATATTAAAAATATTGTTAGTTGAATTTTTGACAACCGTTCAAATATGCCCTTTAAAATACTGGTGTTACAGTTTTTACCCCCCTTCAGAAAACATTTGTAGTGTGTGTAAATGCAAAGAATAAGAAACAAAATGATATTATATAAAACTGTCACTGCAGTTGTCCGGTTCTTGTTTTATTTAAAAACAAGTAAAATAAGTAAAATCAGGCATATCAGACTATATTTTACCGTACACCACAATATGTAATATGCCTACAATATATGCATAAGAAACATAAAAAGTTTTAGTGGGTTATTTTGTAAAACGCAACGCCTTGGGTTGCGTTGATTTGTGTGTAAATTGTTATTGTTACAAAAACAATTTGTATGGAAAACAACGCAACGCAAGGCGTTGCGTATTACAAAATAACCCCCCTAATTTTTATTATTCAAATAGTTTTGTCTACCCGTGTAAGTACCCTACGGGGAAAGGGAGCGGTCCCTATGACACGCAGGATAGGTCCCAAGGGGGCGGAGACCGGTCGCTGATCGGTCTTTTTGTTTGAAAGAGACATATCACTTTAACATGGCGTTGTCATTCGAAATGACCAACTGCCACAGTTTAGACACATTGTGGCAGTAAGGTGGTGTGTCTAAAAATAGCTTTTCAAATAAACTAATAAAAAATTAAGAATTAAAAATAATCTACTTGGCGTCGAAGTAGGGCTCGATAACACAACCTTCTGCTTGTAAGGCAAACGCTCTACCGTTTGAGCTAACGTTGCTTATGCGTGATGGCTGGCTGATGGTTAAGTTATGTTTTTCGTTTCTGTTCAAATAAAAAAGAGAATGAAAAACAAACACACACACAGCAAATAAAAAAACATGGCAAAGAAAAAAATAGAAAAGAAAACAACATTAACACACACACAAATATGGTGGAAGTGCCTTGAATATGCCCCCGATTGACCGGTCATGGGATAGGTCCCTTAATGGCAGTTGACTTGTTTTTTTCGTTGGCCAAAATTAAATTAAAAAATCAATTAAAAATTTGAAAATTACCTCAAAACTGATAATATAAATAAAAATTTAAAAAATTCCCCTTAAGTTACAAAGAAAAGTTAAATGAAATACCAATTGTTAAAACTAAAACAGCTTTAACATTAAAAAAACGTTGAAAATACAAAACTTAAAATTTCTTAGCAAAACATTATAGAAATTTAAAATAAGAGCTAAAATAAGTAAATCGTGAAAAAATAAAGTTAAAAATAAATAAAAGAGTAAAATAAATAAAAAATATTTTTAAAAATATGCCGCGAATTTTGTTTTTATTTCGGTATTGGTCAAGTTTTTTTAAAAGCAACAGTGAAAATAACGGATCAGAAAATAATTAGAAAATGAATTCATTTTCTTTTGTTCATATTTGTACTAATTTAGTAATATGCCTTCGGTTGACCGGTCACGGGATAGGTCCTTGGAGGGCAATTGACTCCTCATTCCCCGTAGGGTACTTCAACATTTTAATCAAGTCGTTTTGACCCGAAGTGCATATGAGAAGTAACTTCAATATTTTCTTTTATAAATTCCATAATTGAAATATATTATGAGTTCATAAATGTAAATATTTTCTTCTAATAGTGGTTTTAACGTTTTTAAAAGCTTCGGTAACTTTGACGCCAAGTGCACATAAGGGTTAATTTCTATTTCGTTTAATCAAAATCCGTAAAAACAAATAAAATATATCGATATATTTACCTGAAACACATAAATTATTTAAAAATTTGATTTGGACCTTAATCGAAATTTAAACGGAAAACGAGTGAGTTTGGCCGATATTGGTAAAATTTTCAGAATATAATCGCTATAATATTGGTCAAAATCCTGTATGTTTTCTTTGTTGGATATCAGTAAGAGTAACCAGATCTTACCCTAAGGACGAATTATGGCAAAAAAATGTATTTTTCTCCAAATTCGCTGAAATTAAATAGCTTCCATCGCAAAATGAAAAGAGGAACATATGTCATATTTACCACTTTTATTTCCTATACTTATCAAATCGCCTTAGAAGTACTAACCAAATTTTTAATCGATTTCTGGTGGGACATTTCTTTATCCTGTCATCACCAAATTCCAAATCAATAATTTCTATATACAAATGAAAAAACCCAGTGTAGAAAATCATTACCAGATATGTGGTCATGTAACTACATAGTTGGTAATGGTAGCTAGTTATTTTTCTTATTACATTTCTTATTACCTTTATATGGCAGCATACGAAAAATCTAAAAATATGTTATTACCTATATGCTTACCAGTCTGACAAAAATAATGAGTCTAAAATAGATTTTCAAAAAAATAAGTTTTATAAAAAAAAATATTTTTTTATTGTAACATTTTTTTAATAAAATTTTCTAGTGCGGGAATCGAACCTGGGACTCCAGGTTACCCGTCAATAGCTCTACCATCTGACATGTAATGTTTGAAAGATAAAAACATAATTGACCTGCTGCACAAAAGTCAGCTTACTCACCAAAATACAAAAAATCAAAAAATATGTGGTTACATAAATATTGAGTCTAAAAATAGATTTTAAAAAATTAAAAAAAAACGAATTACTTTCTATTAGAAATAATGAAAAAATAAGTCATTATCAGTAACTCATTATTATATGTTTTAAAATAATGCAGAAGGTAAGTGGGTAGTCATTATTGGTAGTCCAAAAAAATAATGATATGTCATTACCGTTTCTACACTGGGAATAGTCCATCGCTTAAAATTCATTTTGAAAATTCTTCATTATCTTTGGTACCTACTTACAAACATCACCACAATATCTATAACTTTGTGTAGGGTATTAAAAGTGTTATTAGTTTATCCACATAATGCTGGTAAAATTTACTTATTTTCAAAAAGAAGAAAATCCAATATGAACTACAATTTAGTTAACTAACTATTCATTCAATGAATTACATGGTTGAGTTGCAGTTTGACCATTTAAGGCTAATAGAAAGAACATGAAATGTACAACAAAAGGAAGAAAACAGGAAATTAAGCTGACAATAAAGTTATGATCAGTAAAAAGAAAAGGTTTTTTTTACAAAAATAGAGTACAAGTACAAAGAATAACGATGGTACAGAAAGTACCATCCTATTCAAGAAGAGTTTCATAAAACTATTATTTAAAAACTTTTCGGTAGGGATATTCCTGTCAGAAAGTGGGCTTTTGTAAAATTGTGGAAGTGCAAAATATTTCTCGAACAAAATAACAACAATAATAAATATAAATAATTATAAACTAAAGCTAAATCAGTGCTATTTTAATTGAATACTATAATTTTTTATAAATGTTTCCCAATTTTATTTAAAAACAGGCGGACAAATCACGGATAATGCAATTTTTCGTTTTCACATTTTAACAAAATAATTTTTTTTTTACGTGAATACCCTTATGTTTACAAATATTATTCTGGTATTTATGAAGTTCTATCTTTTTATTTAAAATTTTATAACTTTACAACATTGCACTATGGTTGAGAATGACAATTTTTTAACCAATAATAAAAATACGCTCTACTGGGCGCTGTAGTGTAATGGTTAGAGCCTTGGACTGTTACACGTAAGGTTGCGGATTCGAGCCCTTATCAAGGCAACATCAATTTATGATGTTCGGTGTTCCCATAGCACTTAACCCCACCGAAGTAAAATAATATAACAGGGCTATGAACTAAACAGCTTCAACAAAGTTCGCCAACTCTTCATCAGATGGCGCGCAACAACTGTTCTATGATTCAACATCTTGCGCAATTACAGTGTTGCCATATTTAAAGCCCTTCATCTTTAACCACCTTTCACTTCCCTATCCCCTTTCCAAAGGAAGGGGATAGAGAAGTGAAATAGGAAGAATTTCCTGAGTGTTGCTTCTATTAAAAAAAAAGTGTTTAATAGGTCGCTGATAACCAGGGCAACTAGAAATATGCTCTATCATGTTTTTTTTCTAGTGCTTCTTACTATTGCAAAATTCATAAGGCATACGTGTCAGAACTACTGATGAAATCTGCCATCGATGTTTTTGGGAATGTTTTTGCATATTTTGATGTTAACTCTCTAATGCTCAAGGCCGCTAAAAAGAAGTCTTCAGATCTTAAACAGTTTTTGGCTAAATAACAATTTTTTAATAAACAACCCAGTGTAGAAACGGCAATGACTTATCATTATTTTTTGGACCACCAGTAATGACACCGACTTACTTTCTGGATTATTTTAAAAGATATAATAATGAGTTACTAATAAATACTTACCTTTTTCATTATTTCAAAATAAAAAATAATGTATTACCAACAATGACTTATTTTTATCATTATTTCAAAAAAAAAGTCATGTTCCAGATTTTTTTGTAAATTTTTTTGAAATCTATTTTTAGACTCAATATTTTTTCAACACTGGTAATAATATATGTAACCTCATATTTTTTGATTTTTTGTATGTTGGCGAGTAAGCTGACTTGTGCGCAGCAAGTCAATTATATTTTTATCTATCAAATATTACATGTCGAGATAGCTCAGATGGTACAGCTATAGATTGGCAGTCTGGAGTCCCAGGTTCGATTCCCGCATGAGAAAATTTTATTTAAAAAAATATTTACACTAAAAAAATATTTTTTTTTATAAAACTAATTTTTTTGAAAATCTATTTTTAGAATCATTATTTTAGTCAATACTTGTAAGCACATAAAAAAACGACATATTTTTTATTTTTTGTATGCTGGTGTCTAACTCATTATTTTTCGCGACATCGCCATACAAAGGTAATAAGAAATGTAATAATAAAAGTAACTAGTTACCATTACCAGGTATGTAGTTACATAACAACATATCTGGAATGATTTTCTACACTGGAAAGTTATTTTATATCCATATAAAATATAATTACCTACTTTTTTGCTTTCAACTTTTTTTGTATAAGGAACGATTTTCAAGCGAGAAGGATGTAAAGTGAAGTTTTCGTAAATTTGAAAAATTAACTTTTTAAAACAGAAAAAAATTTTTAAAAAATCACAGAAATACATAACAAAGATAGATTAGAGTCTCAAGTTGTAAAATGAGTTACAATTTTAGCTCCAGGGCTCATAGGATAACGTCAGAGATACGTCTTTCGAATATCTCTCTAGCTCAAAAATTATCTCACAGATTTTTTTAAATTAAAAACGGGTTATATACTCAGAGTTAGTAGTAAGAAGAACTAATTTCGTGAAAATTTACACATGTTTAGTCCCAAATTCTCTAAATTTCGCAATTTACAAAAAACGAATATCGCCATAGCTTCTGAAATAACAACACTAGATTAACAATTTTCGGTATGTGATATTATTTTACTGCTGGTATTATTTATAGCAAAAATCTAAATTTTTACTATGGGATTTCTTGATTCGTCTTCAACCTTTATTGTGCTATATCGGCAAAATAAAGCGATAAATTAAAATTTTAATATTTGCCTTAGAGTAGATTTTCAATGTCAAATATAAAATTCAAATATTATTGCAATAAGAAGAAAGAGCATTAGAGGGTAAAGAGCATATTTTTGAAAAATATTCTAATTTTTAGGATTTTTTTTAGATCAAAAGCTGATTTTATTGCATATTTTTAGATTTTTTTTTAATTTCTCACTTACAACAATTTTTTTTAAATAAAAATGAATCCAAAATATTTTTTTTTAATTTTTTAAGTGGCTTATATACACCCAGAAAACAGATTCAGTTCTGATAACCCCATTTGCAGTCAATCGCATGATTCGGTTGTGGTAGCCGAATTTTTCAGTTGTGGGAACAGAAAACCAATTGAGGCAAGACTAATTTGACTGTGACAACAGAATTTCAGTTGTATTAAAATAATTCCGTAGCTGCAAACGAAAAATTCATTTGATGCAACTGAACCATTCTATTGGCAACAAATGGGGTTGTCAGCACCGAATCTGTTTTCTGGGTGTACTTTTAAAACCAAATTTAATAGAGTTCGCAGCACCGACTTCATGAATTTGAGTCATTTTATAAATTTTAAATGCCTGTTTTGAGACTGCAAGTTGTTGGAAGCCACACATTCTAGGAATAGGATGGCTTTAATAAATCACTTCATGCCTGAAAATGAAATAATTAACAATTAAATGGTGGCTTCCTCGCTCCAAACTTTATAAAAGGTTTAAAGTTAATGAGTATCGACTATAAACCTATATTAGTTTTTTCGTTATTAAGCAAATATGAATACTGTTTTCACAAATTAGCCTAAAATCCTGCAATAAGACTATTGCAAAGGTTTATGAATTAGACCATAATTGTGTTGTCTCGATTTATGTCTCAGTTAGAGTTTTTTTTTTGCTTCTAAAATACTACCTAATATATGTATATCGTCATATTGAAATCAAAAAAGCCGTAAGTTTCAAAAAAATCAATATCGTCTTTTTGGTTGATTATGATGCACCGTATCAAAATACATACTGCTGCGACTAAAAATGACGATTTTATTACCAAAATTCTAAAAGCGCTAAGTGCAAGCGCGGAAAAAACTAATCCTCAAAAGCCTAAATTTCATAGCTCTGTAAATAATACAAAAATTGGAAATTTTTCTGCAAGTACTAATTCGATAACAAAAAGTAAGCTTAACTTAAAAATTTTTAAAAAATTTGGTCTACTTTTCATTTTAGGAAGTTTTTTGCTTCTCCTGTAAATTTTTTTAAATGTATCGGCTTTTTTGATTTCATATGACGATATTTTGAATTTCATTTAAATCAAATAGGGTGCAACCGAATAATGTGTTTAGTTGATATGTTTTCTCCCTATAGAAAACTTGTTTGCAATATACAAAATAACCATGTTAACCAAAAACAATTGCAACAGTTTTCACGTATCAATTATCATAAGCTGAGACCCCTTACTAAAATTTCGATTACAGCTAAGCATAAAGATGTCAAATAAATTCTGTATGATGGCTTATATGTTTGGAGTGCAATTGCATGAAAAATGCCAGTTAATGGTTATCAACTAACTGCCATCGATGTATTACCCTGAAAAGCTTTTTGAATAGTTTTCTATTGGATGTATAAAAAATCTATTACCAATGAACAAAATCTAATTTATTTCAATATATTCAAATCAAATGACATCTGTTTAAAATGTGAAATAAAAAAAGTATACAAAAACTATTTTAAAAACAAAAAACAACAAAGAAATTGTTCAATAAACCCTTTTAACTTTGTTATATTTTGCCAGAATAAGAAAAATATCCCAATAGAAAATGATTTTATAGTTTGTGCTTCACAAACTATCTTAAACATATATTTTTCTTTACATAAATTCAATAAAAATTTTGAAAAATTTTGTAAAAAAGCAGCAAGTAGATGTTGGTGGTTTTATTATTATAATACTGCTTAAAGCCCAAAAACTAAAGCATACTTTAAGGGTAAACAAATATCTTAAAATAAAAGTATACTATTGGGGTATAATTTCAAATGCTATTTTACAATACAATCTCGTGTTTACTTTAAAAACTATGTATCTGATGTTTTTTGACAAAAAATATTTCTAAACAACTTTGCTGAGTATGTAGCCAATTTAAATTAATTTTATAGTAAGTGGTACTTAAATTTGAATATTTTCTATTTATACAATGATTTTTCAAAAAATATACAGTTTAATAAAATATGTTAATCAAAAAATCAAATCAAACTCCTATCTGAAAATGCTGCTTCCCCTCAGTTTTTCAATGTTCTCAAACTATTGATTTAGAGAAAGACAAAAAAATAAAAAAATAAAACATCACTTTAAGCTATTTGTAAATGATGTAAAGTGTTAACTGAAAGTCATATTGGATTGGCATATAATACAAGAACAAGTTGTTGTTGTTTTTGGAATTATTCAAGTATTTGATGTTGTATATAGAGAGCAATCGTAGTTTTGACTATGGAACAAGTAGTAGTTGTGGAAGCATCATTGTCATCAGCATCATCATCATTGGCGTCATTTGCATGCATGAAACGTGTCAAGAATAGCTTAACAAAATATTCCAACATACAACACCAATAGCAACAATGTGTGTCATGTTAACATAAAAAAACAAAATATAAATAAAACGAAATTTGAATTTAAAGTTTTTCGATATATTTTTTTTTGCTAACAAATGTCATGCCTTAACATGAAATTTAAAGAAAGTCAATTGGGAGTAAACACTGTTTAAAAGTGTTAACATATTTCTTTAAATAAGAAATCTAAAGGAACACTTATCCCAAGATTTGAATAAAAGTCATTGGTTTTTTATGTTAAACACAATTTTTAAATAAGCTCGTATATTGTGTAAACTCTATTTTCTATTTCGCATAAACATTTTTTTTAACTTAAAGCTTACTAAAATTACCAAATTTACATACTGTTCAGTGTATACGAGACCTTTTATAAATTCCAGCCTGATATTAAAATTTATTTATGTAAATTTAGGGATAGGTGTACAAAATAAATTTGAATCATGTGATTGGGACAATAAAAATAAGGAAAAACATAATTGTAGGCATAACAATATTATAAAAATAATGCCATATTTTAATGGTTAAAAATTTTATCTGATTTTCGGTGCTCTGTTAACTTTGCAGGAAATCTAAAAGATTAAATTGTTAGTCTAATTGCTAAAATATTTAAATAACTTAAACTGTGCTGTAATTTCTTAAATTTAAAATCCGAAAATGTATAAATTCGTTCCTAGCCTCTTAACTAGTCTCCCAAATTAACAAATCAAGCGAATTTATCATCGAATATTGTTTCACCAAGTAATATTTTTATGTAGTTTTTATTAACCTAGCCCACTTTTTAGCAACCGAATTCGAATTGTTTATATGTCGACTTTTTACTTTGTGACCTTATGTGTACCACATTTTCTGTTTTTCGATCTGTTTTATCAAGTGCCGATCTAAATATATCGGTTTTTGACACAAAAAAGCGATCTCATATTTAAAAATTGGGTAATTTTACCAAAAATCGTTAATCGAAGATCGGTCATGAGCGAGTAAAATATTCTTTTTCTTCTTTTAAGAAGAAACCCAGCTATTTTGTACCCTACACCACTGTGCGGACAGGATGTAATAATTTTGTGCTGATGTTTTGATGCTGACCCTATAGCCGCTTTTTAGTACCTATAACGATCTATTTAGAATCACTTTTTAGTCGATTTGGCGATGTCTGTCAGTACGTTTGTGCGTCTGCCGGTATGTCCATTCATTTTTCTTTTGTGTTTTCAATTACGAAAATCTCTGAAACAGTACGCGAAATTTACAGAAACAGTATTCAAAAGCAGCTTATAATTTACAGTATTTTCTGTTAAATCTCAGATCAACTTGTTTGATGTCAATTGGATTGAGGAAATATGAATGTAATTTCAGAATTTTAATTTGAAATTTCGAAATCAATAATTGATATTCAGATCTTCCACTGAAATTAAGAAGAAACCATTTGTGATTTAGATATTTTCACTCCACATGACCCTTTAGAACAGGGTTGTTTGTAGTCACCCTAGAACGAATCATATTAAAAATGCATTAAATCGGTCCAGGTCTATTCACAATAGAGGGCTCCAATCTGAGTTCCTAATCAGTTTGAATAATGATATTCATTATTAAGATAGCGCTTATTTTGGATAAGAACGCACGGGTTAAAAAATTTTAAGGAATAGTACGAAATCGCAAATCTCCTAATTGGTTGGTATCATAAAATTCAATATTGCCATTTTTAGTTTATCGTCCTGATCTTGGTAACGTACCAATTCGGTAACTAGATAAACTAACTTATTGGATATTTTAAAGGCGTTATTATAAAACTACATCCCATAATAGAATGGAATTACAATGGTTATTCCTATTACTACTATATATTTAATCAAGTTCCACTTTTCATCACTGCAAGTTTTTTTTTTTTTTTTTAATTCAGGAGCTGTCAACTAAAATAAAGGAAATATAATTTGAAATTCAGAAAATATGAACTGAAGTTCAGAAAATAAAAAACAATGCTTTCATTGGTACTTTCTGAACTTCAATTGTAGTTTTCTGGAATTCAGTTTACGTTGTCCGAATTGCAATTGACATTATCTGAATTTCGATTCTTATTTTCTGAATATTAGTTGATGAGTTACACAATACTGGCAATTGTAACTCTGAAAATATCTACTAAAAAAATTCAGAATTTTCATTTGAAATTTGTCATTTTAAATTCCGAAAATTAGAAATTCAGAAAATATCAATTGAAATTCAGAAATATGCCAATTGTAATTCATAAAGTATCAGTTTATATTTAGAAATGAGCACCTTAAATATTTATATACAATACCAATAAAAATTTAAAAATCTTAAATTAAAATTCAGAAAATATCAACTAAACTTCAGCGAACATAATCAGAAGAAAATGTCAATATTAAAAATATTAATTGAATTTGTAAAAGCTCAACTGAAATTTGAAATATATCAACTGTAGTTCAGAAAATATCATTTAAAATTCAGAATATATCAATTAAAGTTAAGAAAATGTGAATTGAAATGAGAAAATAGCAACAGAAATACAGAAACCACCAAATAAAATTGCTATACATATAAATAATTCGATTTTTAAATGTTATTTTTTTTAATTCAGTTTATATTTTTTGAATATTAACTGATATATTCAGAATTCTAATTGATATTTTCTGAATAAAATTGATATATTCTTAATTTTAATAATATTTTTATTAACATAATTAATATTTTTTAATTTCGAATGATATTTTAAAATTGGAATATCTGAATTTTAATTGTTGATCCCTCAATTTTGAATGGAAAGTTTGACTTTTAATTGATATTTTCTGAATTTAAAATGCAATTTCTGAAGCTTAGTTCATGTTTTCTGAATTACAATTCAGAAAGGTGGAAATTTTAAATGGAATTTTATAAATTTATGTTGATGTTTTCTCAATTTCAATTGATATTTTCTGAACTACAAACGGAATTTTCGGTATTTGATATTTTCTGAATTATAAAAGTAAAATCTTAAATTATATATTCTTATCATCAAATAGAAAATCTAAATTTGAGCTGATGATCTTTTTAATTTTAAAAAGAAAAGTTTGAATTTCAATTAATAAGTTTTTAATTTGAAATGAAAATTTTAAATTTCGATTGATATTTCCTGAATAATAGTTGAAAAAGTTGTCTGTCTAATAGCAGTACACTTGCAACAACACCGTTCGGAACGCTGCAGTGCGCTGTAAGTAATTCAGTAAATGAGAAAAAACACTCACATGTAGAGTCTGTTTTTAATATTTTTAGTACGCCATTTAATAGATCTTCAAAATACCTTTAAGTGTTTGATAAGATTTTATAGCCAAGTTGTATAAATTTTCCGATCGTTTAGATATCTTTAGTTTGGGACTTTCCCTACGGGGAATGAGGAGCCAATTGCCCTCCAAGGACCTATCCCGTGACCGGTCAACCGAAGGCATATTACTTAATTAGTACAAATATGAACAAAAGAAAATGAATTCATTTTCTAAGTATTTTCTGATCCCTTACCGAAATAAAAAACAAAATTCTCGGCATATTTTTAAAAATATTTTTTATTTATTTTACTCTTTTATTTATTTTTAACTTTATTTTTTCACGATTTGCTTATTTTAGCTCTTATTTAAAATTTCTATTGTGTTTTGCTAAGAAATTTTAAGTTTTGTATTTTCAACGTTTTTTTAATGTTACAGCCCAAATTAGTTTGGAATTATCGTAAAAAAAGTAACGTATCATTCTCATAATGAATAAAAAGAGTATAAAAAATAAAAATATTGTATTTTTTATCTTTTTCTTGTGCATAGAATTAAATGGCAAGTAATAAAATAGAAAATTTCTATTTTCAACAGAACTTTTTTACGATTTTACTTGACAACAGTTTCAATGCATAGAAAAAAGATAAAAATCTATTTATATATTATTTTAACACATTGAATTGACTATAGGTACGTTTTTTTACTTTACGATTAGACTAATGAAGCCTTAAAGCTATTTTAGTTTTAACAATTGGTATTTCATTTACCTTTTCTTTTTAACTTAAGGGGAATTTTTAAAATTTTTATTTATATTATCAGAGGTTTTGAGGTAATTTTCTAATTTTTAATTGATTTTTTAATTTAATTATGGCCAACGCAAAAAACAAGTCAACTGCCATTAAGGGACCTATCCCATGACCGGTCAATCGGGGGCATATTCAAGGCACTTCCACCATATTTGTGTGCGTTAATGTTGTTTTCTTTTCTATCTTTTTCTTTTCCATGTTTTTTTTTTATTTGCTGTGTGTGTGTTTTTTCTTCTTTCTCTTCTTTATTTGAACAGAAACGAAAAACATATAACTTAACCATCAGCCAGCCATCACGCATAAGCAACATTAGCTCAGACGGTAGAGCGTTTGCCTTACAAGCAGAATTCTGCTTGTACAACCTTAAGGTTGTGTTATCGAGCCCTGCTTCCACGCCAAGTAGATTATTTTTAATTCTTAATTTTTTATTAGTTTATTTGAAAAGCTATTTTTAGACACGCCACCTTACTGCCACAATGTGTCTAAACTGTGGCAATTGGTAATTTCCAATGACAACGCCATGTTAAAGTGATATGTCTCTTTCAAACAAAAAGTCCGATCAACGACCGGTCTCCGCCCACTTGGGACCTATCCTGCGAGTCATCTGAGACCGGTCCCTTTCCCCGTAGGGTTATTATATAAGCTTTCGATTGATGGAACACAGAAAGTTGTTGTTATGTGTTGTTGTATTTCTGAGTTATATTGTTGTCTAAAGTTTTATAATTATATACATACTTTCAAGAAGAGTGAGCAAATCCCTTAAAACACTTAATTTATAATTTATACTTAAGCCTATATGACACTTGCTAGTTTCAGTGTTAATAATCTAAAATAGAAGAGATCATGAATTTCTTTATGTTAGAAATAATGTGTGTGAAGAGAACAACTATATAGAAAAATTATCAAATTGTCAAATGGATATTGGTAAAGCAGTACCCATCATTTGATTTACATTAAAGCCCGTATGACACTTGCTAGTTTCAGTATTAATAATCCAAAATAGAAGAGAGCACTAATTTCCTTATGTCAGAAATAATGTGTGTGAAGCGAACAACTATATCGAAAAACTATCAAACTGTCAAATTGATCATGTTCATATGATTTGAATTGATGGTGCAAAAAACTAGAGTCTAGAAACTAGCAAGTGTCATATGGGCTTAATAGTGCAAAAAACTAGAATCTTGAAAATAGTAAGTGTCATATAGGCTTTATCGATACAAAACAACTTTTTTTTCATTAAAAATGTTTTAATTTATTTTTACATAGTGTGATCACATAGAAAAATTAAAGCTCGGATTTGAAAACTATGCTCCTTCTATTGCTATATGAACAGCTTATGTTATAGCAACAACAACTATGTATTATAAAACAATTGGCTTTACATTTAAATACGAAACAGACTATATTATATAATCCTTTTAACATATAAAGTTGCTAATTTTTTTCATAAAAGCTTTAATTCATTATTGCAACGAATTCGTTGATATAAAATACTATTAATGCTGTAAATGAATTATTTTTAAATGATTTTATTTAATATATCTTTTTGGTTATTAAAAAATGCTTAAATGAAATAATATCTCATTAAATGAAAAAATAATTTATGTATTAATATGAATTTATGCAAATCCATAAAGTATTGAAATGATTTTTAAATATTTAATGAATTTTCCATATAAAATCAGTAATGTTCACTTATGTATAAATTGGTTAAGTTCTCACTTTTAATAACCACAAATTAAAAAAATAAGGGATTAAGTATGGCTATTGCAGCTGGTAAACGTAAGCAAATATTTATTATTTTAAATTAATTTAATTTGTATATTCATACAAAAAGCTTAGAAGCTTAAGTAGAAGCTCTAAATGTAGTTTTTTTTTACATATTTTATTACATAAATAAAAAAGATATTAAACTATAAAATTCGATTCACTAAATACACTAGTAATTTAGGAATTACAATTTAAATAAAGCAAGTATTAATGTTTTTTATTATATGTTATTTGACAGCTTACTATCAGAAAAAACAACTCTTGCATTATGGTTTTTAGTTTGAAAGGTATAAAATTAATATTAATTAATTACACTAGTGTATAGTATTCATCTAACTGGATGTATGCCCTCGTAAACAGCGTAATTTTGTAATCCCGTATATTTATAACTTTACTTGTTTATTTCACATCTCAATTTTCAATTTTTTTAAATTTGTATTACTTAAAAAAAAAAAAAACAGAAAATAAAAAACAACACACACAAAATTCAAAATAATTTTATTTTTGACAATATTCAAATGTATGTGGGTCATTCCATCTCAAATCGACCAATGGTTGGACTCGACCTCTTCGATTTGGATGAATTTTGGTCAGAACTTTTATTTCATCATATAACGAAGTTTTGCCAAAGGAAAAAAATTACAATTTTTTTTTTCAAAAGTTATGCAATATTTAAAATTTCAAAAAATGTCATCATTTTTTGCTTTGTTACGAGGTTATTTTTTTAATATCTCGAAAACTATAATAGCTACAAAAATGGTTCTTAGCTCGTTTTACAGAGGATATTTAGCCGTATTAAAAACAATATTAAAAAAAAAAAATATTGAAAAATAAAGAAATTAAACAGTTTCCAATTTTAAAAATCCAAAAACCTATTTTGTTTTTATCAATTTTTTTTAAACTCTAACTGATCTCAAAACATCCTGAAATTTTCAAGAGGGCTTTTTTTTTAAAAAAAAGATATGAATTTTTTAATTTTTTTATTCTCTTTTTTTAAGTTGAATCTTAATACTATAAAATTAAACAAATATCCAATTTTGAAATTTTGAGCAATAATATGTATGTAAAAAACAAAATAATTTTGTTCAACTAGAATTGAATTTGGAATCACTGTGTGAAGGCAATATTTACAAAACCTTTTTTGTGGTCTTTATTTGCAGCTGAGAAGAATCCCTACGGGAAATTTTAACAAACTGTCACCGAACTGGCCCCTTTATATGAAATAGACTGGTCACTTTTACATGGCGTTGTCATAGGAGGTGGAAATTGACCCCTTGTGACATGTCACAAGACAAATCCCAGGACAGGTTCCTGAACTTTGTTTTTTATGAGAGTTCAGTAACCTGTCCTAGCATTTGTCTTTTGACATGTCACAAGGGGTCAATTTCCACCTCCTATGACAACGCCATGTAAAAGTGACCAGTCTATTTCATATAAAGGGGTCAGTTCGGTGACAGTTTGTTAAAATTTCCCGTAGGGATATTACATATGTTAAATACAGATTACTATTTACTGATTAAAAGTTAAATCATGTAAATAAATTTATATATCATAGTAATTCCACATGCAAATAAAAGTTTAACCCTTAACCCGGTCTATAAAAATTTATTTTCATTGAGTGCTTTTTGAGATGCGGCCATATTTAAAATCAAAAACTTATACTCTCATGTGTTCTTCAAGGTTGGTTTATATTATATGATTTTCGGAAAGATTTTGCTTATAATGTAAGCCAGCCATCACTACACCATTTCCAATTGTATTTCAGAAATTATCGTTTTATTTCAGAAATAATCAATTGTTTTTCAGATTTATCAATTGTATTTCAGGAATAATCAATTTCAGTTTTATCAATTGTATTTCAGAACTTATCAATTGTTTTTCGGATTTAAATTGTATTTCAGAAATTATCAATTGAATTTCAGTTCTATCAATTGTATTTCAGAAATTATCAATTGTATTTCAGAAACTATGGACCAATAAGTCCGCGTGGTTACATGAAATGCAACACTGCTCCTAGCAAGTACCATCTTTTAACAGACTACTATCAAATTTTGAGAAAGTTTCGTCACTAACTTTGAGTTTAACAGGTGTTCAAAGCATATAACCTTGTGGATTTTTTTAAAGTGGAGAAAAGTGAATTAATTTTTGCGAAAAAAAACCGTCACTTAAACGAAGGAAAAGCTTCATAGATACAGACTCTGTATCGCTAACATCAATGGTAAACATGTGGTTTATTGAGTTTCGTTGTGGTCGCACAAGCACTACTAATGCTGAATGTTCTCGATGGCCAATTGAGGTCAATACACCAGGTAAAGTCGAAAAAATTCACGATATGGTGTTAGCCGATCGGAGAGTGAAAGCGCGTGAGCTTTTTGATGCCATAGGCATTTCGCATGGCACTGTAGTTTCAATTTCAAATGATCAGTTGGGTTATAGAAAGCTATCCGCAATTTGGTTGCCTCATATTCTCTCAGTTGACCATAAACGCAATCGTGTGACAACTTCAGAGAATTTTTTGGAGTTATTTAACTGAAATTCGTATGAGTTTTCGATCCGTTTTGTAACTGTGAATGAAACGTACATCCATTACAACACACCGGAGATAAAGCAACAGTCTAAGAAATGGGTTTCTTCAGGTGAACCGGCTTCGACGATGGCCAAGGTGGGTTTCTCAGCCAAAAAGGCCATGGCGACATTGTTTTCGGAATAATCCACATCGATTACCTTCAAAAGGGAAAAACAATAAACGGCAAATATTATGCAAACTTATTGGACCGATTCAACGAAGATTTAAAAAAGATGACCCCATTCGGCCAATAAAAGTCCTTTTTCAACAAAACAATGCACGGGTGGACACGTGTGTAGTCTCAATAGCAAAATATTGTCCGTATTTAGCGCCCAGTTACTATTTTATATTTCGAAACCTAAAGAAATGGCTGGGTGGAAAGAAATTTAGCTCCAACGATGAAATTATTTCTCAAAGAAATTCCTATTTTGAGGACCTCAAGAAATCCTAATTTTTGGAAGGAATAAAAGAAATGGAGGAACAGTGGACCAAGAGGCTATGTTGAAAATTAAAAACCTTTTTTGCTAAAAAAAAACTGTGTTTCATTCAAAACGTCATGTACTTGTTGATCCGCCCTCTGTTCTGCTCTTATTCAAATTGGTTAATTGTTGGTTGGTCGAAATTGCCAAAACTTTTATAAGAATTCAATTCACTTAAATTTGTTGTTCAAAAAAATATGTCCGAAAACTGAATTGAGACCTTCTGATTTTAAACATTATTCTATCTGCACTCTAAAAGTGTAGATAGAAATAATTGTGATAAACGAATTCGACTGCCCTAACCGAATTCAATTGTGGCAACCGAATTAGATTTGCATTCTGTTGTGACAACATAAATATCGGCTACCACAAATGAATTCGGTTGGGGCAACCGTATTACGAGGTTGAGAGTATGGGTGGCCAAAATTGCCACGGATTTTCCAAATAAGTATGTAACTTGATGTATATATTTGTTTCATTATGCTAAAATAATATAAAAAAAATCAATTATTTGGACGACTTATATTTTTTAAAAACCTTTCAGTTTTGCCAAATTCAAATTAAGTTTTTATTATGTGTTCGCTTATTGCATTTAATCTACTAGTCTAATCCAAAAATAATATCAAAAATGTTAAAATTGTTTCATTGTTCCATACCAAATTATATAATCTCTTGACACGAACACTTCTATGGAAAATTTATATTTATTTTTGCACTAATTGCAATTATTTTACCATAAATTTATAATAAAATTTAACGTATCATTTTAGGCATTATATGAAAATCTATGAGCAATATAATGCATGCATTTGCTAATCTTAATTCACAATAAGTTATTGTTTTTAAAATAAAACTGAAATCCTCAAACTACATTATCATAAATTGTGTTATCAATTTAACTAAATAAATATTTAAAACTAAATATAATTCGCTATTAATGCATTATTATCCAGCATACATGGGATTTTTTCATTACCATTGAATTTTCATTACCATTAGTTCATACTAATTCCATTACCATTTAATGGTAATGAAATATTTTTCATTAGAAAAATTATTACTAATGGTAATGTATAGAAAAACTAATTACAATTGATTAAAAACCATTTGTTTACAAAAAATTCAGACAAATGAAAACGAACAACTGGTTTGGCCAGGGAAGTTATAAAACATAATTTATTAAGGATGATCCATTTAATTCCGTTAAACTTTACCTGGATACAAATAACAACGGAATGGAAAGTAATATTTAATTTCAAATTAGCATGAGCCTGAATGAGCATATTCCATCTTCGATTTCAGCGTTTTTCTGTCAATGGCAATTATTTTTTTTAATTTATTCATTATCAATGGTAATGAAATTTAAAATCATTGTCATTAATCAATGAAATTAAATTTTAGAATCATCACCATTAATTAAAAAAATGGTAATGAAAATAATTTCATTACAATTGATATCAATGTAATGGTAATGAAATCATCAATTAATTAGTCCACCTAATTAATTAGTCCCATGTATGGTATTCAGTAATGGAAATGACTGAAATTTTATTTTAATGAAATTAAAATATGTTACTTTTTAATCTATAACATTTTGTTTAACTAAACCACAACTTTTTTGAAAAGTGTACAAATTTATGGATTACGTACATTTGCTAATTCATATTTAATAATACAAAAAAAAAATATATTTTCTAACAATAACAAGCAATCAACTTAAAATTCTATTTAATTTTGTTTTAAAATCAAACAATAATTGAATATGTATTATTACCGACAAAAAAAAAAGTAACTAATTGCATTTCATTATTTACTATTCGCGATTTGTTTAAAATGTTTTAGTGTGCGTATGCGGTGGAGTTTAAGTTGAAATAAGTGGAAAATTATATAAATTGAAAATTGTGTACATACATAAACAATTGCAATTAATGTAAATGCATTGTTCATGAAAAAAAAATATTTCCAATAGAAAATTTGTTGGATTGTGGCTGATGTTTTATAAGCTATTTTAATTTAGTACATATAATTTTCAATTTGTTGAGGTTAGATAAAATATGTTATATAATAATTTGAAAATATTTTTGAAACTGATGTTTGTTTTCTAATACAAACACTTCATATATGGTTGCAACAAAATAATATTTTAAAACCTTTATTCGACGATTGTTATTCAACATATTAGTATAAATGAGAGCTATAAAATATGTTATCTTTTTAGGAATATTTAAATATTTGTTTATTGTAGATAAAACCTAAAAACTCTATACCATTTAATGGTAACAAAATATTCTGCACTTGAAAAATATCTACTAATGGTAATGAAACCTGCATTAGTGCAGTTATTTACATTTATTCTGTTTGTTAAAAAAATTTATATAAATTGAAATTGAACAAAGATTTTGGGTAGGAAGTTCTGAAATATAACCTAGTTTTGAATATCATGGATGAGAAAAATCGGTAGCAATATGGCATGAAACTGGGAACAAGCGAAATTGCTATACTAAAAATGGGAACGTTTATAATACACTAATACACTCAAAATAGTTTGTAGTTTAAATTAACTGAAAATGCAATTTAAAATAAATGAAAAATCACTTGAAAACCGGTCTACTAACTTTTCATTTAAATCAAAAGAACTTTTCATTTATTTTTAAATCTTAATATATTAACTACAAAATTCTTAAAAAAATAATGATTTTTCATTTATTTCGTTTTTCTAACTTTAGTTTATTTCGTTTTTTGAACTGAGTTAGAAATCTAGAAAGGTTTCTGTTTTTAATAGAACAATTTAAATGAAAATATTAACTGTAAGAAAAAATCAATATTTATATGTGTAGTTTATTTTTTAAATAAATGACAAACAACTTTTCTTTTCTTTTTAACTGTAATATCATTTAAAATTAAATGTATGGAAAACTTTTTAAATAAACTACAGTCAATTCCTGCAATAATATTTTAGGTTTGATACATTCAGTGAAAATACATCGTTGTTTTTGTGCCTAAAAACGACTTACACACAAATATTACAGTGTTTACCTGGAAACATATATATAATGAGGATAAGAATAAATTAACTGGAAGCAAACTTCAAACTTGTAGTAGTTTGCGAACATATATATAATTGCCTGTAAATATATTCAGCAATATTTTTTTAATGTATGCATAAAATTATATGTAGTATTTAGTTTAATATTTAATATTATTACGAAAAATATTTTCTACATAAATCTCAGCAAAAACTAAATCTTTGTCTTCTAATATTTTAAGAATCATAATTTTTAATAAATATTGAACATTGATCAGAAAGTTGTATAAAATGTCATATTAATTACAGCCTATATGTTGTATTGGATTGAATCTGGAAATCTTAAATTTTTTTACCCTGAAAATATCTTTCAAAAAATTAATTTTTGAAAGGCTAAATAGCAAAAATTAAGACCTATGTAAATCGTTTCAATTTTCAATTTTTGCCACTGTATGCGAAAAGACTAATAATTCTATAACTTTGAGAGCCCACTGTAGAATAAGTAAACAAGATAGACGATTGATTGTGACAACTAGTGATGCGGAACTTTAGCTAATTTTACCCGATATCAAAAATTATTTAAAAAAATTGATTCGAAAATTTCCATTAATCGCCACTTTGGCATCATTTGAACACAATGTGCATCGAGGCAAACGGTAGAAAAGTGGTTTGCTTATTTTGAACGTGGTCCCACAAACACCGACCCCACCGAACGCTCTGGTCGCCCAAAAGAGGTGATGATACCGCAAAACATCAAAAAATTATACAAAATCGCTAAAATTTAGACCTTGGGGACATCTTGGAAAGCTGTGCTGCCATACAAAATTTTTGAAAAATCGCGATTTTAACGTATAGGCCGCTATAGATGAATACATGTTTTTTATTGAAATATTTTCCTTTTAATTGCATTACGGCATTACATTTACTGAGGTCGATTGTACATTCGGCGACTAAAGCCGCTGAAATAGCAAAACACCATTAAAACCTATATAAAACGCTAAGTAGTGGTTTAAATATCAAGATTAGCACATCGCATTTATATTGTAAATATGGCCACAGGTCCATAACACAAAAAATTCATATTAATTGAATTTGAAAAAATCTTTATATAAAAAACTGAATGGACAACCGCCAAACTTTAAAGACATTTAGCCAAAAATCTGTACCATTGATCGAAAAATAAAGTACGCTATTGTAATCAGCATGTCCGAAATATATAGAACTGATGGTCAGATCTCCATTATTTTTTTGTGTGCCATGCAGTGTAATTAGCAAAAAGAAATGATAATGAAATAATATCCATATTTGGAGGTAAAATAAACAACAAACAATTTTATAACCACCAAATATGTTACATATTTTTTTCTGATTTGAAGACTCTTAACAAGGATTTGAAGTCAAAAAAACGATACATTCGCAAACAAAAAGTCGGTAGTGAAAGGGTTAATTTTCAAAGTGTGAATCATTGCTCAATTTCGGCGATATGAGTCGAAAAAATTTGGAGTGAATCGCGAAAAAGTTATGTTAAAAGTACACAAGGGAAGATGTATTTTAAATTTCTGATACGTAGAAGAAAATATTCGGGCAGGACTTTGAAAGGAAAAAATTTATTTTTTGCATATGCCAGGTGGAAAAGATATAAAACTTCCGAGCTTAAAATACAATATTCCGCTGCCAGAAAAGATGTTAATAAACGTATCAGATTTGCAAAAACCGAATATTATTCCAAACGATTTAGTACTGCAATCAATACTCAACAAACTTGGAACACTATTCGTGAAATAGGAATTGGCAAAGCAAACAACAATATTGACTGCCAAGTGGATGCAAATATGCTTAACAGAACGTTTACTAACACCCCTGTAACCCAAGCAAATCCCACTTTTTTTAATTTTTCCTCAGACACGTTAGATACTGATAATGAGATAATCGGTGAACTTTTTCAATTTTCTTGCGTTACTCAATATGACGTTATTACAACATGTTCTTTGATAAAATCAAACGCAGTGGGTAGTGATAACTTACACCCAAAATTCATAAGATTACTTTTGCCCTTGATTTTGCCGTATGTTACTCATCTGTTTAATACTATTATAATGTCAAGTATGTATCCGTTAAACTGGAAACATGCAAAAATTTTGCCATTACCTAAGTCGAATGGAGAATACAGACCTATAGCCATCTTGTGTTTCCTATCGAAAGTTTTAGAAAAACTTTTGTATAAACAAATGATTACATATGTCAATAATCATAATTTACTTAACAGTATGCAATCTGGTTTTCGTCAGAATCATAGCTGCGTTACGGCTCTTGCGGAAGTAAGTGAGAATATACGGCAAGGACTGTAAAATGGGAACATTAATTTTTTAGTGCTTCTGGACCATTCTAAGGCTTTCGATACGGTAGACTATGATATACTCATTAAAAAACTGAAATACTTTTTTAGATTTAACGATACATCTACTAAACTTATATCATCATATCTTTCGAACCGCACACAACCGGTATTTGTAAACGATGTATATTCAGATAGCTTATCCCTTATTAGGGGAGTGCCTCAAGGTTCTATTTTAGGTCCACTTTTATTTTCCTTATACGCAAATGATTTGCCAGAGCAACTGACTAAATGTAAAGTACATTTATACGCAGATGACGTGCAGTTAACTTTAAGTAGCCCAGTTCAAAATATTGCTTCAGGTATAGCTTATCTAAATGATGACTTAAACAGAATCTACCTTTGGGCTTCTGCAAATGGACTCTGTCTGAACCCGCGTAAATCTAAATGCATTGTAATACGCAAGAAAGGTTTAATTCCCTCGATTTCTGAGGATATTGTTTTAAATGGTGAGAAGATTGAAATTGTTAACACATCGAAGAATCTTGGTATAATTTTCAATAGCAATTTGACATGGACTGATCATGTCAATTCACTGGTTGGTCAAACCTATGTAAAGCTACGAGCTGTCTGGTCAACACAATATTTCACCCCGTTAAGAATTAGGGCATTACTTGCCAAGACGTACTTGATTCCTTCCCTGATGTATGGTTGTGAATTATTTGGAAGCTGTGATTCAGTTAGCTATAGAAAACTAAATGTCTTATTTAACAATATTATTAGATATGTGTATGGATTGAAAAGGTTTGATCATGTTTCCTCTGTTTCAAATAACCTTTACGGAGTCTCTTTCGAAAATCTGATAAAAATTCGCACCCTGATGTTCTTGCATAAATTTATAAACAGTCAAACCCCCAGGTATTTATTTGACAAAATACGTTTTTTCCAATCGCCACGAAACCGTAATATTGTAATAATATTGTAATACATCAATTCCTAATGTCTGAATGGCAATTTTATGTACATGCCGCTCGTCTTTGGAATAATCTTCCACTAAGTCAACAAGTAAATAGCAATGCTAATAGTTTCAAAATATTTTTATTTAATTTTTTCAAATAATTTTTATTTTTTTCTCTTTATGATTATCAATATTGTTATATTTATAATAAGTTTGTTATGTTAATAATTTATAATTAATTAATAATATGTAAATAATTTTTTTTGTAACGTAATACGCTTCTGTACTATAAATATAAGACTCAGTCTTGTTGTACAGGAAATGGAATCAATTAATTAAAAAAAAAAAAAAAAAAAAAAAATATTCTCCTTGTAAAAATTCCATCTTAGTGGATATACTTGTAAAAAATTTGGTGGTCCTAACCAAATTCGGTTTCGACGAAATCTTTCGGTTATAATGACCGATAATTCGGTCGACCCAACACTTCTGTTGTTCCAACTGAGATAGAGTAACAGCCGAGTTTTCGGTTTAAACAAGTAAACGAATCTATTGAAACCAAATTCGTTTGGAACCATGAATTTGTTTTCTAGGCACACCTATGCCGGAGGAGGAACTTATATGCCAAACTCCTAGCTTCAGCGGTTTTAGCTGGGTAATGTTGGGTAAGTGTATAAGTGTGCGGGTCAGTTATTTATTCTTTTTCATATAAAAATTTTTAAAGGGTAATTAAGAACCCTTAAATCTGAGTGTAAAAACTTTTTATTTGTCTCCTGCCTTTGAAATTTTATAATACGTAAGTTAACTCTTTCGGCCAAAATTCCTTTTTTAAAAACCTACCTTTTAAAATTTCATTTAAAAAAATTTCTGATATACAAAAAAAAAAAAACAAAAAAAAAGTACAAAAATCATCTCTATGTTATTTCATAATAAATCATGTTCAGGGTCTTGTTAAATTTATGGTTTCTATATAATATGTGATTTAAGCCATGTATAAAACAAACCCATTTATAAATTTTAACACATAAATTCAATTTTTTAACATAGTTCATATGTAATACAAAATATTTTTTTGAAACCATAGCATATTTATGTCTGCTTTAGCATAAATTCTTTTAAAACCAACACACACAGAAATACATACGCAAAAGTTAACCAAAATGACAACAACAAAATCATGTAACATATTATGCTTAACGCCTTTGAGGAGGTCATACATAAATTATTTAAGTAGAGCAAGGCTAAATTCGTATATAAATTATACAATTTGAATGGCAGCACAAAAAGAGAGAAAGAGAATTTGGTGTATAAAAAAAATTAAAAACATTAACTGGGTGTAGCATATTTTTGGGCAAAATGCCAAACAAACCGTATATGAGACCTTCCAAGCCAACTGCCCCTATTATAACAATGCCGATGAGACAATTGAATTTTATTCAACTCGGTTGGTAGATCCTCGTAATTAAGTTGCCCAAAACCGAAAATACCAACCAACCGAAGTTGGTTGCCTCTCAGTTGTGACAAGTGAATGCCACTCAGTTGTGACAACTGAAAAGGAATTCATTTCATGTAGGGCAACCAAATTACGAAGTTGGGGCGACCGAGTGAATTTGGTTTCAAAAATCGGTTATCACAACGGAATTGTTATGAGAGTGAACATAAAAAATTATATTGAATCAATGAAATATACAGTATTAACTCTACGAATGATACGTTGTTTTTAATGGGCAATTCGCATTTTTTTTTTAATTCAGAGCTAGCACTGATTTGTTAGCGTAATGCTTTCAAGAAGGTCGCCTTAAATAAGTTGCTATGCCAAGATCGCCAAGTAACATATTCTGAGATTTATGCTATCTTAGGTCTAAGCTCCACCAGCGTAAATAAAACATTGCGTCAAAATTTAACCGCAAAAAATATTTGTGCTCGTTGGATTCCTCATAACAATAACAGCTTAAAAGTATTGGTGGAAACTAATGCTTAAGAAATGCTTCAAAAGAAGTGTATAAGATCGTTACAGTTAACGAATCATGGATCTATGTAGTCGACTGTATGGGTGTTTCATGATGAACGAAATCCAACAAAATATTTTCGCTCCCGAACTACTGCGAAACAAATGGTCGCCAGTTTTTTTTTACCCTGTGCAATTCATTAGAACAACGTGGAAAAGTTAATTCTGAATGCTACACCAATATTTGTTTACCAGTAGTGTTCGTAGAAATGACAAAAACCAACCCCCAAAAACGGACAATTCTTCAATGATCTCTCACTCATCGGCTCAAACAAGTGACTTTTTGAGCCTCAAAAAATCGAATTAATGGTTCATCCGCCTTACAGCCTTGACTTGGCACCCAATGACTTCTTCTTGTTCCCGCACATCAAAGATAAACTGGACAACGATTTTCAGCAGCAGAAGAAGCCGTAGATGCATTCAAAAACCATATTTTTAAAACGTCTTACTAGGAATTTAAAAAAATTCTATGACAAGTGGTTCAAACGCATACAAAAGTGTTTATATAATAAATGAGAATATTTCGAAAAACAGTAAGAGAATTTTTCAATACCAAATTTCTGTTTTTCCTTATAAGGTGTTACTCGGCTTCATTTTGTAGAAAATATTCTTCGGATGTTGTACACCGCAAATATTAAAAAAAGAAATCACATATTTTTTCTACATCCAGCTATGACATCGGTACGTATAATCAATATCATTTTTATAATATTGATTATACGCACTGGTGTCCTAACCGATTAAAAAACAGCTACATATTTGAATATTTGTGGTAGGCAATATTCTATGAATATATTCTCCAAAATGAAGCCGATTAATACGCTAGAACTTTCTGAATCGATAGAAAACATATAAACTTTCTTATAAATAAAACAATTGCATATTTTTTAGATAAATTGTGTTACCTATTAGACTAAAAATTCACAATTATTATTAGTTCTGAAAAACAATTTTAATTTTTTTATTTACCTCTAAAGACTCTAGTGATATAGTCAAATTTTAAGCAATAAGCGCTAAATTGGTTTATAGTTAGCCATGCCTAGTTGAACCGCCTTTTGGAAAAACTTAAAAAGTTGTTTAGATATGTTTTCATGTTACATGGGACATTAAATGCTGTAAGTTTGATATTGATTCGCTTCAATTTTCCTATAGCAGGGTAGTTGGCATAGAAAGCCTCATATAGCTAATATTAAAGTTAAAGCATAGTTCTTAAGCATACTATAAATAAAAGCCTTGAAATTAAGTTTTCGATTTTCTTCTGTTAAGAGAGTTTGATAAAGTTTTCTGAATTAATGCCAAAAAAATAAGTATACCTTAAGGCTTTAAAAAAAAACGAAAAATTAAAGTCTATCTTTAGGCATTAGATTATACAAATTATTTAATTTTATATGAAAATATTTGATTAATTTTGTGTAAATATTAAAGTTGTTGTACAATTCTTTCTGTAATATGATTAGGCTGAACATATGTATGTTCATTCATTTATTTTTTTGTTTGCCTTTTAGTTCTGACATTATTTGTTTATATTAAATAAAGCAAAAATTATATACAAAAATCGCGTAAACCTTGAACCTTTTAACGTTTGCATTAAGCATTTCTAGTTCTTTTATTTTATTTCGTTTTGTTTTTCACAAGCATTGGCTTTAAATCATCGTGATGTTCTCTTTAGTGTTATATCTGTTTTGTGTTTAAACAAATTTAAATACAGGAATTGAACAAGTTATTATGGACTATCAGCAAAAAATCAGATACAAAAGCAATTGAAAATGCACTACAGTTCATTATCTAGATGTACTTCCCTAAACACTAGAGATTTTAATATTGAGTTGTCAAAGGAGTTGAGACTTCCCACTGCAACAGATTTTTACTACTCTTTGAATGATTGCAAAAGAAACTCTATTTGATCAATTAAAAGTAGAAAAATTTAACAAAAAATATTTTTTTTTATTTCTCAAAATTATTTTATTGCGTTTGAATAAATATTAAGAATTATTTAGAAGCAAAACATTTCGTATTGATAAGAATTTAAAACTGGCGAATCAGAGAACCAAAATAACTGTTATATTTCTAAAAAAGTCACCACCCAAATTTATTTAATTATAATATTTCAATATTGCACAAAAAAATCACAAAGTTTGGCAAAGATTTTAATTTTTTCAATTTTTATATTTTACTCTATAAATTTCTGTTGTTTTTTGATTTTTATTTTAAAACTTTTTATAAAAGTTACAAAATGATTTTTTTGAAAAAATTAAGCACTAACTTTTTTATTTGATAATAAAATAAAAATTAAAAATTGACCTAAATTGAATGCCGGAAGGTGCTGGAATATACATATTTACTCACTATAAATCACTATTCAATCTTTTATAGGGTTCTTCAACAGGGACGCTACAAAAGTAGAAAGACAGGGACATTTCTCTTCAGTAAGGTTTGCCATTTCATGATGGAAAGATATACGAGCCAACAACGAGTCGAAATTATTAAAATTTACTACCGAAATTCGGAGTCAGTGGCCCAACGTTAAGAGCGCTACGTCCAATTTATGGTCGTCATAATGAATGGCTTCGTCAATAAACAAAATGTGCGTTATTGGTCAGACAGCAATCCACACGTACTCCATCAGTCATCATTGCATCCCGAAAAAATTAAATTGACCGGCACGTTACTGTGAATGGGAATCGCTACCGTTCAATGATAACCGAATATTTTTGGCCCCAATTGGATGATATGGACTTGACTTGTGGTTCCAACAGGACGGCGCCACAAGCCACACAGCGAATGTCACAATCAATTTATTGCAAACCAAGTTTGGAGAACGTGTTATCTCACGAAATGGTCCAGTCGATTGGCCGCCTCGGTCGTGCGATTTGACGCAGTTGGACTATTTCCTGTGGGGCTATGTCAAATCTATGGTCTATGCCAACAAGCCAGCGACGATTGATGAACTTCGTACGATTATCGGCCGATTTATGCTTGAAAACCGTCGAAAATTGGGTTCAGCGTCTGGACTTTTGCAAGCGTGCCCGTGGTGGCCATGCAAAAGAGATCGATTTCCATATATAATGGCATCGAACGTACTTTCACAGGTATAAAGATTTTCATTGATATCTAAAACCGTTATAACTGTTACGTCCCTGAGGCGAATAATAAAGTTTTCTCGTGAGTTTTTGCCCGCTGTCGGGCTTTAAATATATGTAATTCCATTCCCTACATATATTTTCTTTAATCGCGAAATAAAAAACGAATTGGATTTAAAGTGTATTTTTCATCCAACAGCAGTATTATAATATAATCTATAAGATAAGTATATGTTATAAAAGCGACTGGAAAGAAGCATTACGCGCCCACCGCGGTTTGAAATAGGTTATTATTATTGCCCAGCAAAAATTAAAAATGATTTTTGCAGCGCTGCAGAACTAGAAGCGCATTTTTGGTGTTATTTACATCTTTTCCCTACAAAAAAAAATCCATAAAAAATCGTAATAAACTATCGTGCATAAATGTTAATTAATGTTAAAATTAAAATATATTTTTTTTAAGAAAGGAATTAAGCAAATAGTACAGATTTGTTTTTTTTTTCATACCACGTATTTTACCTTAAGCTGGATTGACAATGAATCCAGCACTTACAAATTTTTTATATCATATGTGACAGCGCATAGAGAAAGGGACCTAAGGGTAAAAAAATCAATTTTTTTTTTGTGGACAACATCTGAGCATCGAATGAGACCGATCCCATGCTCTCCTGACTTCACCTAGTGTCTTGGCATGCAATAAAATGATAGCAAGCAATTGTCAAAATGCTCTCATCGCAAGTGAAGACACTCAATTTCAATTTTATTGCAATATCATGATATCGCTGACATGCCATCGGATCTTGCAATGATGCCAGAGATCAAATGTCACTTTTAGTTTTCATTTTAATTTTGTAATAGAAAAACAACAAAAAATTTGGTAAAAAGGAATGGAAAAGTGTTTAGTTTTTTATTATTTGTCGGTAAACATTAATGTTTCATAATATTTGGTGTTTTTCGAAGAAAAATCTATGATATTTCTTATCCATGACATGGTCAAGTGTTCTACACCACTCTGCAATTGATATCATTTTGACGTTTCGCTGCAATGGTTTTGACATTTCATATCATATTATTTACTGAATTTGAAGACACCGGGTTAGGTCCCTTTCTATCCTTAGGTCCCTTTATATTTTGCGCGTCACATATTCATATATTATATATATTTTTTATACATCGAAGTAATACATTCGGAGTAAAAATATTTTTTATATAACCATTTATGATTTTATAAAATTATGTATCGTTGAGTATTGTCATATGTACTACCAAGTATAATTTAATATTATTATACCAAAATATATTTAGTTATATAAAATTATATTACCCAGCTCCACCATTTTTCAGACTTGATAATATATATTTACATATAATTACATTAACCCATATATTAGTCGATCCGGAAAATGGTGAACCTGATTAATATAATTTTATATAATTATATATCTTTTGATATACATAATTATATAAAAATATATATTTCATAATACTCGACGAGACATAATTGTATAAAATCACAAATGATTATATAAAAATTATTTTCACTATTCAATTCTTCTTCTATTTTAATTTAGAAAAAATAAAAAAAGATTATGCAATTTAAGCAAAACGATTATAAACATTATAAAAAAATTAAAAAAATAATGGTTCCGTAAAAATATATACTAACGAATACTTTAGAAGTAAAGAAAGATGTGTTTTTTTTAAGTTATTTGGAATTACTTCGAAAAAAACACTAACAATACACAAAAAAATATTTATAAATGAAGCTGTCTTTAAAATAAAGTAATTATGAAAAGCAATATTGTATACATAAGCTGTGTTTTCGACTTAACTATATCCGTTAACTCATAAAAAAAACTCAAAGTGCATAAAAACGCGTTTAAGACAAAAACTAACATATTACTTTTCGTATGCACGTTAACTTTCAACACGGATAATTATCAATGTTGAAAACTCAACGTTTATAAATTTTCACATCTAACGTAACTTATTCGCGTTACTTCCTAAAGACTTTTGCTGCGTTCGTTTACAGCGGATAACCTGTTTAAAAATTTTTTATACTGGAATCGGTTTAACGTAGATTTGCTTTAAATACTTAACGTCGATAGGCATGAGACAAAATACAGCTATAAATACAGTTTAAAATATCGAATTTCATAAAAAAAAATATTTTGGGTAATTTTCTTAAAATCAATTCTGTGCTCTTTTGCAAGAGGCAATGGATTTGTCTCGTGCTTGTGGCCAACTCCTGTTTAAATGTTCACTGATGTGTTTATTATAATTTTTTTTTTGCTGTTTATATTCGCTTTAAGTGCTTGTACTACATTTTTACAAAGCCTATGAAAGAAAACCTAGAACAACATCATCATGATTGTCACCATCATCATTGGCAGTGTTATTATGAACAAAACGAAGAAGAGAAAATCAATAAAATGCGGCAAAAAAATAGCACGTTGCTGTATAAGTAGAAAATGTAGAAAAGAAAAAATAATACACTGAAGTCACATGGCATATCATGTGTAGAAAAGTGAAAACTAATTTAGTATTAGCTAGTGCTCGTTGTTTTTAAGAAAAAAACATTTTTTATCCAAAAGAAATTGAGAAAAGTGATTTGTATTATATCTTATATTAATTCATTATAAAAAACTTTGTTATATAAAAGCGCCTAAAACTATGTTTCAAAAACTAATAATTTCGCCTTAGCTAAATAATATGGGATAAAACAATATTGCAAAAGAAGTGTGACATAATTCACTGTTATTTGAACATGTGTTACGAAGAGGTTTATAGCATAGCATAGCACCTGTACATAACTGTAATCCGGCCAATTTCGCCTCGAACACCTAGAAAACAAATTTGTTCTGACAACCAAATCTATGAATGGTTCACTTGCATTCACTGCATTTTTTTATGATTTTATGGGTTACACTCAAAAAATAGTATGAATTAAAATTATGTTTAAACCTTACTAAAGCTAAAAATGAATGTGAGTTTTTACCAAAAATAAATAAAATTACTTGAAAATAAATAAAACTACCTTCAAATAATGCAAATTATATTTGATTTTAGTTAATTCAACATTTTTATTAACTAGGAAATAATAAGTCGTTTTCCTGTATTCTATTTTCTTGAATTAGGGTTAACATTTTTTAAAGCTATATTTCTTTTCAGCTAAAAATTTCAAAGGTTAAGAATTTGTTAAACCAAAAATTAAGAAATTATATGACAAATCAAAATTTAAATATGGCACTTTCTTCAATTTATTTTAAAAGTTTTATTTTACTAAATATATTCTTTCACATTCCTATAATTTTTTCAAAATATATTAAATCATGGAAAGCTTATTTCGGCAATGACAGGTCATTACCATATAGACTACCAAGTAATGATATGTCATTACCTTTTGAATTACTTTAAAAAACAAAATATTTAACTTACTTATAATACGTTATAGAAGAAATCATTATATATAGGCATAATAATCAATTATTTGTAACTGGTTAAATAAGTACCGATTTAGTGTTTTTACTTTAATATAATATTCATCAATTATTTTGGAAATTTCTACTGCTAAATAGAAATTTTTCCGAGGTAAAAAGTTATTTTCCAAAAATCTTAATATTCTAAAGGAATCCGGAAAACTTTTTCTTCTAGTTATCTTAATTTTTCCAATTTTTTTAAGTTCAGTATATTTTCCGCCAAACTTAAGCAACACTGGAAATAATTATTTTTTTATTATTTGGAAAAAGTCCTCAAAAAATGTCACAATAAAAACGTAACCACCAATTCCTGACTACTACATAACCACTTAGCCTCCTAGTGAAGAAATGGTAATGACATATCATGATTTTTTGGATTACCAGTAATGACACCGACTTACTTTATACACTATTTTAAAAGATACAATAATTAAAAGATATAATAATTACTAATAACTAGTTACTTTTTCTATTACCTCAAAATAAAAAATAATTCATTGCCAAATATGACTTATTTTTATTACTATTTCAAACACAAAGTAATGTTCTATATTTTTTTCTTAATTTTTTTGAAATCTAATTTTAGATTCAATATTCTTTCAATACTGGTAAGGATATGTGTAACAACATATTTTTTGCTTTTTTTTGTATGTTGGTGAGTCAGCTTGACTTGTGCGCGCAAGTTAATTCTATTCTTATCTATGAAATATAACATGTCGGCATAGCTTAGATGGTAGAGCTATAGACTGGCAATCTGTAGTGCCAGGTTCGATTCCCGCACGAGCAAATTTTATTTTTAGAATCATTATCAAATCGAATAATATTTTTATTTAAGGACAAAATTCTCATATCAATTTCTTAGAAAAATTAAATTTTTAAATTTTTTTAATACACAGATATCGAAATTCGATAAAACTCTAGAGCTTTTATTCAGAATATGCTTTTAAACAGATCCTTGACACTCCAAGTCTGAAGTCTGAATTATTTCATGTCATAATTTTTTGTAAAAACCATGTTTTACAGCAGCTCTAATAATTTGTTTCTATAAAACTCATAATGTCATGTAAAAATACTTTTTTTCACCTTTAAACTACATTTTAAATTTGCTGATATCTTAGTCTTTTTTGGGGCTTTAGTGAAATCGATCTTCATTAAAATGACTTCTAATTTAAAACAAAATCGTAATATTCATTCCATTTTTCGTCTCGTTAATTTTTTTCGCCCATATACTTTCATGAAATTTGACCAGCTTCCCGAAATATGACCCAAATTTTATTATGGCGTAGGGTCGTAAAAGTCAGGTAGTTGGACTTGATCGATGATTTTTTTTTCTATTTTAATTTTAGTTTGCTCGTGTTACCATATGCTATGATTTTTAAAAATCTTTATGACGGAACTATAACTGGAATTTTTTCAAAGTGTAAAACTAAAAAAAAGAAGTATAAATAAACTTTTTATTTTTTAAATAATTCATAAAAGTTCTGACTATAAAACTTGCCCTTAGAGTTTTTCTATGATATATATTTAGAATTTTCAGGACAATTGTATATTTAAATAAAAACTATATAACAACCACCATCACACACTCAAATCAAGGGCTACCATGCATAATACATTACACACCATACTTGGGATTAAAGCTTGGAGATAATAGTTTTATAATTTAATTGTCAATATTTTGGCATTAGCATTTATATGAAAAATTAAAGCCTCAATTGTTTTCCCCCAAGAATGTTATACACTTTCTTCTAAGCCACTTATAGCTAACATGAGCCTAAAAGTAGGCTACAAGAAAAAGTTCACAAAAAATCAATACATTGCCAAGAAACAGAAGAAAAATCTAATTAAATTAACAATAGAAAGACTACATAGTGATGAAATAGCAATTTTCAAAACACACTTAGATCCACACTTAAAAAAAATAAAAAAATTAGCAATCGATACTGCACTTGAAATAAATTTTTTTCAACAAAACAAGAAAATACCTGGTGACCTTGATAAAATACTGTATTTAATTTTTGTTCAAAAAATATAAAAATCTATCAATGTTTTTCTATTAAACACTTTTTTTTATAAAATTTAAAGACCGCAGTTTGTTGTTATTTAAACATATGTTAACATATTGCATACCTTAAGGCGTCACATTAAAGTTCTTGTTATATATAGTATACTTATAGATGACTTATAATATAGCATAATGTAAGGAGTTATTTTTTAAACAAAAACTTACGTGTTTACAAAAAGAAGAACATTTCATTTGTAGAGTTTTGTTTTAGAAACATAGTACGTAGAAGTTAAAAGAATTAAAAATTAATAGTCAAAATAATATTCAGTGATTTTTTTAATCCAGAAATAATTAAAGAAAAATTTGGAAAATTAAAAACTAAACAAAAAAAAAAAAAAGAAAAACTTTCACAACATCAATTATTAATATTTATTAATTTAGTTTAATAATCATACCAATGAAATTCATATTTCGCTGGCGCTTTCACTGAATACTATCTCGCCTTAGACACCGTTGTGTTAGTGTTTTGTTTTATATCGATTGTTACTTTATTGGATGAATTATTTTATTTGTTAATGTTTGTTTGTACTTTTAGGTTTTCACTAAAATATTTTTGTTGTTGTGTTTTCCTAACGAAAAACGTATTTGTATAAACATACGTTACTATTAAATGATGACGTATTAATTTTTATTGAATTTCTGTACAACAAATTGTGGTGGTAATAAAAACTGTCGCTGTTGTAGATGTTGTAATAGTAGTAGTAGTTGATGTTGTTCCTGTTGTACTGGTGGTAGTTGCTTATGTAGTGATGTAAACATGTGTTTTGTTGTCGTTTATTGAATTTTATTATTTTATGATACAATTGTACTATATACAAGTTGTATAATATCAATGTTGGCCGCCACCACCGACGACGAATATGTTTGTGAGTGTTAACTAAGCGGTAGTACCACTTGGTATGAAGCACTTTTTGCACTAAACTATTAGCGTTCATGGTTCTAGTTGTCAACTGTCAATGCTGAGGAATGTTTTTACACACAGCCCGATTTGACTCTGTATTGTTGTTGAACAACAAGCGATTTAGCAGAATCCTGTCGTAGCCAAAAACACGAACGTTTGAAAAAAAGAGTGAAAATTTGTGTTTGCACGAGTCGTCGCAAAATCAGGAATCAAACTAATAAGAATTTTAAAATTGAGCACGAGTACCACATGAAGAAGGATACAAAATTGTATGTTACTATAACGTTTCCCAAGGAGTTATTGTAGTTGAAAATTGGGCTAAGATTATTTCTTTAGTAAATATATTAGGAAAACCTTTAAAATTTTTTTTTTTTTTTTTTTTTACAAAAAAAAAAGTTATTTAACACTTGTTAGACTTTGTTTTACTTTTATTTGAAATAAGTTTTTACTTTTACTCTTTTTTAGTTGTTTCGTTAAATGTTCCTTATTTTTCCTATGGTGTTGTTTAAAGTAGTGTTGGAGTAAGAGTAGGAGTTGTCTTGTTATTTCCTGAGGTTTTATGCGAAAAATATCAACTGTATCCTTGTGGGTGATATGTTGAGTCAAATTTTTTATTATAAGATTTTTCTGCAATTATCATTACTTTATTGTTGTTGCAAAAATATTTTTAATATTTGTTGTTGTTCTCTTAATGATACGAGTGATAACGATGTGTTGATAGTTGTTTTTTATATTTTCAAAAGTTGAGCAGAGCTATAACTTTGTCATCACTTCAAAGTAATAAACACTGCGGTTAAAGAGAATATTAACTAACATGTTATACCTTGTAACTTTATTACAGTGTTGTAATAATTTGAAAACAAAATATTGCGCAGTTCGTTTTTACTATCACTAAGAAACTCTCTCTCTCTCTTTGTGATAACTAATCTCTCATTCGGCTTTAAGAGTAAGTTGTATAATTACTAGTTTTGAGCATACTTTTAGGCGCACGTTTTTTCTCTTGATAAATTACTCAAAATTGAGTGTATATTTTAGCGCATACTCTTTATTATTTGAGTGTTTCCACTATTTTAAATTTGAGTATTTCATATTGAGTTAAAAGTATATTTTGTGTGAGTGATTTAAGGGGCTGATGAATTAATTTAATTTGAGTTGAGAACACTTATTTCATCAAATAGTAATTTCTTCTCCTTTTTCGAACTTTGTAAAATACCTAAACATTTGAAATAAACATATCGGGTCATTTTGTAACTCGAATGAAAACCTTTTTTTTCGTTTTCTTTTGAAACGTAAACGGAAATATTTGGTATTTTATAAAACGGGTAGTTGTTACGTTTGTTGTCATTTGCGAGTTATTAATGTAACACAAAAACAATAATATTTGTGACATCGAATTACAAATTATTTAAATAAAAATTTATTCATAAAGTTTTGCAAGTCTGTTGCTTTAATATTTTGAGGGTCCAGGTATCGAATCCTGTGTGGGGCAATTTTTTTTTATTAGTAGTTTTTTTTGTTGTTTTGTGATATATTTTTGGACATTTTTTTTCCTAATAATATGAAACAAATATATTTAAGAAAAATTTTAAATTCTACAAAAAGTCAACTTAATTAAGCGGACAGCGAAGGAGTACAAAGTATGGTTTGCTAAGATGGCCCTTAACATAGGGTTTCTAGAAGACGTTCGTTGACACACGAATGAGCGACTACATGTATTTTGTTTTTGTATTGCATGTACTTTGTTATTGTATTTTCGTTCGTGTGAAGCAAAACGTCATCTAGAAACACTACCTATGTCAGTTTTTGGTTTTAAAACCCCTGAGTTTGTTTCGTTTGGTATCAATCGTACAAGTTTATATACAAAGAAAAAGTTTTTTAAACGTAAATCGTGATTTAGCGCATCTAAATTCAGATACTTTTAAAATTACCCAAATTTACACTAATTTCCATAATTAAAGTGCTTATGCATAATAGTTTGAAAACTTTATAACGATTTTTGTGTGAAAAATTAGTTTTATAAGCCGTATATAAATTTAAAAAGTGATTATGCATTATTATTTTTTATTGAGAATAAAAAATATAGGAGTATCACATTTAACTACTACATATTTTTAAATCCATAATTATACAAGCTTTATTCCAAAAATTGCAATTACCTAACTTTTTATGCAAAAACTTTAACTTTTTAATATTGCATAATATTTGATTGCAAACGTTTACTTACTTCTTATAAAGTACCGTTTTATTAAGCAGTTTGTCTTCGATTATAATATTGCCAGATTGAAAAAAAAGAAAATATCCATACATATTTTTCTAAATTGATTTTGAGTTTTACAAAATTTCAAAAATAGACTCGAAATTAGTTGTTAGATTTTTTTCAAGATAACAACCCAGCAAAAAATTGCAAGTAATGCTTTACAAACTACTTCTTTCAATGCTTCACAAGTATCGGCTCGTGTATTTTTACTGCTGTTTCAGAAGTTATTCTGAACAACTTCAAAAATACACTTCTTTCATTGCTTCCAAAGTATCCGTTAGTATATTTTTAAAGCTTTTTTAGAATTAATTCTGAACAAAATCCAAAAAATCACTTAAGTATTGCTTCTAAAGACTAATTGCTCTAAAAGTGATTTTGGTATCATTTGGCATTTCTAAACAGAGGGTCCCGGGTTCGATTCCCGACTGGACCAATATTTTTTTTTTTTTATTTTAGATTTTTTTTTATTCTATTAATTTTTTTTTTTTAATATTTATATATACTTTGTTTAAATTCAATATTTTTTTAATTTTAAAAATTAGAAATTGCTTTTTATGCACCTGTAAATTGTTCTGAACCCAATATTGAATTGGAGTGCACCTTTTACACTTGCTTAATAAGTACTGTAATTGAAGAGAATAAGGAACAATATCTCGCAGTAACAAAGTAGTGTTTTTATGCCAGTCAACTTTCATATCAAAGAATAGCTCAGCGCTAGACTAGCAATCGTGAGGCGCAAGTTCGATACCCAGTGGCGGCAATAAAAAAACCTTTGTAAAATAAAAAAAATATAATTTTTTTTGTGAAGAATTTTTTTTAACTTTTAATTGGTTAAAAAGAGCTTCCTTTGCTCTAGTTCAAAAAGTACTGAAAAAATGTTAAAGTCGGAGTCCTCCTCTCCTATGACAACTCAATGTTAAAATCATTAGTGTTTATGTTAAAAAAGAAGTACATCTAGATGATCAATTGTACTGCTTTTTCTACTGCTTCGGCATCTCTTTTTTCGCTGGGAACTTTTGTCCAAACGATAATAAGTGTAAAGCAAATATAAACTTATTTTAGTTTTGCTAACTTTGTTGATACTATGCTATTTAGTAAAAATCTATTCACGTTAATAGCAGAATTTGTTATGAACCGAATGTTGCATTTACAAAGTTTTGCGATAATGACCTCGAGACGGAGTATTTATTTGCAAAAACTAACAGCTGAAAGATCGAATAATATACATCAAAAGATAGATAATAAATAACAAATTTCTGTTGAGACAAAATATTCTATTGTCACAGTAAAATTACTATTATCTTGACCAAAAAATCTATTTTAGATTCGTTTACAACAACCGAAACATTAATTGGGCTTAACTAAAATTTGTACTTATTATTGAGGAGAAGAAAATAAGAAAAGCGTATTTTCTTTTAGCTGCCGAATCTCATAGAAATTTAAATGTTCTTCAGTTTAAAATTTCCATTTTTTGTTAAAAAAAAAAATTGCCGAGCCTGAAAATTTGTTGATGTATAATTTCAGCCAGCCCTATTTCAGTGGCATTTCAGATTTTCATTAACAATTTTTATAAACTTTTTTTGACTGTATGCTTATTACTACCCAGGAAAATTTTTTACAATCGGTAGCCAACCACACCCATTCTAATAAGGAAATAATTGGACTCGAATAAGAATAAATAAATTTTTTCATAGTTATTTTTAATTTCATAACAAACAACTACAAAAACAGTATATTACTACAAAAAGTTACCCGTACCTTTATTTTTAAATGATTATACACACAGAAAAAAACAGGGGGAATATTACCTAAGAGCATACAACTACATAATTTTCAAGTAGGGAATGCAAAATCCCGCACTTTTTGATTTCCCGGGAAAGCGGGAAATTTATTTTGAATTCCCGGGATCCCGGGATCCCGCAAGGGAAGTAAATTAGAAAATATTTTATAATAATTTAAAAATTTTTATAAAGAAAATATCTTAAAGACCTCAAATTTTTAGGTTCATGAAAAAGCTCAGGCCGTGAGTGGTTTTTCTTGGAATTCTCTGCAATTTTCGTAGTGGAAAAGAATTAATTTTATATTAGAAATTATATGTCTATTTATATATTAAAAAAAAATTAATAAAGTAAAACTAATTTTTAGACTAAAAAACTTTTCCTTCAACAAAAAAAAAAAAAATAAAAGTAAAAAAATTAAGGGCCTGTTTATCTATTACGAAAATAGTCTAAACGAAAGAAATTGACAATCACTTTCGTCAAAAATATATGAGAAACAAAATAAAATTTTCGTTACTTTGCTTTCGTTTAGAGTATATTCGTAATACATAAATAGGACTTAATATAAAAAGTAATTTTACTAAATTGCAAAAATATATTTTTTAAGTTCCTTTTAGTGTCTGTTTTAAAAGCCACTAAAAGGCACTTAAAATGTTCAACCAAGTACACAAATTAATCAGTGTGTTCATTTACACAAAAATCTCACTACTTTTTTTTGTAGAGAAGCAACACTCAGGAAATTCTTCCTGTGGAAAGGGGATAGAGAAGAAGTGAAAGGTGATACTACAATTGGAAATTTTTGTTTACTTTTTGAATTTTTCCAGTTGTGGTAAAAGTAGCAAATTTTAGTAAGTAAACAAAAAAGACTTGTGTAAAATTTTTACTATTTTCAAAAGGTGGAAAATTTTTCTTATGAAAATTTGAGATAATTAACTTTATTGTTTTTTATATAGCATTTTCTGAAATCCCGGGATTCCCGGTCCAAATTCCCAGGAATGCGGGAACTAAAAAATGCTAAATTTCCCGGGAATCCCGGGAAGGGAAATCCCGTGATGCATTCCCTATTTTCAAATTAGTTTTACAAAGTTCTAGTAAAAAATGCAGATTTTTTTTGTAAAATACCCAGCAAAATCTCAGTAATGGGGGCTTATTACTAATATCTAACTAATAAGCAGTAGAATTAGGGTCTACTGCTTATAATTCGGTGTCAAAACTCATTATTTTTGTTCGACAAGGTCGTTGTTGTAAGTAGTTGTCCATATTTGCTGCATGAAAAAACGCACAAAATTTGTGCACCCGCTTACCCGCTGCATTATAAAAGTATATAAAATAAGTAGTTACTAAAATAAGTAGTTATTCGTGTGCTTATACGTAGTTAAAAAATAAGTGGTCACATGTTGTTAAATAATACGACTTACTTATGTATATACTTACTAGTGGTTAAAAAATATGTAGTTACCAAATTCACATTATCTTTATAAATAAATAAGTAGTCGCGAGTAAGCTAGATTGCTTATAAAAACGGCTTCGCCTAACAAAAATAACTAGTACTGACGCCGAATTATAAGTAGTAAAAAATTTTAGTTTCATTCTATAATCACTTATTTGGTAATGAAAGATTTTGCTGGGTATATACAATCCTTGCAAAATATATACATGTGTATTGGAAAATATCCGAAAAATTATATATAGTTTGCTAGAAAATTGGAAAACTTACTTCGAACTTATGTAGTTGTATAATTACATAGCACTTAGATATAGATCCACCTGTTCTTTTTTCTGCGTGTGTCTTTTATTTAAAAAATAAATTACATATAAATAAAGATTTTCTGTTACAGTTAACATTTTCATTTAAAATGTTTTGTTAAAAAACAAACCCTATTAGATTCTTAGGTCAGTTAAAAAACGAAATAAAATAAATATCATTTATTCTTACGTATTTTGTAGTTAATTTTTTGAAAGTTAAAAAAACGAAGTAAATCAAAAATCATTATTTTTTTTAAGGATTTTCTAGTTAATCTATTAACATTTAAAAATAAATGTAAAGTTCTTTTGATTTAAATGAAAAGTTAGTAGAACGGTTTTCAAGTGATTTTTCATTTATTTTAATTTACATTTTCATTTAATTTAAACTACAAACTATTTTGAGTGTATATTCCTGAAAATCAGAAATTTTTTATTGTATCTCCAATGTATAAAAGCATAATAACTGGAGAACTTTTTATAATTTTTATATCAAATTTTAAATAGGTTGAAGTAATTTTAAATAGGCTGAAGTAATTGGGGAACGGGGTTTTTCACAGAGGTTGAAAGCCGTCTGTCTGCTATCCACTTGGGGGTAGCAAGAAGCGATTCCTTTGTCTGAAATTCTCAAGAAACTCACGACTTCCGGTCTCTGACCAAGTGTTCCCTGGTAATGTATTTCAGGTAACCGCCTGAATACAGCCAATGTGAGAAGGCGTACAGTTTTGAGTAACCTGAATGGCATGCTAACACCGATGCGTCTCAGGAAGTAGGTGACAACTGAAAATAACTAGTCGCTGAAGCTCAGCTGTATTTATGCCGTCTAACGGCTCACCGGCCTAGAGGTGTGTTGGCAGCCCCAATACTAGGATCGGAGGCTTTGGCCCAATCAGTCAATCTTCCTAAACATAAAATGATTACAGAAACGTTAATAAATTTAAATAACAATCCCCCCACGATGACGACTTTTGGCTTTAAACAACGGTTTATGATTGGTACCTGGAATGTGAGAACTCTCTCTGAAACATCAAGACTCGAGCAAGTTCGTAAGGAAATGGTCTCTTACATCCTTGACATCTTAGGGTTTAGTGAAGTTCGATGGCTGAATAGCGGAATGACTCAATTACATATATATATATATGTATGTATGTGGTGCGCATATATATACATATATATATATATAATAGGCGCTGTGGTGTAATGGTTAGCGCGTTGGACTGTTACACGTGAGGTTGCTGGTTCGAGCCCCAACCAAGGCAACCTTAATTTATGATATATAGTAATATGTATGAGTTTTTTCTATCCCTCATACATATCGCAGCGTCCTCTTTCGGTGTTCCCATATCACTTAATGCCACCAAAGTAAAATAATATAACAGAGCTATGAACTAAAAAGCTTCAACAAAGTTCGCCAACTCACCATCAGATGGCGCGCAACAACTGTTCTAAAAATTCAACATCTCGCGCAATTACAGTGTTGCTATATAAGCCCTTCATCTTTCACCACCTTTAACTTCTTCTCTATCCCCTTTCCAAAGGAAGCAACACGTTGATTAATAGGAATAATTTTAATAGGCAGAAGCAACACTCAGGCTTCTCTTAACAATAAAAAAACATGTTTTTGTAATCGAAAAAAATCTTGTTTTTTTTTTACTAAAATGTACTTTTATAATACTAAAAGTATTAACAGTAAAAACAGTGGCTTTTGATCATCTATCAGCAGTTTTAAAATTTTTGTAGTAAAAATTTGTCAGTTAATTTTACGACATTGATAGTTATTTTAAATGCTTTTGTTAGTTATTTTTCAACAGTTGAAAATAACAGGGGTTTTAGTTATTATAAAGGTAAATACCTTTTTTGCCTTTTTAATTCATATAACTTTGTTTTAACTGTCATTTTCAGTAGATTCTATCAACAAACATTTTTGAGTATGAAATTTCGTAAATCACACGTGAGTTTGAAAATCTAATCACGTGTCCATCTCTAGTCTCAATTAAATTTGGCTCCAATTGACTTGTTTGTTTGTTACTACATTAACCGCATTAAAAAATAGAATTTCGATTGACACATTCAATTATCGGTTGCAGCCATGCGCGATTCCAGCAATTAATATAAGGGGAAAAATAATACGCCACCGTAGACAAATACATTGAGTTGGACACTGAGGCGTATGATTTTTCACCTTATATTAATTGCTGGAACCGCTCATGGTTGCAGTAAACGAACTATTAAATTAAAACAAAGTTCAGTTGGGACAACAATTCCTAAAATTTGTTTATTCTTTTATTTTTTAAGATATTCATTGTCATAATAGTTGCTCAGTTTCACTTTCAATAAATTAATTTTTATAGCATACCCTCGTTATTGTCATGTATTTATTTATGTTGAGTTTTATGTTGTACAAAAAGTTTTAGACTCACCTGAAAAGAAAGAAGAAAAAAGCATTAAAAATATTGATATTTCATAAAAAGATTTAAAACATTTATCAACATTAAAATATATTGCTATCAATAAAATCTATAAACAATTTCAAAAAAAAACTTTTAAGTTAATTTTTTTTGCACTGAAGTTTTTAAAAAACTGTTATTTTAAACCTCAGCAAAATATCTTAAAGTTTGCGAAAAAGAATTTGGACAGAGAGGCAGATGTACCGACAGAGAGAGAGAGATGAACGGATATCGTCAAATCGAATGAAAAAGTGATTCTGAGTCGATCGGTATACCAAAAGATGGATATAGGTCTAGTAGTTTTTGGTATACAAACATCAGCAAAATATCACTTTCCTATACCTTAAACCACTACGTGGGCAGGACATATTGGGCTTTTGCTTATAAATATTTGTAGTATAAAAGCATAACAAATATTGAACTTTGACCCACATTTTAGTTTAAAGATCGACTCGGAATCACTTTTAGATCAATGTCTGCGTTTGTCAGACTGTCTGCACATGTATTATTGTACGCAAGCTACACACACACAAATATTATTATAAGGTATAAACATGTTATAAGCTCTTCAAATTATTATGCATAAGAACTTTAGTTTTCTTCTATTTAAATTTATTGATGAATTGTTTTTGAAAATTTTTTAAACTAAATAGAAAATTTTCCATATTAAAATGTTATCAAAAAATTTAAAGATTTAAAGATTAATATAAAAACGTTGAAGTTTTTTTAGATTTTTAATTTATTTATCGAATTTTTTAAAGAGGCCAGCCAACATTTTTCTGAGCGCTCAGAAAATATGACTCGGAATATATTCTAAAAACCAAAGCATTTAGAGTCTCTTTTGAGTCATAACAGAACACTCAGAAAGAGGATTCATCGATAAAAAAAAAAACAACCTCATATAGCCATGATTACCGAAGATCTCAGGGCTATTTTATGAGTCTTTTCAGATTGCATTTGTACACTGGGAGTTAAAAGAGAACATTTCTCCACTAAGTTATAATAAACAAATTATTTCACAATGAAGAGTAACCACTTATTTGCTAAGCTCTGGGTAGCTGATAATTCGCAAGTTTTTTGCAAGCGAGAGTGTAATGCCCACCCATGAATTTTAGGTAATTAAGCGAATAAATAGCCCAATAACTTGTGAAACCCCTTATATACTTGCTTAGTTACTTGGAAATGTCAGTTTTTTCGGGGAAGTTCCCTCAAAAATTAGATCTTATGCTTGTTCGCACGGTACAGGTCACAAATATGGAGATATTTCAATGAAATTTTATACCCTATGTGAAGTGGTCCCACTTATTAGTTTTGGTTAAAATCGGTCCATATTTATTTGAATGATATGGATTGAAAATAAAAAAGATATTTTTTATGAAATTTGGTACACTGACTTACATTTATGAGCCCGAGAAGAAATCATGTTGTTTTGAAATAAAATCGATACATTTTTAGACCTAGCTGCCATATGGATAATATTTCGGACTTTGTCTTAAACGCACTTTATAATAGTTAAAATCAAAGATTCTTATAGATTTCCTAATTTTTTAAGACATGAAAATTTCAGGTCCAAATATTAGTTAACTTCCAACCGAACTGGTGTATGGTATCACATAGTCATTATTCCCGACTTAAACCTTTGTATGCGTTTTTGTAATAAAATAAATAGTGGCTAGTAAGCTTGACTTGGCTGCCTATAAAAACGACTTTGGCTAATAAAAATAATTAGTGCACTGAAAAAAATCAATATTACATTTTACGAAACAATTTCGAAGGTTTTTCTTTTGTAGAATATACGAAATTTTCGTGTATTTTACGAAACTCAGTTAAATCAAAAATTAAGTAATTTTATGAAACTTACGAAAACTTTTCGTATTTTTGTTGTTGTATTTTAAAGGGTATTTATTTCTTTCAATGAAATGTTGTATTTTATAGGGTATTTATTTCTTTTAACGAAACACTTATTGTAGTATATAGAAAGAAATTACAAAATCATAATTAAATTATTAAACATATTTCTCATACCGATTTTGTAAATACAAAAAACAAATTTTTAAAAGGCACCAACAAAAAAAAAATCCTAAATAAAAAAAAAATTATTTTTTGTAAATTTTAATTTTTAAATTTAAACAATTTTTTTATGAAAACCCGGTGAAAAATGCTCATATACGCTCAAACATGTTCATATATGGTTTATGTATGGAGACATATGAACAAATATGGATTTTTTATGAACATATATGTATTTTATATGAACATATATGGAAGTATATGTGATTCCATATATGGAAAAAATTTCATATACAGCCAAATATGGAAGCATCTGTTATTTCATATATGGAAATGGCACTCATATATGGACAAATATGAAAGTATATGTTATTCAATTATGCATATTTCGAAGAATACATTTTTCCATATATGTAAAAGGAACTCATATTTGGATAAATGTGGAATTATATTTAATGCCATGAATAAAAAAAGGAACATATGTAGCGCCTAATTTGAATGTCATACATAAATTTATATCTATCGTACAACCTTATAATAAAGGACAGCAACGTTCGCATGTATTCGCATATATTTAATAAATCTATATGTTCATATATGTCCATATATGAACATATACTTAGGTGTTACCTCATTTTTCGGATCCATACATATATGGTTGAACCATAAATGATCATATATGGACATTTTTCACCGGGAAATAATAATTTTTAAACAAAAACATTGTTGAAATTAAATTTTAATTAAAAAAATGTGTTTTTTCACATTCCATTGTTGGTGTTAGTTTTAAATTTTTTGAAACAAAATAACCTTTGAAATTGTAAACAAGAAATTCTCGTTTTAAATATAGAAAAAGCATGGTTGGTAAGTACTAATATTAAAATATCAATAACGATTTAAAACTCTTTCAAATGACTACCTTAATGAAATAACTTAAAATACCATTAACCCTAAAATTCCTTAATGAAATTAATTAAAATACTGTTAACCCCAAAATGTCCTAACCGAATAATTTAAAATACAGTTAACCGTAAAATACACTAACGTATTACTGTCGAAATAACGTTATCCATTATCACTATCCTTGTGAATGGGTTGCCAACCCTGAGAAAAATTAAGTATCTTTATTGAAGGATCACTTAAAAAAATATCTACTTTATAAAGTTCTTCTAATAAATCTTTTTATTGAAAAGAAACTTTAGTAAGTAAATTTAATATTGTTATTTAAAAATTGTACAAATAAATTTTTTAGATCTCGTATCCCAGCAAAAATAAAAGGCCCAAATTCAAAGTGAATAACTTCTTTTAATGGGTGATAAGAAGTAAATATTTTGTTGGGGTTGCATGTGAACGTGATGGCACAGTAATCAGAGGGTGGCGCAAAGTGCTTCGTTCCCATATAACTAACGAACAAAATTAGAAGTAGGTATCGTATATAAATGAAACTTAGTACATTGCTTGTTTTGTATCAAAAATGAACATACACAAAATTTTCATGAAATCGGTTCATCCTACCCCTCCCATATATCACGAAATTTTAAAATCCCGATTAAAAATAATAATATATGGTCATGTATTTTCATATATGGCTTGATGTGTGTTTTCATATGAACATTTATGAAGCATGTATGAAAGAATGTGACTGATTTGAAAGCACATATTTGTTCATATATGATGACAAGGAACTCATACATGGTAATATATGGTATTAATTCATGTAAATGTATGTCTTATCGTTTTGCTTTTTAAATCATATACGACCATATTTTGAATAATATTCAACTAGCAATATACTGGCTAACTTAAAAACAGTACATGAACATACATATTTTCCTTTTTTATTGAAATAAATATTTCTAAATGGACGAACAATGCTGGAATAGTCCACTCCGTCATCTATTCTCGTATAAAAAGAAAAACATTTTAAATTTAATGTTTATTTATTTTTATTTAGGATTGTCCTAATGGAGCATTTTATTTAAATGCATTTTTTCAGTATAATCATTTTAGAATTTTTGGCATATAATCATGATTATCTCACAAATTGAGTTTGTATGTTCTTTTAAATTGATTTTATATATTTGAAATTTTGTTTTTTTTTTGATTTAATTCGTATTTGAATTAAACTTCAAAATCAAAATGTCAAAAGTTTTATATTTATTTATTGTGTATTTTTTAATATTTTTTAATGAATTCTAAAATTTTTTGACGAAAAACCGTTACCATTGAAATATAAAGCGACTCAGTGCTTATATATATAATGAATTAGATTAGTTTTGGTAAGTAGCCCACTAAAAATATTTAAATTTTTTCATTAACGTAATTTATTACTTCATTTGTCTGAACAGATCATCAGAATCAAAGAATGTGAATAATATCGTGTCTATTTTAATAATTATAAACAAAATGATACAACGGGTTCACGGTACTGAGAAAAATATATGACTTATTAAGCGAGATTCAAAAATTTCTAATTCATATAAAAAAATTTGCAAATTGGTTTTGTAAGTTATATACATGTGTATTTTAGCTTGCGCTTACATTTGTATCGAAATCCCGAGATTTCGATATTCACCACTGCGAAAAAGCAATAAAGAATAGGTCAGAGATGTTAGATTTAGAAAAATAACTGTTAGAAATTTAAAATTATAAATTAAATTATTATTATAAATTAGAAATAACTGTATGCGTTTTATTCAAAATTGAACGTTTTTAAGCTTTTATTGTTTTTTTACAAAGGTGAATACCAAAATTTTGGGATTTCGGCACAGATGTAAACGCGACCTTATTAGTTTGGTGAATCTTTTCAAATAAATATTCCATTTTATATTTAAAATTTAACAATTTCCCCATTTTTAATAATTTTTTTAATAAATAAGTTAAGTAAAAGTGCAATTTTTGTTTTTATAAAATAAAATAATCTGTAACGAAATACAATACTGCATTCGAAATAAAATGTAATAAAAAAATTTTTTTATTATAAAAAATACAAATAATGTTTTTATTTACAAATGGGAATGAAAACTAGGAATATGTGGTCATGTACATGAGTGCAATAATTTCATCATATATGTTCATACGTTATCATTGATCTACATATTACCTCAATTTTCGTTAATGTTCGTATATGAAACCATATATGATTATTCATGCATCAACATATACGATCATATTCGATTATTTTTGACCGGGATGTAATAACATCTACAAAACTGTAGTAAAAATTACGAAAATTTGTTAATTCTACAATAGAAAATGCAACTTCATACTCTGTCTAATATTTTTCATCATAAAGGGTGCAAGGACATGCCTATCTGTACTCACAATATTATTTTGTTAAAAATAATCTTAAATATTTATGGTTATATGAATAATAACCAGGGCATGGACTTTCATGCAAACGCATGTTTGTAGTCAGTGGCCAATAAAATGATTTTGCAAAAAAATGGCATCGATTTGCTGTTACATATTTTTGCATATTTTGTTATAAATGCATATTTTTGCATATTTTGCTTTTAAGTGCATATTTTATTGCATATTTTATGATTTTTATTGCATATTTTTGATTATTTTGTACATTATTGCATATTTTTTAATATTTTTAAATATGAAATTCGATTTGAGAATTCATACTTCTAAACTAAAAAAAATTCTAAAGAATTAATTATTTGGAAGCTCTGTTGGTAATATAACACTACACTAGAAAGAGAAACACATAGTATACAATATGTTGTCCTCCACTAACACATTTTTTATAGATGTAATTTTAAATTAACGTTTTCGGGTATTATTGCTCACAAACAGAAAGTTGAAAAATTATATAAAAATTATTTTAAGGAAACTTGTCCCCGACCATTAATTTCTGCCACTTTTTTCTCTGCGTTACGAAAGTGAGTACGATTTTATAGTACATATATTTAAGTTCTATTTTATAATAAAGTTTTTTTTAGGTAAAATGCCACACACAAAAATATTTTTAACTATGTGTATTGGAATACATATTCAGTGTGTTCGTTTACTCGAATTTCTTACAACTTTTACAAAGTTTTTTTACTTTTTGTATTGAATTTTTCCAGCTGTAGTAAATATAGTAACTTATAGTAAGTAAACGAACAAGCTTATTGTAACCGATACCTGAATTTTTACGTTTAGGTTAGTTTTTAATAAATATAATTGAAAAAAACATTTATTTTTAATTGCATATTTTTTGGTTTTTAGTGCATATTTCGTTATAAATGCATATTTAAGTGCATATATTCCATTTTATAGTGCATATTTTAAGCGCATATTTTCGATTTTTTAGTGCATGAAAGTCCTTGCCCTGGTAATCACTTTTAAAATTTATAAAAATTTATTTTATAAACTTGTTATAAGGTTTTAAAATTATTATGCATAAACACGTTAATAGTTAAATATAAGTAAAAAAATTAGTATTGTAAAACATATTAAAAAGTAAGTATTAATATGCTGGCAACACTATTATTTTATTTCTCTTAATAAACCAGTTAGTGATGCACCAAATCAGTAAACAATTGATCACAAGAAAGTCAAAGTCGGGCATGCCGACTATATAGTATCCTACAGCAGTAAGAAATTGAGATTTTGTTTTATATTAGGTGTATTTAGGACAAAAACGCATTAAGTCTATATGGGCGCTAGGTCCAAAGATGAACTGGTTATATACCAAATCAAAAGTCCTTTTCCGTGGATCTGTATGAACCAGTGTAGCAAATTCCATTATAATGTTTGCCTTTACCATTGTTTTTACTTAGAAACCTAAAGTAATACGTTACTATTATTGTGATATATCAATATTTATGTGGAAGGTATGAAATAATGAGACACCGATATAGAGATACATCACTACTTATTTGGAGGCTTTAAAATAATATGTTACTGATATTGTGTTATATGATAACTTATTAATAAGCGTAAAAATAATAAGTATTGCATTATATAACTACTTATTATGCGACAGAACGACTTAATAAAAATTTATAATCTAATTACATTGCTCGGATCGGTGTACTTTTAAACAAAGTCATTACTGGCAACGTATTATTTTATTCCCTATGTGGAAACAATGAAATATTCACTAATGTGTAACGACTTATTTCACTCCATGCTAGTATGTACTTATTTTAGCTAACTGGTGAATTTAATATTACAAGTAACAACTTATTATAGTACTTCAGTCGTAATCACTTATTTTAGCCTACACCGGTACGATTTAGGCAACCCTTTACCTCCAATGACACCCCATGTTAAAATAATGTGTTATGCGACCAAAATGTAAGTAGCTACAATTTTTGGTTTCTTATTCCATTTACCTTTACCTGGTAAGAGAAATCAAATTTTTCCAATTTTTGATTTAGCAAAAAAAAAGGATTTTATTGTTCAACGCCACGAAAAATAATAAAATGAAAGAATGTTAATTAAAGGTACCTTTATAAAAAAAATACTCGAGATCAATAAAAAACGAGTAAAAAGGTTAAAGTCGGGCATGCCGACTATACAATACCCTACACCACTCTGGTGTATTGTTTGGATCCGAAATTCGAATGGGTTAAAATGGGGCTTGTGTCAAAATTTTCTATAATGTGAGTCAGCGCACCAAATTTCATTAAAATATCTTAATATTTGCGACCTGCAGTTTGTAACCAAGCCAATTTTGGGGGGACCCTTATATGGGCACTAGTTCTAAACATGGACCGATGTTCACCAAAATCAATAGGCTTCGTCCTTGGGCCAACATAGGTCTATGTACCAAATTTCATCAAAATATCTTAATATTTGCGACCTGCAGCGTATAAACATTATAATTTTGGTAGGACCCTTATATGGGCACTAGGTCTAAACATGGACCGATGTTCACCAACATCAATAGGCTGCATTATTGGACCAATATAGGTCTGTGTACCAAATTTCATCAAAATATCTTAATATTTACGACCTGCAGCATATAAACAGTATAATTTTGGTAGGACCCTTATATGGGCACTAGGTCTAAACATGGACCGATGTTCACCAAAATCAATAGGCTGCGTTATTGGGCCTATATAGGTCTGTGTACCAAATTTCGTCAAAATATCTTAATATTTACGACCTGCAGCGTATAAACAGTATAATTTTGGTAGGACCCTTATATGGGCACTAGGTCTAAACATGGACCGATGTTCACCAAAATCAATAGGCTGCATTATTGGGCCAATATAGGTCTGTGTACCAAATTTCATCAAAATATCTTAATATTTACGACCTGCAGCATATAAACAGTATAATTTTGGTAGGACCCTTATATGGGCACTAGGTCTAAACATGTACCGATGTTCACCAAAATCAATAGGCTGCGTTATTGGGCCAATATAGGTCTGTGTACCAAATTTCATCAAAATATCTTAATATTTACGACCTGCAGCGTATAAACAGTATAATTTTGGTAGGACCCTTATATGGGCACTAGGTCTAAACATGGGCCGATGTTCACCAAAATCAATAGGCTGCGTTATTGGGCCAATATAGGTCTGTGTACCAAATTTCATCAAAATATCTTAATATTTACGACCTGCAGCGTATAAACAATATAATTTTGGTAGGACCCTTATATGGGCACTAGGTCTAAACATGGACCGATGTTCAAAAAAATCAAACTTGTTCGTCCTTGGGCCAACATAGGTCTATGTACCAAATTTCATCGAAATATCTTAATAGGTGCGACCTGTAGAGTGCGTACAAGATTGCATGGACAGACAGACAGACGGACGGACGGACGGACGGACGGACGGACGGACAGACGGACATCGTTAAATCGAAATAAAAAAAAATTCTGAACCGATCGGTATACTATAAGGTGGGTCTACGACCAATATTTTTTGGTGTTACAAACATCAGCACAAACTTATAATACCCTGACCACATAGTGGTGTAGGGTATAACTAAATTTGTTACATTTGACTTTACCTACTTTTCGTTAAATTACGAAATATCCATTTAAAAAAAACAATTCATTTCTTATTTGTGAGACCAAATCTATTCTTTCCATTACCTGTTCACTACCTACCCTGCAAAATCTTCTATTACCAGGTAATGACTTTGGAAGGAAGAAATAAAGGTTGGCGACCTCTTACTTTTCTGTTACAAAAACTATTATTTTATCAAGGGCATGTCGGTCGAGGTAACTCCTTATCTATTAATATGTTATTTTGAACTTACATGTTTTTGTTTTTTGTTTTTGTAAAGAGAAGCAACACTCAGGAAATTCCTCCTATTAATTAACGTGTTGCTTCCTTTGGAAAGGGGACAGAGAAGAAGTGAAAGGTCTTAAAATATGGCAACACTGTAATTGCGCGAGATTTTGAATTTTAGAACAGTTGTTGCGCGCCATCTGATGGTGTGTTGGCGAATTTTTTTGAAGCTTTTTAGTTCATATCCCTGTTATATTATTTTATTTCGGTGGGGTTAATTGCTATGAGGCCACCGGAGGAAGACGCTGTGTTATGTATGAGGGATAGAAAAAACTCATACATATTATTATTTTTCATAAATTGATGTTGCATTTGTTGGGGATCGAACCCTCAACTTTATAACTAAACATTTTGCAATGAAGAAGGAAATCTCTTACTTTTCTATTACAAGACCTATTATTTTAACAAGGGCATGTCCATCGATATAACTCTTTACTTAGTGAAATGGTATTCTGAACTTACAGGTAGTGAGTTTTCATAAACATTTTGTTTAAATTTAAACCCCTAAATTCATAAACGCTTTGTAAAATTATAGGAGGTTTATTGAACAAATTTTGTATGAAAATGACGTTTTGTAAACCTGCTATAACTTTACAAAGCGGTTATGAATTTAGGGGTAATTTTTTAAACCGATTATTAATTTTAAATTCATAGATTTTAAATAAAAAATTGAATTTCTAAAATTTTATATAAAAAATAATTATTTATACCAAAAAACATTCAAACGTATGAACTTGATGTATGTTACAAGTAATGCAAGTGTCCAAAGTAATGCAAGGGTAAGCGGTTTGATATATTCCCAGACAATATGCATAGTAATACCCACATGCTACCAAGGTTTTGCTGGGTAGCTCAGGTGGTAGAGCTATCGACTGACAGTCCGGAGTCCCTTGTTTTATTCCCGCACGAGCAAATTTTATTAAAAAAATTTTATATTTTAAAACTTATTCTTTTGAAAATCTATATTTAGACTCATTATTTTTGTCAATACTGGTCAGAAGATAGGTAACGATATATTTTTAGATTACTCGAATGCTGGTGTGTAACCATTACTCATTATTTTGCGCGACATCGCCATATGAAAGTAATAAGAAATGTAATAATAAATGTAACTACCCAGTGAAAAAACAGTAATGATATATCATTATTTTTTGGACTACCAGTAATGACACCTACTTACCTTCTGCATTATTTTAACACATATAGTAATGAATTACTGATAATGACTTATTTTTATCATTATTTCAAATTGAAAATAATTTTCTATATTTTTTTAAAATTTTTTCAAATCTATTTTTAGACTCAATATTTTTTAAATACTGGTAAGGATATATGTAACCACATATTTTCTGATTTTTTGTATGTTGGCGAGTAAGCTTACTTGTGTGCAGCAGGTCAATTATGTTTTTATCTATTAACTATTGACTGGCAATTTGTTGACTCAGGTTCGATTCCCGCACCAGGAAATTTTATTTAAAAAGAAAAATACAATAAAAAATATTTCTTTTTTATATAATTTATTTTTTTGAAAATCTATTTTTAGACTCATTATTTGTGTCAGTACTGGTAAGCACATAGGTAACGATATATTTTTTGATTTTTCGTATGCTGGTGTGTAACCATAACTCATTATTTTTCGCGACATCGCCATATAAAGGTAAAAAGAAATGTAATAACAAAAGTAAGTAGTTACCATTACCAAGTATGTAGTTACATAACCACATATCTGGTAATCATTTTCTACACTGGGTAGTTACAAATACCAGTTATGTAGTTACATAACAACATAAGTATCTGGTAATGATTTTCTATACTGAGTATTTAAGAAACTCTCATTTAAAAAATCCATTTTGATCAAATGCTTACGAAATATATTTACTATTACCCTAAGAGGAAAAGAAAAAGTTTGCCAACATTTTAGTTAGAACTACTGAAAGTTAGTTCAAAATTTCCTTGCTAAAAAAAATATTTTTTTTTCTACTAATATGAATATAAAAAATGAAAGAAATACAGATAACAATTTGCTGAAATATCTTATAAAACAACCGATAGCACAGGCGGTAGGACATCTGCTTGAAACACCAACAAAGGTCGGTTCAAACCCAACACGCGGAAGGTTTTTTTTTTTTTTAATTAAAGTAAAATAAATAGAATCGAAAAACAACTTCCTTATCATTGTTTCAAATATACATCATGTGTTTTTAAAGAGAACAACTTCCTTCATATGACAAGCCAATGTTGAATACATCGATGCAAAAGATAAATTATAACAACTTCCTATTCAATAGTTGCTTCGTGGAATGTACGAAAGGTTTCGTGTATATTATGTATGGATATTTTTCAGTGTACTGACATAGAGTTACAAGTAACGCAAATTTTTAGATTCATTAAATAACCACATATCTGGTAACGAAAGTTTTTACTCTGAATCTATGTTAATTTTTCTTCATATCCAGATAAAAATATTTATTATTCTATACCACAAAATGGTACATTCTATGATGTTTTAAATCTATCTTAAGTAAGACAACTTTTTTTTATTTTTTAATGAATTTAATTTCCTTCTTTTTGAAAAACTCACGCACACATTGTCATCATTTGTTAGACTTATAATAAAAATGTTCTAACATTTCTTTTCCTATTCTTCTTTCATTGTACATAATTCCCCAAACGCGTATGTGTTTTTATTTACTTATTGCATATACATATATGTGTGGGAAAGTGTGTTGATTATTAATATTTCTTTTTCAGTTTATTCTGACAATATTTGTGCTATTTTCTTATTTAGGAATTCTATCATACCCAGTAAAAGTTTTTATTTTAAAATGTTTGTTTTTAATTTTAATTTAAAAATAAAAATTGTTTTTCCGACTTTTTAGGCCCGATTACTGAATGTTCAGTTAGCTATTAACTGGGACTTTAACAGATACTTTTGTTGTTGTTTCGCATATAAAATTTAAATTTAACCGACGGCTAAAAGTAAAGGTTTTTTGTTCTGTTTTTATTTTACCCAAGTAAAAACGTTTTGATATAGCCATATATTATCATATAACATTTTATATAATTATATATTGGAACATATAAAACAAGATATAATTATATAAAATTTTACGATATTGTATCCTAAATATATAACTATATCTTGTTATATATTGCACAATATATAGTGCAACATATTACAATATCCAATTACATATAGGCCTATATATAGTTACATATGCATCATATAATTATGTATAATTGTATCGAATTATATACCATTATATTTAGTTGGATTTGATTATATTATATTTGATACATTTGGATGAGGACAAAATCTGGACAAAATTGTATCAAACAATATCTTATTCCATTCAATTAGATCTAATTGTGTCAAATTAGATCTAATATGATCATAATACGATCTAGTTTGATATAATTATATATGAATTAATTATATATAGGGTAGAGGGGGGATCCTTCGCTAGTGGCGCACATACACTAATACCATTTTTCTCCGATGTTAAGGAAGACAAAAACTTGCAAAAAATATATTTTGTGCATTTTTCAATTACCTTTCCTTGACATCCACTTTGACAAATTTGCATCACATGGGGTCGCAGACGGACGTGTTTTTGAATTTTTTGGGGTGCCAAAAAAATAATTGAAAGTAACTACATTTTGCAATAACTTCCTCAAATCGTGTGATAAAAAAATAATATTTCATTATGTTAGACCTATGATCCTAAGCTTTCAAATAATAATAATTTGATTTCAATAATGCTTAAAAAGTGTGAAAACATAATCATTTTTTGTTAGTGCCTGTCTTTGGAGCACAATGACCAGATGGCCCCTGGAGCTACAAAGAGTTGGTGTATTCGTGCCTAAAATGCTTTACAAGACTTTTTTATATGTTCAAAATATGTTTAATAGTAAATTAGAACAATCTTGTTCATTCTTAAATTTATATTAATTATTCAGTTTTTTGTAATTTAAAAGAATCATAACATTAAAAGATTGACTTTGCCGTATTAACAAATTTTTTTTTTTATTTGAATTGTATCGAGCTCCTTTGGCGAATATCCACCAAGTTTGGGGCAGTTACGCCGATTTGGGTTACTTTGAAAATGATTAAAAAAGTAATAGAAAATATGCTAATAATTAGAATAAAAATCATAGAAATTAAAGCCCAGATGTGTAGATCTTCAATTTGAAAGTAATTTTTGAAAAATAATTAGGCGTTAAAAAATGTCAGTCCTTTGAAAAAAAGTGTCGAATGATCCCCCCTCTACCCTAATATCAAAAGTCATATAAATTTTTTTAGTAGGGTAGTTATTTAATTTAACAAAAAAAAAAAAAATATATTTTATATTTAATGTAAGATTAGTTGGAATTAGTTTTAAGGAAACATCTTTTGTTGATATTGATAAACTTTACAACTTAACATAAAAAATGTGCTGTTGGGTTATTTTTGATAAAAAACACACAAGGAATCTTAGAACGTTAACATTTGGCTTAACTGAATCTTCTAAATTCTTTAACAATGTTATTTGAACACATAAAAAAAAATCATAAAAGTAATTATATGAATATTTTTGAGATGTCTTAATTTTTGCACTTATCACTTTCCAATCTGTTAATGTTAACTGGTTTTGACTATTTTCGCAAACAAGATCTAGAGTATAATGAGAATAATTTCAAACAAGTCTTACAATAGCAACTTCATTTCCTAATGGAGGGACTAATAAATTTCTTTAACATCTGGTCACCTAAAATGCAAAAGGGCGTAACAACAAAAAAATTTAAGCCGATTTTCTGATTGTTTATGATGCACTAGACTAAATTTCATTTCTCTACAAAATTTTAAACTTATATGTCGAAATAAGTATATAGTCGTGTTTTAAACAACCCGAGTAAAAAAGTTTTGATATAATCATATATTATTTTATGTAATTGCATATAGTAACTTATAGTTACATATGGCAGGATATGCTTTTAAATTCAAGCAGATATACTTTTATATAGTCATATGTTAGATATTTTTTCCTCAAAGGTTTTAATATGGACCCATATGTGATTTTATATTATTACATACTGGCCTACATATAATTGCATGTGCTATATATAAGTACATAAAGTAACATATTACAGATATAATTACATATACGTTTATATATAATTTAGTATGACACTATACATAATAATATAAAACTATATGTGGAGCCATATAAGAAATATTTCATAATTTGTTTTAGATATGATTATATATTGACGAATAAGAACCCATATATAACTTAATACGGTTCCATATCTACAATATTTCATGATTTCTTTAATATATAACAATATAACGTTCTTTATAAAATCATCTATAATTATATATCATCCCACATAAGCAATTATTTCAAAGTGATTTTATATAAAAATATATAAGGTCCATATAAAACCGTATTATATTATATGTGGTTCTATGTTAAAAATGATTTTGAACTAAATTTAGATTTAGTAATTACTAGGGATTGGCGCTTGACTAGAAATGTTCGTGAGTCACGAACATCTCTGTGAATAACACGCGATCGTGAGTAGTAATTACTATACTCAAGTGATTCGTGCGTGAGCGTGAATAAGAATATATAACCCGTGCATGATTCGTGTGAGTTTATTTTTTGCATCATATATTTTTAGTAATTTTGTAATATTTTACTATTTTTTTTTTACTATTTTTCTTATATCTTGGTTGTATAACATGATCCTATTAACTTTAAAATTTCAGTCTTGTCAACTTTAATTTAAAATTACTAAAAATAAAGAAAATTTTGTTCATGTTTAATGCACTGTCATGGTAAATCTGGATAAAAGTAATGGAAGATTTATCGAAATTAGAGGATCTTCAGCAGACCTTTGGGTTAATCATTATATTTGGAAATTAATTAAACATGCAATTACACAATTACATGTAATTGTAATTGAAAAAAAATCAATTACAATTACATATGATTTGTAATTGTAATTAAAAAAAAACAATTACAAGTAATTTGTAATTTAAAATTTGCAATTATACATTACATATAATTGTAATTGAAAAAATTTCAATTACAATTACATTTTTTTCGGAAAAGAAATAATGACAAAAGGCACAAGTGAGGGGTCAGCCCAACATGACGTATTCTTTTTATACTTATCCACGCCTATCCAACCTATCCCAGTCAGTTTTTTCTACAAAATTTTAACAAAAAACACTTTATTTCTAAATGTAATTGAAATCACTTTCAATTACAATTACTTGTAATTGAAAATTTTCAATTACAGTTACATGAAATGTAATTGTGTTTTTTTTTATTTCAATTACATTTATTTGCAATTGTAATTGAAATCCCCCAGGTCTGATCTCCAGATATTGCATATCTTTTTTATTTAAAAAAATAATTTTTGTATATTGTTAGATATGGTCCTATATAATATGATAAATAGTATAAGGTCAATATTTAGATATAATTGTATCAAACTATGTCCACTTTTATAACATTTTATATAATTTTATACAAAAAGATATAATTTGATGTAATTGGATGAGGACAAAATTCGGATACAATTGTATCGAATTGCATAAAATTGTATCAAATTGTACCAAATTGTACCAAAAGATGTTCTCATTTTTCGGATATAATTATATCTAATTATATAAAAGATTATATATAATTAAATATAACTTCATATGGCTCCATATCACTTTTTTTTTACTTGGGAAGATAAGAAAATATAGAATATCTTTAATTCTACAACGTTTTTTTTTTGGTTCTAGTGTAAAAAAATAAAAAGTGTTGTTACGCCCTTTTGCATTTTAGGTGACGATATGAACATACATTAATATTAAATTACATAATTTTATTATTTTAATAAATAACAAACGTAATGTTGAACTTATATACACCCTATAGACAGTGGAGGGTGTTAAAAGTAGAAAACTTTATGAACTCGTGTGTGTCAGTTAGTCTTTTTGACTTTTCACGTTCTGAATGTGCCGTAGTGGCACCAACATTGTTATGAATGTGTGTATGTGTCTTTTGCTCTGTAGTGTATGCCTTAATAACTTTATTATCTTTATGTCCCTAATGGAGTTTTCTTTAATGAAATTATTTAATATAACTTTAATTCCTTTATGCTAGAAATAATTTAAATAAAAATGGCAAAATCTACTATAAAATGATAAGCGAGTATGACATTTACTAGAAATTCGTAATAGGCTTAAAAATTAAATAGTACTTAAAAATTTAAAGTAACTCTTCACATGAGTATTGAGATACAAATTTCAAGTTTTAGGAAAATGTAATGAACTTTTCAAAGTGACTCTTTCGAAAACTGCAAAATAAATTATTAAATTATTTTTAAAGCTAAATGCGTATGTATGCACTTTGTATAACTTTAGTTTTGGTAATACAGTGAAATTCGGTCAAAACGTACTATTTATAAGGGACTAGAAAAATAAGTTCGTTACAAGCTAACGGGGTAAAGGTTTTTTTTTAACATTTTAAATTAAAAAGAAACAATAAGTTGTTAAATTTTTTAATGGATTATTTAAGTAAATGAATATCGAGCGATACGTTATAACAAGAATATTTATGTTTTTATGTAATTTTTTTAAAATTTATCAAAATTTATAACAAAATTAGACAATTCAAGAAAATTGGCATTAAGTTGCTTCCAGGACTATCAGAAATTTTGTTTAAGGGACTCAGTAAGTTCGTATTGAGAGATATTTTTTATATAAAAACTGTTTTCAAAAAATCGGGACCATGAAACTGGTCTTATTCGAGTTCGTCTTAAATAAATTTTATTGCAATTTTTATAAGTATATTATATTACTGCTGCTGATCAATTACTTTTATTTTTCATTCATTTTTCATAATAAATTAATAAATTTTTGTAATTCTATATGTCTTAAGGTTTTCCAAAGGTCATTTCGCTACTTTGTTTTCATATGAAGTCAAAAGCACAAATATTATTTTCCATGTAACTAATTTAGTATTTTAAGCGCAATGACCATGATATTTAAATTCAATAGGCGAAAGTCGTGTACCTTGGATCGCATGTACCTTGGAACTTTGCATTTTTCTCTTATTTGTTAATATTTTACTGTAAATTCTTCTTCTATGAAGTTTTTTATTTTGCCCAATGGTCATTTTAAACTACTCAAAGTTTCAGATAAGTCTATAGGAGACCAAAAAATTGGGGGCGTTTACCTTGGATCGACAAAAGTAAATTTTTGAAAAAATTTAAACTAATTTTTTAAAAATATCTTGATATTTCAAGTTGCGCGCTTAAATCAATATAAATTTTGTCGTTTCCTAAATGTAGTAACCAGTAAATTTCTTAACTACCCAGTGTAGAAAATCATTACCAGATATGTGGTTATGTAACTACATACTTGGTAATGGTAACTAGTTACTTTTGTTATTACATTTCTTATTACCTTTATATCGCGATGTCGCGAAAAATAATGAGTTGTCGTTACACACCAGCATACGAAAAATCAAAAAATATATCGTTACCTATGTGCTTACCAGTACTGACAAAAATAACTGTCTAAAAATAGATTTTCTAAAAAATAAATTATATAAAAAAAAATATTTTTTATTGTATTTTTTTTTTTTTAATAAAATTTGCTGGTGCGGGAATCGAACCTGGGTCTACAGATTGCCAGTCAACAGCTCTACTATCTGAGCTATATCGACATGTAATATTTAATAGATAAAAACACAATTGACCTGCTGCACACAAGTAAGCTTACTCGCCAACATACAAAAAATCAAAAAATATGTGGTTACATATATCCTTACCAGTGTTTAAAAAATATTGAGTCTAAAAATAGATTTCAAAAAATTTTCAAAAAAATCTAAAAAATTATTTTCTATTTGAAATAATGATAAAAATAAGTCATTATCAGAAACTCATTATTATATGTTTTAAAATAATACAGAAGGTAAGTGGGTGTCATTACTTGTAGTCCAAAAAATAATGATATGTCATTACCGTTTCTACACTGGGTATGTTGTACAAATAAGAAGGAAATTAAATTTATTTATAAAAATTATCTTTTTGCAATAATTTAAATGCCTGTACCTTGGAACTTTTTGAATATTTCCTCTTCTGTGTATCTAACAAATTCCAGTACATGATTAATTGAAGCTCCACAGGCTAATTGTAGTTTTTGAATTTAATTCGCTACAAAATACCCTTTGATTTAAGATTTTGGCCATTTTTTTAAAATGATGTTTTTATGCAAATATTAAATTGCATTATCTCATTTCAAGTAGATAACAACTCTACTGCAAATAATGCAACAAATTTCATTATGGGTAATATTTTTTTTAAAGAAATTCCCTTAATTTTTTACGATTTCCAAGGTACACGCCAATTTGTAATTTGGAAACCTTTTAGCTTTTCTAAAAAAATTGTAATTTCTTAAAATGCATAAGAATTATTAAAGTTTTTATTATTTGTAATCTATAACAATACCAACACTAATATTTCTGCATTTAAATATTTTTGGCATCTATCTTAATCTTAGAGATATTGACACAGAATATTCAAAAGTACCGAGGTAGACGACACTCCCCTATGTATTTGGTATAGAAAATAAATATTTCATTTAATTTGCTATTTTCTAAAAAACAGTTTAAAGATTACGTGTTAATTCCTAAAATTTAAATTTTTATTATACGAGTAATATTTGTACACTCAAAGAAATTTGACAGTTACTACATTGCAGTTGTTTGTGTAGTAATCAGTACCCAGCAAAATCTTTCATTACCAAATAAGTGGTTATATAAGGAAACTAAAATTTTTTACTACTTATAATTCGGCGTCAGTACTAGTTATTTTTGTTAAGCGTAGCCGTTTTTATAAGTAGCCTAGCTTACTCGCGACTACTTATTATACCCTACAACACTATGTGGTCAGGGTATTATAAGTTTGTGCTGATGTTTGTAACACCAAAAAATATTGGTCGTAGACCCACCTTATAGTATACCGATCGGCTCAGAATTTTTTTTTATTTCGATTTAACGATGTCCGTCTGTCCGTCCGTCCGTCCGTCTGTCTGTCTGTCCATGCAATCTTGTGCGCACTCTACAGGTCGCAAATATTAAGATGTTTTAATGAAATTTGGTACGTAGAGCTATGTTGGCCCAAGGACGAACAAGTTTGATTTTGGTGAACATCGGTCCATGTTTAGACCTAGTGCCCATATAAGGGTCCTACCAAAATTATACTGTTTATACGCTGCAGGTCGCAAATATTAAGATATTTTGATAAAATTTGGTACATAGACCTATGTTGGCCCAACAACGCAGCCTATTGATTTTGGTGAACATCGGTCCATGTTTAGACCTAGTGCCCATATAAGGGTCCCAAAATTGGCTCGGTTACAAACTGCAGGTCGCAAATATTAAGATATTTTAATGAAATTTGGTGCGCTGACTCACATTATAGAAAATTTTGACACAAGCCCCATTTTAACCCATTCGAATTTCGGATCCAAACAATACACCAGACTGGTGTAGGGTATTGTATAGTCGGCATGCGCGACTTTAACCTATTTACTCGTTTATTTATAAAGATAATGTGAATTTGGTAACTACTTATTTTTTAACCACTAGTAAGTATATAAGTAAGTCGTATTATTTAACAACTTGTAACCACTTATTTTTTAACTGCGTATAAGCACACGAATAACAACTTATTTTGGTAACTTCTTATTTTATATACTTTTGTAATGCAGCAGGTAAGCGGGTGCACGAATTTTGTGCGTTTTTTCATGCAGTGAATATGGACATCTACTTACAAAAACGACCTTGTCGAACAAAACTAATGAGTTTTGACATCGAATTATAAGCAGTAGACCCTAATTCTACTGCTTATTATTTATATATTAGTAATGAGCACCCATTACTGATATTTTGTTGGGTATGTCTTGTTTTTACCAGTAAATACAGTTATTTTTCTATAGAAAAATGCAAAACAACTGCTATGACGGTTATTTAAGAAAACAACTAACGAAAATTACTGTAATTTCCTAACAGTTGTATAAAGCAGTTATTTTTAATATCATAATAAACAACTACCAAAACAGTAATTTTACACTAAACCGTTCTTATTGTTAGTTATTTAAAAAATAAAAAACTTGTTGAGTTTCTTTGAATTTTAAAAATTCTTGTTCAGTTTATATTTGTTTTTATTGATATATTCCTAGTTTGCAAATAAAAATCAGAAACTTGTATTATATCTCCAATGCACAAAAGCATAATAACTGGAGAACCGTTTGGAAGTTTGACCTCAAATTTTAAATAGGATGAAGTAATTACACATAGTTTTGTAATCGAAAAAATTTTTTTTATTTTTATTGGGATTCACTTTTATAACACCAAAGTAATTAGCTGTAAAAAAGAGTAGTTTTTAGCAATTTTTTCAGTTGTTTTAAAATTTGTAGGTTAATTTTACGAAATTGCTAGTTATTTTTAATGCATTTGTTAGTTATTTTTCAACAATTAAAAATACTTTTGTAGCCTTTTTAACTGCATATACCTTTGTTTAAACTGTCATTTTCAGTAGATTATACCGACAAACTTTTGTGAGTGTAGTGATATACCTTAAGAATTAAGGTTCAAAGCAAAAAAGAGTAATAATAACCAAGGATAAAAATAGCATTGTTAGATTTCGTTGATGTTAGTCTAAGTTGAGTTGTTAACATATTCGATTTGCTTTCAACTGTGACTTAAGTAGACAATTATCAATTATTAACCCATTCAAGACAAATGTCACTGATGATGGCTTTGTAGCGAAAGCCGAAAACACGTATTCTGTCTTGCTGGCCTTATCGCATTCTTTCAAAAATTTTTATTTTTTGTAATTTACTTGTGAAAATTGTATCATCTTTCTTTAATTTGAAAATAATTTAAACAGAAAGTGATATTAATTTATGATCTATAGTCAAACTATAAAACATTCATTTACCAAAATAAGAGATCAACAATTTGTAAAATACGTTTGGGATTTTAGCATATTTAATTCCTTTAATGCAATTAATGTATATCCCGATAAAAATAAATTTAAAAGAACTAATACGCAAGTGCTTGTGCAAATTTAAATGTTACTGACACTTTAGGAAACATTGTTTTCTATTGTTGTTTATACATGAATGGATGTCACTACATTGCTATATCTGTCAAAACAACAGAGTAGTATATTGGAAGATGACAAAGCAAATTGTGTTAAAAAAAATTTAAAAAAACATTTTTTTTTGTTGTTGTTTTTGTTTTTTGTTTGATACTTTAAAGCTTTACTCACGCTCCTAGACGAGAACAAGAAATTCTCATCGAGTTTGTAATTTGACTTAACAAATATTTCTAGAAAATCTAAAAACATCGTCCCTTGACGATTTCCTTAGGCAAGAATGAAATCCGGATAGGGGATGCCTTCCACAACTCATTTTTCACAATTTGTAAAATATGTTTGGGATTTTAGCATATTTAGTTCCTTTAAAAATGTTATGTTTTAAACGAAAATTGGATTAGAGAAATCTCTTTTAAAATCTGTGAAAAAAATCATCTACATCCCTTGTAGATCGAAGTGTATTGAGCTATGTTCCAGTCGAAATATCAACATTTTTACGTAAAAACTCTAACAGAAAATATCGTTCGACATCTGTAAAGGCCAGGTATGTTAATCAATTTCGCTGTATATTACACTTCGCTCCGAAAAGGCAAATATAAAAAACTTTTTAACAACATTTTACTTTGCGGAAAAATTGCTTAATGGCCTTGGTAGGTTTTCAGCTCACAAGGGTTAACGATATTATATTTCATTATTGCTCTCAGATAAGCCATGATGAATAATTTGAAAAACAATAAACTGCTAATTTCAGAAGGGATAGAAAAAAACGAGAAAAAACTTTGAAAATTTTAGATTTCTGTGACTTTTTGTCTACTAATTATTTAGCAATATTTTTTGCTGATAACAATAGGTTAATTTGTCATTTTTATATAAGTAAAGTTAAACTCTTATATAAATCAAATTGTGTATAAAATCTAGCAAAAATAATCTGCTAATTTCAAGAGTTTTTGTACGAGACCATTTGTAACTCATTTTTGTAGTTTTACAGACTTTTTTCTATCAGTGTGTTAGGGTTATTACTCATTCTTAACAAAAAACTTACCTATCACCACGTGATGGGCAATACTAAATTAATAATAAAAATCGTGTTTGCGGGCCATTTTGTCGAAAAAAAAACCTTCCACACCAAATGCAATTTCTAAAAATATTTTTTGCTCGGGGATTTTGCTTAATTTACATAACGAATTATTACAATAATTATTGTAAACGACAAAAAATGTATCCAAAAATCTCTTCAAAAAGGTTTCGTAAATTTTAACGTAAATAGCTTTTAATATGCATCGTTTGAGTCTTATTTGTTTAAAACTTCGGAGAAATATTTTAATTAAACTAAAAAAATATAGAACAAATTTCAACGCTTTTGGTACGGGAACTTTTTTGACAGCAGCGTCTCTTAATATTTTTTTATTATAAAAAAATGTAAAATTTGATATTTGCAAAAAGATCAAAGTCATAACCCTAGTGTATATATTTTACATACAATTGAAGTAAGCTTTTAATTTTAAATTTCTACCAAACTTGAAACGTAATTCCATGCTCCAGCAATAAGGGACTTTTTATATTTTCTTTGAGAAATAATAATAAAATTCAAAGTGCTTTTAAATTTACAATAAAAGTTTTTTTTATATAATTTTCTAATTATTTGCAGAAAAAGTATGTGTGAAATGTGTGATAAAAACATAAATGCCATGTGTTGTATTGTTAATTTTATTTCCTTCTAAAGGCATAGGATAAAAAAGTTGTTCCTTTATACATACATACATTCATTCATTTTTTTATGATTATGTGAACGTGTGAAGTCTTTGGAAAATATTTTTGAGTGCGTGCCTTTTTAACAAATACCTAAATGGATTTCGTTTATTTAATTTTTTTCGGCTTTTTTCCGCACTTAACATATCCCATTTTCCCATTATTATTTATGTACAATTTTTCATATTATAAAGGCACGCTTTGGTATTCAAAATAGAGGCGTTCTGGCAATAAAAATCACACAAAAGGACCTACAGGACATTAATGCCTATATTTAAAGCTTAATTTTCTAACCATTGAATACAAACATATACATATATATGTTAGGCTTAAATTACTTTTTATTTCCATGGCATTTTTCTTCCATTTTTCTACTTTTGTGTTTTTTTTTTCTTTTTTATAAGAAGTGGTGATCCAGAACATACCATTAAAATTCCTTTATTTTTTCCTTAAATTGTCTTTTAAAAGGATTAGAGTCAACCTAGGAATTTTGTTAAGTATATGAGTAAATGTGTATGTAACTAAGTGCGTTGAAAAGAAAAAGGTATTCTTTTTTTTCTGTGCTTACGCAAAAAGCACGCAGAGGTATTAAGTAACCTCATCATCTCTAAGACACGCAAACCAACATCCTTTAACAAATATCCGATAAGGAATATTAGTGACATTTTTTTCTTTTCCATTTGCGAAAAATATTACCACTCACTAATACGTTATTTCTGTGGAATATGATTATGATTATTTTATATTTTTTGTATTATAAGAAAAGGAGAGAAAAAACTGACCATTATATATTATGTTGATCTTTTACATATTTATTTTTTGTATGACCGAGGTACATTGTATGTGTATAAACTTTATTTGCTATGAAATGAATTCTTTAACTTTATATCCTTAATAATCACTTGTTTTTTTTTTTTCTTGGTATTATTTATGAGTCCGTAATGAATGAACAACGGTCCGTTAAAGTCCGTTAGTGATTAATTTGGGTAAGAGGCATATACAATTCTAATACGTGCATACACAGAAAAAAATAAAACGAGTTTAATTATGAAATTGATTATACTAATTAGAATTTCAATTTATTTTCCACACAAATTATTCTAGCTGTATCTTGCCTCATGCCTATCAACGTTAAATATTTAAACAAATTTACGTTAAACCGACTGTAGTATAAAAATTTTAAAAAGGTTATGTTTATAATTGTTCCGATAAAATCGAACGTACGTCAGCAAAAGTTTTTAGGAAGTAACGCGAATAAGTTACGTTAGATGTGAAAATGTATAACCGTATATAATAAAATTTGATGAATTCATTCAACAAGGAATCCATTCAATTCTAGTTAATTTAACTCAAGAAATTCATTCAATTCTAGTTAATTCAATTTGAAGTCAAGGAATTCATTCAATTCTAGTTTATTCAACTTTTGGTCAAGGAATTCATTCAACTCTAGTTAATTCAACTTTTGATCAAGGAATTCATTCAATTCTAGTTAATTCAACATTTGGTCAAGGAATTCATTCAAGTTAATTCATTTTTTGGTCAAGGAATTCATTCAATTCAAGTTAATTCAACTTTTAGACAAGGAATTCATTCAATTCTAGTTAATTCAACTTTTAGTCAAGGAATTAAATTTATTTCGTTTAATTCCGTAAGGAATTATATTTTTTTCGTTTAATTCCCTAGGAATTACATTTTTTCGTTTAATTCCCTGAATTAAGTTTTCAATTCCTAGGGAATTAAAAAAAAAATTTAATTCCTAGGGAATTAAACGAAAAAAATTTAATTCCTTGACTAAAAGTTCAATTAACTATAATTGAATGAATTCCTTGACTAAAAGTTGAATTAACTAGAATTGAATGAATTCCTTGACCAAAAGTTGAATTAACTAGAATTGAATGAATTCCTTGATCAAAAGTTGAATTAAGTGCACAATTGAATGAATTCCTTAGCCAAAAGTTGAATTAACTAGATTTGAATGAATTCCTTGACTTCAAATTGAATTAACTAGTGATGAATGAATTCTTTAGTGAATGAATTCTTTAAATCGAATTCTTAGTGTTTTGGTCAGGGAATTCATTCTATAAATTTGAATTCTTTGAATTCATTCACAGTAATTAATTCCTGCTTATGTTTTATTAATAAATTCATTTCTTGAATTAAATTAATTTTTGGGAATTCATTCCAAAAAGGAATTAATTTTTTAAAGCTCTGTGCTGTTCTCATTTTACTAGTATTTCCTAAAAAAATCTGCTAATTTTAGCAGTTTTTTCTGCAGCATCACTTTTAGCTAATTTTTAGTAACTTTTTCTGCTATTTTTACAGATTTATTTCTATGAATATAATATCAATTAAAACTTAAATTGAAAATAAAAAAAAAATATGATATTGACCAAAAAAGTGTGTGTACGTCACGTTTATATGATAAAAAAAATGTTTTTTTTAATTACCCGTGTAAAAAAGATCAGATTTGACCAGATCTCAGTAGATCTGATTGTACCAGATCTAATTAGATCTCGAAATTGGTGACAAATTTGAGATCTAATTAGATCTGATCAGACCTTGACAGATCTTACTAGCCATATATTATCATATCCAATCTGATTTTGACTTTAAACTAAAACTAAAGAACTTTTAAACCTATAAACTGATCTTCTTACCGAGTTATTCTTCAACCAAAATTTGTTGTACATTATTAGTTTGCTGCCAGCTCCAATGGATAATATCTTATACCAGATCTGGTACTAAATCTGGCAAGATCTGCTCACATCTGGCCATGAAAATCACCAGGTTTTCCAGATCACTTTAGATATGAATAGATCTGGAACCAGATCTGATCAGATCTGGCCATAAAGTCTATCACTTATGCAATATCTGAACATATATGATCAGATCTAGCACCAGGTCTAATTAGACTCAATCATATCTATTTAGATCTAAACAGATCTGATCCTATCTAATCTTTTTTACACGGGAAAAAGTATTAAATGATTAATGTGTTTATTTACTAGATTTGTGCGTAAAAAAGTATGTAAGAACAAAATGCGTAAAAATTCAAAAGAAATGTGTAAATATCTCTAAAATTTCATACATTTAACAGGGCGGTGTTTAAAGTTAAACCACCCAATTTTTTTTTTTTAATAAAACAATAAATTAATTTTTAGTTCATGAAAATGATAAAAAAAAATTCAATAAATTAAAAATGTTAGAAAAATTAACAAATGAAAATTAAATAAAATAAAATGTCATTTCCGCATAATCGCTTATGTCGAAATCCATATTTTTGAGATTTTATGGTATAAAAACAACCCAGTGTAGTAACGGTAATGACCATCATTATTTTTTGGAATACCAGTAGTGACACCGACTTACTTTATGCATTATTTTAAAACATATTATATTGAGTTACTAATAACTAGTTACTTGTTCCATTATTTCAAAATAAAAAATAATGCGTTACCAATAACGACTTATTTTTATCATTATTTCTAACATAAAATATTGTTCTAGATTTTTTTGTAAATTTTTTTAAAATCTATTTACAGACTCAATCTTTTTTCGACACTGATAAGGATATACATATGTATGTAACCACACATTTTTTGATTTTTTGAATGTTGGCGTGTAAGCTGACTTGTGCGCATCAGGTCAATCAAGTTTTTATCTATCAAATATAACATGTCGAGATAGCTCAAATGGTAGAGCTATAGACTGGCAATCTGGAGTCCCTAGGTTCGAGTCCCGCACGAGAAAATTTTATTAAAAAAAATTTTTACAATACAAAAATATTTTTTTTATAGAACTTATTGTTTTTAAAATCTATTTTTAGAAACATTATTTTTGTCAATACTGGTAAGCACATAGGTAACGACATATTTTTTGATTTTTAATATGCTGGTGTGTAACTCATTATTTTTCGCGACATCGCCATACAAATGTAATAAGAAATGTGATAATAAAAGTAATTAGTTACAATTACCAGGTATATAGTTACATAACCACATATCTGGTAATGATTTTCTACACTGGGAATGTTTTGTCACATATGTCAACAATAACTACCAAAAACAATTTCATCCTTATGTTGATATTTCCAGGTAAAAATGTGTTTGTAGAAATGTAGTACGAGTAATTAAAAAAATCAACTTTTTTTATTTTTTTAAAAATTTTTTAATTTTTTCCAATTTAAAAATGTAGGAGTATTTATTACTATTATATTTAAGCTAACAAAAGAATACTAATTTTAAGCATAATGTATTTATTGGTAAACACATAGTCAGCGTTGCCAATTCAGCCATTTTATGGCTAGATTTAGCCATTTTTGAATACGTTTAGCCGGAAAATTATTTAGCCATTAGCCATATGTATTTTAGCCAGTTTTAGGAAATGTTTAACCATTTTTAACCATTTTCCGTTTTTCTGCAAAATATAATTTTTATCTGTAAATTTATAGCAACATTGATGAATTTTGTTCAATCTGCCAAACAAATTTCAAGATACAAATTTCAAGCACTTACTTTGATTTAAAAATTACCGGAATAAAAATAAATGTCTACACCTTGAAAAAGTTCGTTCGAAGAAAAACTATTTTTTTATGCCGTTTTCTTTTCTGAAAAAAGTGTTGCCTTTTTTCTGCCCTTTTTTTAAAAAATGTATTTTTGTGAAAAGAAATAATAAGTAAATATAGGCATATTAGATATAAAATTAAAGGTATTTTAAAGACCTATTTAACTAGCTTCAAAAATGTCCAACAATATTCAACTTATTTAACAAAACACCAAAATATAGAAAAATGTGACATTTTGTTAAATTGCACGAAAATTAGGGAATAATTAGACATATTTTATACACGCTTAGATTGATATCTGAAATACCTTTAATCTGCCCAATGCCCAGTGTAGAAAATCATTACCAGATATGTGGTTATGTAACTACATACTTGGTAATAGTAACTAGTTACTTTTGTTATTACATTTCTTATTACCTTTATATGGCGATGTCGCGAAAAATAATGAGTTATGGTTACACACCAGCATACGAAAAATCAAAAAATATATCGTTACCTATGTGCTTACCAGTACTGACAATAGTAATGAGTCTACAAATAGATTTTCAAAAAAGTAAATTTAAAAAAAAAAAATATTTTATTTAAATAAAATTTGCTGGTGCGGGAATCGAACCTGTGTCTACAGATTGCCAGTCAATAGCTCTACCATCTGAGCTATATCGACATATAATATTTAATAGATAAAAACATAATTGACCTGCTGCACACAAGTAAGCTTACTCGCCAACATACAAAAAATCTAAAAATATGTGGTTACATATATCCTTACCAGTATTTAAAAAATATTGAGTCTAAAAATAGATTTCAAAATATTTTCAAAAAAATCTAGAAAATTATTTTCTATTTGAAATAATGATAAAAATAAGTCATTATCAGTAACACATTATTATATGTTTTAAAATAATGCAAAAGGTAATAATAATGATATGTCATTACCGTTTCTACACTGGGTGGGTACAAGACTATTATTTTTTCGGTGAAAAAATTAAAAAAAATTGTTAATTATTAAAGCTTAAATTACGATTTGAGGCCTTCAAAGTTCGGGTGAAATTTTTCCACATGAAATTTAAACCTTTCAATAACGAACATCAGTCTAAATTAATCCCTTACAGGAAAGCGGCAGGCAGGTAGTAGAAATTAATTTTTGACACGAAAAAAATTACTGTATTTTTTATAAAAATATAGTAAAATGTTTATATAAATTTCAAAGTCAACTGACTAAAAAGTTGGAAAAATTGAACTCAATTTCAAAAATTCAATAAAATCATTTAAAAAGAAGTCTTAAAATTAATTGCTATTGAGAGGTCTAAATAAAATTACAAAAAAAAGTCCGCATTTGAATAAAGAAACTTTTAGAAAATTTTTGGTAATTTATAATTTTGATTTAAATAGCTACTTCGCTTAAATTTTCTATTAAAAGGGGGCGTCCGCTAATGGGAATGGCTATTTTTGGTAGGTTTCTTCTTAAAAAATTGTTAGACATTTTTTAGATTTATTTTAGCCATCTTTTAGCCATTTTTCCCAGAAATTTAGCCATTTTTGCTAACCAAGTTCTGGTAACACTGCACAAAGTGTCTAAAAATACTTTGTGTGTGTAATAAATATTGTGTATCGAAATGTGTATAAAAAATTTTACGAATTTTTTTTATATTTACCGAAAATACATTTTTTATAGCAGTAAATTTACAGAAATTTTTTAGAGTGCGTATTTTTTAAAATAGTCCCCTAATTGGATACAAATGGTTATCTGTTACTCTTTCTGAAAATGTACATAGATAAAATAAAAGTAATTTTCACACACTAAGCATCTTTAGTTTTTCGTTTGTTTCATTTTATTCTAATTCTTAGATTTTCTTTTATTTTCCTGACATTTGTATGCAATTAAAATATCTTTTGTGTAAATATGTATGGCTGTGTAACGACAAAGTAGTAAGTAAGTAGAAGGTTAGAGAGTATTACACTAACTAGCACTTTAACAGTATGTTAAATTACTGTGTGTAAGACAGTAAGTAATTTTTAAGTAAATTAATTTGATAGAGATAAAGATGCAAAAGTAAAATTGTAAGATCCTTATATACAAACAGAAAAAATAATGACAAAAGATTTAAATGAACAGAAAAGGAAATATAATACAAATAATACTAAGTTGTCTGGTTTTAACCAGAGGTGGGCACGTGAGTCAATTTTGACTCACACTCACTCACGCTCACGAAAGAAAAATTTCACAATCAATTTTACATTTACGTACATTACGTACAATTTTTTTCTATTCACACTCACTCACGTTCACGTGAGTAATTTCAGATTTCACTCAAACTCACGCGTGATCACGCATGATACTAGTGCATCACGTAAATTCACGAAATAAAATCTTACCGTAAAAAAACAAAATGCAAAAATTGAGGAAAATTGTGAATGTTTAAATAAAAATTGCTATGAATATATAATTTTGCCATTTATCTTTTATTTCAAAACCCCGAAAATATAAAATGGGCAAAAATATTAAGGGAAATATTTACTAAAAGCCCAAAAAAAATTAAATGAAACTCACGCAAAAATTTGGCTAACGCACACTCATTCACGAGCAAATTGTTTCGACTCACACTCACTCACGTGAGTAAATAAGGGTTTCATTAACGCTCACGCGTGATAAAGTGTGATTCACGTGAATCACATAAAATTCCGCTCAAGTGCCCATCTCTAGTTTTACCAGAGAACAGGAAATCTAGTTTTAAATGAATTAAAATAAGAATTGTGTATTATTTTTTATAGCAAATTTTATTTGTAATTTAATTAAATTTAAATGAAATTCTTATCATGTTGAAATATATACGTATATGATGAGTTGTTTTTCAATCAAACTCTGACTTATACATAGTTTGTATTGAATGTATCAAAAAACATCCAAAATCATATTACCTATATATCACAAACTTTTTTATTCTCTTTTGTCACTTATTAGTGCTCTCAAATGAAAATATTCAAAATTAAGAAATCACAGTTTAAATTGTATTAAGTTACCGACATTATTTGAAGTAAGTTTAGGGACTAATCAATGATTTCTTTGTCAATGATTAAGTTAAAATAATTATTGGAGATAAGGTAAAAGCCCTAAGTTCTATTGATTCTGTTTTGTTTCAAGTACAGTTAAAATTTTTTGAATATTTTTTTTTAAATTTGTTCTATTTTTTAAAATGTTTTTAAGCAAAACTTCGGCGTTATATGTATTTAATTAAAAGAAAATCAATTAGGCTATAAACACCATAAATGTTATTGCAAACTGTTTAGAACAACAAGTGAAAAACAAATGTCGTAGTCAATAGCCCACAGAAATATCTGTCGATTGTGATCCACTCAAAATTTATACAACTATTCAATTCAAATCTATAAATGAAAATGTTAGTGACTGCTAGCGCAAAATAGGCAAATTTTGACAAGTTTGCCCCTTCGTCGCACTTTTTACAAAAATTAAAAAAGTTGTTTCATGTTCCTTCAATATCTCATAGGATAATGCTTATTCCAAATATGATTTCGAATACAAAAATTGAAAATAATCCGTCATATATATGAGTTCTTCACTTGCCAAATCGATTAACTCCATAAATAAAAATGAATGAGTATCAATGGTAGCATTCGGCAGAGAAACCTTAAACTGATACCGCCCAGGAAAATTTTTTACAATCGGTAGCCAATCACACCCATTCTACAACTGGTTCCACTGCAACTGATTCCATGGAACTGGTTCCGGAACCAGTTCCTGGGATCCTATATGGAAGGTGTGGGTGACGTAGAATCAGTTCCAGAACTAGTTCCAGCACAGATTCTAGAGCAACCGGTTACACTTTGGAGCCATAGAAGGGGTTGCTTTTGGGACAATTTCAAATAAAAAGAATCGGTGTTAGAATCGACAGTAGAAGGGGTTGTGAATGAAAAGTAGCTATTGCACAACCGATTCTTTGGAACAGAAAATTTTCCTGGGCGGTGACTTGTAGCGCCTTGCGATTACTTACTCTGCTGAAAGATGTTTTCTTTGTTTTGTTTTTAAATACATTTTTTCTATATTATCCTATGATTTTTAAATTTTTTCTTTTTGAATTATATTTGTATGTTTTTATTTGTCATTTATACAAAACAAAAAATTTTTTAAATCAACAACAACAAATGTAACACTACCCAGGAAAATTTTTTACAATCGGTTGCCAAATAGACCAATTCTGCAACTGGTTCCACTGCAACCGATTCCATGGAACTCGTTCCGGAACCAGTTCCAGGGATCTCATATGGAAGGTATGACGGTCGTAGAATGAATTCTAGAACTAGTTCCAGAACTGATTCTAGGGCAACCGGTTCCACTTTGAAGCTATAGAAGTGGTTGCTTTTAGGACAATTTCAAACAAAAATAATCGGTGTTGGAATTGACAGTAGAAGGGGTTGTAGAGGAAGAGCACCTATTGTGCAACCGATTCTTTGGAACAGAAAATTTTCCTGGGTATTATATCAAAAGTAGCAAACATTTTTTACGCTATCAAAATATGACAGCGCTACCTGAGCGCTCAGACTGAGCGGTTAGTGATCAGGTCGTTTAGCAGATAGTTGCACAACTGTTGTAGAACTGTTGACTTTCAAATTCTGAGAAAATAGTATATATACCCAGTCAGAAATCGCCAGTGGTACAAAAAATCAAGCACTGGCATACCACTGGGTAACCATGGTATTAAAAATAAATTACTGGCAGAACACTCATTTGGGACGCTTTGCCAGCGTTTGCGAAAAGCGTTTTACCAGTATTTTTTTTACAAAAATTTCGGTGGTTTATAAAAAACCACTGGCAAAGAATTGGCTTAGAGTGACATGCCAAGGTTTGCAACCAGTGGTTATCCAGTGCTACCTAGCCAATGCTACCAGGCGTACAAAACCCAATTCACTGGAAAACCAATGATTTTATAAAAATGCTGACGCTTCGTTAAAAAATGTTTGTAGTCGGAAGGTTCCGAGTTCAAATCCGTTTGCAAGCAAAAAAATTTTATGGGATTTTTTTTAATTTAAAATTTTTTTTGTTTTATAAAATCAATTTTTTTGTTTGTGGGAAAGCTCCTTCAAGACCAACTTTTTTTTTGCCCTCCAAACACTGGCATACTAGTTACTAAAAATTGTTTGCCAGTACTAGGATTTTGGCACAGCCAGTAGTTGTCCAGCTATTATCACTCATTTATGTGTTTAGCCATTAAATATTATATGTCTCGTTAGCTTAGTGGGTAGAGCAATCGTCTGCCAATCTGACGGCCTGGGTTCAAATCACGGCAGGGTCAAAAAAATACATAAGAACTTTTTTTTAATTTTATGTTTGAAAATTTATTTCCAGGCCACCTATTTATTAGTTTTGCCAGCGTTTTGCCAACGTTTAAAAATTTTGTTCCTCCAGTGCTTTTCCGGCGCTTTTTGAACAGCCGGTACTTTTGTCTAATGATGTTATCATTTTGGGAATGGGAAAGCACTTTTTGCCAATACTTGTACCACCTGTTAAAGTGCTTTGCCACCGCTTTCCCGTTTGTATTTTTCTGACTGGGTAGTTTTTTAAAATTCCTTTTAAATTATAAATTTTGTCATTTAACAGTGTTAAAATTTATAATCAGAGAAATTTGTTTTGAATACTATACAGTTAGGATTCAACAAAGGGCTTTGCAACTAAAAGTTTATAAAATTCATAAATAAATTCATAAATACAATATATGCGAAATTTAATTAAAAGATTTCTTAAAAAAGATTTGCACTAAAACAACTAAATATTTTTTGTACAAAGGGACAATTTATTTGTGGAATATGTTATATTAAAAACTTTAATCAGATTTCTATAGTATTTTGTTTTGGTATTATTGGCCTTTTAAGTTAAATTTACTGAAACTCTTAAGAATGTTTTAGGGTAAATAGTTTACAAAATCTTGGGAATTTTTGGTAATTGTGTTGATTTGGGATAAATATATAGTCAATTCCTAGAAACTTTTAACATCGTTGGTATTTTTTTAATTTATCAGTTATTTCTTATAACATATACAGTAGAGTGTCCCTTAAAAATATATTGGCCATTACACCCCCTAGTTTTAATGGAAATGGTCCAGAATGGAAGAAATAGATTTTGTTTTTTTGGAAAACGTTAACCCGTGCCTAAAGTTGGACGAAAATCGCCCATTTTGAAAAAAAGAGTATTACTATTAAAAATTCCCAAAATTCGAAATTTCTAAAAAATTATTTTTTATTCCATTTTTTCATTTAATATAGTCAAAATGATTCAGACATGGAATTTTGACTTCATCCAATAGCTTAACCCACTTTAGCCTGAAATCCAAAATGGCCCACGAATTTGATAAAAATGCAAAAACGTGTTTTTTTTTTTAAAATTAATTTTAAAGATTTTTTAAAATGCCTTATTTGGAGATGTCGATTGCTATTTGTACCACATAATAGTTGATATTAAAGGAAAAAAAAATTGGAAAAATAATAATTCGAGTTTGTGTTTGGAGCACTACTTTCCAGGACATTTTACAAAAATTGCTCATTTTGTCAAAAATTAACCAAATTTGAAAGTTTTCATAAAATTTTACACAGTAATTTTCCTTACAGTTGTTTAAAAAATCGTTAACCCTTAGTGGCCTGGGGTCAGAAATGACCCATGAAAGTTAATATTAATTATGACTACGAGATTGTAAAGCCATTAAATTGATAAAAAAAAATCTCAACTCGATAAAAATCATTATTTTATGTGACGTGATCCATATAGGGTTAATTTTTATACTTTTGGCCAAAAACGCCGCACTAGGAAATATACAGATTAAAAAATTTCATAATTTTCTATAAAATATCATTTTAAATGAATCAAAATTTTTTTTTCCACTTGATAGAAATTATTATTTTGAGTAACTTGATCCGTATAGGGTTGATGTTTTCACTTTTCGGCAAAAAAAAGCCCACCTGGAAATTTTCAGTATAACGTCTTTCCAAATAGAAAGCAATAAATGCATAAGAAACAAAAGCTTTTAATTAGAATCTAAGTAATACGATTACAAAACTAAAATTGCTATTAACATACGGACACTTTTGACCCCACCTTTTTAACCCTTAAAAATAAGATTGGGGCTATAGAGAATTGCGCTTGTTCGTCAGTTTTGTACCCTCTATCGCATATCCCAATTTAATAAAAATTTGCTAAATGTTATGCTGTAAATTTCCTAGTGGGTCTCTTTTTTGTGGAAAGAGAGAACATTAACCCTATATGGATCAAGTTACTCAAAATAGTACTTTTTATCATGTGGAAACAAATTTTTTTTATTCATTCAAAGTGATATTTTTCCGAAAATTATGAAAGCTGTTATTCTGTAAATTTCCTAGTGGGGCGTTTTTGGCCAAAAGTATAAAAATTAACCGCATATGGATCACGTTACATAAAATAATTATTTTTATCCAGTTGAGATTTTTTTATCAATTTAATGGCTTTACAATCTCGTAGTTATAATTAATATTAAGTTGCATGGGTCTTTTCTGACCCCAGTTCGCTAAGGGTTAACGATTTTTTAAACAAATGTAAATATAATTATAGTCTTACCAAACTTAAGTGATACTTTTCCGAAATCTATGTAAAGTTTGATGAAAAAATTCAAATTTTGATAAATTTTTGACAAAATAAGCAATTTTTGTAAAATGTCCTGGAAAGCAGTCGCTCCAAACACAAACTCGAATTATCATTTTTCCCATTTATTTTGCTTCTTTAATATCAACTATTATGTGGTACAAATAGCAATTGACATCTCCAAATTAGGCATTTTAAAAAATCTTTAAAATTAATTTAAAAAAACACGTTTTTTCATATTTATCAAATTCGTGGGTCATTTTGGATTCCAGGCTAAAGTGGGTTAATGATTTCCGATGAATTCAAAATTCCTTGTCTGAATCATTTTGACTACATTAGTTGAATAAATGGAATAAAAAATAATTTTTTCGAAATTTCGAATTTTGGGAATTTTTAATAGTAATATGTACACTTTTTTTTCCAAAATGGGACTTTCGTTCAACATTAGGCACGGGTTAACGTTTTCCAAAAAAAAAAAATAAAAATAGATTTTTTCCATTTGCGACCATTTCCAATAAAACTGGGGGTGTAATGAACGAAAATCGATAAATCGCTATTTTAAGGGACAGTCTAATATACAGATTGGAAATAGTAAATGATAACAATCATTACTAACACTATATACAATCAACTTGCAAAAACTAGGGGTTGCAAGCTTTTCCGTTCAGTAGTTATAAACATTCAAAGTTGAAAAATGTAAAAAATGGCTTTCGCTCTTTTAAGACGTATGTGAAAATTACTCACAATACTTGTAGAAAATAAATATTTTAATTGTAATTGGTATGCTATCAAGTATGTTTTTGAAAGTTGTGTTTCGAAAGTTTGGAAGTTGTGACAATACTTTTTTCAAATTTCCAAATCTTTGCAATTTTTTGCCCAGGAAATTTACGACGCATCATGTAATAAAAAATGAGCACATATTTTGATACTTGTGGAAAATGCACATAGCTTGAGGTATATCATGATAAAGTGCCCGAAATGTGAAAGTCTTCAAAAACCCACATTATCCCGAAGAACACTAATAATATTACATCTTATGGGTCGGTATATTGCGAGATCATACAATTTTTCCATTTCACATAATAAAATCGGTGAAACACTTTGCAATTTTAAAATGAAAAAAATTTAATAGACTTCTTGAAAAATTGGTAAATTTATGATTTTTTTTTAATGATTTTGTTACTGACGGTATTTTTATATTAGTTAAGTGCATTAAATGGATGATGATAAATTTCGTGCATAAATTTTGGACAAAAGTAAGTATACGATATAAACGTGGTGGATTTAAGGGGGTAAATACTGTAACAACAGCATTTTAAAGAGCATATTTGAACGGTTGTTAAAAATTTAAATAACAATATTTTTATAATTTTATTTTTCTATTTAAAATATACGATTTTTTAGTATTTTGGAAAATTCTTAGTTTTAAATTTTACCAACCAAAATCTACAGGATTGCCACTTCGTTAATGGCCTTTTTTACAAAAAGAAAAACGGAAGCCACTGTGCATTCATTAATTAATTATCGGAAAATAAAAATGTAAAGTGATTCTGAATTTCAGATAAATTCTGTAGTCCTTATCGTGGCTCGATTTTAATTTTTTTTCAACAAAGTTGCCACACAAACTTAAAAATTCCAAAATAATGCAAGAAAAAACCCCTTTGCTCGGGGATATAAAATTTATTTGACTAAAATTCAAAAAAAGGGCCACGATAGGGACTAGAGTTTTATATTGCCTGTGAAAGAAAAAACCCGGATCGAAATCGGTTGCAGCCAAGACGGCTGGGTTGTACAGTGGCAGAATAGGTCTAGCTGAGTGTATTAAAAAACCGGTTTGAAAAGTTGCAATATACCCTCAAATTTTCGAGATAACGGTAAAAGAGTATTTTTTGTGACTAGCGCATTTATACATTTGTAACTCAATCATTTTTTAACCGATTTTGAATTTTTAAACAATAATTAAAAGAAAATTAGCTGTATTTCCTTTCTTTATATTACACTCCATGACCATCAGTTCTATATATTTCGGGCATGCTGATTACAATGGCGTACTTTATTTTCCGATCAATGGTACAGATTTTTTGCTAAATGTCTTTAAAGTTTGGCGGTTTTCCATTTAGTTTTTTATATACAAAAATTTCCAAATGCAATCAATATAAATTTTTTGTGGTGAAATGTAGGCACAGGACCTGTATTGATATTTAGGCTTAAAATTTGATGCATAAAACTTGATATTAAAACCACTGGATTTTTATGGTTTTTTAAGGTTTTAGCCAATTGAATCGCTGAAAGCAAAATCGGCCTTAAAAATGCTATGGCTTAGTAAAGAAGCAATTAAAACGAAAATATATTTAATTCCTTTAATGTGAAAGGAAAATATTTTAACAAAAATAATGTATTAATCTATAGCGGCCTATACGTACGTTAAAATCGCGACTTTTCAAACATTTTATATGGCTGCATAGCTTTCCAAGTTGTCCAACTTTTAGTATAATATGGGGTCACCTCTTACAACTGTTCTTGCAAAATTTCAAGCAAAACCATTTCCATTTGCAAAAGTTATCGCTATAAATAATTTTTTTACTGAGGTTAGTATCGTACTAAAGACACTTTAACTTTAGTAAATTAATATGTCTTTAGTATGAGTAAAAAATGTATCAACCTTTTTGAAATAACAAATAAAATCTAATATGACAATATCATATTAGAATTTGGACTTGAGGTAAAACAATATTCTAACTAAATATTTCAGCTTTTAATGCAAAGATTAAAATAATTGTTGAACAAAAGCATACCATGGCTAAGTCTGATTCAAAATATTTATTTTGTTTTGTGATAAATCTCTTTGGTTTTACAAATGTTATTGACAACGTACACACAAACATTCCTTGGGAGTACTTTTTAGGAAAGAAGTTAGAAAATAAATGTCGGGCCACGATAAGGACTAGTCAATTTATTTTGGCATAAAAAAACGTCTTACATATTTATCTTCAAACAGTTAGTGAAAGGTCCACAGTGGCAGCTGATGTTTCCTTTTTAGAAAAACCATTAATGAAGTGGCAACCCTGGTAATTATGTTTTTCTAAATATAAAAGTTATAGCTTTTTGTTTAATACTAAAATAAGGTGATTAAAAAATAAATAAATTTTAAAAATATTGTTATGGAAATTTTTCACAACCACTCAAATATTCCCCTTGTGCTGTTCTTACTATATGTAACCCCCTAATATAATCAGCGCAAAATTTGAAGCACGGTAACGCTTTTTTCCGTTACCGCGATGAAGAACGCCATTAACGTAATACCAAACAATTTTTTTTTTATCAATATTTCTATTATACAAATAACACCCGCTTTAAAAAACATAGAAAATTCTTTACACCTCCTTAATAAAAAATAACACTTCCCACTTTATTCCTTTAACCATCCACTTAATGAAAAATTGTGTTTCCATAGGAATTTCTTTAATATGACAACTTAATATAAAAAAAATGTATAATACTTAAAAAATAATAATAAAAAATGTTATTAAAGTTTTTTTATGCAGGACATAAAGTAGGAATTTGTTAGAACTTAACAATAGGAGAAAAAGTATGTGAAAATCTCTTATACATACTACACTGCGTATCATAACTATAGCCGCACCTATAAAACAGCTGATACATAAGGTTCTAAATAATTTAGACCTACAGGAGAACTTGTAAAAAAACCGAAATCTAAAATACATATATTTCCACAAAAAAACAAATTTCTGTAACCTAGATCTAATTTAAGTCGACATTTTTATATTTACTAGTGTTGCAAAACTATACACAGAGAGAGTTTTCAGTAAACTGATGAAGTTCTCTTCAAAAAGTAAATGAAAAATTTTTTAAATTTTATGAGAAAGCTTCATATATTTTATGAGAAAGCTTCATATATTTTATGAATCTAATTTTAATGAAACTTTTTCGCAACATTTTATAAAAAATTCCATTAGTTCAATGAAAAGTTTCAATGGACGAGCTTCAGTTAAATTTATTGGTTTTATGCAAAAATTCACTAATATCATGCAGATAATTCTTCCGATGTAGCCGCGATTTCAGCAAAATAGATTTTAAAATTAAAAACATTGAGTAAAAAATTAAACAAAATAATTCAATGTTAGATACATCCTATCTGATTTTTAACAATACCAAAAAGTCCATTTAACATACACCATTGTCCACTGTGCACCAGTTTTGTTACCATGTGTTGATATGTTAAAATCGTGTAAGAAAAATTTATGCATTTTGTTGAGAAGAAACGTTCGCAAAAACTGATATTTCAACCTGGCAACGCATCAGGTCTTACTCAGGTATGCTTTTAAACTGGAAATACTAAAGCTATAGAACGACCCATATACAATATTTTCCAAATAAGAGTTGAATCTAGAATACCAACGGAATTTTATTGTGTAAATTTTTATAGAAAATCGATAGTATCAAAGAGATTTTGATCTTAAAAGAGCGGAAATTCGTGTTTGATAGCCAAGAAATGAAAAAGTAGTAATTAAATAGACTTTAGACAGATAGATAGACAGATAAACATTAAATTATTTGACTTAATTTTTTACGCAAATATTTTTAACTTTAAATTCAATTTTTAGAAAGTGCAGTTACAGTTATGCTACTAAAGCCCCGTTTAGATTATCACACAAGTGTGTTATACATGTCAGAAATGTGTTGTATAACGAAAATGTATAATAGTGTTAACACTGTTCGTTACACACATGTCAAAATTGGTGCACACATTTTAAAATACGGTCACACTTTTTTGGCAAGATTTATTTTTTGAAATACTTCATAAAGTTACTACTTGTCTCAACACAAGTGTTGTGTTATTCACAAATAAATGCTAAGCAAAGATTAAAAACAACTATTGGTGAAAAAAGTAATAATAGAAGAAAAAATTACTGTTTTAATTTATTTGTTGTGTGTGTCGATAACAGTCTGAACACTGAAAAGATTTTCTTTTATACTTTTTTGACAACCAGACAATTTTGTCATACTTGTGTGAAGAAAAGTATAAGCACTTGTGTGATAATGTGAACGGGGCTTAAATATATAAATGGTAATTTAAATTAGAACTAGGTTACAGGAATTTATTTTTTTGTGAAAATATATATGTTTTAGATTTTTCTTTTATTTATAATGTCTTCTACAGATCTTAATTAATAAGAACCTCATGTATCAGCTGTTTTATATGTGCGGCTATAGTAATGATACGCAGTGTATTTTATTTGATAAAGACTTATTAAATACAATAATCACGCACTAGCTGACAATTGTCATAAAGCTGAGTAAAAAATATATACTGCTATAGGAGGATTACTGTCCACGCTTGACTGTTATATATATGAAAAATGAAATTCCTAAAGAAATTTTTATTCATAAAGAAAATTTATAACTTAAAAAGTTATCTCCAAATGTTAAAAGTCACATTTTTTAATATTTATTGAAACCAGTACTATGCATCATACAGCAAAGCCTCTAAATGCATGTCGAAAATGGTGATTAAATGTAACCCGGAATTTCAATAGTTTCAAAATTCAAAAATTTTGGAAATTATGACTGAATGTCCAGTTAAAATTTAGCCGACAGTTAAATTAGAATTTTATAAAGGACACTTCAAATGTGTCAGTTAAAGTCCCAGCTAACTGGACATTCTGTAATCGGGCCTTAATGGACACAACCGCTTAACACATGTTTTGCTAAATTAACGACAATTTTATATCAACAAGATATCACTTTTCCAATTTTTGCCTTCTTTAATAAAAAATGTGCAATATTGCATAGTATTTAATATACATATAGAGTTTTTGCGGTTAAAACAGCGAGTTTTGTGCCACTTCTCCTTATCCTACCCAATGCTTTCAAAAATATAATTTAGCCATACAATAATAATATATTTTTGTAGTTAAATAAAAACGTGTCGCGATTTTAAGAACTTTTTTCATATGAATTCATCATACTTGGGAATTTTTTGTTACCACCGAATTTGTTATTACCATTTTTTGAAATTACCCAGGTAGAAAAATACAAACGGCACAATGTCGGCCCGGTATTGGAGACGGTAGTACATGTACTGGCAATGCGTCGGACTTTCACTGTACTGGCATGTTGTCGAAATGATAACACCAATAAACGCCTGGCCGTAGATATTTCCCAACGTTGGCGCAGGCTTGTTATTTTATTTTTTTGGTATAATCCTAGTAAATTTAATAACAAATTTAGTAGTTTGCTAGAACTTTAGTGCCATTTTAGTGAACATCATATATTTTTAACATATTCTTTCGAAACTTCACAAGCAAATAATGAATTTGTCTCTTTGGCATAAATAATTGTGTAATAGATGCAAAAATACATAAAATTTATAAAATTGTTAATTTTAATAAATTAATAAAAGCTCGTTTATTTTCAGACAACAGTACTGGCAAAGCACGTTTTAAGTAGCACCGGCAGTTCGTACTGTACAATTTTTGTTGCAACGCGGCAATTTCTACCTGGGTAATGACAATGGAAAAATCTTTGCTAATGGTAACTAAATCACACTAATTGCAGTTGATTTAAAAAGCATTTGTTTACAACAATTCCAGCAAATAGAGAAGTATTAATGGGAAATGATTGGAAGTGGAATAATTAACAATGGAAGGGAGGAGAAATTTTGTGTGTGCCAATTTGTAGTATCAAGTAATACAGGAAAAAATTCAACCACGGGATTTAACCTATTTTTAAAAACAGGCTGTGCTTATATTTTAACAGATAATAAATTTTGTACATTTTTCTCTTTTTGCTTCGTTTTACAAAATGGCCAGTATTTCGAATTGTAGTTAATATCTACCCTAGTAAAAATAATTTTTATATAATCATTTATGATTTTATACAATAATGTCTCGTCGAGTATTGTAAAGTATATATTTTTATATAAAAATTTTAAAGGATATTTTGTTATATAAAATTATATTAACCAGATCCCCCATTTTCCGGATTAATATATTATTATATCCGAAAAATTGTGGATCTGGTTCAAATGATTTTATATAACTAAATAAATTTTGATACAATCAGATAAAATTATACTTGGTGTTACATATGACAATACTGAACGATATATAATTCTATAAAATCGTAAATGGTTACGTAAAAAAATTTTTACTTTACATTAAATGGGGACATGGTGCGCCCATTTTTTTGACGACTATTTTTTTTTTTTTTCAAATGCTCACGCAACGGAAATAATCAATTAATAAGTCCAATCAACTCATTATTCCCATGTATGGAATCCATATATTCGTTTTTTTCGTTACAAACCAACAAAAATTATTTGTTTACTACGTGCTTGGCATACATGTGTGTATGAATTTTTGCTAGCGTATGAGTGAATGTAGGATATATGCAACATTTAACAAACACATACATTCACATATTTTAACCACTCAAATAGTCATATAATACCACTTAAACTAAAATAAATTCGTAGTAGCATATGTGCATTAAATCATACTTTTATATAAATACACTTACAAATACAAGTCGACAAAAAGGGACTAATGATTTTTTATATTTATGGTCGAAATAAAAACATGTTGGAAAACTGAAACACAGAAGAAAAAGTAGTGAAAAATATTTAAACGATTTTGTATGAATTTTCCACTACAAAATAGAAACAGGTCATTGCGAAACCATTTGAATGCATCCGTCATGCGATTTATCAATTATGGCTTAAGATTCTGTAAAAAAAACTTTAAATGATAGCGACAACTAAATAGAAACAGTAGGGGATTCAAAATGCAAGTCGTTATAATTTTCCAGCTTCTCGACTATAGAAAAAACAAAATTACTTTGCATAGCACAGTAAAACGGAAAGACAAAAACTACATCCAAAGATGCAAATCTTGAACGCCGTCTTCAAAGAAAAGTCAATGGCTATTGCTGGATGGTTAGAGCAGACACATCATATGGGATAGGTATTGATGACTTTATATGAGCTATAAAAGTAATTAATATAGGGTAATATCGTGTACTTTGGATTTTTAAAATTCGGTGTCAATATCTCTAAGATTAGAATAGATAAGAAAATTCCTTAAATGCAGAAATATTATTGTTAGAATTGTTATCCCAGAAAAAAAAAAAAAATGGAGCAAAAAGAAGTATTTAAAACACTGCTACTATTGAATAAGAAGTTGTTCTAATTTGATAGGGATGTTATTTTTCACTTCCTTTTATTTTAACTTAAAAAAAATCATCATGTTGGCATTTCAAGCCGACGCTTGTTATACATGATAGACGACTTTTAGTAGTCTAGTTCAGTAAAATGTTATCTTTTTTCTTTTATTTTTTTATTAACAAAATTGTACAACAATATTGGAAAATAAATCAAATTGTTTTTCAAATAGAATTGCTTTTTATAAAAAAATATTAACACACTCATGGAAATAAAGCTGTATAACTAGATTTCCTTCATTCTTTTTTCGGAGTGGTGAATATCGGAGTCTCGATATTTCGATGCAGGGGTAAACCTAACTTTACATAAGAAATACTTTGATACATTTGAGTGGGTACAAAATTCGGATCAAAATGTTTAAACTATATCTTAATCAATACATCAATATATAATACGAAAAGTCGCAAAATATTGTTTTTGTATGGGTAGCGAAATTGGAGATCTAACTTTATTCACACAAGGTTTTTTAAATTGTGCTGTTTTCTTAACTTTAAACGCGTTTTTCTTATGATGAGTTGAGAATAGGCTGCCACTGTCCAGTAGGGTGTCCTTTGAAACAGATTTGTCATTACACCCCTTAGTTTTATTGGAAATGGTCCCAAATGTAAAAAATCGATTAATCAATTAACGTTTATTTTAGTTTTTTCAGTAACGAGTGTTCAATAAACAATAGACAAACTATGACTTGTAAAACATATGAATTATATAAATTAGAATTCAAAAGTACGCAGTAGAATTTTGTTTTGAGAAGGGTTGCCATTAAACACAAAAATCCATATTGTGTTGCAATATTTTCAACAAAAACGTTAACCCGTGAAGAAAGTTGGACGAAAATGGCCCATTTTGGATAAAAAAGTGTAATATTTACTGTTAAAAATTCCCAAAATTCGAAATTTTGAAAAAAATTATTTTTTATTTCAGTTATTCATTTAATATATTAAAACTGATTCAGACATGGAATTTTGACTTCAACGGATATCATTAACCCACTTTAGCCTGGAATCCAAAATGACCCACAAATTTGATAAAAATGCAAAATAGTGTTTTTTAAAATTAATTTTAAAGATTTTTGGAATGCCCAATTTGCAGATGTCGATTGCCATTTGTACCATATAATAGTTGATATTTAAAAAAAAAAAAAAAATAAATAAATTGGAAAAATGATAATTCGAGTTTGTGTTTGGAGGGACTGTTTTTCAGGACATTTTACAAAAATTGCTTATTTTGTCAAAAATTTAACAAAATTTTAAAGTTTTCAACAAATTTTACATAGTTTTCGGAAAAATATCACTTAAATTTAGTTAGACTATAATTATCTTTACATCTGCTTAAAAAGTCTTTAATCCTTAGTGGCCTGGGCCCATGAAACTTAATATTAATTATGACTACGAGATTGTAAAGCCATCACATTAATAAAAAAAATCTCAACTGGATAAAAATAATTATTTTATGTAACATGATCCATATTGGGTTAATTTTTATACTTTTGGCCAAAAACGACCCACTATGAAATTTACAGAATAACACCCTTCATAATTTTCGGAAAAATATCACTTAAAATGAGTAAAAACAAAATTCCACTTCATAAAAATTATTATTTTGAGTAACTGGATCCATATAGGGTTAATGTACTCACTTTTCACAAAAAAATATCCACTAGGAAATTAACAGGATAACATTTATCAGAATTTTATTAAATTGGGACATGCAATAGAGGGTACAAAACTAACGAACAAGCGCAATTCTCTATAGTCCCAATCTAATTTTTAAGAGCTAAAAAGGTGGGGTGAAAAATGTCCATATGTTAATAGGAATTTTAGTTTTGTAATCGCGCCAGATTATAATTAAAAGCTTTGTTTATTATGCATTTTATTTTTTGCCGAAAAGTGAAAACATTAAACCCTGTATGGATCAAAATAATTTTTATCAAGTGGAAAAAAGACTTTTTTTTATCCACTTGAAGTAATATTTTTCCGAAAAATATGAAATGTGTTATTCTGTAAATTTCCTAGTGGGTCGTTTTTGAACAAAAGTATAAAAATTAACTCCATATGGATCATGTTACATAAAACAATTATTTTTATCCAGTTGAAATTTTTTTTTATCAATTTGATGGCTTTACAATCTTGTAGTCATAATTAATATTAGATTTCATGGGTCTTTTCTGACCCCGGGACACTAAGGGTTAAATATTCTTTAAACAGATGTAAAGATAATTATAGTCTAACTAAATTTAAGTGATATTTTCCGAAAAGTAGGTAAATATTGATGAAAACATTAAAATTTTGTCAAAATAAGCAATTTTTGTAAAATATCCTGGAAAGCTCCACACACAAACTCGAGTTACCATTTTTACAATTTATTTTTTTGTCTTTAATATCAACTATTATGTGGTACTAATGGCAATCGATATCTTCAAATTGGGCATTTTAAAAAATCTTTAAAATTAATTTAAGAAAAAACACGATTTTGCATTTTTATCAAATTTGTCATTTGGATTCCGGACTAAAGTGGGTTAATGATATGCTATGAAGTTAAAATTCAATATCTGAATCATATGAAGTTTTTTCATTAATTTTAAGATAAACATTATGAAAGTTCCATGTGTTTAATGAATTAAATTCATTACTTTTATGAAATAATTTCAAGAAAAAATTTTCGAATTATTTTTCGATTTTTTTTAAATGCAAATAAAAATTGAGGCTGATGAAACAGAAGTTTACAATTTTTGCTGATTTTTGCAGGATAGTCCGCTATTTGCATTCAACTAAATTTAGCTTAAAAATAACAAAAATTTTGTGGATATATGAGTTTATTTTTTCTATTTTTAGTTTAATAAAATTTTGCAAAATTTTCTGATTTTACAGATTTATTTCTATAAGTGTAGTTAATTTATAATAATTTGTTTTCTTGAGTTTCAATATTATATTCATAGTTTTAATGTTCTTATCCACTTCAAAATGAGAACTAAAGAAATATAACGCAATAATTTGGTTTCAGTTTCTGTTTTATGCCGCAACGCTCCCACCGAAACGAAAACGATACAGAAACGAAACGGTGACGAACAACAACGTTTTTCAGTTTTAGTTTTCGGCGCCGATTACGGTGTATGCGGAAAACCGCCTTAAGGCGGGTCAATCGATTTCAATACGTGTTTTTCTCTTGTAGTCAATAAAAAACTCTAGTCCTTATTATGTGTCTTTTTTTTAATCTTAGCCAAATAAATTTTATATCCCAAGCAAATGATTTTTTCCTGCCTTTTTGGAATTCTAAAATTTGTGTGACAACTTTGTTGAAAAAAAATCTAAAAATAGAAAAATAAAACTCGGCCCACGATAAGGACTAAATAATAGTTCCAGCAGTACCCTACAGGGAAAGGGACCAGTCCAAAGTGACACTCAGGACTGGCCTTTTTGTTTGAAAGAAACACGTCACTTTAACATGGCGTTGTTATTGAAAATGACCAATTGCCACAGTTTAGACACTTTGTGACAGTAAGGTGGTGTGTCTAAAAATAGATTTTCAAATAAATTAATAAAAAATTAAGAATTAAACGTAAGCTACTTGGCGTCGAAGTAGGGCTCGATAACACAACCTTCTGCTTGTGATGCAAACGCTCTACCGTTTGAGCTAATGGCTCATATGAATAAAAAATAGATATTACTAATAGGGGCAAATACAGGGTTTTTTAATCAATTACTTCACAAATCTAGTCTGCTTGGGAGTAGACTAGAAATTTATTTTTTTAATTTTCGTTTACATTTCATTCTACCAGCCAAAGTAATTACTTCGAAGTAATTGCTAAGTTTTATTCATATGACCCAATGTTGCTTGTGCATGATGCCTCGCTGATGGTAAAGTTATATGTTTTTCGTTTCTGTTCAAAATAAAAAAAGAAAAAGAAAAAACAAACACTACAAGCAAATAAAAAGAATGGAAAAGAAAAGAAAACAACATTAACACACACATAAATATAGTGGAAGTGCCTTGAATATGCCCCCGATTGACAGGTCATGGGATAGATCTTTAATAGCAGGTGACACATTTTTTGCGTTGGCCATAATTAAATAAAAAAATCAATTAAAAATTAGAAAATTACCTCAAAAACTCTAATAATATAAATAAAAATTTTAAAAAATTGCCATTATATTAAAAAGAAAATTAAATGAAATACCAATTATTAAAACTAAAACAGCTTTAACATTAAAAAACGTTGAAAATACAAAACTTAAAATTTCTTAGCAAAAAATTATAGAAATTTAAAATAAGGGCTAAAATAAGCAAATCGTAAAAAAAATAAAGTTAAAAATAAATAAAAAGAAATTAATTCATTGTCTTTGGTATTTGTACTAATTTAGTAATATGTCTTCGGTTGACCACGGAGGGAAATTGACTCCTCATTCCCCGTAGGGATCCACTTCACATTTTTATTTTTCGATAATAAGCTAAGGCTGTACCGTGACACCCAAGTTTGGCATCTTATATATTACCAATAATGAATTAGCAACCCTGGCAGGTGAAATTGAAAACAAAATTTTTTTTTTAAAATACCCAGTGTAGAAAAGCATTAGCAGATATGTGGTAACTAGTTACTTTTATTATTACTTTTGTATGGCGATATCGTGCAAAATAATAAGCATACGAAAAACTAAAACGTATATCGTTACCTACCTAGCAAAAATAAATGGAATGACTTCTAAAAGAATCACTTCCTTCTTTTCCACAAAATCTAATGCTGCAATAAATATATGCTAGTCAGACGTTCTTTTTCATGGGTGATAAGAAGTTAATATTTTGAATAGGGGTTGCATAGGAACGTGCTGGCACGTAAATCAGAGGGTTGCGGGTTCGAATCCTACCAGGTCCGAAATAAATTTCTGTAACTTTTTTTTTACACAATTAATAATTTTTTGTAATTTTCAATGTAAAATTTTTATTTTTTACTCTCAGTTAATTTTTGAAACGAATTAAATTTTTTTTTTAATTTTAAATGAAATTTTATGGAAATGTAAAAATTCCAAATAAAAATGTAATTCTCCAAATATTTTTTTTTTAAATACCAAAAAGTAAATATTACAATTTCGTTTGTATTTAGAAAATTGTAAGTTAAAAATCTATTTTGATAAAATTTTTACGAAATATATTTATTATTATACTAAAAGAAAAAGAAAAATGCTGTAAAAATTTTAATTAGAACTACTAAAAATAAGTTAAAAATTACCTTGCAGAAAAAACTATGTTTTGTCTACTAATATTTTATCAATGTTATTTGTTATTTTTAATTAACTAAAAGTTAACTTAAATGCAACTTACATTTTGTAAATTTAGCAGTTTTATTTCTTCTGTTCTTATCTTACTAGTATTTAGCAAAAAAAAATCTGCTAAGATTTTTGTAAGGTAATTTTTAATTACATAATTTTTAGTAGGTTTTTCTCCTATTTTTACAGCTTTTTTCTTTCTATGAGTGTATTCTTTTTTGTAAAAAATAACACTTAAAAAAAAATAACTTTGTAAATTTTTCCAATATGTTATATATTTTTGTTAATAAAAAATGAAAGAAATTAAGATAACAACAATTTACTGAACAAGACTGCTAAAAGTCAGCTATCATGTATAAGAAGCGATAGCACAGGGGGTAGAGTGTCTGCTTGAAATGACAACAAGTCTGGCTTCAAACCCCACACGCTGCCTTATGATTTTCTTTTTTTTTATAATTAAATTAAAATAAAAAGAAGTAAAAAGAACTTCCTTATTATTGGTTAAAGTATACATAATTGGTTTAAAAAAGAACAACTTCCTTCCTATGACAAGCCAATATTAAATTCATCGGCGAAAACCCCGAAAAAGAACAAATCCCTATTCAAAAGTTGCAGTGCTTTTACTACTTTTTCCTCACTTTTTTTCCCGGGTATCTACTCACCAGTATTGAGAAAACTAATGAATATTAAAAATAGATTTTCAAAAAAAATATTTACAGTAAATTGTACAACACTAAAAATGATTTTAGGATGAATATCACGAATGTGAACACCAAATTTTATTATTAGCTCTACTTTTTGAAATATTCGCAAATTTAGCTTTTAGAAAAAAAACAATTTTTTCTTTAAAATTCCTTATTTATTCTTAAATCTGACTAAGCTATGGATAATTTTTAATATGGTTTAAAAGTATAGACATTGGGTTTTTGGAACCATATCAATTTATTTTGATTAGGTAAATGATCTAGGATATAATTGCAATTAAAGTGAAAATTTCATTTATTATCCTATTTTGCAAATTTAGTAAATTCCTTAATCGGATTTGCAAAATCTTAACATGACAAAAATTTATATTCCACTAAAATCATTTTATCAAAAGAATCCAACCTTTGCATCAACATTTGCAGAAAATTCAATCTGAAATAATAATTTTATATCTTTTTGATTTCAAATTAATTTTATATGTATTTATTTTGGCAAAAGGAAAAAAGTAGATTTTTGAAAATGCATCCCGACTAAAAAAGTTTTCATATAATTTTATATGATTTGATATAATTATAAATGTTTATATGTGTGGCTTTATATGACCACATACATTTATATTAACACTTTGGTTTTATAAATATGTTTGCTATGATGTTATATATTAAGAGATATTAAGAGATCAGCAAATCTTATTTCAAAATATATAACAAAGTTAATATAAAATTGTATTAATTTCATGTATAAATTTATCTGACAATTATCTAATTATACAAAATTTTATAAAGTTTAATTGCACTATAAAAATTAAAAAAAAAACTCCGAAATTGTGGATCTGGTTTTGAATTTTGCACTTTGACATATACATTAGAGTGGGGCGATTTGTATGGACAAACATTTTTTGATATTGTGCCATCGATTTTTCGATAGCTTTTTGCATGAGGAAAAAAAAGTTACACTACGACATATCAAAAAAAAAATCATTTTCGAGGCGCCCAAATTTCAATTTTTTGCAATTTTCTAATAAATGCTAAATTAGCGCCATCTTGCGGTGGCTTTTTGAAACAAATAATGAAGTTGTAAACAATATAATATTACAACCTTTCCAGAAAGGTATTACTTATGAAAATCGGATACAAAATGTGGCAACTAGAGGTAAAAGTATTTACGTAAAATTATTTTCTGCTTGATGATGAAATGATGATAATGATGTTGAAGTAGTGATGATGATGCTGATGAAAACAAGCAGAAAATAATTTTCCTTATATACTTTTACCTTTAGTTGCCACATTTTATATCCGATTTTCATAAGTAATACCTTTCTGGAAAGGTTGTAATGTTATATTGTTTACAACTTCATTAGTTGATTCAAAAAGCCACCGTAAGATGGCGCTAATCTAGCATTTATTAGAAAATTGCATAAAATTTAAATTTGGGCGCCTCGAAAATGATTTTTTTGATATGTCGTAGTGGAACTTTTTTTTTCTCATGCCAAAAGCTATCGAAAAATCGATGGCACAATATCGATTGCTAAATCGACCCACCCTAATATATATACATATATAAATGTTTATAATTGAATTCAACGTATATTTTTCAAATAGTTGGCAAAACACTATTTATTAAACTAAAAATAATTTTACCCCTTAAATGCATGGTGTAGCCATGCAACATACCGGTTTTTTAATAAAAAAACCCACTTGATGCACAAAACTGCATTTTTGGGCATTGGGGGCCCCTTCTATACATAGTGTTCCTATAGTTTAGTGCAGAATTTTTAAACATTTAGAGTAAAAATCTTGGTTTTGCTCTGTATATTTGTGAAAAATCTAAAACACTCGTTTTTTTTACAAAAAGTGTAATATTCAAAAATATTTGTTTAAATATTTAAAGTGATATTCTCCCCATAAAATTCATTTTGGCGACAAGAAATTTTGTCAATTTTTTTTTTGTTTTTTTTTCTCATATACGTTAAAATAATCACAATTTAGCTATTTGGCAAAAAACCATATTTTTCAATAAAAATCACCTTTTTTAAAAATAATTTTTTTTTGTACTTTTCTTGAAATGTACACGCCTTTAGAAATCATATATAAAAAATTGTTAAAATCGAAGAGATCATGCATTTAAGGGTTAAAAAAATAAATAAGGGGAACATTTTTTTTTTCATTGTGGAATTAAAGGCCGAAATAGATATTTTTACTTTAAATTAAATTTAAATAATTAATAAATAATTAATTTAAATTTTTAAAAATAAAAATTAGACAAACATATGTTGAAATTAATATGGTTTAAGTTCATTTATTTTTCCGTGAAAAAAAAAATAATTGTGAAAGTTAATTTTTTATTTTATAAGAAAGACACACATTTTGTAAGAAAGACCAAAACTCTAACCTAGAAAAATTTGTTCCGACAAATTTTTAATTTATTTATTAACGAAATCGTGAAAAAAGCGAAATTTTAAATACGCGTATAGGGCATATTATCGTAGGTGTCAAAACGTGCAATATATCAAATTAAAGGACATAATTCATCAGTTTAAAATCTTGCAAAAAATAGAGTTATTAGTTTCAATTTTGCATTTTTTGTGCAAAAAGTTTTTTTTTAACTCATTTGTTTATTTATTGAATCTTTCATTATAGAAAATAACAATAAGTATTAAAATCTTAAAAACTAACCCCTAAATTCATAAACGCTTTGTAAAATTATAGGAGGTTTATTGAACAAATTTTGTATGAAAATGACGTTTTGTAAACCTGCTATAACTTTACAAAGCATTTATGAATTGAGGGGTAAATATATAAAAAGTAAAAATGTTTATTAAAAAATATTATTTTCCTTTCTTTTCATTCCTGAAAGTGTTAGATGTTTTTGAAAGCAAAAACTCTGTGAAGTATTTGTTAGGAGAATATCCTGATGAAGAAAATTAGCAGTTTTTGAAAAAAGTACTTATTATGTTAATTCATAATAAGGAAATTGGCCTCGAACTGAATTAATAAATTTCTAATAAATTTCTAATTTCTAATATTATTTTCCTATAAAATCGTTTTTACAAATATTTCTTAAACTATAGCTAACTCTAAAATTTTGTGGCCATATTCGTGATCTGCGACGCAAAGTCTATTAGAAATGATATGTCATAGCCCCGAATCATCAAATTTTTCTTATTTTTTTGTATTGTGTTATCTTTTATATTTAGTTTTTACTAAAATTAATATTATAATTTCTTTAGTACGATACTAAACTTAGTAAAAACCATAAATGTATTGATTGGGATAACTTTTGCAAATCGAAATTGTTTTATTTGAAATTTTGCAATAACAGTGTCTAGAGGTAACCCCATACTCCAACGGCTTTGGGGACAACTTGGAAAGTTATGCTACGATATAAAATTTTTTAAAAATGGCGATTTTAACATATAGGTCGATATGCATGAATAATTTTTTTTTGTTGAAATATTTTCCTCTTAATTGCTTCTTTACTAAGGCGTAACATTTATCAAGGTCGATTTTATATCAATTGGTTAAAGCCATAAAAAATTGTAAAAATCCATATATGTACAACGCGAACAGCGGTTTCAATATAAAGTTTTGTGCATCAAGTGTTAACCTTAAATATGACTACAGGTCCTGCGACCATATTTCACCACAAAAAATTGTTATTGATTGCATTTGAAAATGTTTGTATATAAAGACCTATATGGAAAACCGCTAAACTTTAAAGGCATTTCGCGGAAAATTTGTACCTTGAATCGAAATGTATAGAACTGTTGGTAAAATCTCCATTAATTTGTTCGGTATCATGCAGTGTAATTAAGCAATTTTAATGAAAAAACGTGAAGTTAACATCAATTTTTTAACAATTCATATTTAAAATCTTTTGATAAAAATTTAATTGTTTTGAATAAATTTTTTCACATTCCCTGAAATTAGGAACAAAGAAGGTAAAGATTGGAATATGTGTTATGTAGTCCACATATAATCCTACCTTCCCTATAGTAATGTAGGGTACAAAAAACGAGAAGGGCTGACATAATATAGTGAATAGATTAAATAAGCATACCCATGTAAAAAAGTTTAGATCTGCTCATAACTGTTTAGTCTAAATAGATATGATCGAATCTAATCAGATCCGGGGCAAGTTCTGATCACATATGATCAGATATGGCATATGTGAGACACTTCATGGCCATACCTGATTAGATATATTACCAGATATGTTCATATCTAAAGTGATCTGGAAATTTGGGTAACTGTCATGGCAAGATATGAGCAGATCTGGAGAAATTTGGTACCAGATCTGGTACCAGATATTATGCATTTTTTGATATTAGCTGGCCTAGATATGAACAGATCTAATTATATCTCAAATCTGTCACCAAATTTGAGATCAAATTAGATCTGGTAAAATCAGATCTACTGACATCTAAACTTTTTTACACGGGTCAGTGCCTTACTAACGGTCCAGTCTCACTTTTAGGGGATAAAAAATGGGGACAATGGCTAATATTTTTGGGATTTATTTCATATTTGTTGTAGAGAAATATATACTAATTGTGTAGCAAGTGCAAGATATTTTGCAGATTTGTGCAATAGAGTTCGTAAAATATTACATAGTTTTCAAATAAAATAGTTGCGAAAAACTTTGAATCTAATTTTCACTCTAACTTTCAACCTCTGGATATCAACTTAAAAGTAACTACCAATCTCTAAATTTCAATTGTGTTCCCCTATCGCACAACCAAATTACAGTAAATTCTGAAAGAATCCACAAATCATCTGTGTAAATATAGTATTGTTACATATACCTTGTAGAGAAAACAATGGTTATACAATTTTAAAATTTTCATTAGTTTTAATTGAGATATTAATAACAAATAAAATTGCCTTAAACATATTACTCCATTGAATTAAACGAACACATTATTTTACTTATGTATCTCGAGGATATAAAGTTTTTTATGTACATATAAAATATTATTTACACTCATGTATTCTATGCATTCATATATTTTAAATAATTCATATTTCGTTATCATTTATCTTGATTATTTGAAATGTGTATGAAAAGTTTATATTTCATATACGATTTTTCGCTAACATTTGCATTTATTTGCATCAAAAACATGTTAAACACTCATTCAACTCAACTTAATCTCTACAACATTATAATACACCCACATATATTTTTCAAACTGAAATACAACTATCAACTAACAAAAAAAAAAAAAATCATGAAAAAATACGTAGAAAAAGTTAAATGAAATTTCCTCTTGTATATTTAATGTTCAGAAAACCATCATTATTTTTTTTTTTTTTTGTTCATTCAGTAAGTTTTAATAATAAAGTACAAGAACTGTATTCGAAGTAAAGTAGAGTAGTTGTATTTAGTTATAAAACGGACATTTCTGTAACAGATAGATAGACATCTTTATAAATAAAAGCTTTTGTACGCTTTCAATTTTATCTGTCAACTTTTCTTTTCAAATTTTGGACAATTCAATGTCGCTGTATTTGACACTGATGCTTTTTAAGATGACCAAACATAATATTTTATACATCATATAGTTTGTTGTATGCCAGCAGTTTTATGTTGTTTTATAGTTTGTTATAATATGGATATAATCAAGGAGAATTTTTAACAATCACAGAAAAATTTTCTAGAACCCTTTACCTATGAACCAATTCCAGAACACGTTCTTTTACAACCGGCTCCATTGAACAGATTCTAGAACAGATTGCCAAAAGTCAAAATGTAAGATTTCACTATACCATAACCAGTTCTAGAACTAGTTCTAGAAACTGTTCTAAAGCAACCTGTTCTAGTTTGGAACCTATTGCTACTAAGAAGCTATTGTTACTAACAAGAAAAGACTCCCAACGCGGACTCGCAGATCTTAATGAGCTTCGGATATGTTTTAGAATTTAAAGAACACATATTGTTTTGCTGCCCAATCGCATATTTAAATTGCTGAATTTTGCATTAATTTCGGTTTATTTGGTGTTTGTTCCAAAGTAACTATAGAAAATTTTAGTGTCACACGAAAGGATGTATGAAACATGCTCAAGCATGCTTATTTTTTATGGCATAACACAAAACATCAGAATTTTAGGTGCCCAGTGTAGAAACGGTAATGACATATCATTATTTTTTGGACTACCAGTAATGATACCCACTTAGCTTCTGCATTATTTTAAAACATATAATAATGAGTTACTGATAATGACTTATTTTTATCATTATTTCAAATAGAAAATAATTTTCTAGATTTTTTTGAACATTTTTTTAAATCTATTTTTAGACTCAATATTTTTTAAACACTGGTAAGGATTATGTAACCACATATTGTTTGATTTTTTGTATGTTGGCGAGTAAGCTTACTTGTGTGCAGCAGGTCAATTGTGTTTTTATCTATTAAATATTACATGTCGATATATCTCAGATGGTAGAGCTATTGACTGGCAATCTGTAGACCCAGGTTCGATTCCCGCACCAGCAAATTAAAAAAAAAAAATACAATAAAAAATATTTTTTTTAATATAATTTATTTTTTGAAAATCTATTTTTAGACTCATTATTTTTGTCAGTACTGGTAAGCTCATAGGAAACGATATATTTTTTGATTTTTCGTATGCTGGTGTGTAACCGTAACTCATTATTTTTCGCGACATCGCCATATAAAGGTAATAAGAAATGTAATAACAAAAGTAACTAGTTACCATTACCAAGTATGTAGTTACATAACTACATATCTGGTAAAGATTTTCTACACTGGGTGGTTTTGTATGCTGATGTATACAGAGTTAAGGACCAAATTCACATACATATATTAATCCATGTAATATTTAAGTGAAGGGGCATTTCGGCTTTTTTCGATATTCGGCCTTGAGGCGAATTTTCCCTAAACTCTATATTTTTAAAGATTTGAGAACTTCTGACTGCTTAACATAGGCAACATAGGAACTAAACTTTTCAATTTAAAATTGCATAAATTTCGGACTTATCGCCATACAAAAAAGTATGAATAATGGAGTTTTTCCCAAATATAATTTTTGGTGTTTATACAATATGCTATGCCTTACTGCATCAGCTAATGTAGTTTTCAATAAGCTTTCCGAAAATATATAACATTATATAGGAAAATAAATACAGTAAGTAACCTTTAAAATACAGGCAACTACAAGAGCTTGAAGTTTGACATTTCGCGGATAAAAAGTTGTTCGCTTTACTTGCCAAACTTGAAAAATACACAAATAAAGAAATGTGTAAAGTCCACATGCTGTTTAGTATGTTTAACTACTTAAAATATTCAAGGTTTTGATTAACAAATTAAAATATTTAAATTTAATAAACAAATTTATAAAATCAATACATCGATTTTAAAAAGTTGGTAACTAAATTCGACAAAAAATTGAATGAGAGGTACCTATGTATTAGATCGTACCACCTTACAGGCAAAAAAAAAGTGCGCGATACACCTTCAAATATAAAGAATTTTTGCAAGGCAATTCCAAAAAAAAAATATTTTTTTAAATTTTTTTTAATTTTTCGTTAAGCTTTAAGCATTTAAAGTCGGATTTTAAAGTGTGATATATTGATTTTTGCCTCGAGGAGACCAGCGTTTTGCTATAAATGAAAAATCCAACGAAAAAAAGGCGACCCCTACGTTCGGCAACCAAAAAAAATATAGAAAAAATTTCTGCTGGGTTTATCGAAAAACTTCCTTAGCAAAAGTTTAATGATATTTTGCGAGCTTTAATTTTCTGACATTAGGGTGGTACATTTGGGTTGTAGGAACTGAGATCTCGTGGGCAGATACTAGAACGGGATACTTGAGGCCAATGGTCCCCAGAACAAAACATGGGCCCCTCGGGACCACCGATGTATCACACTTTAAGATCCGACTGTAAATGCCAAAGATATAACGAAAAATGTAAAATGGCGACGGCAAAAAAATATTGTAAAAATATAAAAAATTTATACGATACGATACGATTCAATGAAAATTAAAATTTTTTTTCTTTATTATTATGCCTCAAAGCAACCAATTATAATTGAAGAAAAAAGCATTGTATACAAAAAAATTGTTTTATAAAAAAGGAAATAAGACAAGAATGTAAAATTTCTGAGCTATAAACGTTGTAAATGTTCACTATTTTATCAAGTTCTGTCAAGTATGCGCTGTTCACTCTTCTTTGAACACTGGTTAGTCTAGATGGATCAGGCTTTAGTAATGTAAACTTGACGAAATAGTGAATATAAGATAAGAAAGACGAGAATTTTTAATTTTTTCCCTAAAATCTATTTATCTATCTATAAATCTATCAGAATTGATATGTCGCATGACCATTTGTATACAATTCCGTGGTTTTGAAGCAGCTGATTCGTTACAGTTACGATTACGGTTGGGTAACTCCCCAGCAAAACCTTGGTAATGGGTTTGACCCTTTTCACGCATTGCCTGGCAATGGGTACCACTTAGGGATGCCAATCGGGATTGATATTTGAAAATCCCGGGATTCGGGAGTTTGTATGAAATCCTGAAATCGGGATCCCGGGATTTTCAGAACTACGGGATTTTTCGGGATCCCAGGATTTTACGGGATTTCGGGATTTAAATTTTCCTTTATTTGTAAAAATTTTTATGTTATGTAACTAATTTTTTTATAGAATAAAGCGTAGGTTTAACTTTAACTTAACTAAAAACAAAATACAATGTCAAAAAACTGTACACAAAACAACAACAAATTGTTGGGTTAACTATTAACCTAAGTTTAAACCTGCAGTATGAGACCCACCGTTAGTAGTTGTTAATTAATAATGTGGTACATTTTATGAATATTGGAACATCTCAGTCAGAAATTGACAGTGGTACAAAAAATCAAGTACTTGCATACCACTGGGTAACCGAGATGTTAAAAATAAATGACTGGCAGAACACTCATTTGGGACGCTTTGCCAGCGTTTGCAAAAATCGTTTTGTCAGTATTTGTTTTAGAAAACATCACGGCAGGGCAAAAAAAAGATACATATGAACCTTTTATAAATTTTATTGTGGAAAATATAATTCCAAACCACATATTTATTGGTTTTGACAGCGTTTTGCCAAAGTTAAAAATTTTGTTTCTCCAGTACTTTTCCGGTGCTTTTTGAACTGCCGGTCCTTTTGTCTATTGACGTTATCATATTGGAAATGGGAAAGCAATTTTTGTCAGTACTTGCACCACCTGTTAAAATACCTTGCCATCGCTTTCCCGTTTGTTTTTTTCTGGCTGGGATAATATATGAAGGCCTGTCATTAAGTACACTTGCGCCCAGTATTTTGTAAGCAGATTTTAAAACAGATTCGTTGCGATAACCTTGCCCACTAAATCGTGTAATTACAGCAACAAAGTTATTTGGTTATCGTTATCAAATGTTTTCATGGAAGAATTCAAACTTACAGTCCCAGCCAAAACTTACAGTCCCAGTTTCAGAAATCGAATTTCGCTTGGAAGAATAAATCGGTAAAATAACAAACAAACTTGATTTTTCGCATGTATTACTCAAAAACTTAATATTGTTTACCAAAATTTCAAATTTGCATAATTTACTCGAATAATCTACTTAATTTATAATTTTACCAACATCTTGGCATTAATTTCTTGTCAATATGAGAAAATTCAAGAAAAAACGTAGGTAATCTAAAATTGCTCACTTTGTTTATTTGCGTTTATATTAATATTAAAGAATAATAAAATTCCGGGATTTTTGAGAAATAATCCCGGGATTCGGGATTTTGCCAATCCCGAAAATCCCGGGATTTCGGGATTCGGGATTTCCCGTTTGGCATCCCTAGCACCTCTTTACCCTTGGTTTTACTTAGAAACCTAAAGTAATACGTTACTAATATTGTGATACATTAATACTTATATGTGAGGTATGAAATAATGAGTTACCTGATAATGAGATATATCACTACTTATTTGGAGCCTTTAAAATAATATATTAGCGATATTGTGTTTTATAATTGCGTAATATAACTACTTATTATGCGAAAGTACGATTTCATAAAAATTTAAAATATAATTACATTGCTCGGATCGGTGTACTTTTAAACAAAGTCACTAATGGTAACGTCTTATTTTATTTCCTATATGTAACCAATGAAATATGTACCAATGTGTAACGACTTATTTCACTCCATACAAGTATGTACTTATTTTAGCTAACTAGTGAATTTAATATTACAAGTAACAACTTATTTCAGTACTTCCTTCGTAATCACTTATTTTAGCCTATACCGGTACGATTTAGGCAACCATTTACCACCAATGACACCCCCATGTTAAAATAATGTGTTATGCGACCAAAGTGTAAGTAGTGACAATTTTTGGTTTCTTATTACATTTCCCTTTACCTGGTAATAGAAGGTTTTGCTGGGTCACCCTTTAATTTAAACAATTTGCAAATAGCTGAAATAGATTTTTTTTAGTTTTTAACAAAAATTAGAATGCTATAATTTAATTCAATCGGCAAGTTTCATGTAAAAGTTACTTTTATAACTTGAAGTTAATTGAAAATGATGCATATATTCTAGAAATAATTTTAGCTTACGCATATTATAGTCAAGGCTTTAGACTCACCTGTAAAGAAAAATAGAAAAAATAGAAATTAGATACGATTCAAATGAAACATAAAGAAAATAAAATGAAAAAACACATTTTAAACTTTTGTCAGTATGTAAAGTGCTGAACTCATATTTTATCCTGCATTTTTATGCAGGATAAAAAAGGGTATATCAAAGTGAGTTTATTAGAGACCTTTTTCAGTCAAAACCTCTTATACTCGTAGTTGGCTGTGTACTATTTAAAACAATTTTAATTAAATTCATACATCCATTATAATTCTTTTTAAAAAAATTTCTTAAGAAATATAATTTTATACATCCTATAACCTTATATTTGCATTTTATTTGCAAGAAAATTGTAGACAACATTTAATTAGCGTTCAAATATGCTTACGATTTCCCTTTACATTTTTTTTTTGTTAAAAAAATCTTATAAAGCGATTATAAACCCATCTCTATTCAAATTTTTGTTTCTATGTGTATATTTTTTTATAACATGCCCAAAGGATTTTAAATAAGTAACTAAAAGAAAATGGTAAAATTATAGAGTATAAAAGAAGAAGCCATAACTGACAGAAACCCATTTTTAGAAAAAAATTTTATGAATAAATTTATAAAAACGGAAAATTTAAAAAGAAAAGAAGTATAAAGATATTAATAATTGTAAATACATTAAAAATCAGTTTAAGCAGAAAAAAAGGGTTCAAAGCTAATAACCGTTGGAAAAAAAAAACATTAATACGGAAAATAAAAATTTTAAAAAGTTATTTCAAAAGTTTCCACAATAAAAGTTTATTAAAGGTGCGAAAAAAGTATAGTAAATAATTTTAAAACAAACGAGGCCTAACTTTTTATTTTGCAAATGGCGTGAGTTCAGTTTTAGTCATGGATGGTAACCACAACGATGCGGTTATCGGTAAGGGTAAAACTGATTATTTCGGTAACGGTATTTTAATAGTAACGCTATTAGCTGAGTGGACTGCAACTGGCGAACTTCGCCCGAAGAAGCCAAAAATACAACAGTCAGCTTCTAAAGTTATGGCATCAGTATTTTGGGATGCGGCTGGAATTTTGTACATTGATTAACTTGAAAACCTAGGCCATGAATAGCGATCGCTACATGACCCAACTGGTGCATTTGAAAGAGGAAATCGCAAAAAACGGCCCCATATGAAGAAGAAAAAAGTCATCTTTCAGCAAGACGATGCACCGCGATCACAAGTCGTTGGCTAGCATGTCCAAATTGCACGAATTACACTTTCAATTGCTTCTGCACCTACCGTATTCTCCAAATTTGGCTCCCAGCGATTTTTACCTGTTTTCAGACTTCAAAAAAATGCCCGCTGGAAAGACATTTGATTCGAATGATTGCCGAAACAGAGGCCTATTTTGAGGCCAAAGATAAAACATTCTCTAAAAAAGGTACCGAAATAATAGAAAGTCGTTGGAGTGATTGTATCGCTCTTGAAGGAGATTATGTTGATGAATAAAGTCGAATTTTGCCAACAATTTTTTGTTTAATTCGTTATCCTGTTGATGTCTTAAGTAATAAAAATTGAAGATAAAAATTAAGAAATTTAGCCCTTTCACGATATATAAATAGTTTTATTGGAAAAGGTCCCAAATGGAAGAAATCGATTTTTTTTTTGGAAAACTTTAACCCGTGCCGAAAGTTGGACGAGAATGGCCTATTTTGGAAAAACAGTATATTACTATTAAAAATTCCCAAAATTCTAAATTTCGAATAAAATTAACTTTTTATTTAACTTATTCATTAAATATAGTCAAAATTATTCAGATATGGAATTGTGACTTCATCGGATATCACTAAACCACTTTTTTGCCTGTGTTTTTTTTTTTTAAATTAATTTTAAAGATTTTTTAAAATGCTTATTTTGGAGATGTCGATTGATATTTGTACCATGCAATAATTGATATTAAAGAAAAAAAATTAACTAGAAAAATGATAATTCGAGTTTGTGTTTGGAGCGGCTGCTTTCCAGGGCATTTTACAAAAATTGATCATTTTATCAAAAATTTAAAAAATTTTTAATGTTTTCAACAAATTTTACACAGTTTTCGGAAAACCATCACTTAAATTTGGTTAGACTATAATTATCTTTATATTTATTTACAAAATCTTTAACCCTTAGTGACCTTGGGTCATAAAAGTCCCATGAAACTTAATATCAATTAGGACTACGTGATTGTCAAGCCATTAAATTATTAGAAAAAAAAACAATCTCCACTGGGTAAATATAAATATTTTTTGTCACGTGATCCATATGGGGTAAATTTTTATACCTTTTGGCCAAAAACGCCCCACTAGGAAATTTACAGAATAATATAATCTGACAAATGTTATTCTGTAAATTTCCTAGTGGGTCTTTTTTTTGAAAAGTGAGAACATTAACCCTATATTGATCAAGTTACTCAAAATAATAATTTGTATCTAGTGTAAAAATTTTTTTTTTATTCATTTAAAGTGATAATTTTCCGAAAATTATGAAAGGTGTTATTCTGTAAATTTCCTAGTGGGGCGTTTTTAATTAACCCCATGTGGATAACGTTACATAAAATAATTATTTTTATCCAGTTGAGATTTTTTTTTTAAATAATTTAATGGCTTTACAATCTCGTAGTCATAATTAATATTAAGTTTCATGGGTCTTTTCTGACCCCATGTCATTAAGGGTTAAATATTTTTTAAACAAATATAAAGATAATTATAGTATAAACAAATTTAAGTGATCTTTTTCCGAAAACTGTGTAAAATTTGATGAAAACATTAAAATTTTGTTAAATTTTTACCAATATGAGCAAATTTTGTAAAATGTACTGGAAAGCGGTCACTCCAAACACAAACTCGAATTATCATTTTTGCAATTTATTTTTTTTTCTTTAATATCAACTATTGCATGTTACAAATATCAATCGACATCGGGTTAATGATATCCGATGATATCCATGCCTAAATCTTTTTGACTATATTAAATGAATAAATGAAATAAAAAATTTTTTTTTCGAAATTTCGAATTTTGGGAATTTTTAATAGTAATACAATTCTTTTCCAAAATGGGCCATTATCGTCCAATTTTCGGCACGGGTTAACGTTTTCCAAAAAAAACAAAAAAAATCGATTTCTTCCATTTGGGACCATTTCCAATAAAACTCGGGGGGGGGGGGGGGTGTAATGACGAGCAGTAAAACTTGCATCATAAAGAAGTTTGAATAAATTTTAAATAAAATAAAAATATGTTGAAAGTATTAAACGCATTATGTCTTAATTACATACATACATACATACCATCTGAATTTACCCTTTTATTAAAATTGTAAATTTCATGCGGTCAAAGGCTTTCGTTAAAATTAAATGAAATTAAACCGTGCTGTTTTCAATTGTTAAGAACAAAACAATATAATTACAATTTGTTCCAATATTTTCGAATATCCAGGATGTATTATAAAAGCCTTTTGTTAACTTTCAAATTTTAAGCAACTTTCAAATAAATTTAATAATGAATAGGTATTTATTTAGGACTTTGTTTTTGATGGTCATGATATTTCTATATTAAGCGCATTGTTATATTTTCCAATCTTAATAAACAATTTGTTTTCTTGAGGGGTTTTTACAAACAAGAACCGTTTAATTAAAGGGAATCTATTTTATTTTTTCATTTGTTATTTATTTTTTTCTGATAAGTTTTTTTACGTTATTTTCAAAACGCTCCTTTATATTTTAGAACACATGCCACAAAGTTATTATTTTTATATTATATATCTACATTTTATAAGACTTTGATGATTCTATTCTCTAGAGTAAAAACTGCCCTTTCGATAAATTCTTATTACAGTTTTCTTTTTATTATACCCTACACATATAAGAGACGATATATCAGTTTAATATTCCGTCTGTAATAGGTCGAAATATTGATCTAAGGCCACATAAAGCATATGAATTCATGATCCTTATGAAATTTTAAGCCGATCAACAGTAAGTAGTGACCTAAATGTGAAGGTACCTTTAAATTTTTCATATGAATTGGAATTAGGGAATGCATTCCGAGATTTCCCGTCCCGGGATTCCCCGGAAATTAAGCATATTTCCACTCCCGCATTCCCGGGAATTTTGGTCGGGAATCCCGGGATTTCAAAAAATGCAATTTAAAATCATAAAGTTAATTTTAAAATTTTCATGTGCAAAATTTTTCCAACGTTTTGAAAAAAGTATAATTTTACATTAGGTTTGTTCGTTTACTTACTACAATTTGCTACTTTTACCAATACTGAAAAATTCAAAAAGTAAACAAAACTTTCCAATTGTATACAATATAGTATATGTAGTAAGATTTTCGAGTAAACGAAGACTAGATCCAACTTTCATATTTAAAAAAAAAACACACACAATTAAATAGTTTGTATTACAAGAATTTGAATCGCAATCATTCTGTACAAAATTAGGGACAAATTTTTCCATTGATTTTTAAAAGTTTTCAAGTAAGATAAAATTTGTTTCGAAAATTTTTAAAAAATTTTCCAATTGGATATAATTGTTTTCTATATTAATTTTTGTATTTGGGTGATATCAAAAAATATGATAAAAACCGTGTAACCACCTAATTTCTAATGCATGGATTACATTTGAGTTATATATTTCGATATATATCAGCGCATTGTCACCTGTTTTACAAAATATATAACAATCTGACCAATTTTTGGTTAATACATAAAATTTGTGACTAATTTTATAGGCCAAAAGTAAACTCCTTAACAAGTAACTCATAAGGTTTTTTAACTTTAGTAGCTCATATTTTAATAACCAATAAACCTAAACACTAACTGTAAGAATTTTTATGAAGAGGAAAAGTACCGTTTTTAATAAAAATTAATACATTTTGAAAACTTTTTCGTATATCTTAGCTTCAACTCTGTAACGATTTTTCGTCATAATTTTTTATAAAAATGCATATACCAGAATTTTGGAGTTATCTATTATTTATATTGCGAAAAGCATAATGTTATTTATACTCAAATGATCGTTGGACTGTAAGTAATCATCCAGCATAACAGACTTGAAGCTTTTCTGCAGCATGTAAGATTCTCGTGATGAAAAAGGATGTCTTTAATAAGATTTGAAAAAATGTTGTAAACTCCGTTCCTAATTTTTACACCAAACTATTTAACGAGTAAGAAAAACAATGTCATATTTGGATTTACCTTGTAGGCATCATGCGATTTTGTTTCGAAAAAAAATTCTGACAAAGCGTTTGTAAAAGAAAACGAAAAAAGTAACCAAATGTAAACTCCGTAACTGTAAACTCCGTAACCAAAATTGTTTGCATCAGATTTCATTCAAATAAATGTAGATAAATGTTTAAAATATTTTAAAATAACCATAAACAGAGGTGATTCAACTAATATTTGTGCGTCAAAAGACGATTCAACTAATAATTTTGCGTCAAATCAAAAAAAGTTATCAGTTTTTTACCCTAAGCTGCTGGAGCGAAAAATTATTGATTTTGCATTTCATTGGTTTTGAATCGATATTTCGAGTCATTACTGTCATCAGTTTGACAAATTAAATTTGTTTCACACAATTTAAGAATATTTTGATCGCGAAATGTTATGTTTTTAATATATTATTTTGTAACTGCGCAACCGCTGTTTGGATTTAAAAAAATTTTATATTTTTGAACAGCATTTAAAAGGACCAAAAATACAAAATTAAAAAAAAATATTTATTCACGAAACCGCCAATTTAATAAACACAAATTATATATCATTGGAAAGCAAGTTGAAAACCCAAATACGAAAAACTAATAAATTGAAGAAAATGCGTACGCAATTTTTTTTGTTATATCTTTTGCTTGCAGAAATGTAAACTCCGTTACCATAAAAAAAAATTAAAATTGTGCAACAAAAGTTATTGCGACAACTTGTAGAAGAGATTTTTTGCAATTAGGTTTATAATGACTAAACTTACAGATTCCATTAAAAAAAAACCGAAATATTAACACTTTTTGCTTCTCACAAATTTGGCCCAAAAATTTATCACATTTTTTGATTTCACCAATTTATTTTATTTTTTGACCGACAAGTTTTTTGGTCTAAAAATTTGTTTTATTTTATTCAATTTTTAAAAACATATATTATTAAATTTCTAATATAAAATGAATTCTTTCCCACTGAAATTCCAAGAAATTCTAAGAAAAACCACTTACGGCCTGAAAATTTGAGGTATTTAAGACATTTTCTTTGTAATTTTTTTTTTAATTATTAAAAAATATTTTCTAATTTACTTCCCTTGCGGGATCCCGGGAATTCAAAATAAATTTCCCGCTTTTCCGGGAAATCAAAAAGTGCGGGATTTTGCATTCCCTAATTGGAATATTCTACTACACACAGAAAATAAATCGGTTGGAAATCCACTTTTTCTACCATTTTTTTTACTTCTGCAATAACATGTATGTTACAATTACACAAAAATAGTTGCATTAGTAAAATATTAGCGTTAATAACACTGCATGACACTCAAAAAATTAACGGAGATCTGACAATCACTATTATATATTTCGGACATGCTGATTAAAATGGCGTACCTTATTTTTGATCAATGGTACAGATTTTTCGCTAAATGTCTTAAAAGTTTGGAGGTTGCCCATTCAGTTTTCTATATACAAATTTTTCAAATTCAATTAATATGAATTTTTTTGTGCTAAAATGTAAGCGCAGGACCTGTGGCCATATTTGCGATATAAATACGATGTGCTATCTTGATATTTAAACCACTACATAGCGTTTTATATAGGTTTTTATGGTTTTTTGCTATTTCAGCGACTTTAGTCGCCGAAAGTACAATCGTCCTCAATAAATGTAATGCCTTAGTAAGGAAGCAATTAAAAGCAAAATATTTCAATTAAAAAAATGTATTCATCTATAGCAGTCTAACGTTAAAATCGCGATTTTTGAAAAATTTTGTATGGCAGCATAGCTTTCCAAGTTGATCCCAGATTCCAACTTTTAGTATAGTATGTGCCCTTCTAAAAAATGCTTTTGCAAAAATTCAAACCAAATACTTTCCATTTTCAAAAGTTATCGGTATAAATCGGGCATGTGACATATCAATTCTGATAGATTTTAGGATGAGTATCACGAATGTGAACACCAAATTTTAGAATTAGCTCCAGTTTCTGAAATATTCGCAAATTTAACTTTTAGCAACAAGTCAGTTTTTCGTTAAAATTTCTTATTTATTTATATACCTGACTAAACTACGGATTATTTTTAATATGGTTGAAAAGTATAGACTTTGGGCTTTTAGAACCATACCAACTTATTTTGATTAGATAAAGGATCTAGGATATAATTGCAATTCAAATGAAAAATTCACTTACTTTCCTATTTTGTAAATCAAATAAAATCCCTTAATCGGATTTGCAAAGTCTTAATAAATGACGTAAAGCCATATTCCATTAAATTCTTTTTGTCAAAAAATCACAACTTTTGCATTAACATTTTCCGAAATTCAATCTGAAACACAAATTTTATCGCCAATTTCCAAAAATGTTACTTTTGTTAAAGACGATTTCATTTAAAATTTTGGGTGGCAGTATGCTTTGACTTGGTTTATTTTTGGAGCATTCTGATTGGTTAATTTATTTTCAAGCAATCAAATTTTTTTAAAATATAAATATTTTTGTAGGATTTTCGAACACAAAATGAACAAAACCGTGTGTTTAACAATAAAACGGACTAACTTTAAAATGCTCGTTATAGTACTTTTTGAACATGCATATTTTAAAATCGTTATTTTTTGGGAATTTGCAATTAAGTTATCTAAAACTTTGTTGAAATTGATTAGAAAATATGTGTATTACATATTTCAATGATTTTATGTGAGTTTTTTTATTTCAGATTCGTCACAGACTCCTTAATTTTTAGGTATTTAAAAAAATCAATATTTTTCAGATTTAGCCAATTTTTACTTAAAATTAAAATATAAAGTGTGAAATTTTTTTGATAAGTTAAGTAACATGAGATGTTTAGTAATGGTATAAATTAAAAAATTGGATATTCCTTTCATCGTAGATTAATTATTTACGAAATCGTGAAAAAAAAGAAATTTAAAATTCAAATGCATATGCATATGTAGAGAATATTATCGCAGCTGTCAAAACGTGCGACATATCAAATTAAAGGGCATGTTTCATCCTACTAAAATTTTGCAAAGAATAGCGTTCATACTTTTAATTTTGTATTTTTTTGCAAAAACTTTATTACAAAATTGAATTTTTCTGCAAATACGGTTTTGCAAATATTTCTTAAATTATAGCTAACTTTAAAATTCTAGTGCCATATTCGTGATCTGCGTCCCAAAGTCTATTCGAAATGATCTGTCGGAATCTGTCCCGATGCATCAAATTTTTCTTATTTTGTTGTACTGTGTAATTTGTTATAAGTATTGTTTTTTAGTTCACTTTCCCTATTTTTAATACCTAGTATAATATTTTTGGTGTCGTATTCAATTATAGGCAACTCCAAATAAAATAACGTCCTGGCAAATTCATTTTAATGGTTTTGATCGAATTCCAACCAATCATTTTCCTGGGTGTATATACGACTTTTGCGTAATTTGCATTTTCGTCACTTTTTTTAAAATTCTTGGATCATTCCATTATGAATTAGTCAAGTGCAATAATCCGCTAATTTACTAAATTTATTAACAATTCAAACTGTAATGATATGCATTATTTTATGAATGGTCATTGCAATCACATGCGATGTTAAAAAAAAATCACCAATGGCGCTTTTATTTGTTTTCGTAATTGCGCAAATTTTGTAAAGAAATTTGAAATACTTGAGCTGCTGTAGTGAAAATATTAAAAAAAAACTTTTTTTTTTACCTTTTTGGGCCAATAATAACACGAATGGGAGACTTTTTTCCAGTAGGTGGGCACCCAGTGGATAAATCTAATACGGGTACGCTGAATCTAGTGGTGCTAGCCGTTTTTCTAGGTTAGTTTTTCAAAAAAGATATTTGAGTTTGAAAATTATGGTTCTATTAGGGATGCCAATCGGGATTGATATTTGAAAATCCCGGGATTCCGGATTTTGACAATCCCCATCCCGGGATCCCGGTATTTTCGGGGCTACGGGATTTTTCTGGATCCCGGGATTTAAATTTTCCTTTATTTATAAAAATTTTTATGTTACGTAACTAATTTTTTTATAGAATAAAGCGTTTGATAATTATTTAATAGTTGTAAATTGATAATTTGGTACATTTTATGAATATTGAAACATCCAAATCAGAAATTGCCAGTGGTACAAAAAATCAAGTACCTGCATACCACTGGGTAACCGTGGTGTTAAAAATAAATGACTGGCAGAAAACTTATTTGCGACGCTTTCCCAGCATTTGCAAAAAGCGTTTAGGCAATATTTGTTTTACAGAAATTTCGGTGGTTTATAAAAAAACGGCCTGGGTTCATATCACGGCAGGACGAAAAAAATATACATACATTCAAAATAGTTTGTAGTTTAAATTAACTGAAAATGTAATTTAAAATAAATGAAAAATCACTTGAAAACCGGTCAACTAACTTTTCATTTAAATCAAAAGAACTTTTCATTTATTTTTAAATGTTAATAAATAAACTACAAAATCCTTAAAAAAAAAATGATTTTTCATTTATTTCCACTTGCGCCATGTATTTTGTAAGCAGATTTTAAAACAGATTCGTTGCGACAACCTTGCCCATAGAATCGTGTAATTATAGCAACAAAGTTAATTGGTTATCGTTATCAAATATTTTCATGGAAGAACTCAAACTTACAGTCCCAGCCGAAATTAGGTTTCAGAAATCGAATTTCGCTTCGAAGAATAAACTACTAAAATAAGAAACAAACTAGATTTTTCGTATGAACTACTCAAAAACTAATAATGCTTACCAAATTATAACATTTTTTTGCAAAGTCTTTGCATATTTTACTCCAATAATCTATCTAATTAATTTCTAATTTTAGCAATATTTTGGCATCAATTTCTTGTAAATATGAGAAAATTCAAGGAAAAACGTCGGTAAACTAAAATTGCTCACTTTTTTATTTCCGTTCGTATTAATATCAATAGTTAAATAAGAAGATCCCGGGATTTTTGAGAAATAATCCCGGGATTCGGGATTTTGCCAATCCCGAAAATCCCGGGTTTTTTGGGTTCGGGATTTCCCGTTTGGCATCCCTAGGTTCTATGTACCCCAAAACACTAGATTTTTTAATTTGTTTACAGTTAATTTTCAGTTAAGCTGTTTGTTACTCTACCAAGAAGCTCGAACCTAATTCGAGTACGCTGAATCCAGTGTTGCTAGCCGTTTTTCTAGATTAGCTCTTGAAAAAAAGATATTTGTGTTTGAAAATTCCGGGTCCAAGTACCCCGTAAAACGCAATATATCTAACTTTTTGACCATTTATTTTTACCCAGGTTATTTTTTACTCCTCCAGTCAGTCAGTTTTGGGTTAAAAATAATCAAAATCGGTCTTGCTGTTCAAAAGTTGTGATTGAAAATGTGAAGTATATATTTTTCAGTAAATAAAAACTCTTTTGGCATAATCAAACTTGTGGCATTTGCCAAATTGCTTTGAATTACATAAAAAATATATTAAAAGTAAACGCTAAATTTGTCAATATTAAATCACACATACTTCGCCCACCTTTTTGAAAATTTAAAAAGTTGCTCCAATTTTTATTCGTATTATAAAAGAAAATAAATCTACATTACTTGACATTGATAAGACATACATTTTTTTAGCTGGACAGTTGCCTTTGAAGGCATCATATGTATGCTTAAAGTTTTTACCTTAAGATCATTAAAGTTAAGTAATACTTTTACCAAACAAAAAGGGTTTTGTGTTTATTAATTATTATGAAATTTTTTGGTTGCCTCGGTGTGTGATGAAATTAAAACTAAGACGACTTAAATAGTTAACAAAAGAGCTTTTTTACATACACAAATAAAATCAAAAGGAGTATTAATTTTAAATATAACATAGGAGTTTTCTGTTCCTTTTGAAGCAATTTTGTTTATATTATGTTTATTTTTTGGTAAAAGTTTTTTTTTTTTGGTTTTTAATATTAAGGCCTGATTACTGTTAATTAAGAATTTATCTGACACATTTGTTGTTGTTTCCCATATAAAATTTGAATTTAACTGTCGGCTAAGTTTTGTAATGAGACCTTGAATATATATTAAAAAAATATATATATTGTTACGAAATTGGATTAGCCTAGTATGGGAGGTTCTGAAATTTTGGAAGGAAAATATCCCAAGAGACGGGATTTACCATAACCCGTAATCTGGTAACAATATATTTAAATATCCATTACAGACTAATGTTAAATGCTATAAATAAAATAAGTGCTAAAATTTTGGTATATGTATGGATTATTCCAGCATGTTCTACAACTACGACCGTTAACCTAATAAAGACCAAAGGCATATGTTAGATATTTTTTCCTCAAATATTTTAATATGGAGACATATGTGATTTTATATTATTACATACTGGCATAAATATAATTGCATGTTCTGTATATAAGTACATAGAGTAACATATTACAGATATAATTACATATACGTTTATATATAATGACCATGCGCGGTTCCAGCAATTAATATAAGGGAAAAATCATACGCCACCGTAGACAAATACATTGAGTTGGACACTGAGGCGTAGGATTTTTCCCCTTATATTAATTGCTGGGACCGCGCATGAGTATGACACTATACATAATAAAATAAAACTATATGTGGAGCCATATAAGAAATATTTCATAATTTGTGTTAGATATGATTATATATTGACGAATAAGAACCCATATATAACTTAATATGGTTCCATATCTACAATATTTTATGATTTATTTAATATATAACAATATAACGTTCTTTATAAAATCATCTATAATTATACATACAGTGGGGAGCATTATTGAGTACATGTCAGCACTTGAGGAAACTTACAAATGCAGGCATAAAAATATCGGACAAGGGGACTAAAGTATACTTTTCAGAAAGCAAAAGGTTTGCTTAATCTAAACCTGGCCTCAGAAATGACCTTCCATATCAGACTTTCGAGCTATATAAATGGGAAGAACTTAACTTTTCTTCAAAATATTTCGAATCGTATGTTTCCTCGAAAAATATTTTTAACAAGATTTGTAACGGCATCTGAATATACTACTCTTCCTCTTTAAAATAGTTTTTGAATTCTTTTGATAACATAATTTTTTACGGATATATCGTTTTTTGAAATTTGGGTCTTTTATTTTTTTTACAATTTTACAATTCGAAATTGCGGTGAAGGCCCGCCCAAGTTTCAACAAACGATATATCCGTAAAACAATATGATATCAAAAGAATTCAAAAATCATTTTAAAGAGGAAGAGTAGAATATTCAGATGCCGTTACGAATCTTGTTAAAAATATTTTTCAAGAAAATATACGATTCGAAATATTTTGAAGAAAAGTTAAGTTTTTCCCATTTATATAGCTCGAAAGTCTGATAAGGAAGGTCATTTCTGAGGCCAGATATAGATTAAGCGAACCTTTTGCTTTCAGAAAAGTACACTTTAGTCCCCTTGACTGATATTTTTATGTCTGCACTTGTAAGTTTCCTCAAGTGCTGACATGTACTCAATAATGCTCCCCACTGTATATCATCCCACATAAGCAATTATTTCAAAGTGATTTTATATGAAAATATATAATGTCCATATAAAACCGTATTATATTATATGTGGTTCTATGTTAACAATGATTTTGAACTAGTTTTAGATTTAGTAATTACTAGTGATTGGCGCGTGACTAGAAATGTTCGTGAGTCACGTTATTCACACGAGAACGTGAGTAATAATTACTATGCTCAAGTGATTCGTGCGTGAGTTTGAGAATATAAAATTCGTACTTGATTTGTGCGTGATCGTGAATAAGAATATATAACCCGTGCATGATTCGTGTGTGAGGTTTATTTTTTGCATCATATATTTTTAGTAATTTTTACTATTTTGTAATATTCTACTATTTTTCTTATATCTTGGTTGTATAACATAATCCTATTAACTTTAAAATTTAAGTCTTGTTAACTTTATTTTAAAATTACTAAAAATAAAGAAAATTTTGTTCATGTTTAATGCACTGTCATGGTAAATCTGGATAAAAGTAATGGAAGATTTTTCGAAATTATAGGATCTCCAGCTGACCTTTCGATTAATCATTATATTTGGAAATTAATTACACATGCAATTACACAATTACATGTAATTGTAATTGAAAAAAATTCAATTACATATTATTTGTAATTGTAATTAAAAAAAAACAATTAAAAGTAATTTGTAATTGAAAATTTTCAATTATACATTACATATAATTGTAATTTAAAAAATGTCAATTACAATTACATTTTTTCGGAAAAGAAATAATGACAAAAGGCACAAGTGAGGGGTCAGCCCAACATGACGTATTCTTTTTATACTTATCCACGCCATTCCAACCTATCCCAGTCAGTTTTTTCTACAAAATTTAAACAAAAAACACTTTTATTCTAAATGTTATTGAAATTTGTAATTGAAATCATTTTCAATTACAATTACTTGTAATTGAAAATTTTCAAATACAGTTACATGAAATGTAATTGATTTTTTTTAATTTCAATGACATTTATTTGCAATTGTAATTGAAATCCCCCAGGTCTGATCTCCAGATATTGCATATCTTTTTTATTTAATAAAATAATTTTTGTATATTGTTAAATGTGGTCATATATAATATGATCATATATAATATATAAGGGCAATCTTTAGATATACTTGTATCAAACTATGTCCACTTTTATAACATTTTATATAATTTTATACAAATGCATAATGTTAAATTCTATAAATAAAATAAGTGCTATAATTTTGGTATATGATTTGAATATTCCAGCATGTTAGTTGGTGGAGTTAGTTGCGCTAAGTTAGTTGTGTACTAGAGTTTGTTAATTGCGTATTAGAATTGTATAGCGAGTTTCGCACTAGCATTTGTATAGTTTGTGTGTGTGTGTTGAATTTAAAGCAGTGGTGCCCACAAAGAGAGGTGAGAATGGATTAGTTATCAGTGTTGCCATTTCAGTGCTTTTCGGGTATTTTTTGGTGCTTTTTTCCTTCCCGTACCCGGTGTTTTTTACAAATACCCGTTTATAAAAAGAGGGTATTTACAGTGCTTTTTCAGATTTCTGGCAGTGCTTTTAGTGCTTTTTGTACAGTTTATATTTTTGGTATTTGTTCTCCTTTTTTCAATTTTTCTTGAATTTTCTGTCAAAGTTGAAAAAATAATACGAAATATACAAAAAAAAAACATTTTTTCACAATGTTTGTAGTACAATAGCAACTTCGTTATATTTAAACTTCAAAATATTGAAATATTAGTTTGGTGCTTTTTTAGCCCTTTTTTGGCCCTTTTTTGAACCTTTTTTACACGATTTTACAAAGCTAAAATGTGTTTTTAAAATCTTGATTTAAATTTTTCAAAAAATTATTATCGTGCTTTTTTACCCCATTTTTGGTAAATTTTTACCCTTTTTACCCGTTTTCAAAATGCTCACGGTGCTTTCCTGCCTTCAAGAGTTGGCAACACTGTTAGTTATGTTACAAAAAGAGAGAATGCATTGGTAACTATTGCACCGCAGTGATGGTATTTGAGAATTTTCGTTTGGTGCCTCAATGATGCCAAAAAAGTGCCAAAAAAGCTTTAAAAGTGCCAAAAAAAAATTAAACAACATTTAATGTTTCAAAAAAATTATGTTCAGCTTTTATTTCAAATATTTATACATTTAGTTACTTTAACCCTTAAATGCATGGTGTAGCCATTTGGCAACATACCAGTTTCTTAATAAAAAACGCCACTTGATGCATAAAACTCAATTTTTGGGCATTGGGGCCCTTTCTGCACAAAGTGCTCTTATAAACTATAACTCAGATTTTTTAAACAGTTATAGGAAAAATCTTGGTTTGCTTCGTATGTTTGTGAAAAATCTAAAACACGCGTTTTTTTTACAAAAAGTGCAATATTCAAAAATGTTTGTTTAAATAATTAAAGTGGTATTCTCGCAATAAAATTAATTTTGGCAAAAATAAATGTATAATTAATATTTCATATATTTTTTTTTGTTTCTTTTTTTCATACTCGTTAAAATAATCACAATTTAGCTATTTGGCAATTTTTTTGGTATTTTTCTTGAAATGTACACGCCTTTAGAAATCATATATAAAAAAATGGTTAAAATTGTAGAGATCATGCATTTAAGGGTTAAGTAAAAAGACAAAAAAAAGGCGGGCAACTTATCTAAAAAGTAACCCGAGTTTAACATTACCTACCACAAATATTTTCATATAAAAATGCCATTCTTAACTATAGTAAAGCACTAAACTTACGTTATTTTAAGATAAGTTAGCAGGTCCAAAACTTTAAAAAAATTTCACAATTAAATTTGACAATACAATAGAATCAATTAAAGTTTTTCTAATTTTATCCCCGTTGCTTTTATTTTAAAATATCGAAATAATGATTAAATTGTCCCCGAAGAACTGGAAGGTGGTCCAAAAATTTGGAGGTATTTTTAGTGTAGCATTTGTTTTTTAATTTTGCTACCCCTTCTTAATAGGCGTGGCTTTTAATGAAAAACCAGCGATATCGACCTTTTATCAAATTATATCAAGGTTGGCAACCGATACCGTTATAATACCGTTATCCGTTTCAAAACCCTTTCAAAATGACAACCGATACCGATACCAATACCGAAATTCTTGTTTTCAAAAAATACCGGTATTCAAAAACTTTTTCCCTTAATACCGGTGTTGTACCGGTATGGAATCGGGTTTAAAAAAATTGTTTTTTTCACGTTTTTGCAAAAATACAAACTTTTTTAATATAAAATTTCCAAAAGTGTTAAACAATTAAACTTTATTATTCATTGTTAATAGAAAATCGTGTTATAAATTCAAAGTGCGGTTATCAGCCTTTAATTTGCATTGGCAACATTGTTTTTAATTTATTTAATATAGGGGTTACACGATCAATTTTTTCCTTTCAAGTTTTAATACACTCACACTTTTTTACTAACACACTCACATTTTAAAAATTGAACAGCAACTTGATATCAATTTTTTGCTTTCAAGTTTTGAGAAAACTTGACGGTCAAGTTTTAAACAGCTGACCAAATTTCTTGTAAATTTGTTTTTCTTTTAATAAATATTGTGCCGCAATAAAACACGATTGATAAAATACGGAATGTGAATATTTCGGTATATCGACGAAATGATTTAAAAATAAAAATAAATAAAAAACCAATTTCTGTTGACATGAAAATGTCTGTGGAAGATGTGCAAAAAAATAAAGTCTTTTCGAACAGCCTACAGTGCGGAAACAGCCACAGAGGCGAGCAATTTTAGTTCTTTCCTTGACGACACCATCTTGAAAGCTAAATTGACTATCAAGTTGCATGCAGCCTACGTCACAGCTTCAAGTTCAACTGGATTTGACAAGCAGTATGTGTTATCAACTTGAAAGCAAAATCTTGATCATGTAACCTCACTGTAACTTCATAAATATTTTCTAACTTGTGACAAATTTAGTAAATATAATTTAATATATAAACTGGTATCTTAAACCTTTAATTGAATTTACAGTTTCTTTTAGAGAATCCTTTTATTAATTTTATAACTTATTTTTTTTTATTTTATTATATGATCTCAATACAAATATAAAATATTTGTAGTGAATCAACTTGTGTTCCTAATAGATTTAAAAAAAATTTTGTTTTTAAAAAATAATGTTCATATTTAGGTAGTTCACAAGGGGTGTGCTATCTGTTGTATCGTTGTATCGTCCTAACAAAAAACAGAGTTGTTAAAATTTTTATTTGACCTTAACAACGATTTTCTATTGGGTTTTCTATCTGTTAGCACAATCAAACATAGGACAATAAACATACGTAAAAATGTTGTATCGTGCTATTCTCAAATGTAGTATTTTTTCAATTTAAATTCTAACAACTCTGTTTTTTGTTAGTACGATACAACGATACAACAGATAGCACACCGCTTATGAACTACCTAATTATAAAAACATTTCCATAAACTATACTTATCCTTTATAAAAATTTAATAAAATTGAGTTTTTTTTATAATTAAGAACGTTTTTTTATTTTTTTGTAAATTTTTTCAATAATATACCGGTATTAGTGTTTCGGTATCGGTATATAATGATTAAAATACCGTTACCGATACCGAAACAAATAAAAAACCGATCGTTTCGGTTGCCAACTTTGAATTATATAGAAATTTTCGTAAAAAGTGCCAAAATTCTATGGAGAGTGCCAAGGTGCCATTGAACATTCAATAGTGCCACAAATGGCACTTTTGTGCCACTTTTACCAACAGTGTTGCACCGTTGTCGTTCGGGTTGTGTACGTGTAAAAAGCCGATTAATCTTCGTCGTTCTAACAAGTGTTTGGGCGACACTGATTTAGAGGCCAGTATGAATGTTTTGCAAAACATTTTTTTATACAACACCAAAAAAATTTTTTTTCTTTTATGTTTTATTTTTTTTGTAATGATCTAAATTTTAATATCCTGTAAATAAGTACAAATAAGAAAAATTGTCAATTTTTTTACACTTAGGCCCTCGCAGCTAAATAAGTTCTAAACTAAATTCAAATTGACAAAAGGGTTTAAAATTTCTTTGAAAATTTTTAAAAACCTTAATTTAGTTCAGATTTTATTTAGCCAGTTCGCACCCACGCTTAGTACTAAAAATCATTAAAACAAGATAATATTTAATATAATGTAAAACATTCATTCAAAAATTTTTTTTTGCCAAACGTAGGGGTCGCCTTGGTTAATTTTTTGCTATAGCTTTGGCATTTAAAGTCAGATTTTATATATCAATTTTTTGCCTCGAGGAGACCAGTGTTCTGCTATAACGGTAAAATCCAATGAAAACAAATTTAAAAAGGCGACCGTTACGTTCCGCAACTAAAAAATATTTTTACTGGGTTTATCGAAAAACTTGTCAATGACCCTTAGAGCACTTTTTTTTGCCTGTAAGTTGGTACGGTCTAATGTACAGTAATAAAGTGTTTAATAAATAAGTGAATAAGCTCAGAATTAAACAAATGAGTATTTGTTATTTTAATTGCAAAGAGTACAAACCTGCCCTATAAACATTTTCAATGGAATTCAAGTTGAAATCAAGTTCAATTCAAGCCCTGTTTTCCAATTTCAAGGCTTGAATTCAAATTTTATTACATTTTATTTCAATAGCATACTCCAGCAAAAGGGAAACAAAAATTCAAGTTTGAAATATTTTGGTTAAAAAACAAGTGCTAGAGTTTGAAATATACTTTACTTCAAAGCAAAATTTAAAGCACTTGAATTTTTAAAACCTATGTGCTTATTGGGTGTTTTATCTAAAGGAGATAGACGTGCGTATTTTTGAAGGCAAAACCTAAAATTAGTGTCAGCAGTGGAATTGGGCATTTTTATTTCAATAGAAAAGAACCCAGTTTATTTAAAAGAAATAAACCCAAGTTTTTAAAAGGTACAAATGTAACAATATTTTCATTTTGTTAACTTCCTTTAATTTTTACATATATTTCGCAGTCTTGCATTGAATTAAAGCCAAAAAAGTTAATTTGTATGTCATGAACAATTTTGTTTATATATATGCCTTCTAAAGTAATTATGTAATAGTATTTTTTTTTTACTAAATTCAGTATGAATCCCTTTCACGACCAAACTTAAACCGCTGCATTTTTTTCTAACAAAACTTTTTGAAGACATGGACTTATGGCTGAGAATTATTATTATGCTATCTTTGGTGCTTTACTATGCCCCGTATTGAAGAAATATTTAACTAAAGCAATAACTTTGATGGACTTTCGCTCCTGAATGTACTAACATTTTTAAAAAATCTTAATTTCCAAAATAATCTAAAAATAATAAATAATTCTGTGTGTATTTCAAATTGATTTTCTAAAATTAAAAAAATAAAAACAAAAATCTTTAAAATAATCTTAACAAATAAAAATTTTAATTTTTGATTTCGACCTGACCTTCTAGTGCTCTGAGACTATCAGGCTACAAGTTATAGATTGTAACGTCGCAAATTACCACTCCAATTTGGCTACCTACATAATTGAAATTCAATTCAGCGTGAATGCACTTTATCGTTAATATTTATCTGTACGCAGTGTGAATACGATATGGGTATTGCTTGTATTCTTTATATGGGTCGTATGTATGTTGTTTACATACTGCATACAAGTTAGTTTGTGTTTATGTATGTTAAAGCACACACTATTGTTTAGTATTTTATATATTTTTCTGCTGTGCTTTTTGGCCACATATAATTCTCATTTGGTTAATTTTTAAACTCAAATAAGTAGTTCAAGTTGCTACACACACGGGGTGGTTAATCCGAACTACCATAGTGCGATACTGGCCAGTACCGAGCTAAACTTTTGGGAAGACGATAAACTTCGGTTGGTTGTCTCATAAATAATTTTACAGCCTTCGCGGTCTGTTCTAATTTCACAGCTTTCGCGGTGTGTTCTAATTTTACAGCCTTCGCGGTCTGTTCTAATTTTACGGCCTTCGCGGTCTGTTCTAATTTTACAGCCTTCGCGGACTGTTCTAATTTCAAAGCCTTCGCGGTCTGTTCTAATTTCGCAGCCTTCGCGGTCTGTTCTAATTTCACAGCCTTCGCGGTCTGTTCTAATTTCACAGCCTTCCCGGTCTGTTTTAATTTTACAGCCTTCGCGGTCTGTTCTAATTTCACAGCCTTCGTGGTCTGTTCTAATTTGACAGCCTTCACGGTCTGTTCAAATTTCACAGCCTTCGCGGTCTGTTTTAATTTTACAGCCTTCGCGGTCTGTTCTAATTTCACAGCCTTCGTGGTCTGTTCTAATTTGACAGCCTTCACGGTCTGTTCAAATTTCACAGCCTTCCCGGTCTGTTTTAATTTTACAGCCTTCGCGGTCTGTTCTAATTTCACAGCCTTCGTGGTCTGTTCTAATTTGACAGCCTTCACGGTCTGTTCAAATTTCACAGCCTTCGCGGTCTGTTTTAATTTTACAGCCTTCGCGGTCTGTTCTAATTTCACAGCCTTCGTGGTCTGTTCTAATTTGACAGCCTTCACGGTCTGTTCAAATTTCACAGCCTTCGCGGTCTGTTCTAATTTCACAGCCTTCGCGGTCTGTTCTAATTTTACAGTTTTCGCGGTCTGTTCTCATTTCACAGCCTTCACGGTCTGTTCTAATTTTGATCACCACTGCCTAGGTGATCTGGAGGAAACGCGATTCCCCCGCCTAGGAGTTCGCCAACCCGAAGATACCCGAACCGAGTCCGACAACGATCACCTGCTGATCCAGTAACCAAGTCGGAAGCGACTACCTGCCGAACCGATATCCGAGTCGGAAATGACTACCTGCAGAACCGATACCCGAGTCGAAGGACCAATGCCTTGCCGATCACTGGTTTGTCGAATCCGAGTGTGGATAATTGTTGTTGCCATTTGTGAAGTACATTGTATTTGAATTTAGTTATTCAATAAAGACTATTATAAATATTAAAAAGGGAAAATCGATTGTATTGTTACTTAAGGTCTTCGGGTCATTAAGTAGACCCTGGACACGACTGAACTACCTCAGCCGACGACAAACCCCTTGTTATAAGATATCAAACACAATAGTTTAGTTAAAATCGTATTACAAGATTTCAAGTCTTTAGAGGGTTTAATATCAAAATCCATGAATGGTGCCAAATTAACCTTGGCTCATAATGGTTTTTATAAAAATATTTTTTGACCTGCTTCAAAAAATTCTTTATTTTTTAAAGAAAAAGTTATAAAATCTAGATATGGAATAAAAAAAATCTACTTTTCCCGAAAAAAAAAATTGTTTTGTACCGCACTTTACACTCAAAATGATACGTCTGTTGGCTGGACAGAAAAATTTGCTACTTTAACAAAATTTATTCCTGTTTTTTTGGCTTAAAATAAAATTTCTTGATCTTAACAAATTCTTTTGTTAAATTTAACAAATCTAAATTTAGGTAAAAAATTTGTAAAACTACAGTTTTATCTGTAATTATACTGAGTCGTAGAATTTATCCAAATTTAGGGTCTCGGGACCCTGCCCGGGCCTTGTCCATATCATGTGAGGTCATATAAGGGCACTTCGCGAAATTTTGTCCCTTTTGACCTATCTCGCTTAGTTTTTGAGATATGAAGTGGAAAATTAATAAATAAATTTTGTAAAATTTAACAAATTTTTCTTAAAAAATAGTTTTAAATAATTTTGAAAATTAACACTCAAAATTAGTTAAAGTACTGAGGATTTTTAGTATTGTGTTAAATGAAGTTACCTAAAATCTTTGCTTAAATCAGTGTTTCATCTAAAAATTTGATAGCTTTTTCTACTGACGTATTATTTTAAGTGTGATAAAAAAACGGCAATATGTATATTACTACCCTAAATATATTATTAATAACTGATTGCATGTTGTTAATTTTGTTGAAATTAGAGTTTGCTGTTCGGTTTTAATCGAAACCGAAACCGCGGTTTTTGAGGCCTCAAAACCGAAACCGAAAACCGACAAAAATAAGTCGGTTTTTAGCAAATACTTAAAGCAATTAAAATAATTAATTAAATTACATATTATTGAACCTAGAATTTCGAAAAGGGTTCAGCTCCTATTTTACACAATTTTGTATTTAATTGTAATGAACAATTTCTCCATTAAATATTACTTTAAAGATTTTTTGTTTTTACTACTACAGATAATATAAGCTGAGGATTATAATTTTAGAAAAAAATTGCACAAAAAGTCATGTAGTTTAAGAGATATTGACTTTCGACGTTTTCAGTTCAGGTTTTCACTGCTTATTTTTCAAAAAGTTTTATTTCGTAGTTCGCGAATTTTAAAGTATAAAATTTTAGCTTTATATTGTTTAAAACAAATTGCTAAATTCCAAATTTAAACTCTTTAAATACAGTTTAATCTGCCGAAAAAAGAATAAAAAGCTCAACCTCAAACCTACTCAATTAAAATTAATAATAATGCACATTAATTACAATATTAATTGCATTTGGTCTATATGACGCGTTTGAAAAAACAACACTTTACTAGAAAAATAAAAGTGCCCTGCTGGCAGTCCGTTTCCGATATAGACAAATTGCCTGCACTTGTACGTAAAAACCATACGTCAGTATGGCAACATTTGTGAAAAAGATGACAAAGAGCAGATAAGAAAATATACAAAAAACCTAAAGTAGAATGTTTGTATATCTGTTTGATCACTTCTGAGAGTTAATTATCACATAGAGACAATAAATAAAATATAAACAATAATACAATTTAATGGAAAATCACTGATGAAGCATGTCCATAAAAAAAAAGGCAGAAACTAGATCTAGTCTGATTTGCAAATTATTAATGTGTCTATAACTTTGAGGAAATGTTTATTCTTCTTCTTATCCGCAAACCGATTTAATTAAAATTAATAAAAATGCATATTAATTACAATATTAATTGCATTTGGTCTATATGACGCGTTTGAAAAAACAACACTTTACTAAAAAATTTTAATTTATAACGGTTTCCGCGTTTTTTTGCCGGCAATGGTGTTACTGCCTTTATTCGAGTGAGAAATATCTTGAATGTATTAAAATATTTAATTGTTATACATACGTATTAAATTATTTTAAAACAGTTCTATTAATATCACAAGAAAACCGAAAAATAACCGAAACCGCGGTTTTTATAATTTTGAAAAACCGAAACCGCGGTTTTCAAATTTTTCGGTTTTTAGCAAACTCTAGTTGAAATGTATATAGATAAGATAAAATAAATGGAGAATTGTATATAGAATATAATTCAATTCTCTGCTTGCTTTACTAGAGAATACTATTGAAATTGGATTCAGTATATACAATCTTAAAATATTTACAACAAATTGGGGAAAGTTATCTTTTTAATGTTACGAAAATATATGATTTGGAAAATAACCGAAAATACATTCACTAAAGGCCAATATTTTACACTTGTAACAGGTATACTGGTTGCCAGGCATTTCCATAAATTTAAATTGCATTTTGAAAATACTGAGTCCACAATAAGAAACAGTTAAAAAAGCTGTATTTCCGCTCAGGTTAATGTTAAGTATTTAAAGTAAACCTAAGTTAAACCGATTTAAATGTAAAAAAATTTTAAACAGGTAGTATTTATCATAGTTCCGGTATAATCGAAAAATTTTTAAGAAGAGATAAGAATGATGTGATTTACAAAAGAAAACAATATTGGTTTATTTTGTGAGGGAGTTTTGTTTTGGTTTACTTCATCCATGGCAACCCTGTGTCCAACACATGTTTTTACAAATAAAAATTGCAACACACAATTGACAAAAAACATACGTACTACTACTTCATTTCATGTTAAACTTACCATCTAAAAATTTATCTATTTTACTCATTGGATTTAATGATAAATTAGTTAGAAATTTATTCATGTCGACACTTGTAAATAAAATCAATTTATTACACAATGAAAATAAAACAAAATGATTAAATGCACGTCAAGTGCTCTCACGTCAAATATAAAAATAAATTAAGAAGGGTAGCAAAATGTTTTTTTTTCTTTTGTTTATATGTGTTTAGAGATGCCCCTAAACTAATGCCCATTAGTGTGCCACTAAACTAATCAACTTCACTGTAATCAACGGTTTAGCTGAATTTGCTTTTACATATTGTTATTGTTGTTAAGAAGAATGCGTATTGATGCATTCCAAAGCATCAATACGTAAACCAAATTATTTTAAAAAACACTCTAACTTTAACAATTGAACAAAAAACACACAAAATAAAGAAACATATTACAGTGAACAGTGGAAAAAACAGTGGCACATTATAACAAAAACAAAATTACAATCAACAAATACAATAAAAATTACAACTAACAATTATAAATTAAAAACTAAATAAAACTTAAGATTAAAATTTAAATTACAATAAAACTTAAAACTAACTTAAAATCAAAGGACCGTGTTTTAATAATTTAGGCAAGCCCTAAACATTTTGGTCCTAACGAACCGGATAAAAAACAAAAAAGTTTAAAAGTGATTTTTTGTGAAAACATAAAAATAAGTTTGGTTTAAATTTAGTGGAGTGATTTTAAAAGTGATTTGAGAAAAAAAACTGACCTAATTTAAAACAGTGTTTTCTTAATTTACGATTAAACTAATGAAGCCTTAAGGAGGCGAACTTTAATTGCCCTTTAAAAATAAAAAATTTTAAAATTAAAGTTTCAAAAAGATATTGAAAAAGATTCAAAAGCCAAAAACTAACCCCTATTGTTGTAGTGTAAATTTGGCTTAAAAATATACATTGTACATAAATATCCAAAATTAAATTTGCAAAATTAAATATTTCAAAGTTGACCTACAGAGGTGACATTGATTTGCCCTTAAAAAAGATCCTTTAGAAACAAGTACATAAGAACAAAATATAAAAACATTGTGAAAAATAACTGCCTAACAGCAACAACAACAAAAAGTTCTTCAAAAACAAGATCTGCAGCAACATCATCATAAACCAATATTGAAGTGCAGTAGCAGCATAAAAAACTCAGTCAACATTAAACAAGCAGCGATATCGAACACACACAGCAACCACATAAGTAAAAAACAACTTGAGTAAGTACAGAACAAAACAATTAAAATACAAAAAATAGATCGACAAACAGAAGTGAGCCAAACAACAATAAATACATCTACCAAGTATTGTAACATTCCTGTGTTTGTTGTTATTGTCTACTTACTCTATTTTTTGCTGCTGCTATTGTTAAAGAACATAATAGAGTTGCCGCTTGTTGACATTTTGTAAATTTTCCGGGGACATTTATAATAACAAATCGGGATTTAAAATTTTGACCCAATTTGTTATAAGATCTCATTTTATCGCTAGCAGGTACTTTTTTGACCCATATAAATTAATTAGTTGCTGGTAATTAAAAATTTGCCGACTTTTATCAACATTCTTTTTGACAAAAAATATCATTTTATTGAAAGTATTCACCTTTTTGTTCCAAGTTTAACATCCTTTTTCGTTTGACCTTACGTTTTTCGTCCTATTGAATTCAAAATGCCTCTTGATAAATTCGTTAACTGCACAAATGACTTGCTGGATTTTGAAAGTTTTCATTCTGAGACCGGAGCCGAAGATAATATACACGCTCTAGAAATTCTTCGCGTCGAACTCGACTCTCTTTGGACCCAAGTCAAAAGAACTTATGAAGAATGCCGGGATTTAAAACAAGGACCAGACGCAAAACCAATTGACAAAACTAAACTTCGGAATCGGTACAAAGAGGCCCTCACAGCATATAAAAGTTGTGCTGCTTCTATAAATGCGGAAATTCTGGCTTTATCAGAAACAAATGAGTCAGCAGGAAATAAATTAGGTCGTCAATCTTCCTCTAGCCCTCCAACATTAGACAATAATTCAGTTTCTTATATGAGGTTGCCACAGTGTGATATGGATCCATTTTACGGGGAACCCACAAAATGGCCCACATTTCGGGATCTTTTCACGGCCATCTGTGTAAGAAGCGACAAAATGCGAAAAATCGAAAAGCTGATTTATTTGAAACAAAAAATTGGAGGCGACGCTAACATTGTACTTGGAAACGTACCTATGACCAATGAGGGATTTGACCTTGCTTGGAATAGGTTATTAAAACGTTATGACAATAAAAGGGAACAAGTAAATGCACAACTTAGGATTCTTTTTGATCTCCCAAACGTTTCTATTGATTCACCTGCCTCAGTTCAAATACTACAATGCGCAGCTAACGGTATTTTAGAAACACTTAATACCTTAGGAATCAATTATTGTTGTTGGGACCCAATCATGGTTTTTATATGCCAGATAAAACTTCCCCGAATATTTGTAGAGGAATTCGAAAATACACTTGAGGACTGTGCAGAGATACCAAATTGGACGCAATTTGATAATTTTTTGACAAAAAAATTTAAAACTCTACAGTCCAGCGTAAACATAAAGGCAACAAAATTACCAAGTGTTCAACCTCAAACCGAAAACAACCCCTCAAATAGGAAGAAAAAAGTCCATTCATTACAAATAAATACCTCACAAATCAATAATAGGTCAAAAGAGAAAAATCACTCACAACCAAACAGGGGCATTCAAAATCATTCTAAGTACAATTGCCCTCATTGTAAAGAGGCCCACCCATTAAGAAATTGCCCCAAATTTTTAGAAAAAAATGTAAATGATAAAATTCAAATAGTTAGAGTCACAAATACATGCTACAACTGCCTCGGTGTTAGTCACAGCGCAAAAGATTGCAAAAGCAAATACAGTTGTAGAATCTGTCGCCAAAAACATAATACTTTGTTGCACAAAGGGACAGAACCACAATCTACATCCCCGATTTACGACAACGGTACGGTGCGTCAAAGCACAAGCGCCGCAGCCCTCTCTTATAACTTACAGTCCGCTTCAAATTTTGCAATCCCCACGACTACAACACTGACCCTTCGTGCAAAACCCCCAAGCAATATTGAAACTTTACTGTTCACTGCAATAGTAGAAATCGAAACTAGAGGCGAAAGATACCAGGCAAGAGCGATCATCGATCCTGGATCACAAACAACATTCATATCAGACAAGTTAAGAAACAGATTGAAGTTGCCTTCGACACAAAACCCAATTCAGTTTAGCGGTATGACTGATGGTTCGGGTAATTCTACAAAAGCCTGTTTGTTTAACCTCTGCTCCAGAATTGACCCTAATTTCAAGTTAGAGGTCTGGGCACAAGTAGTAAGGAACATGTCTCTACTTTTGCCAACACAAACATTGATTCCTCCACAACTTAGTGAGACTGCAGAATTGGAACTTGCAGACCCTCATTTCTCCCAGAGTCGGCCTGTTGACTTAGTAATCGGCCTCGATATAGGCCCATTAATATTTTGCCGCAAAACACCTATGCGTAATGTAGGATCATTGTTGGCGCAAAAAACAGTATTTGGCTGGGTAGTAGGGGGACCAGCAAATACATCGACTCAATTAACGAGTGCTACATCGCTAGTCAATACAAAGTCCCTTGACCAAATTCTCACACGCTTTTGGGAGGTGGAGGAAACCCCAAAAAAGATTTTGAGGTCAGAAGAGGACACATTATGCGAAAATAACTTCCAATCTACAACCCGTAGAATCCAAAATGGAAGATACTTAGTTACCCTGCCCTTTAAAAATGATAAAGAGTTAGGGAATTCAAGAAATATCGCCATGGCCCAATTTTTAAGAATGGAACGGATTCTTAGCCAAAAGCCTGACATTAAGAAACAGTATGATCAGGTAATTTTGGAATACCTTGAGCTGGGACATATGCGGAAAGTTTCTCCCCTGGATATAAATAGTACCCCAAATTATTACCTGCCGCATCACGCAGTAATAAAACCTGATAGGCTAACCACAAAACTTAGAGTAGTTTTCAACGCCTCCAGCCCGTCTTCAAATAAGAGAAGTTTGAACGACATTTTACATCCAGGACCCATACTTCAACAGGACCTAGTGCTCCAAATACTGAAGTGGAGATTCTTCCGATTTGTCTTCAATGCCGACATCACAAAAATGTATCGGCAAATACTAGTTCACCCCACTCAAACCAAATATCAAAGGATATTATTTAGGAAATCTCCAAATGATCCAATTGAAGATTTTGAACTCCTAACAGTGACGTTTGGAGTTAATTGTGCCCCGTTCCTGGCCATTAGAACGCTGCTCCAAATAGCAGAAGATTTCAAACATACACACCCCTTAGCATCACATATTTTAAAGCAAAATATGTACGTAGATGACGTCTTAGCCGGAGGGCACACTTTAAACGATGCCATTGAATCCCGAAAAGAACTATCTAGTGTTCTAAAATCTGCCGGTTTTGACCTGATGAAATGGACTTCAAACGACCCACGAGTCATCCAGGATTTGCCAAACGAGACACTATTACCTCTTGATTGGTTAAACTTATCCGAAAATGCTGGAACAAAGACCCTTGGGATAAAGTGGAACATTTCTTCAGACTCTTTCACTTTCACAGCCCCAGAAGTCGAAATAAAACAATCGTACACTAAACGCGAAGTGTTATCAACAATTGCAAAATTCTTTGACCCATGCGGATGGCTGGCCCCAATCATTGTCGATGCCAAATTAATCATGCAACAAATTTGGTTAGATAAAATCGACTGGGATGACATCTTGAAAACTCTCACCTACATGAAATGGCAAAAATTCGTACAAAATTGTCCTTTAATCAATACCCTGAAGATACCACGTTGGATTCACTATAGCCCCTCTTGTGACGTGGAGATCCATGGATTTTGCGACGCCTCAGAAAAAGCTTATTCTGCAACATTATACATCAGAATTCAACTTCAAAACTCCGTTCGCACTTTTCTTTTGGCTGCCAAAACCCGTGTTGCCCCTATCAAGAAAGTATCTTTACCCCGTTTAGAGCTATGTGGAGCCCTATTGTTAGCAAATTTAACCTTTGGAATCTTACCAAATCTTCAGGTACAAAATTTTAATGCCTTTTTTTGGACTGACTCTACAATCGTACTCGCCTGGTTAAATAAACCGCCTTGTTCGTGGAATACATTTGTGGGAAATCGAGTTTCTGAAATATCGGAAAAAGTTGGAACTCAAAATTGGCAACATGTCGAATCCAAAGAAAATCCAGCAGATGTCGCTAGCCGCGGGTGTACACCAAAAGAATTGGAAACCCATAACTTATGGTGGTTTGGACCTCCCTGGTTAAAATTACAAAAAAATCAATGGCCCATACCAATTTCTCCGACAGATACAAAAGTTGAAGCAAAACCTACAAAAGTTTTAATAAACACCGTTTATGAAGACCCACTGGTACGCTTTTCATCACTACCCCGTGCTTATAGGGTAATCGCATACGTTTTACGATTATGGCGAAATACGGGCGCAAATCGGTCTCATCTTCGAATTTCCTCGATAGACATCACACCGGATGAAATTAGAGAGGTCAAAAATCGCCTTATAATTTTGACTCAGAAGCATTGTTTTTCAGATGACTATCAAAAGTTATCACAAAAAGTCAAAATTTCATCCAGCAGCAGCCTTTTGACCCTAAATCCGTTCATAGATGGACAAGGTATCATTCGAGCAAATGGGCGTCTTGTTCAATCGCCAGCCCTAACGTATAACGAACGTCATCCAATTTTGCTGCCTCATAACTCTAAATTCACTCGATTGATTACCGAATTTACCCATAAAATTACGTTACATGGTGGAAATCAACTCATGATTCGAGTTCTAAGAACTGAATTCTGGATATTTAGATTGAGGCCCCTAGTTAAAAGTGTGATACACAATTGCAAAACTTGTGTCTTATACAAAAAACAGACACAAAATCAAATCATGGCTTCATTGCCGCCGGAAAGAACAAATATCTCCCGACCTTTCGAAACTACGGGAGTCGATTACGCAGGCCCCTTTGACATACGAAATTTCACTGGCCGAGCATGTCTCATCACAAAGGGATACGTCTGCATTTTCGTGTGTTTTACTACAAAAGCCGTACATCTCGAAGCAGTAAGTGATCTGTCTTCTCAAGCGTTTTTAGCCGCATTTGCACGTTTTATTGGAAGACGTGGATGCCCAGCTCTAGTCTATTCCGACAATGGAACAAATTTCGTCGGTGCAGCAGAACTTATCAAAAAAGACCGCCTAGAGTTTATAAAAAATCTGAAAACCCAGGTGATTCATCATTATAGCCATCAAAATCTTGACTGGAAATTTATTCCTCCCGGTGCCCCTCACATGGGCGGACTTTGGGAGGCAGGCGTAAAATCTTTCAAAACCCATTTAAGAAAAATGATTCCCAATATGAAATTTACTTTTGAAGAGCTGTCTACAATTTTGACTCGAATTGAGTCCTGTTTAAACTCTAGACCTTTAAGTCCTGCTAGCGATGACCCTAATGACCTATCTCCATTGACCCCTGGACACTTTCTCATTGGCGCTCCATTAATGACCCCAGCCGAACCTGAATTATGCACTGAAAATTTGACGTTAAACAACCGCTGGAAACGCATCAAGATCATCTATCAATCTTTTTGCCAAAGATGGAAATCTGAATATTTAACTGAACTTCATCGCAGATATAAATGGAAAAATCAACGAGAAAACGTTAAAGTCAATGATCTGGTCGTCATCAAAGACAATAATCTTCCACCCAACGAATGGAAATTAGGCCGTATTGTTAAAACCTACTTAGGACCCGATCAAAACAGTCGAGTAGTTGACATACGAACAGCTAATGGAATATGCACTAGACCTATTACAAAAATAGTCGTGTTATACACAAACTAACATGACCTTCTTCGAAGCCTTCATCACAAATCTAAAAGGAATGATGTCTACAAAAGAAGCCCCAAGAAACTCAGAACAATCAAATGCTTCAACTTGTAAACCCAAAAGATGACATCACCATTGCACCAATCATGGGGGGGAGAATGTTTAGAGATGCCCCTAAACTAATGCCCATTAGTGTGCCACTAAACTAATCAACTTCACTGTAATCAACGGTTTAGCTGAATTTGCTTTTACATATTGTTATTGTTGTTAAGAAGAATGCGTATTGATGCATTCCAAAGCATCAATACGTAAACCAAATTATTTTAAAAAACACTCTAACTTTAACAATTGAACAAAAAACACACAAAATAAAGAAACATATTACAGTGAACAGTGGAAAAAACAGTGGCACATTATAACAAAAACAAAATTACAATCAACAAATACAATAAAAATTACAACTAACAATTATAAATTAAAAACTAAATAAAACTTAAGATTAAAATTTAAATTACAATAAAACTTAAAACTAACTTAAAATCAAAGGACCGTGTTTTAATAATTTAGGCAAGCCCTAAACAATATGAAAGTTAATAAATTTAACAAAACAAACTTTAAAGCGAAGAGAATTGTTAAATTAGTAAAGGTGTGTTATCGCAAAAAGATATACATTTAGGTCTGTTAACTTTTCTCACAATAACAATAACTAAGTGCCTAACAAGATTTATGAATGTCAATTAAAAAACTAACATGAGGTAGTTTTGACTGTGTTGTTTTTATGGATAAGTAAGTAACCATTAGAAAGTTAATTAAATTTTAATTTATTGGGGTTCGAAATAAATTTAATCTGTAAGTGAATTTTTATTAAGATTTTATATGGTGTTACAAATATATTAGCAATATTTTTTAAAATAAAAATTGATTGTACTAAAAACTTAAATCAATTAGAATTTAAATCAATACCGTACTCAAAAAGAAATTGTACATGACAGTTACTTCTGAAGTAATTAGTAATTGCTTTTTTTAACTTTAATAACATTTGTTTTTCTATGTAAAGTATAAGACAACTATTATGACAGTTATTTTTAAAAACAATTAAAGGAAAGTACCTAATGCATTTTGTAACAGTTGCTTAAAGCAAATATTTGTAATGTTATAATAAGCAACTACAAATAACAAATAAAAATACTCGTATCTGTTGACTCCTTAACAATTCTTCTTCATTATATAGTTGTTCTTGTGGATTTATTTTTTGTTTGCTCATAAAAATTAGATAATATTATTATATCTTCAATGCATAAAAACGTTAAAAATCTAATACTAATTGGAACTTGTATGATGAAGTAATTACGAATTTTTGTAACAAAAAAAATTGTTTTCTTTATATATTTAAGATATAAAGCTATCATATGTATATATTTTTATAATGTCAAAATAGTGGTTTGGAAAGTTATTTGTCATTAATTTTTATTTAATTCGCAAATTATTTTCTAACGGTTAAAAATAACAAAATTTTTAGTTATTTTATAGAAATACACCACTGTCGTCATTAGTTATTTTAAATGAATATACAATTTTCATTTGTTTGTTTTTTGTTTTAGCTGTAATTTTTAGTAGATTCTACCGACAAACGTTTTTGAGTGTGAAAATGTTTATAGAACACACCATAAACGGCTTATAAGAATTCTGTTTAAGATAAGAAAATGATACTGGTACCAGTACTATCTTTTTGTTTAAAAAAATAGCAAACTGGGCCTGATATAAAAATACACACAGAAAATAAATTGGTTGGAATTCTATCGAAACCAACGAAAGTTTTTCGGTGTTCAATAATTTTAATTGCAGTTACATAAAATTTCTCATCAGAAAAGCTAAATTTAATTATGAACAGAAAATATATTAGATCAGGGGTGGCAAAACTTTTTTCGCTGCGTGCCAGAAAAAAAATATCTCGCGTGCTACCTTAATTTTAGTTGTCTTTTAAGTCCTTTTTTAAAAGTTATTAAAATTTGGAAAATTTCTCGTAAAAACATCATCGCAGATGTACATATTTATCAGCGCTATGGATAACCCCCATGAAATAATCCCCAAAGGGCAAAATTAAATAACATCCAAGAAATTACGTAATAATGTTTGACGGTTATTTAATTTTTTGGGGTTTATTTAATCTTTAAATATTGAGATTATTTCATTATGAAATAAAATTAAAACAGTTTGAACATTATTGCCTTTTCATTTTTTGGGTGGGGTTATTCCATTTTTGGTTGTTAATTCATATTGTTAAAAAAAATTATTTGGCGCCATCTATATATACGTATACGTAAGAAACTAGTTGAAAAATGTGCTTCGGGCAAAAATTTGATTTTGTTAAAATAAATCACGCGGTGTTTATCTTTATAACAAAGAATAAATCGTCATAATAATGAAAAAAGCGAATATTATGAATTTGAACAGATAAATTTCTATTTCAGATGAAATGGCTCTGCGAAACACGATCAAAACCCAATTTCAAATTCCAACAAAGGGGGTTATTTCATTATGTAACTTATTTTTAGCCTTTATTTCATTCATTATTTCACAACACCTATTTTCCCTTTAAAAAAAACCTCATTTTTTAGATCCAATTTTATTACAAGTTGTTTTCCATTTTTGGTAAATTTTCTGGTACTTTTTATTTCTCCGATTATGAGGCACTTTCTCATCGAAACATTTAAACTTTTCTCAATCTAGAATTTGAGAAATTTTACCAGAATTTTCTGATAATCGAATTTGCGAGTTCTGTATTAACCATATTTCTTTAAACAAAAAATGGTGGCAATACAGAGTTTTATTCATTTTAAAAAACGATTTATCCCCCAATTTAACTTATTTTTGTGTCAACTTTAGTGCCATTAACCATTAACTGCCATTATCTTGGTAATTATAATGATATCTTGAAAAAAGAAACAGAAATTTTATTTATCATAATAAAATTTTCAAATGTATCATATTTTTTCGTTTCATATATTTTCATATTAAAATTCAAAGTTAGCAACAAATAAATGCGTATCTACTGCAGGCGTAGAGACACAGCCTGATAGTCTTAGCAATCTGAGTTCAAACCTGAGCCAAGGAATTTATAGTCTTTTGTTTTTAATAATTGTTTATTGATTCAAACTTAAAGATACAATTGATTTTCTGTTGTTAATATAATTTTATTCGTAAACAAAATATTAAAATTTCAAACCTAAAAAAGTAGGGGAGAGTTGTGTACCTTGGTACTTTTGAAAATTCTGTGTCAATATCTCTAAGATTAAGATAGATGCGAAAAATCCTTTAATGCAGAAATATTAGTGTTGGTGTTGTTATAAATTGGAAATAATAAAAACTTTAACAATTCTTATGCATTTTAAGAAATTAAATTTTTTTTAGTAAAGCGAAAAAGTATTCCAAATTACAAATTGGCGTGTACCTTGGAACTCGTAAAAAATTAAGGGAATTTCTTAAAAAAAATACTGTCCCATAATTAAATTCATTGCATTATTTGCAGTAGAGTTAATATCAACTTGAAATGCGACAATGCAATTTAATATTTGCATGAAAATTTAATTTTTAAAAAATGGCGAAAATCTTAAATCAGAGGTTATTTTGAAGCGAATTAAAATCAAAAAGTACAGTTAGCCTGTGGAGCTTTAATTATTCATGTATTGAAATTTGTTGGATACACAGAGAAGGAAATATTCAAAAAGTTCCAAGGTACACGCATTTTAATTTTTGCAAAAAAGATATTTTTTTTCTTATTTGTACAATATAGTTAAGAAATTTACTGGTTACTACATTTAAAAAACGAGAAACTTTATATTGATTTAAGCCCGTAACTTGAAATATTTTGATTATTTTTAAAAAATTAGTTTAATTTTTTTTCAAAAATTTACTTTTGTCGATCCAAGGTACACGCACCCAATTTTAGGGTCTCCTATAGACTTATCTGAAACTTTGAGTAGTTTAAAATGATCAAAATAAAAAACTTCATAGAAGAAGACTTTAGAGTAAAACATTAACAAATAGGAGAAAAATGCAAAGTTCCAAGGTACACGCGATCCGAGGTACTCGACTTTCCCCTAAATATTAAATTTGACTAAAGAAATTTAAATCGAGTTTAAGCTGGCAAAGGCAAGATCGCCGGTTCTATCCCAGTTTGCGACATAAAAAATTTTTAATTTTTTAATAAATTTTGGGGAACATGTTATTTTATTTATATAATTTATAATTCATAAAAAATAAAACAGTCAATCAATACAACAAAAATTCAATAATTGTAAATAAATTTCGGTAATTACAATGTTATTAAAAAATAATAAAAGTGATTCTACCTGGAACTACAAAAATTCGGTTGACGTGAAATTCGGTTGAACTACGAATCTGTTTTCTATGTGTAATAATAAAAACAGACTCGGTGTTGACAACCCCATTTTTTGCCAATCGAATGGTTCAGTTGCATCAAATGAATTTTTCATTTACGGCTACCGAATTGTTTCTACAAAAAATTCTAAGCAACTTTGCCCTAGAAACCATAAGTTTAAAATGGATTTCGAGCTTGCGGAAATTCCAAAATATGTTGTAAGTAGTACTTCACTGCAATGTTTGTGTAAAATTTGCGTTAACAGGTAAGTATTGTGAAACAGGTTAATAGTTCTGGAATTTTTAGATAGGAGTCTTCATCGCCTTTCCATATTATAAGAAAAAAGCTCGAAATATTTTTATTTGTGACTAAACTGCTAAGCAGATGACATAAAAAATCAGCCTAAAAATGCACGCACGTTAAATGTCGAAAATATTAAGATTTTTATTTTTTTTTATTTGGTGTAACCACCTATATCATCACAGGGACGAAGCGTAATAATTTTAGTTGTAATTGGTCCATTTTTGGACTTAGTGCCAATTAAAGTGCATTTTTCAGGTCACAAATACAAAGATATTTTAATGAAATTTGGCATATCGGCTTATATCTGCACAAGGACGAAGCCTTTTGCAGATATAAAAAGGCCATAAAAAAATATTAGGAAACGCAATCTTACTTTTTCGCTGCTGTAAAAAAAGTTCCCGCACCAATAGGGTTGAAATTTGGTTTAAATTGTTTTAGTTTAATTAAAATATTCCTCCGAAGTTTTAAACAAATGAAATTCAAACGATGCGTATTACAAGCTATTAACGGTAAATATTACGAAACCTTTTTGGAGGGACTTTTGGATACATTTTTTGTCGTTTACAATAATTCTTGTAATAATGCGTTATGTAAATTATGCAAAATCCCCGAGCAAAAATTTTTTTAGTAATTAGTAATTGCATTTGGTGCGGAAGGTTTTTTTGACAAAATGACCCGCAAACACGATTTTAATTATTAATTTAGTATTGCCTATCACGTGGTGGTAGGTAAAATTTTTGTTCAAAATGAGTCATAACCCTAATGTATATGTAAGGCTCATGAATAAAGTCTATTAATGTTATATGGAATCAAATATAAAATTAATACTTAGACTTTATTCATGAGCCAATTTGAATCCATGTACCAATTTTCATTAAAATATCTTCGTATTTGCGACCTGTAGCGTATGAACAATATACAGGCTGTCAAATTTTATCAAAGTATCTTAATATTTGCGACCTGTTGCGTGCGCACAAGAATACATGAACAGACAGTAAGACGGACGGACAAACGGAAAATTAAAAAGTGATCCTAAGTCGATCGGTATACCAAAAGGTGGGTCTAGCTCCAATATTTTTTGGTGTTACAAATATCAGCACAAACTTATTATACCAAGTCCACCTAATGGTGTTGGGTATAATTAATAACCTCATTATTCAAACTCATGAATCAATACTTACAACATATTTTGGAATTTCCGCGAGTTCGAAATACATTTTGGATCTATGGTTTCTAGGTCGAAGGTGTTTGGAATTCTTCATAAAATCATTTCTCTCTCTACAATTTTTTGTCACAGAAATGGACCGACCCTAGAAAAACGACTTTAATTATCTATACAAGTTTCAAGTTGTTCGAAGTTGTTTGAATATTTTTAAAACTTTACGAATAAAAAGATTTTGCTTTTGAATTCAAATTTTAACATTTTTTTAATTTGAAAAGAAATCGTAAATACATCCCGATTTTTTTTCAAAGCAAAATATTGTAGAGCGAATTCAAGTCAAAAATGCCAAAAAAAGATTTCTTATTTTCTTTTGAACATTTGTAATTATTATTGTTTTGATATTTCTATGTTGAAAACTAAGAATATGCCTTAAATTTAAAAATTTCTAGCAGTAAGTGTGTGTAAATCTTTTATAAAAAAATTACTCTAAATTCTACAACTTTCATATCAAACCTATAATATAAAAAATATCCCATTGTCAAAGAGTTTTTCGAACACAACAACGTTTCCTAACATAATAGGCTTACTATAGAGAAAGTGACCATTTATTGGTCAGAACTAAGATCGAATTTTTCTTAATTATTTCTTAAGTACACTCTAAAAATGCTTGTAAATTCACTACCATAAAGTATTGTACATTTTTCAGTAATATCACACAAAATGCCTAAATTTAGACATCAAATGTGTAAAATTCTTGTATACACATTTATGACTACAAAAATGCATATACAAAGTATTAATAGGCATTTTTGTATTTAAAAATACTCATCTTGTGTGCTCAATTAGTATATTGTGCTTAAAAGCAAATATTAGGCATAAAGTGTGTAAATATATGAACATTAATTGGTAACAACAAACTTGTCAAAAAAAAATTGTTAAAAAAAATAATAAAAAAATAAAAAACAACAAATTATAAAAACGAGCACATTAGGGCGGGTCAAATTGTATGGATAAACATTTTTTGATATTGCGTACTCGATTTTTCAAAAGCTTTTAGCTTGGGGAAAAAAAAGTTCCACTATGACATATAGGCCGGGTCGATTTGTAGGGAGGCAAAAAAATCGCCCATGTCGCCTCAGGAAAAATCGTATTCTAGGGATCAAAATAAGAAACTTTGCCAAAGGAACCATACCTCTAAAACGAATTCTACTACCCCCCAACTGTTGACTTTTGACCGTAGGGTCAAGTTTTGAAAAATCACACTTTGACCCATTTAGAGTGCCCCAATCGAGTCCAAATGTATGACCGACCCCCACTTACTTTGGAGGGCCGATCCACCCATGCCAGTGGCACACCCCCTGGAACTCCCCTGGGGGGTCCCCATACAAACATTTTAAAAAATCACCATTTTTGGCACTTTATTTTATTATTTTTTATTTATTTTATTTATTTTTATTATTTTATTTATTTTTTCTCCTTAGAAATTTATTTAGTCAGAACATATGTAAATGAAAAAATTAATTTAACTTAGTAATAGAAAAGAAAAAATAAAAAATTACTGTTTGAAGTCTTTTTTGCTTTCAAGTCTGGGCAATTTCGCACGGCTCTCTAATGTCGTCGCCATAACAGCCTCTACATTTTCCGGTATAACTCGTTTGGAAACGCTAGCTAGCAATTGAACGTGTCGTTCTGTTTCTTGTATGTGTGATGGAATTTTTGGATCATTAAACGGTGGATCATCGATTTAAATATTCTTTCAAAGTATCGTATGGAATGCTTCGCGTGAATGGTGGTTCAAATACGTCATTTATGTCATTCATATTGATCATTTCCGTGTAACTTGTGCAATAAAAGTTTATATCTGGTTTTTTATAAACTCTAAGTCCCGTTGGGTCGTCAACATCAGTTCAATAGCGTAGAATTATCTTGATAGCACAGTCGCGCTTTTCTTTGCTATCATCAAACAACATTGATAACAAGATATTTTCCGAATGCGCATAATATGAATTATCTGTAATTACTTTATTGACAATTTTGCATAAACGAGGTTCTAGAAATCTTGACCAACTAATGAATTTGAAAAATAATCTACTACCGTACACGACAGAGCTGTAATACTTGATATTGAAGTACATTGGCACATAACATGTAATTATAAATTCAACCAGTATTCTTAAATTTGCATCTGGATTTTCCGTTGTCACATATAATCGTAATAGTCTAGCGGCCTTGGTGAGCCACCGAGAATGTACAATTTTCCCTGGTTTGATGTTTGCCAGATCCACTGAAACCACGCCGCTAGAAATTGCATGGGCCATGTCGTATAAGTACTTGGAATCGGTGGAAAATTCAATTTTTTCTGGAGCAGGGGGCATATTTTTCAACTCAATTTTCTGAAAGCCGTCCACCACCTGAAAATATATAAAAATAAAACAATTAAAAACGGTTGACAATTATAATAAATGAGTGATAGCAATAACTTACCGGAAGAGTTTCATAAGTTTCGATTTGACGGCTCAATTTTCCGGTTGCCGATCTTGGTCCAGTGCTGGTTGATTTATCCAAAGCTTCAAACAAATGCCGAAACGGAAGTTCGTTGAAGTGTAGAAGGCAAACGAACCAATGCAATGGTCTTTTTAACAGCAATTCGAATCGTCGTGCATATGCCAATTAATGCATCCAGTGATATATTTTTATCGTTGAAAAAATCATTTAATTTGGTTGTTTTGTATTCAGCGGTTTCATATTCCAGTCTTACGTAACCAATCAATTCAGAATTCGGTTCTCTCAAAATAACAAGATGAGGTTCATTTACCATTCTAGTATGATACTTCTCATCAATTGTATCTCTCGTTAAAGTATCATCTTTTCTGCCATCGAATGAAAATGCTAACAAATTGGTATCATCTAACCGTTTGCGAAGCACTTCTTGTCTGCATTTCTCTTTTTCTCGGCGAACTTTCGATTTATCCATGATGAGAGGTTTGCCATGGATATCTTTCATTTTAAAATCTTGGAAAAGAGCTGTTCCCATTGTTGATGCTACTCTATCAGGCACGCCAAATCTGTCACATACCAAGGCAAAGTTAAAACAATCGTATCTCTGTGTGTATTGTGAACTTGTGCTTATATCCAAATCTTCTTGAACCGGTGGCGGTGCGTATGTTGAATCATCGGGATCTTGGTATGTTGGCATTGATGACATAGACGTTGCTGCTTGCTCTTCAATTTCCATCGCAAATCCATCCATTGTTAGACTTCTCTGATTATGTTGATCGTGCATAAACTCTTTGAGGCGTTCGGGAACCAAACCGCATGCACATGGAGCTGCCTTCAAATCGCATTTACATGTTCCAATGAAAAAAATTGTTTCCAGAGAATTTACATACTCTGTAAATTGTTGGGGTTTGTTTCTTCTCTTGATTTGCTCTTGATATTTGTTAAGCGATCTATTCAATTTATTACATACACTTTTTTTCAGCATTATTTCCATACCAAGTTTTTCCCAAATTCCAATCAACTTATCTTGTACTTGAATAGTGAATGCTTTATAGGACAACTTTTTTTGTTCGCTCAAGTAAAAATAATATCTCAAGATATCCAGATGGGTTGGTAAATTAAGATCAGTCAAATCAGTAGACACACCAAAAACAGTAACATCATGCCTGGGTATATGACTCATTGGGTTTTCGATAGTTGTTGATGTTGTTATTGCTTCATCTTGCGGTGTAGAGGATGGTGGATTCATTGTAAACTTCTTGATTTGGAATGATTTTTTTTTAAATATTTTTTTATCTCAAATTAGCACTTCACACTTCGAGTTCTTCACAACGACTTAATGCATTCACAAAAACTGTTGCGTTATATATGGTCTAGGAGACGAGGTAATAAGAATGAAATGGTAATTTCAATTCTACCTGTAACCGATTTTTTGTACTTACATGTAAATTAAACGTTAATCTGACTACAAATTCTGTTAAGCAAGTGCGCCTTTTATTACTTCTGGAAAATCCTTTATGATAATTTTATGCTCAATTCTACCTGTAACCGATTTTGTTGTCAAAACTGCCCATAAAATACTTACATGTAAATTAAACGTTAATCTGACCACAAATTCTGTTAAGCAAGTGCGCCTTTTATTACTTCTGGAAAATCCTTTATGATAATTTTATGCTCAATTCTACCTGTAACCGATTTAGCTTAAGTAAGTTTACGACATGCAGCTGTGTCTTGTGGTGGCTTAAAAAACCCACACAACCTATTTTACGACCTGCAACAGAACGACACGTTCAATTGCTAGCTAGCGTTTCCAAACGAGTTATACCGGAAAATGTAGAGGCTGTTATGGTGACGACATTAGAGAGCCGTGCGAAATTTTCCCAGACTTGAAAGCAAAAAAGACTTCAAACAGTAATTTTTTTTATTTTCTTTTCTATTACTAAGTTAAATTAATTTTTTCATTTACATATGTTCTGACTAAATAAATTTCTAAAGAGAAAAAATAAATAAAATAATAAAAATAAATAATATAAATAAAAAATAATAAAATAAAGTGCCAAAAATGGTGATTTTTTAAAATGTTTGTATGGGGAACCCCCCAGGAGAGTTCCAGGGGGTGTGCCACTGGCATGGGTGGATCGGCCCTCCAAAGTTAGTGGGGCTCTGTCATACATTTGGACTCGATTGGGGCACTCTAAATGGGTCAAAGTGGGATTTTTCAAAAATTGACCCTACGGGACAAAAGTCAACAGTTGGGGGGTAGTAGAACGATTATTAAATCGACCCGCCCTAATGACATATCAAAAAAATCATTTTCGAGGCTCCCAAATTAAATTTTTTTGCAATTTTCTAATAAATCTAGATTAGCGCCATCTTGAGGTGCCTTTTCGAAACAACTAATAAAGTTGTAAACAATATTGCATTACAGCCTTTCCAGAAAGGTATTACTTATCAAAATCGGATAAAAAATGTGACAACTAGAGGCAAAAGTATATAAGTAAAATTATTTTCTCCTTGTTGTCATCAACATCATTATAATCATTTCTCATCATTATCATCGTCAAGCAGAAAATAATTTTACTTATATACTTTTACCTCTAGTTGCCACATTTTTTATCCGATTTTCATAAGTAATACCTTTCTGGAAAGGTTGTAATGTTATATTGTTTACAACTTTATTAGTTGTTTCAAATAGCCACCTCAAGATGGCGCTAATCTAGCATTTATTAGAAAATTGCAAAAAATTTAAATTTGGGAGCCTCAAAAATGATTTTTTTGATATGTCGTAGAGGAACTTTTTTTCCCCATGCTAAAAGCTTTCGAAAAATCGAGTACGCAATATCGATTGCTAAATCGACCCACCCTAGAGCACATATTTAATTGCTTCTTCTCATGGAAATAAATTTCAAATTTATTTGTATGTGGTATTTGCTGCTGATGAAATTCCTCCTCCCTATTGCAAATATTTGGAATACTATCATAAAGGTAACGTTACATTTTATCAATTAACTTAAAACGAATTCGATTTGTGACAATTTTTCCTCATTATACAACCTCTTAACAATCGCATGTTGGAATCAATGTTTGATGGTACTCTAAGTGACTATGACTCCAAGCCATTTTGCAAAACCACCAGTGCTACCAATAGTGATCTATCGCATTTTTGGGATGTAAGAACTCCAACAGTCTTAAGTTATGTCCCACGTAACACAGCGTAAATTCATACCGGTTATACAGTATTTTTTCAACATATTCCAAAGGGCATACTTCTGATGGACATCGTATTGTTCACGACATCCTATTGTGGTATTGCTCTGTGAATGGATTTTGGAAGACTACAAATATTATAATTGAAGGAATGGATGTATAAGTATACAGCCAAAATTCTAATGTGTCTTTTAATTTCTTTTTATTTAATAAAAATTGTGTTAAATGCACTCATTTCTAGTGTTTCAATATAAGATATTTTAGACTGCATTAAAATATATGCAATTTTATCTATATCTTTATAAATTTAAATATGCGTTATCAGTCGTTTTGTGCCTAAATTTACACACATTGTGTGTATGAATATTACTCACAATGTGTGTACGATTTAAAATTTACACAGCTAGAGTAATTTAACAGACATTAAATTAGGGTAAATTTAAACAAAAATTTATTAGAGTGTAAGAAAATTCAACAAAATTCTTATTTAGGTGATTTTTTTTATTTTTTTTTAAGGTACGCAGGATAAAGTAAAGTTTTGATAAAAAATATTTTTTTTCTGGACGGACTTTATAAAACCGTTTCCCTGCGTAATGTTTTTGCTCCAAAACGAAAGCAAAGAGTTATCTTTGTTAATAAAACGTGGTGCTAAAAAGAAACTTAGTTATAGTTAAAATTCTTGAAAAAAAATATCCATCTTATATTTTCATACAATTTTTATTATAAAATTGTCAATTTATATGCAAATATTTTTTGTGTGTTATTTGTTGTTAAACAGAATATTTATTTTAAATTTTTTATCAATATTTTATATTTTTATAGTTTTGTAACAATCCTGTTTTATGTGAATTACTTTATACACCAGATGTCTAATATTATTTTTTATTATTATTATTTATTTTTGTAAACATATGCACATCTGCCGGTAAGATAACAAGTGAAAAATATTTTGTTTCTGATTTGTGTAAAACTTGAATATTTTCCATACACATGCCAGCACTTTGGTATGCAAGTATTAGTATACTCATAGAAAAAATTAGTAGAAAATTAGTAAAACAGTAAGTAATACAACTTTGCGAGCATTCAGATATTAGTTTAAAATTTTCTCGTTTTAGATATTTTTGGTTGTTGAATTTTATAAATAATTTTTATACAATTCACTTTATTTTGATAATCAAAACCAGCAGGGGCGTTGTAATGCTGTAATAGTTATATATATTAAAGAGAATACGGCGTTGTTAGCATTTTTTTGTTTGTGAATTTTTCTGTATTGTTTCAGTATAAAAAATATAAGCAAAATGAACACATCGTAGAAGAAAAATAATTGGGAACAATTATGTTATTATTGTAATATAATAAAACTTATAAACATTACGATATTTGCGAATTCACAAAATAAATACTACTACTTTTAGATATTTCTCGGGATTAAAATTCTTCTAATATACCCCTTTCGACAAACGGGTAAGTCCATACAATGTAACCGATTTCGTGTACTTCATATCGTTTGTACTTACGATATGGGATACTTGTGCATAACATTTGTATATGACATTACATTGATTGATTTGATTTCAACTTCCCAGTGTAGAAACGGTAATGAAATATCATAATTTTTTGGACTACCAATAATGATTACTTATTTTTATCATTATTTCAAATAGAAAATAATTTTTTAGATTTTTTTGAAAATTTTTTTAAATCTATTTTTAGACTCAATATTTTTTAAACACTGGTAAGGATATATGTAACCACATATTTTTTGATTTTTTGTATGTTGGTGAGTAAGCTTACTTGTGTGCAGCAGGTCAATTGTGTTTTTATCTATTAAATATTACATGTCGATATAGCTCAGATAGTAGAGCTGTTGACTGGCAATCTGTAGACCCAGGTTCGATTCCCGCTCCAGCAAATTTTATTTAAAAAAAAAAAATACAATAAAAAATATTTTTTTTTATATAATTTATTTTTTAGAAAATCTATTTTTAGACTCATTATTTTTGTCAGTACTGGTAAGCACATAGGTAACGATATATTTTTTGATTTTTCGTATGCTTGTGTGTAACCATAACTTATTATTTGTCGCGACATCGCCATATAAAGGTAATAAGAAATGTAATGTCAAAATTAACTAGTTACCATAACCAGGTATGTAGTTACATAACCAAAGATAAAGATAAATACGAAACAGATTTAACTCTCTATAATATTTATCTCATTATTTACAATACATAAGAGCATTCTTCACTTATAAGTAGTACTTTCCTTCGGATTACTGCGCTAACCCAATGCAAGCCCATTTGAAAGCTATTATATAAAAATTTAACTAAAATTTAGTAGATTTAAGAGTATCCCAGCAAAAACAGACATTACTATTTACTCGCAACATTACTTTTGTTCGCGATGTCCAAAAATGCATGGGTGGTCATTACCCTCTCGCTTACAAAAAAAGTGCGAATAACGAGTTACCCATAGTGAAAGAATAAGTAGTTACTCACAAAGATAGAATAAATGGTTACTCAGAAATTAGTAAATAAGTGGTTTCCCTATATTGTAAAATAGTTAGTTATGTTGGCAAATTAATTTTTAATTTGGAAAATTTCCTATTTAGGATAAAACAAATTTATAAATAAAATATTAATATAAAAAAGACTAAATCAGTACTTATTTAATCAATTACCGATAAGTCATTACTTAGCAAGAGTATATAAGTAATTCTATAACTTATTATCGGTAAGTCATTATTTTGTATTTTAAAGTAATGTAAAAGGTAATGAGCTATCATTACTTCGTAATCCGTATGGTAATGACCTGTCATTACCATGTTTTTGCTGGGATGTTCTGCTGTTGTAATTTAACTAATATTTAGTAAACAGATTATGCTGATTTTAGCAATCTTGTCTGTAAGCCTATTTTTAACCAATTTTGGTTTAAACTTTTTCTGCTAGTTTTACGGACTTATTCTATGAGTGCAGATATTTAATTTTTGAATTTGTAACTAACAACTTTATCATCATGATTCATATTTAATTTCCGTTTTAATATGGTAAACATATCATCGAATAAAACGTATATACATATATGAATGTATGTTATTATGTCAAAAAAAAAAGTACAAACAAATAATAAAATTTAGTTTCTGAACATGCCATATGGTATGTTTATTTTGTTAAGAAATGTTTAGCATAAAAAGTTAGAAAATAAGTTGGAAAGACTCTAACATGCATATGTTTCATGTTATTTTGTTTCTTCTAACACTTCTTTACAAAACAAACTGTATACAATGTACTTATAACTGTTTTTACAAAGAGTGAAGACCAGGGCAGCGGCTTTCATGCAAATGCATGTTTGTAGTCATTAATACAAAAATGATTTTGACCAAATATTTTTCCGAATCAAAGAATTTGCAACAAATTGGCATCGATTTGTTGTTGCATTTTTTGCATATTTTGTTTTTAAGTGCATATTTTTTGCATATTATTTTCAGTGCATATTTTTGCAAATTTTCTTTATACTTTTTTAGAAAATTAAAAGCAAAATTTAATGAAAAATAAAGAAAAACAAAAGAATTTGCAAAACCTTAATGCAGCACTTAACTAGAAGAAAACAAGTTGTCATCTACCTAGACATTTATATTAGATTTAATTTTGAACCAAACAAACACTCCCAAGTAATAAATATGATTTTTAAAAATCGATAAATTTAAAGTGCATTTTTTGTTTGAAGCATTTATATTTGGATTATTAGTGCATATTTTTGGGTCTTATGTGCATATTTCCATTTAAGTGCATATTTCGCATTTTTACTGCATATTTTAAGCGCATATTTTTTAAGTGCATGAAAGTCGCTGCCCTGGTGATGAGCAAATGTATAATAGAGGTTTCATGTTGTTTGAAGATATGACTCTAAACTTAAAACTGTAAAATGAAAACAATAAAAAAAATTGTTGTCCCAACCAAATCATTTCAAAAATTAAATATTTTATTTGTTAACCAATGTTTTTTCAGAAAAATGCAATATTTTAACCCAATTTTTCAATTAAAAACCATTAAAAGCAGAAAATTTATGTTTTTTTACATTTCTATTAAATTTTCTTAAGAAAATTATAAATAATTAATCGGCTGCAAAATTATAACATTTGCCTTGAAATATGATTTCACCATTTTGTTCGTTGTGAAAAAAAAATAATTTAAATTTTATTTAGAACTAAAGCAAGTTTATAAAGAAATTATTTCAAAAATATTTGATTCTGGATTTCATAGTGAAAATTTAAGAGCAATATATAACAAATTAAAACCTATTCAATTTTACTCTTCACTGTACCTACATAACTTTTTAAAAGCAAAGGAGTTTACGCCCAGGCAGAAATTGCCAATGCTAAAATAAAATACACTGAGTACTGATTTGATTAAAATTACTGCATTTCATTAACCTATTATTGCCCAACCGGTAATTTCACTTAACAGAACTTAAGCAAGTATACAACTTATCACTTATAAAAAATCGAATATTTCTCTGGTTTATACTTTAATTTAACCCAGTTTTTACCAATGTAACTTTAAAGTTACATTAACTTTAAAAAATAGTCAAAATTCTAAATTTAAAATTTTATAAAACGGTTTTTTGATTTAGAAAATTTTCATTCTTTCTATTTAATTTCATTTTAAAAATTACAAAAAACTATTTTGCACCATTTTTCCCACTTGTAGAAAAAACGCATTTTTTAGACACCTTTTAAAAAAATAAATATACATAAAAAACGGTATACAAAAGTATTAGTTACACTTTATTTTAAGTGAAAAAATTGCAAATATTTAATTCAAAGTCACAATTAAATATTTACTACCCGATCAAAAATACATTATATCTAGCATATGTAGTAATATCTCATTTGATATAGATCGACATATGATCTTATCCAAGTTCATCTCAAAATTGGGGTATCCAGTAATATCCAATCAGATCCCCCAAATATATTAAATGATTAAATTACATCCAAAAAGATCTCAAAATTGGGAGATCCAATAATATTAAATTGAGATCCTGATAGATCCCAAAATATCCCATGGGTTTTATTTACATCCAATTAGATGCAAACGGATAAGCTAATTTTGGCAGATCGAAGTGGATAATTTGAGATCAAAATTTATCCTATGATATATTTGGAATTATTTAAATTTTAAAAAAATATAAAAAATAACACAAAAAATTAAAAAAAACAATTATTATTTAAAAAATATTTATTTCATAAAAAAAACAAAAAAAAATGCCGTCGACGGAATTTGAACTCAGGTTGCTGGCGTTGTAGTCGGCCACTTAACTCACTCAGCCAAACACTGCTATACAACATGACTGACTATATGATACAACATTGTTCGTGTTACTGAGTTATGTATAATTATATAAATTTATACATATAGGTGACTTAGAAAAAATAAATTAATAACATTCTTTCAAAAAAATAAAAATTAAAAATCTTAAATATTTTCCACTGACGGAATTTTTTTGGTGAATAAGATAAAATAAATGTTTGTTTAAGGGTCAAGGCACCTATTTATATGGCTTAGAAGTCTAAATATCAACAGTCTGTATTTGCGAAATTAATAATGGGATAAGAGCAATATACATGTTATATAAAAGGTAACATAAATGTCTTTTAAATAAGGTATGACATATATAAGCTTAGCAATCTTTTGGAAAAAATACTCTAATCCACACTTTTTCACAAATTGTTTTGTCTGTATTAAAAGTAGGAGTAAAAAAATAAGAATATTACCTAAATTGTATGTAGAAATATTACAAAAAAAAGCATTTCCGCTCTGGAAGAACTCAAATTCAGAACTTTAACGCAATTATTCAGAGATGGGAGTAATTAATTACTTTGTAATGACCATTGCGGGTTTTCATTACCATTAAATCTTTAAAATGAAAATTAAAAAAAATTCATTAACATTACAAAATGTAATTGCAATGAAAAGAAATGTTAATTTCATTTGTTTTCTTTACATGTACTGAAACGTTTTTATAATTTTCATTACAATACGCAATGATAGTAAAAACAAAAAATCATTTTCATTTTTTCTACACTAGGTAGACATGAAATTTCATTACCATTACTTAACATAATGATGTAAAGAACGTTTTGTTCTTTGTTCTACACTAAAAAATTTACCTTTATGGACATTTTTTTTCGCAATTTTTCTTTGGCAAGTAGCCACCAAACTTTGATGTATGTCTCTAGATTATAAATTAAAAAAAAAAAAACAAAAATTAAAAAATAGCAAAATTATGGCGGAACGCGAAAAAAGACTTTATGGCAGAAAAATTAAATTAAAAAACTTAATCAGCGATTAACATTCTTCAAACAAATATACTGATTCAAAAAGTTTCGTTTTGGCAAATTTTTTTCGCGATTTTTTTTTTTTTTTTGCAACTAACCACCAAACTTTGTTATATGGAATAGGCATTAAGTCCCTAGATTATAAATTTGAAAAAACCGCACTTAAGAAATTGCAAAATAATGGTGGAACGCGAAAAAAGACTTTATGGTACAAAAACTGAATTAAAAAACCTAATCAGTGATTAACATTCTGCAAACAAATATATTAATGTAAGAAATTTCCTTTTTGCAAATTTTTTTTCGCGATATTTTTTAGCGATTTTTTTCTTAACTAGCCACCAAACTTTGTTGTATGAAATGGGCATTATTGTCCCTAGATTACAAATTTTAAGAAACCGCACTTAAAAAATTCAAAAATAATGGTGGGACGCGAAAAAAGACTTTATGGCAAAAAAATTTAATTAAAACACTTATTCAGCGATTTACATTCTGCAAACAAATCTATTGATGTAAGAATTTTCCTTTTTGTAAATTTTTTTTTCCAGATTTTTTTCGCGGTTTTTTTTTAACTAGCTCCCAAACTTTCTTGTATGAAACGCGTATTATAGTCACTAGAATATAAATTTTAAGAAACCGCACTTAAAAAACTCCAAAATTACGGCGGGACGCGAAAAAAGGCTTTATGGTAAAAAAATTTAATTAAAACACTTAATCAGCGACTTACATTCTGCAAACAAATCTATTGATGTAAGAATTTTCCTTTTTGGAATTTTTTTTTCGCGATTTTTTTCGCGGTTTTTTTTAACTAGCTCCCAAACTTTGTTGTATGAAACGGGCATTATAGTCCCTAGATTACAAATTTTAATAAACAGCACTTAAAAAACTCCAAAATAATGGCGGGACGCGAAAAAAGACTTTATGGTAAAAGAATTGAATTAAAACACTTAATCAGCGATTTACATTCTGCAAGCAAATATATTAATGCAAAAATTTTCCTTTTTGGATTTTTTTTGTTTGCGATTTTTTTTTTTTCGCAATTTTTGTTTTTTCTTCAACTAGCCACCAAACTTTGTTGTACGAAATGAGTATTATAGTCCATAGATTATAAATTAAAAAAAAACCGCACTTACAAAATTGCAAAATAATGGCGGATCGCGAAAAAAGACTATGGTACTAGAATTGAATTAAAAAACTTAATCAGCTATTTATGTTCTGCAAACAAATTATATTGATGCCAGAATTTTCCTTTATGCAATTTTTTTCGCGATTTTTTTTGCAACTAGACACCAAAACTTGGTATCAAATATGCATACCATAGGCCTCAGATTATGAACTAAAAAATGCTTTTAGTAATTTGTAAACCTCATATTTTTAAAATAAAAAACTTCGACAAAAACGGATTGTAATGAAAAACAATTGGGTGTTTCATTACTATGTAAACATTAGGTACAAGTAATGAAAATTGAAAAAAGGTTCATTTTAATTTTCAAAACAAATGAAAATTAAAAAAAATATTCATTACCATTTTTTAACGCAATGGTAATGAATTCTTCAAAAAATGGTAATGATAAAAAAAAGCTCCATTACCATTACATCAAGTAATGGTAATGAAAATGTAATGGTAATGATTTTAGCCCATCTCTGCAATTATTATATATTACGATATCTAATTATATATTTAAAATACTATTAATTGAAAACATAATTTGCGGATGCTGTTGACACAAAATGGTTAAACGTTTTTAAGATCTGTAAAAAAAATATTTATAAGTAAATCAAATTGAAAAAAGTAAAAAAAAAAAAATTTGTTTGTGCCCGAGCTGGGATTCGATAATAGTTCCTCAGTCACATATATAATATGTGTGGGTTTATATATGACAATATATAATAACATATTAAAATATTATTAATCCATAGTTAGATCATATTAGATCTAATTTGACACAATTAGATCTAATTTGATGGAATAAGATATGGTTTGATACAATTTTATCCGGATTTCGTCATCATCCAAATGTATCAAATATAATATAATCATTGGCGACTGTCCTCCAACTCTTCCTAGGTCTAGCGCATAGTATCAAGACATTTTTGACTATATACAGCATAGTTTGGGCACATTTTTGTCTATGTCTCCGAACTATGCGCACCACATACTTATATATAAGTACGTGGTGCGCATACTTATATATAAGTACGTGGTGCGCACAGTCCAAACTAACTAAACTGTGGATCGAAAAAATGCCCCCGTAGCATGCACTATGCATACATATTGTAATATGTAACAAAATATACACTCACAAAAGTTTGTCGGTAGAATCTACTGACAATGACAGTTAAAACAAAATTATAAGCTTTTTGTAAATTTTTTTGCATATGTGGAGTATATAATATTTTTAATCTGCGAGAAATTCTAAGAAAGTTTCGCGAATAAACCATGGTCGAAAAATCATGTATAAATTCATTAAAATTGATTAAAAATTAAGTGTAAATTTTGATTTCTCAATTTCAAATTCATTATAGAATAAAATTAAGTTAAGAGTATTTACATAAATTTGTTTTTATTAAAGTAATAATTTTTAAAATAATGTTTTTATGTTATTTTAAATCAGGCACCGGATTTTACAAACAAAAAACTTTATTTTTAAGTTTTCATCAAGAAATAAAAAAGTATTTTGTTCAAAATAAAGTAAATTTTAAAATTATTTGTTTTTTATATTCATTCAAAATTGAAAATATATTTATCTTTATAAAAAAAAGAAGAAAAAAATTACAAATGATATTTTTACACAAATGATATTTTATTTTCAACTCCAAACAAAAAAAGAAAAAATAAAAAAAAAGTTTTTGTACAAAAAAAAAGAAAAATTTTTTTTGTAGAAAAAAAAAGTTTCCTTATTAAGAAAAACAGTTTTTATTTTCCAATTTATAAAATTTTAGTTTCAGTAGAATATGTAAACGAATTAATGATGCAAAAAATTTACATTTTGCAAAATTTTGTTTCAAATCTCAAACACCTAAAAAAAACTCGAAATTTTGGCGGAACGCGAAAAAAGACTATGGTAAAAAAATTGTATTAAAAAACCTTATCAGCGATTTTCATTCTGCAAACAAATATACATATGTAAGATATTTCTTTTTTGCAATTTTTTTCCCGCAACTTATTATCGCGATTTTTTTTCAATTATCGACCAAACTTTGTTGTATGAAATGGTTATTATAGTCTCTAGATTCCATATTTAGCAAAACCAAATCTAAAAAACGCGAAATTTTGGCGGAACGCGAAAAAACACTTTATGGTAAAAAAATTGTATTAAAAACCCTTATCAGCGATTTTCATTCTGCAAACAAATATACTGATGTTTTTTGCAAATTTACCATAAAGTCTCTTTTCGTGTTCCGCCAATATTTTGCAATTTTTTAGGTACGGTTTTGTTAAATATGTAATCTAGAGACTATAATAACCATTTCATACAACAAAAGTTTGGTGGCTAATTGCAAAAAAATCGCGAAAAAAAAGTCGCTGAAAAAAATTTGCAAAAAGGAAAATTCTTAAATCAGTATATTTGTTTGCAAAATGAAAATCGCTGATACGGGTTTTTAATAAAATTTTTTTACCATAAAGTGTTTTTTCGCGTTCCGCCAAAATTTCGCGTTTTTTTAGGTGCGGTTATGCTAAATATGAAATCTAGAGACTATAATACCCATTTCATACAACAAAGCCTGGTGGATAATTAAAAAAAAAAAATCAAGATAAAAAAGTCGCGGGAAAAAAATTTGCAACAAGGAAAATTCTTACATCGGTATATATGTTTGCAAAGTGAAAATCGCTGATAAGGGTTTTTAATACAATTTTTTACCATAAAGTGTTTTTTTGCCTTCCGCCAAAATTTCGCGTCTTTTTAGCTGCAGTTGTGCTAAATATGAAATCTAGAGACTATAATACCCATTTCTTAAAACAAAGTTTGGTGGATAATTAAAAAAATCAAAAAATCGCGAAAAAAAAGTCGCGGGAAAAAAATTTGCAACAAGGAAAATTCTTACATCAGTATATTTGTTTGCAAAATGAAAATCGCTGATAAGGGTTTTTAATACAATTTTTTTACCATAAATTTTTTTTCGCTAAATATGAACCATAAAGTCTTTTTTCGCGTTCCGCCAATATTTTGCAAATTTTTAAGTGCGGTTTTGTTAAATATGTATTCAAGAGACTATAATACCCAATTCATAAAACAAAGTTCTGTGGCTAGTTGCAAAAAACAAATAGCGAAAAAAAGTCGCGGAAAAAAGATTTTCAAAAACGCATTTTAGGCCAAATATTTACAGCAAAAAAAATTAAAAAAAATATATATTTATATATACATATATTTTTTTTTTGAAATTGTTGAAACCATTTTTATTTTTTTTATAACAACACAAAAAAAGTTTCTTTTTTTCCATCTATTTATATATATATATTTTTTTTTTTTTTGAAAGAAAATTAAAACAGAAAAAGTTTTTTATTTTCATGATGAGGGGTATTTTTAAATAAATATTTTTTTCTTTTTTTTTTGTGCGTTTGAATTTTTATTTTAATACTTTTACGATAATAATATTTGATAAAAACCAAAAAATAAAAAGTTTCCGGTCCTTGTTTTAAAGCCATTTGCAGTTATTTGTACAGTTTTACAAAAATTTTCATGTATGTTGTTTTAATTACATTTGTAGTTGTTTTTACTACATTTGTCAGTTGATTTTTTTCACAGTTAAAAATAACCTATTATTGCAGTTGATTTAAAAGCAAATGTAGTCTACACCTTTTTAACTGCAAATGTAGTTATTTTAACTGTTATTTGCAGTTGATTTTACCTACATCATTCCCTGAGTGTAGTTTTTCACCCAAATAAATATTTCTGGGGGGGTAACCAGGTCAATAACTCACAATTTTTTTTTTCTTTATACAAAGTTGGAACACCCTATTGTGTATCGTATATTCATCAAATCGTGAAATACCTTATTTGAAAAAAGCACACGTTAAAAACGTCTGGGACATAAATTTCAAAACTACACGGTGGTGGAAATAACTCATTTTACAGTATATAAATATGGGACATTACCAGTATCGATACAGAAACACTAAAGTGTCCCTTAAATTATTAGTTGTCGAATTTAAATGCTATCGCACCCAGTTCTTTTCCATTTTGTCTCAAATATACGAATTTGAAAAAAAATTTAGAAAACATAAAATAAGGTTTCTTCGTACAATAAGAATATTTAAAAGTTTTTCTTTTTTATTTACTTTTTTTTAGTTGCAAATGAGCTATATCTCAAAAGTGTTGCAGAAAGTATTATCAAAAATATGAAATTTTTAAAAGAAAAATATTTCAATCACAGACTAAAAAAAAAAAAGTTATAAATTAATATTGTTCACAAAGGGGTGTGATATTTGTTGTATCACTGTATCATCCTAACAAAAAAACAGAGTTGTTAAAATTTGGATTGAAAAAATACAATATTTGAGAATAGCACGATACAACATTTTTACACATAAAATAGAAGGGGTTTTCATATAAACTCGTAAATTCCTTGTAAACCTTGTATATATACAAACCATATTTTTTATGTATGGAGTTTGACATTAAACTCATATACATACCAGGTTTACACCGTTTAAGAGTAGAATACGAGTTTATATGAATACCTCTAGCAAATCGTTGCTAAAGTCAAATTAAAATTTTAACAACTCTGTTTTTTGTTAGGAAGATACAACAGATAGCACAACCCTTGTAAACAACCTAATTGTTTTTGAAAAATTTTCTAAATATAGGAAAAACACGAGTTTTTAGTGAAAATCATTTAGCGATTTCAAAAATTTTGTTTTTTTTTAAGTTTCAAAAACTCGGTTACTTTGAATATGACTCGACACGCGTAAATGTTGTCAAAGTTTTTGCTCCAAATTCGAGCATGTGATATTTAATTGTTCAAAAGACGGGTGATGGGGGAAGGAGAGGTGTTCACATGGATATTCGACAATTTGTAACTTAGGGGACACCTTAAAAACACATTTTCCCTTAAAATGCATGACTGTCATGTATATTATAGAATGATGTCGCATGCATCATAACGCCTACAATAATAAAAAGTTGAATGTAATTGTGTGTGTTGGAAAAATTGTAATATGTTAAAAGTTTGTGGAAAAATACTAAAACAGGAATTTCTATATGTCTTCTTTATGCTTGCAAAAATTTATAATGGAATTTTCTTAATATCAGAATTTTCCATATTCTCAGTTGTATGCTACGAATAAGGTCAAGTTTTTTTTGGCATTTGTCATTTAATACAATTTTTCCGATATTTCAAATTATTTTGTAAAAATGTTATTTTTACGGATGCTTGAAAAAACCATTTTTGCGATTTTTTTCGACTTTTCATCAAAAAATGCAATGAAAAATGCAAAAAATCTAAAGTTGAGTGTTTGTATGTGTCTATTTGATCATTTCTGAAAGTAAAAAACAACAGAAAACTGAATAGGATAGAAAACTATGAATTAGCTGCGCTACTTGCAAGACCTTACGTGGGTTAGATGGCTTAGCTGTCGAACTCTAGTATAGTTACGTTTGTAATGTAGGAGTGTATGGGTTCGATTCCTACAGCCGACGGGTTGCTGAAAAAAAAATTATCATATAGAGACAATCTGACAATAAAATATAAACAATAATACAATTTAATGGAAAATCACTGATGAATCCTGTCCATAGAAAAAGGCAGAAACTATATCTAGTCTGATTTGCAAATTTAATGCGTTTATAACTTTTAGAAAAAAGATTTATTCTTCTTCTTAACCTCAAACCTGCTAAATTAATATTAATAAAAAATGCATATTAATTACAATATTAATTTCAACTGGTCTATAGGCGCATTTGAAAAACAACACTGTACGAAAAAGTTAATTGCCTAGGGAATCAAACGAAAAATTTAATTACTCTAGGGAATTAAGTGCAGAATGAATTCTTTAATTTAATGCTTAAAGTTTTCGTCAGAGAATTCATTCGCTAAGTTTAAATTCTTTGAATTTGTTCCCAGGAACTAATTCTTGTTTTTTTAAATGAAATTATTCCATGAATCAAAAGATTGAATTAAATTTTGGGGAATTTATTCCAAAAAGGAATTAATTCCTTAACGCTGGAGTTACACGATCAATATTTTGCTTTCAAGTTGATCACACATACTGCTTGTCAAATTCAGTTGAACTTGAAGCTGTGACGTAGGCTGCATGATAGTCAATTTCCTTTCAAGATGCCGTCGTTAAGGCAACAACTAAAAATGCTCGCCTCTGTGGGCTGTTTCTGCACTGTAAGCTGTCTGAAAAGACTACATTTTTTTCTTCACATCTTCCACAGATATTTTCATGTCAGCAGAAATTAATTCATAGCTCTTTTTTTTTAAATAATCGTTGATATACCGAAATATTCACATTCCATTGAACTTCATGGCTTCTATATAGATTTAAAGGGTTCTTCAACAGGGACGCTACAAAAGTAGAAAGACATATTTTGACGCCATATTTCTTGCCGCTCTTTTGGCACTTCTCTTCAATAAGGTTTGCCATTTCATGATGGAAAGATATACGAGCCAACAACGAGTCGAAATTATTAAAATTTACTACCGACATTCGGAGTCAGTGGCCTCAACGTTAAGAGCTCTACGTCCAATTTATGATCGTCATAATGAATGGCTTCGTCAATAAACAAAATATGCGTTATTGGTCAGACAGCAATTCGCACGTACTCCATGAGTCATCATTGCATCCCGAAAAAATTACGGTTTGGTGCGGTTTATGGGCCGGCGGCGTCATTGGGCCGTACTTCTTCCGTGATGATCAAGACCGGCACGTTACTGTGAATGGGAATCGCTACCGTTCAGAGCTTTGAAGAATTAATTCCTTTTTGAATGAATTCACTACCAATCGAATTCAATTTTCTCTAGAATTGAATGAATTCCTTTTCTTAAGTAATTCACTGAATTCGTTCAAATGAACGCGTTCATCAAACAACAAATTCAAAGAATTAATTCAATTGCAATAGTTCTTTTTATTAAATCAAATGAATTAATTCACCGGTGAACGCGTTCAATTTTATAAATCGAACGGAAAAAAGTGAATTAATTCCTTACTGAATTAATTCACTACTGAATTCGTTCAATTTCATTTTCGTTCAGTGAATTAAAAAAAATAAAATTACGTTCAGTGAATTAAAAAAAAAATAATAAGTTCACTGAATTGAAAAAAAAAATAAAATAAGTTCACTGAATTGAAAAAATATAAAATAAGTTCACTGAATTCAAACTTGTTTTATGCCGTTCAGTAGAAGAAAACAATAACGTACAAATACAATTTTTAAATAAGCAATTTTGCAGCGTGTGCTAGTTAAAATAAACAAATTAGAAACCGGATGCTGTTTATCAACCTACATGATTCAAAAATAAAGCCTTTTACTATTACAAATAAAAACTTTACTTTTATAGATAAATTTGGAAAAAAAATATAACTATTAATTTTTCAAACCAGTTATATAGTTATATTTTTTTCCAAATGTATCTATATCTGTAAAGTTTTTATTTTTAATAGTAAAAGGCTTTATTTTTGAATCATGTAGGTTGATAAACAGCATCCGGTTTCTAATTTGCTTATTTTTACTAGCACACGCTGTAAAATTGCTTATTTAAAAATTTTATTTGTACATTATTGTTTTCTTCTACTGAACGGCAGAAAACAGGCTTTGAATTCAGTGAACTTATTTTATTTTTTTTTCAATTTAGTGAACTTATTTTATTTTTTTTTTCAATTCAGTGAACTTATTATTTTTTTTTTTTAATTCACTGAACGTAATTCTATTTTTTCTTAATTCACTGAACGTAATTTTATTTTTTTTTAATTCACTGAACGAAAATGAAATTGAACGAATTCAGTAGTGAATTAATTCAGTAAGGAATTAATTCACTTTTTTTCCGTTCGATTTATAAAATTGAACGTGTTCACCAGTGAATTAATTCATTTGATTTAATAAAAAGAACTATTGCAATTGAATTAATTCGGAACAAAATAAATCGAACGAAAGCAAATATGAATTAATTCCATTCAATATATGGTACTTAGTGAATTAATTCATCGAATTTTAAATTCAGAATTGAAAAATTGAATTAAGGAATTAATTCTTCAAAGCTCTGCTACCGTTCAATGATAACCGAATATTATTGGCCCCAATTGGATGATATGGACTTGGAGGACATGTGGTTCCAACAGGACGGTGCCACACAGCGAATGTCACAATCAATTTATTGCATACCAAGTTTGGAGAACGTGTTATCTCACGAAATGGTCCAGTCGATTGGCCGCCTCGGTCGTGCGATTTGACGCCGTTGGACTATTTCCTGTGGGGCTACGTCAAATCTATGGTCTATGCCAACAAGCCAGCGACAATTGATGAACTTCGTACGAATATCGGCCGATTTATGCTTGAAAACCGTCGAAAATTGGGTTCAGCGTCTGGACTTATGCAAGCGTGCCCGTGGTGGCCATGCAAAAGAGATCGATTTCCATACATAATGGCATCGAACGCACTTTCACAGGAATAAAGAATTTCATTGATATCCAAAACCGTTTTTGTTTTATTTAAAAAAACTTTTGTAGCGCTCTTATTGAAGAACCCTTTATATATCGCAACACATAATTTTTTTAGTTTTATCCATCGTGTTTTATTGCGGTACAATATTTTTAAAAACGAAAACAAATTTACAAGAAATTTGATCAGCTGTATAAAATTTGACCATCAACTTGGAAACAAAAATCGATATCAAGTTGCTGTTCCATTTTTAAAAGTGTGAGTGTGTTAGTAAAAAGTGTGAGTGTATTGAAACTTAAAAGGCAAAAATTGTAACGCACTGATATATACATTTAAAAAAATTACCATTTTTGGCACTTTACATGAAAAAATGTTGGTATGGGGAACCGCCCAGGGGAGTTCCAGGGGGTGTGCCACTGTCATGGGTGGGTCAGCCCTCCAATGTTAGTGGGGGTCGGTCATACATTTGGTATCGATTGGGGCACTGTAAATGGGTCAAAGTGGGATTTTTCAAAATTTGGAACATCAAAGTCGGGGATTCAGAATTCGTTTTAAAGGTATGGTTCCTCGGGCAAAGTTTCTTATTTTGATCCCTAGAATACGATTTCATTGTCACTTGGGCGATTTTTAAATCGACCCGCCCTAATATTCATATATGTATATAAATATATCTGACGTTTGTTTTACATTTATATCGTTTTTCATTTTCTGAGAATTATGGGGAAAATGCCAAGTCATAGGAAATTAGAAAAAATTTCCAAAATACCCGATTATAACTCCACTTTTGAGGAAAGGCTAATAGATTTGTACATTGGTTTTTGTGAAAAAAAACAGCTAAATATATCGAAAAATCTTGTAGTGTGGAAAGCCCCTTCACGTATTTTTCATAATAAATTGTTTGGTTCAAAAATAAATTATTAGGCATCTTGTCGTTTTGCCAAAGGAATTTTAATTTTAGTCTTTACTATTAACAAGCCTTTTCATTCAGACACCATCTACATTGTCATCATTGCAACTAATGAAATTTCCTTTACATATTTTATATGAAATTTTGTTTGTAATAATTTATGCTATCACACTTTTAAACTTCTTTAATACAAAATATTTTGCATGCTTGTATGAAAGAACAAAAAAAAAAAACATAATCATGTTTAGTATGCTAAACCCTGTTGTATTTTTTTTTGTATATTGTCGGAAATACTTGACATTGCTGCTGTTGGTTCTGTGTGTGGTACAGGAAATTGCTTAAGTTTTTGTATTTCGAAAGACAACTGAATTTGTAAAAATAAAACAAGAAATGACAACGACATCAACAATGACAAATACAACAATAATAACAGCAACGCTAGATAAAAATCCCTTTTAACAAAACTTTTGCGGCATATTTCTAAAAACCAGTAAATGTTAAATATTTTTCCTCATTCTTTGTACAAAAGAGGAACTTGTACTTCTATAACATTTCCAAGTCATTGTCATGAAGGACATGTACATGTAAATAGAATAGTGCCTTTAACAGTGTCAGAACATACTATGGGCTAAAACTTTCACGATATGTAAATAAAAACGATAACATTTCCCGCAATAGTAAACGAAAAATAATTGAAATTTGTAAGTCGAATTTTGACAATTAGTATTTTTACATTAGTTATTTTGTTGCATTCTGACCCATAGTTTAATATCTGTTATGTGTGAGTTAGAAATTGTATTTCTTAGATTTTGTTTTATATGTATGTATTTGTTTATTCCTTAATTTTTTTTACATATTTTCTGTTTTTGTCACTACAACTATTATCCGAGTCATCATCATCATTTTCATCACATTCTATGTTGTAAAATAGAGATGGGCATGAAATTTTCGTGAGCTAAATTGATAGCATTCACGTGAGTCGTGCGTGAGCGTGAGTTAAAAAAAATGTTAGTGAATGAGTTGTGCGTGAGTACCTTTTTGTGTGTTATTTTCCGTGATTATGTATGTATATTAAACCAAATTGCGATAGTTTACAATTTTGGAAAAACTCCAGAAATCTTCCCCTCCTTCAAATAATGTGTATTCCAGTCAGTTCACGTACTAGAGAACGGGTGTTTTCTACTTCTGTCAGAATTATTATGTAAAGAAAAAATCGACTTCTTATACAAAACATTGAAAAATTTTTTGAAATTTGGAGTAACAATTAAAGATTTACAGTGAATTTTTTAAGTTATTTAAAAAATTTATAAAGTTAAATTAAAGGAATTAAATGCGCTAAAATCCCAAAACCTAATTAACAAATTATGAAAAATAATCTGTTAAAAGCATGTCCCTATCCCAATTTTATTCTTGAATAAGGCAATCGTCAGGGGGCGACGTTTTTGTATTTCTAGAAATATTTGTTAAGTTAAAGTGCAAACGCAATAAGAATTTCTTGTTCTCGTCTAGGAGCGTTTCTAAACATTTAAAATGTCAAAGAAAAAAGAAAAAAAAATACCAAAATTTGCTTTGTCATCTTCCAATATACTATGCTGTTTTGACAGATCTAGCAATGTAGTGATATCCATTCAAGTATAATCAACAATACACTCATAATAATCCATGCTTAAAAATACGAAAATATTTTTCGTAAATATTTTTTCGTACAATATACAAACCTTTGGTTTATATCACAAATATTTTGTATACAACAAATTTCATAAATTTACAAATTTCGTAAATAATACAAACACGATTTTGTAAATTATTTTTAGTATAAAGTACAAAAAAATTGTAATACTACAAAATGTTTGTACTAAGTTGATGGTAAAAAATTGATTAAATTTAAGAATTTCGTAAATTATACAAATAAAGTTTAATGAAAAAATGTTTGTATAATGTACAAAAATGTCGTAATATTACCAAATACCATTTAGTAAACATACAAAATTTTTTTTATTTAACAATTTCGTTTGTATATTTTACAAATATTTTAGATTTATTCACTAATATTTTTTGTAGAATAAAAAAAATTACTTTGAATTTTTACAAAATATTTATATATATTTACAAAACTTTTTTGCACGTTTACAAAATTTCGTAAAATATAGTAAACATCAGTCATTAATTCTCATTTGGTCGTTGAACGAAATAGTGTAAACAACAAAGTTTTTCTTTGCTTAAAAAATCTCGAATTTTGTGCCAAAAAAGCATTATTTGCGAAAACTTTTGCTTTACTTCTTCAATTGAATATGTTCGATTGATTTCAACGTGCCAAAGATGGTTTGTGCGGTTCAGAAGTGGTGATTTTGACACGGAAGACAAAGACCTCACAGGTCAGCCAAAAAAGTTGGAAGAGATGAATTGGAGGCATTTCTCGATGAAGATTGTTGTTAAACTCAAAAAGAACTTGCAAAATCATTCGGAGTTTCTCAAGCAGCAATTTTAAATCGTTTGCAAGCAGCAGCGAAATGGGTACCACAAGCAAGAAAATGGGTACCACACGATTTGAATCCGAGAGACGTTGAAAGACGATTTGCATGTAAATGCTGCTTGAACGCCATAAAAAGAAGTCATTTTTGCATCGAATCATTACTGACGATGAAAAATGGATCCATTACGACAACCCGAAATGTAAGAAATAGTATGTGAAGCATGGCAGAAGGGTCTCAACTATTATGAGGTACTGAAATCGGCCAGGCGATCACAGGGGACCTGTTCCGTCTGTCCCGGGTATCCGAAATTGGCTTGATTAGTTCTTGGCCTCAAAAAATGAGCAGTTGTTTTGGCGCGGAATAAATATGTTTCCAGAAAGTTGGGAAAAGGTCATAGATAACGATGGCCAATGTTTCACAGTAACATAAATAATAATAATAATTTTTAGGTTATACACCCAATTTTCTACTAGATACAAAATTATTTTGTATTTAAACCAAATATTTGTATCTTTACCAATCTTTTTTTTGTACTTTTATAAAATTTCGTAAAATATACAAATAAAACTTCGATACTAGAAACGAAATATCATTTGTACATATTACAAAAATATTCTTAATGTCAAAATAACCAAAACTTTCGTAAAATGAATCACATTTTTCGTTTATTTTACCTATGGATTATTATGAGTGTAGAAAATAATGTTTTCTAAAGTGTCAGTACTATTTATATTTGCACAAGCACTTGCATATTAGTTAAATTTTTAACAAAATTTATTTATAGTTAAGCGGATTTGAATTCTAAATAAATAAAACCTATATTCAATGAAGAAAGTTTCCTTAATGGGGTTAATTAAATACTGTAAAAAAAGAATTTTAAGGGGCATATTTAAACGGTTGTCAAAAATGCAAATAACAATATTTTTACTATGTTATTTCTTTGTTAAAAATATATGTTATTGTAGTATTTTCAAAAAAATATTAGTTTTAAATTTATCCGACCAAAATCGCCAGGGTTGCCACTTCATTATTAGCCTTCATTAATTATTGGAAAATAAAAATATTAAGTGATTCTTAACACCAGATAAATTCTCTAGTCCTTATCGTGGCCCGATTTTTATTTTATAATTTTTTTTTTAACAAAGTTGCCACACAAACTTCAAAAATATAAAATTTATTAAAATTTAAAATTTATTTCACTGAAATTCAAAAAAAGGGCCACGATAAGAACTACAGTTTTTTGTTGACTATGAAAGAAAAAAACCGGATCGAAATCGGTTAACCCACCTTGGCTGTACAGTGGCAGCCGATTTTGAACTCATGGTTGTGAGAAAAATGCGTTTGAAGTCTAATGTTAATTTTAAGCTAAGAAAACAGCAAAATTTCAAAAAATTGTGAATTAAAAAAAGTTATATCTCCTAGCTTACTACATGTCCACCAAATTTGGGACGAATCGGTTAATGGGTATTTGATATATTAAACCTAATAGTCTTAAAAACGATGGTAGATATATTCCCAGTATAGAAAATCATTACCAGATATGTGGTTATGTAACTACATACTTGGTAATGGTAACTAGTTACTTTTGTTATTACATTTGTTATTACCTTTATATGGCGATGTCGCGAAAAATAATGAGTTATGGTTACACACCAGCATACAAAAAATCAAAAAATATATAGTTACCTATGTGGTTACCAGTACTGACCAAAATAATGAGTCTAAAAACAGATTTTCAAAAAAAATTAATTATATAAATAAAAATATTTTTTATTGCATTTTTTTTTTTAAATTAAATTTCATGGTGGGGGAATCGAACCTGGGTCAACAGATTGCCAGTCAATAGATCTACCATCAGAGCTTTATCGACATGTAATATTTAATAGATAAAAACATAATTGACCTGCTGCACACAAGTAAGCTTACTCGCCAACATACAAAAAATCAAAAAATAAGTGGTTACATATATCCTTACCAGTGTTTAAAAATATTGAGTCTAAAAATAGATTTCAAAAAATTCAAAAAAAAAATCTATAAAATTATTTTCTATTTGAAATAATGATAAAAATAAGTCATTATCAGTAACTCATTACTATATGTTTTAAAATAATGCAGAAGGTAAGGTGTCATTACTGGTAGTCCAAAAAATAATGATATGTCATTACCGTTTCTACACTGGGTTATTATACATATTATTTTGTAAAAATGCTATAATTTCGTACATTTATTAATTTATTTCGTATTTTTTTCCCCATTTTTATATATGTGACGCGGCCTATGAAAAGGTGGCTTACGACTGAAAAGAAATTTTTCCACTTTTTTTTTTGGTTTCGATAGTTTTTGAGACGCTCTTTCACGTGGTGAAAACTAGAAAGTCCTAACTTGCTTAGAAGTGTACTAAAAATGTAGAGAAAAAAGAGCAGAAATGAAAGAAAAACAGAATTTTATTGAAAATCCAGAATCAAGATAATAAATGAAATTGAAAAATTTAAAAACAGGATTGAACGCTGCAAAAACGATTTTACCAAAATGTTTTACACAAAAAATATTTATTTAGCATTATTAAGTAGTTTTCTTCGTCGCTATCCTTGTTGAAACCTTTGAAGTTGCTCGTTTTTTCGAATCTCCTTCTGGAGATGAGGCCTTACGTTTTCTTGAATTTTTTATTGCAGTTGAAGTCAAAAAAAACATCGCTCTTTATATACACACACGAACTTATCTCATTTATGGTCTTTTGCCTTTTTTGGTTGCCTTTTGGGCATGACTGTTCATAATGCAAAAGAAAAACTACTAAGAAACTGAAGAAATGCATTGTTTATCTTTAACAGCTGTTTCTCGCAATTTCTTTTTTGAGTCATAAGCCACCTTTTCATAGGCCGGGTCACATATATTGATTACTTTTATAACTTATATTAAGCCATCAGCACCTGCCCTATATGACGTGTCTTCAACATCCATCAAGAAATCGGCATTGGATTTTCTTTGAAAACTTCGTGCAATTATTACATCTTTTGATGTAAATTTTATCTTTTTATTCTGCACTGTTATAAGGTAGACGATTTTTAATAAAAACAAGTTAATAAAAATGCAAACAAAAAGTGTTACACACAAATTTACCAAATATTACTTTGGGACTAAAACATATTTTACAAAAAAACATGTGAAAATTTAATTCCTTCGAATTTTATATTGAAATTGTCGGAGCATATAGAGAAAAGAATCCGAAGAAACATTTTTACGGACTCTTCGGCACGTACGGATTCATGAATCCGGCTTTTACGGCACGTTAACTGTCCGTAATGTACGTATCCGTCAATGCTTGTACGTATATGGAACATTAACGGACCGTATAAATGGATTTTCGAACACAATACGTTTTAACTCCGTTTTGGTGTATCCGTTTCCGTACTTTAAATACGGATTTCATCGGTTGCAGTTTGTTTAGAAAATAAAAAATTATATTTTTGAAAAGTCGGCGAAAATATTATTATAACGGGAATATATGGAGAATATGCAATTGAGGGAATTCTTTCCATCACACCATTAATCAAACAACATCAAGTAACAAGGTAATATTTATGAAACTTATTTTTTTGTGTATAACATATGAGAATTTGCATCGTGTAGTCAGTCAATTAAACCATAACTAATTTATTGTCTCTTTTCCATATAGATGTTGGATTATACTCTCGGATGTGCTAAATATTGTAATTGTATTAATTAGAAATTTATTAATAGTAATTGTAAATAATAATTATTAATGAATTTATAAATATAAAATGAAAAAAGGATTGTGTATTTTAAATAATAAAGATATGGTCTATTTTTGTGGAAAAAATCGGTAGGATACGGACAAGGAAATACTCAGTTTTTCACACAACATAACGGTCCGAAAACGGTCCGGCATTGACGGACTTTCAGCGGACTAGTCCGTTTTTTACATGACATAACGGTCCGTAAACGGTCCGTCATTGACGAACTTTAAACGGACTTGTCCGTTTTTAACACGACATAACGGTCCGTAAACGGTCTGTCATTGACAGATTTTCAACGGATTCGAATGAGTTTCGATGTTCCTTATGTTCCGTTTTCTGGTCCGTATACGGATCCAGAACACGTTACGTATACGGAGTTGGATTCCGTTTATGACGGACCGAAAACGGTGCGTAAACGGAACGAATTGTTTGTTGGGATACTCCATCCAAATAAAATAAACAAAAATAAAATTTTTCCTATAATCGATACCCCCCCTTAAATAATTAAGATAAAAAACAAATTTTATATTGTGTGCGTGAGTACTTCGTGACCGTGATTCAAATTAAAATTAATCATGTGAGCGTGATTATAAAATAATGTTCGTGCGTGAGTCGTGCGTGATTATTATTTTTCTTTCGTAAGCGTGAGTCAAAATTCACTCACGCTCCCATCTCTATTGTAAAATATTGTTTTCTTCTATTCATGGTTGTTGCCTTGTAATATTTTTGCATTTTTGTTTTAAAATATTTTGTTTTACTTAAATTATAAAACAGTTTTGTTGAGAAAAGTTGCATTGAAGTGTAATTGTGTTCTTGGATGATGGTATATTGTGTTTGTCAGAAGGGGTTTGTAATATATTGTTTTTGTTTTGTTGTTGTTTATTTTTAAATTAAATGTTTGTGTTAAATCATGGGATAATCTGGTGAGTAATATGATTTATATGACTATTTTTTTTTTTAGTATTTAGAGTAGATGTCATTTATAGTTTATAACAAAGGAAACTTTAAAAGTTTATCTTTCATGAGGTTTACTCATATTATGAGTTTTAAAATAGTACATGCTCTGTTAGCAGGTGAAGTAAAATTAATAACCAAACCATATATCGTGCTAAAAAAAAAAAAATTGTATTGCACATATGATGCAGTTTAGGGCTATTTTTTTTATTCTTTATGTGAAAAAATTAATGAAATTTAGCTTTTGGTCAATTTGACTAAAACGCCATTCACATGAACGAGATTACTAATCTTCTCGTTTTTGGTTCTTTATTATATTACCATATAACATGGGCAAATGCGGACCGTCAACCAATTTTGTGCGGCCCTTCATTAATTTTAAAACAATCAAAAAAGTATTGAAAACTTTAAACTAAATTAAAAAAAATTTTAATGAAATTAAAAAAAAATTAAAATCAGAACTTAAAAATATAAACTAAATAAAAATAAATAAATAAATGACAAGAATTTAAAAATATACATAGAGTGTGTGTGAAACGGTAGCAAAGTATTCTTTATGATAAATTTTTGACAGTTTTGAGGTGTATAAAATTTCACTAGCCCATAGGGCTAGTAGAATTTTTGACATAAGCATAGAAATATTTGACATTTCAAAATGTGAAAGATTCTATATACATAAAAGAAACAGTATACACAAATGAAAAATTCTGATCAAAACATATTTAAAATTAACGTACCATAAAAGAGGCAGAAGAAAATTACATTACCATTTTTACTTCTTGGCTTCATCTATTTTGTTATGCAATTAGAAAACGCATATATTTCCTAAAAATATTTAATTCTTTTATTTTTTTTTTTCATTATTATTTAAAACTGTCAAAAATTTTACATTGTCGAAAAAGATTTCATTTCACACAGCAAAATTTAAATTTTTTTTCACCATAGAGCAAATCTTTTTCACCATGATACTTTGCTATCGTTTCACACACACCCATAATATAGAAAATTGCGATAACAAAATAAACATTCAATGGAGCCTAAAAAAAAATTACACCGATCAACAAATATCGAGTTTTTTGCGCAGACTTCTTCTAAAACTTTTTAAAGCATTTTCGCCTCCTACATACGAATATTAAGTGAAAAATTCATTCTTCTTTATTTAAATCTTATACTTCATTTAGAGTGAGCAAAAACTATCTAGTTTTTGGCCTTTGCTAGTTTTTACTTGTCAAAACGCATACATAAAAAACAAACAAAAACTAGTTTTGTACAAAAACTAGGTAGTTTTTGCTCAGTCTAAATTTAGTATTAAACATATTTTTTATGAGTTTCAATTTGAAAAAATTACCTTTCATTTTAGGAACTGTTTAAGGCTGCTCCACGGACCTCGTAAGAATCTCTAAAATCTACTATTTAGAATTGTTTTGAAGCACTTAAAACAGTTAAACACAATAAAAGTAAGATTAGAAGAGCAAAAATAAACTGTTAAATATAATAATTGTCATTCTGCTAAAATCACCAAAAATATATGAAAAAAATAGTAGACTGCTGATTTCACAAAAATAGATTTTTATTCCCTTAAGGTCGGCTAAAGTATCTAAAACAATGCTTATTTTAACACTATTTAGAGTTATCTTGAGGAGAATTCTACTCTTAGTTAAGGTAGTGGAATTGTTTTTTTAAAAACTTAACTCAAAATCATCGAACATTTAAATAAGAAAAATCAAAATTTTTTAAAAGTTTCCAATGTATTGTCACCCACTATATATATATATATTTTTTACAAAGAGAGAAGCAACACTCTAGAAATTTTTCTATTTATAAGTTGTTGCTTTCTTTGGACAGGGGATAGATAAGAGATGAAAGGTGGTGAAAAATAAAGCGCTTCAAATATGGCAACATTTTTATTACGCGAGGTGTTGAATAATAGAAAACTTGTTGCGCTGCATCTGATATAGAGTTAGCGAACTTTGTTGAAGCTTTTTTTAAGTTCATGGCCCTATTATATTATTTTACTTCGGATGGGTTAAACGCTAAGCGATAAAAAGCTCACACATATTATTTTTCTAAATTGATGTTGCCATCGCTGGGGATCGAACACGCGACCTAATGCGTAACTGTCAAAAGCGCTAACCATTACACTACAATGTAAGCAACAGACAGAAACGTGAGTACTTAAAATTTTTATGGACTACAAAAGTCTTCGAAAAATTTCTCAGGTTGATGCAAGTGCTTTTGTCAAAAGTTCACAGATTTATGTTTTTCTAGGAGTAGAAATATTTGCTAAAAAAATTTGAAAACTAACAATCCAATTTATTATTTTCTTTTTATCAATTAAAAGACAGAAAGGATTTACTAAATTCTCGTTAAATTATTAAGCATCTTTCTCATAACGTTTTTTCAAATACAAATAAAAAAGGTTTTAAAAACGCACCAACAATAAAATACGTATATCAGAAAAAAATTTAGTTTTTTTTTGTAACTTTGAATTTTTATTTCTAAATATATGAAAAATAACAAATTTACAAAAATTTTAAGCAAAATAAAATTTCAACTAAAAAAATGCGTTTGTTTTCAGAAATAAAATTGTTGGTGCCTACTGTTTTTCTGTGTAGGCTGTTTACAAATTTTTATTTGCGGATAAAAGCTATGAAAATAAAAAGTAAATTTCGAATATTACTTTAAAGTAATTCTAAAATGTGATCTGTCAGATAATTTTAAAAACCGTATTCGATTTTGGCATTGAAAAATCTATAATATGCGTACCCCTGTCCTCATTTCTGTAACTGGACCATGCAGGACTTTGTTATTCATTACGATTTATTATCTTGTGATTATTTTTCAACAGCATTTTTAACAACTTCTAAATAAGAGTGGAATGGTGTAGTTTGTATATGATAACTACCTGTGCTATTTTCTTTATTGTATTACATGACAATGACGATTATTGTTGACAGTTTTCGCTTTGTTTTTTTTTAATATGACACCTTTGTAAAATAAGTAGAAAGAATCTTCAGAAGGTATGAATGAGTATTAAAAATAGAGCTAAACATGCCGGAAAAAAGGAAAAATCATTTAAACAAATTTGCTCATTAAAATTTTTTCTTTAGTGATGTTGCACGATATTGTTCCATTTCTACGTGAGTGTGTCTGTATGTCACAGTCATTGTAAAAAAAAATCTGTGACAACCCGCACTGTGAATGTAAAAAACTTTAATGTCATCGAGGTTGACGAGATTTTTCTTTTTGAAAGATAGGTATGTTTATTATGTTGTTTAATGGAATAATATAAAGTGACATTGTCATATTCTTTTTGTTAATATTTTGCTGGCGTTTTAGTGCGCTACACTACACTATCAATAACGTGAACAAAACTGTAATCAAGAAAGCCTCCTTTGAGGATCCTCTAAGAATTTCTCATAGACCCGGTAATAGAAAGGTGGTTATTACAGCCAAACAATTTAGTTCGATAATTTTCATAAGTTCTTAGGTCCACCGAGACATGTAAAGTATTTTATAGTCACCTTAAACAGACTTTAATGTAATATCATAGTATCATTTTTCTTTTATTTTCCAACAAAAATGTTTTGTTAGTTTTTACTTCAAACAAAATCTTGATTACATTGTATTTAATTTTGTGTTTGTCATACAAAACTCAGTCACTTATACAAGACCAAACAAACCAAAAAATATAGTAAAATGGAATAAAGTTAACTCCCCCGTTTAAATTATACAAACAGAAAAATCCTCTGGTTCTGGTCTTTTGATATGCTAATAACAAAAAGTTTATATTACTTTCATTAAAAGGCCGAAAATAGAGAGAGAGAGAGAGAGAGAGAGAAAAAAAAAACGTTGAAATACAAAGACTTTGTTTGCATAATATTTTCAATTGTTGTTAACAAACCATAAAAATAAAGTGTACAAAATATTGTCTGAAACCAAAATAAAGGAATGAAGAAAAAAAGAAAAACTCAAAATGTTGCTGACATTGTACATTTGTTGGCAGAAAATATTTTAATGAATTCTTGCAGGTTAAATCTCAGCATATCGTAATGGTAGCAACACACATTTATTAAAGCAATTTCATGATGATAGTGTAGATTTTTTTCTGGTTTATAAAATTAAATATTTTGTTAAATGTTTTGCCAGATAAAAGAGATTATGTTTGATTTTAATTTAAAATAAAATCTAAGTCCTTAATGTAGCTCGAAATTAAATTTCAATTTAGTTTTCAAAAATTGTTTTATATGTATATGTGTATGCAAAATGTTTTTATGTTGCAATTTGGGTTTTAAAAATGACAGCTTATTTAACAATTTACTCGTAAATGTGAATAATTTAGATTTTTATCAAATGTGTGGAGTATGATATTAAATAAATTAAAAAAGGTTTTTGGAGCTACTATGTGTTTTAAACCAAATAAGGACTATTGACTATTTCGTCTTTGCATACATATTTCCAGAACAAAGAAAACTAAACAATTTATTACTTTATATTGGCTGTTTTATGAAAATGGATCCCTTGGGAGCTCTACTGGAACTTGCCTTTATGTATTATCGTGCTTATACTTCAGTGAAACAAAATTTGTATACTCTTTCACTATCTCGATTATTCTTCAAGAAAATGGCCATTAAAAAAATCACCATTTCATTCCCTTCGGCAATTGTGCCAATTTCGCTTACCATTTAATGGCCAAAAATAAGAGAGATAGCGCAAAGCGGACAAAACAAAACAAGCTAGCCAATTACCACACTTCTTCTATTTAGATAATGCAAGTACGAGAGGCATCCTAAGGAATCCATTTTTATGAAACAGCCAAAGGTTCAAACATTTTTTTTTATCAATTTATGTGATAACAGGATATGAATTTCGTTACCATTTCCATTTCTTCCCTGCGCTAAGTGCTACAATTTCACCCATACCAAATCGTTTCGATTAGGACCAATGTTCCAATCCATTATCGAAATGGATTAAATTTTATTATCACGTAAATTGTTAAAAACAAAAATTAAAATGTCACCCTGTGACTGTTGTATAAAAATGGATCTTCTGGGGAGCTCTCCCTGACCTGTTTTTTTTGTATTATCGGAATGTACTAATACTCCTATGAGCAAATATTTTTTCCGTTTTTCGCTTTCTCCGAGCAATGTCATTTTATAAAATGGTCTGTATCTCAATAACTAAGAGATATAGCGCAAAACGGAGAACATTTTTGATCAGGCTCCTACATTCAGGGAACTTCAGTCAGAATTTGTTAGTTATTCAAGTAGTATTTCAGTTTTGATCTTTTAAATGAAAATAACATTCATTTGTATAAGAAATGCAAATTTTAACTATATTTGTAAGTCAATAAAAAAAACAAACAACATAAAATATTGAAAATTCGTAACATTCAAATTTTGATAGTTAGTTAGTTTAACTAACAATTTGTGGTTCATTTTACTAACAGTCAAACAAACGAAAACGTAAGTTGAATTTAGTGAAATGTTAGTAATCCTGTCTTGAAATTGTGAAATTTAATTTGTTTTAAATTCCATTTGCAGCGGTCTTTACGAACAAAATATATAAGTGTATTATTCAGATATGGCATGTCCAAGAGGATCTATTTTATGAATCAGCTGCAGGGTGTCTCAATTTTTACTAATTTATGTGATAATCAGTGGTGCCCGCCGTAACGATTTTAGGTCATTTTGACGAAATCTTTAGTGAAAAATTACCAGAAGGCGATTGAGGATTTTTTGTTAAAAATTCATTCAGTTTAATAAATTTAAAGCAAAACTCTAAGGTTGCTGAATTTTCAGTTAGATACTAACTGGGACTTTAACTGTTGTTGTTTCTCATATAAAATTTCAATTTAACTGTCTGCTAAATTTTAACTGAATGTTCAGTAATCAGGCCTAAGAAAAAGAATTTTATAAATCGGAATTTGTTCAATTGTAGAAACTGTCCTTAACTCTTCTTAACTCTATTCTGATATCTGATTCAATTTTGAACGAATGAATTTGCAGAATTCATGTCATTGAATGAATTATTTTCTATTTATCAATAACTCATTCAAAGAATAAATTTAAATTTTGCAGCCTCTTCCACAGGACTATATAGTAAATCGCACTTTTTAAAAACCAATTTAATTAAAAATGCTTGCTTTGATTTATATTTGGTGAATCACATCCTAAAAAAAATAATTGCATGGAACTAAAATTTAATAAATATAAATTTAAATAAATCATATTTACCCCCTTGCAAAAATGATCAGATCTCAACAGTTTTGATTGTAACGGTTGGATCTCAAAATTGGGGATATATTTGGATTTGATGAGATTTGGCCTTGGAACTAATAAGATTCAATCATATCTTGTTAGATCTAAACAGATCTGATCAGACTTGAACTCTTTTATACCGGTCTATTTAATTTTAAGTCAGATTTAAAGTGATTGTGAATTATTCCCGGATTCGCAAATAAATCAAGTTGCATGCGAGCTGATTTCAAAAGGAATTGCCTTTTTATACCCTACACACCACTACACTCTCAAAACAATTCCCTTGTGACAACCGAATTTTTTCCGAACGAATTCGTTCGGTTGCTGCAACCTCGTAATTCGGTTGCCTCACCCGAATTCAGTTGTGACAGCCGATAATTCGGTTGCCACAACCGAATTGAAATCGAATTCGGTTGCCACAACTGAATTCGGGGCAACCGAATTACGAGGTTGCAGCAACCGAATCAATTCGGTTGGCAAAAAATTCGGTTTCCACAACGGAATTGTTCTGAGAGTGTAGGTGGACAGGACATAATAAGTTTGTGCTGATGTTTGTAACTCCAAAAAATATTAGGCCTTGAGAAACTTTTTTTTACCGATCGACTAAGAATCAATTTTTATGTTGATTTAACGATGTCCGTCCGTCTGTCTGTCCATGCATTCTTGTGCGCCCTCTACAGGTCGCAAATATTAAGATATTTTGATTGATTGATTTTGTTAAAAACGGTCCATGTTTAGACCTAGTGTCCATACAAAGGTCCCCCCCCCCCCACCACAATTGGCTTATTTACACGCTGCAGGTCGCAAATACGAAGATATTTCAATGAAGTTTGATTCGCTGACTCACATGGTCCCAGTAATAATGCCTATTGATTCTAGAGAGGATCGGTCCATGTTTGGACCTATCGACAATATGGGCTTTATTTCCGATTTTCTCTTCTTTTATAATTTTATAGAATATTTTCCATTTTAAACCATTCGAATTTCGGATCCAAACCAGACTGGCGTAGGGTGGTATATAGTCGGCATGTCTGACTTTAACTTTTTTGCTCGTTTTAATCTGTGGTTTAAAACCTTGTGTTTAGGTATTCGAAATACTCGTCAATCCTGAGAGGAAAATATAAGTTCGTGTTGAAAAATCATTAACAAACAAGAGTTAGCATAAAATCAGCTTTACAAAATAAGGTGCTAGGAATAAACCACAAAGTTTTTAGAGAAATTTAAAGTAGTTGATTCTTAATCTGATTTTTAAATTTCTTCATGACGTCAAAATTTTGAAAAAAATCGCGGTTGAAAATGCGATTTTCTTGTCAGATCTAGCGATTTTAATTTATGTCTAGCGGAAAAAATTCTAGCAACCCAAGCTAAAAACTGACATTACCAAGTAATTAAGCGAGTAAGTAGCACGCAAGTGTTTCACTGGTTACCAGGATACTTACTCGCTTACAGAAAAAGTGAGAATAAAGAGTTTCAGCATGGTTACTAGACCGTACCTCAAAAAAAAGTTCACCGTACACCCTCCAATATGAAGAATTTTTGCAAGGAAATTTCAAAAAAAATGGTTAAAATGGATTGAAAGGAATTTTGTCAAAATTTGTCAATAGAACTTATATTTATAAACTTACAACTCATAAAGAGGAGACAGATGGAGATAAAAAGAGGAGATAAGAAGATAAACAAAAAAATCTAAAGTAGAATGTTTGTATGTCTGTTTGATCACTTCTGAGAGTAAATTATCATTTAGAGACAATCTGACAATAAAATATAAACAGTAATGCTGTTTGATGGAAAATCACTGATGAAGCCTGTCCATAAAAAAAGGCAGAAACTAGATCTAGTCTGATTTGCAAATTAATAATGATTAACCTCAAACCTACTTAATAGGGTTTGTTTTCATTTTTTCACAGATAAGAATGTAATGGCGTTTTCTTTTCTGAAAAAAATGTTGCCTTTTTTCTGCCCTTTTTTTACAAAATGCCTTTTTGTGTATAGTAATAAAAGGTAAATGTAGACCAATTTGATATCAAATTAAAGGTATTTCAGATATCAATCTAACCGTGTATAAAATATGTCTAATTATTCCCTAATTTTCGTGCAATTTAACAAAATGTCACATTTTTCTATATTTTGGTGTTTTGTGAAATAAGTTGAATATTGTTGGACATTTTTGAAGCATAGTTAAATAGGTCTTTAAAATACCTTTAATTTTATACCTAATATGCCTATATTTACTTATTATTTCTATGCACAAAAATACATTTTTTAAAAAAAGGCAGAAAAAAGGCAACACTTTTTTCAGAAAAGAAAACGGCATAAGTATTGTACTGTTTTACCCACCCAACATACATATATGATTGCTAAGAAATTACAACTCTAAAAGGAATCCAGTATGTGATAATTTTTGATTCTTGCTTTTTATATACGAGACTATTGAAAGCTTTTGAATTTATTTAACATTCAATTAACTCAAAAATTAATCACATTTATTTTTATACCCTACACCACTATGTGGTCAGGGTATTATAAGTTTGTGCTGGTGTTTGTAACACCAAAAAATATTGGTCGTAGACCCACCTTATAGTATACCGATCGGTTCAGAATTTTTTTTTTATTTCGATTTAACGATGTCCGTCCGTCCGTCTGTCTGTCTGTCCATGCAAACTTGTGCGCACTCTACAGGTCGCAAATATTAAGATATTTTGATGAAATTTGGTACGCAGACCTATGCTGGCCCAAGGACGAATAAGTTTGATTTTGGTGAACATCGGTCCATGTTTAGACCTAGTGCCCATATAAGGGTCCTACCAAAATTATATTGTTTATAATTTTGTAGGTAGTAAATATTAAGATATTTTGACGAAATTTGGTACACAGACCCATAATGGCCCAATAACGCAGCCTATTGATTTTGGTGAACATCGGTCCATGTTTAGACCTAGTGCCCATATAAGGGTCCCACCAAAATTATATTGTTTATACGCTGCAGGTCGCAAATATTAAGATATTTTGATAAAATTTTGTACATAGGCCTATGTTGGCCCAAGGACGAAGCCTATTGATTTTGGTGAACATCGGTCCATGTTTAGAACTAGTGCCCATATAAGGGTCCCCCCAAAATTGGCTTGGTTACAAACTGCAGGTCGCAAATATTAAGATATTTTAATGAAATTTGGTGCGCTGACTCACATTATAGAAAATTTTGACACAAGCCCCATTTTAACCCATTCGAATTTCGGATCCAAACAATACACCAGACTGGTGTAGGGTATTGTATAGTCGGCATGCCCGACGTTAACCTTTTTACTCGTTATATTTTATAAGTAACAAAATAGTGCTTAAAAGGTTACTTTATCGGTAAAGAAAACACCTTCCTAAATCAAAGATTTCAAAAGGTTTCAGGACCCCCTTATGAGTCTTTGTGTATTTTAGTTGTATGCTGGAAACACAATATGAATTTATACAAAGTAATAAGTAAAATTTAATTAAATTCCACATTCATTCTTATATTAAAACGCTATGGGGTTTCACGACAACTCCACATAACAGTTTAAAGTATAGACATGCAAATTATGGAGTTTGTTTTTGGGTAAAACCTTACACCACTTTATTATGAAAATCCTTATTGTTTTATGAAGAGATAATTTTAACATAAATAAACGCTTTTATGTACACAATTAGATGTTTCATAGTTTACTGAAAATTATTTTTACAGCACAGGAAATTAATTTTGTAATGAATTGCATAGTTTATGGCAGAATTGGTAGTAATTAATTGCTTTAGAATGTTTGTTATGTACTTTCATTACCACTATATAAAAGTGATTGCAGTGAAAAAAGGGTACTACTTTTATATGCATTAGTCAAATTTTTTTTAATTTCAGTTATAAGTCAGCTATAGAAAAATCTTTACCTTGACTTTTATAAAACAATAAATATTTTTTTAATATTAATATAAATATTAATATAAATATATGATATGAAATGTCAAAATCATTGCAGAGAAACGTCAAAATTATATCAATTGCAAAATGATGGAGAACACTTGACCATTTCATGGCTATGAAATATCATAGATTTTTCTCTCGAAAAACACAAAAATTTTATCCAAAATTTATTTTTATCTACAAATAATAAATAATTAAACTCATTCGCATTCTTTTTTACCAAATTTTCTGCTAGTTTTGTTATTAAAAAATAAAAATTAAAACGAAAAGTGGCACTTGATGACAGGCATGTCAGCGATATCATGATATTGCAATAAAATTTAAATTGACTGTCTTCACTTGAGATGAGAGAATTTTGACAATTGCTTGCTATCATTTTATTGCATGTCAAGACACTAGGTAAAGTCCAACAAGAAAAATAAGTTTAAATTTTATGGTCTGAAAGTTGTTTTTCATGTAAGAAAATTTCACTCGAAATTTAAAGTCCTCAAATAAATTTTTAAAATTAACAATAGTTTATTTTGTTAAGGCACATTAACATGAGAGAGAATACTGCTAGAGACAGAGCGAAAAACACCTCTAAATAGCTTAAATCTTTCACAACAGAGCTAATTGGAGGTGTTTTTTTCGCTCTATCTCTAGGAGTTTTCTCTGTCATGTAGATGTACCTTTAGAAAGACATAATCACAGTCAACACAAAATGTCACGTTCTCGCAAGAAAAATAACTGTTTTGTATATCAAATTTGCCTAAAAACTAAGTCTACACAATTTTCACGTGAAAATCATTTTTTTTTATATGGAGTAAATATAACGCTTTTTTCACGTGAAATCAAAATAATTTACTGTGATATTAAAAACTTTGCCTAAAACGAATGAAATAAGTGAAAAATCACACACTACCATTATATAAAGTAATGTTAATGATAAGGTTATGGTAATGATTTTCGCCCAACTCTGGTATGCTTTTGGAAAAATATTTTATAATAGCAGCTTACATTTGGAGAGCAAGAAAATTAATTAAAATTATTATTAATGTTATATTTACCTTTGTTAAATATTAAAAAATATAAACTAAGGTGTTGCTTAACCTGCAGATTTCAATACTAACTACCATATTTTTAAATTTGGACTCAAATGTACGAAGTTGAGAATAATATTTTTTGGAATCAAAAACCTGTGACGACTAATGTCCAAAATGGAGGTTTTTATTTTTCCCAAATTCCCTATACTTTAGTAAGGACGAATATAAATTCAGATGCTTTAAACATTGGTGCTATCTATAAAAAATGGTAATAAATATAGATCTTCTGTATAGCTAAAGTTAATAAAATTATTTTAAAAGTCCATTGCCGAAAAACTACTAATACTCTTTGCTAAATATTAGTAAAACACGGAACAAATCTGCTGAATTAACCCCCTAACTGGCGTACCATTTTTTATGATATGTACCATCTGTTCGCCACAAAAATAAACAATAAGTCCTTCTACAGCATTTTTTTTCGTGGCTTATTTAAAACTTATTTCCCAAATGTCTTCCTGCATCCGCTAATGCAGTTTTGAATAAGCTTTCCAGCGATATGTAATCCTGTACAAATATAACAAACACAAACACACATATTCGTAAAAATGTATTTTCGGAGTAGTTCCTTTCTTACGTAGTAGACAAATATTAAAAAAAGTATAAATCAGATGATATCTTTAAAGTAGTGCTGGTAAAAATATGAGTAGTGGGTATCGAGTATTTGTCTATTTTTTGGGTACTCGATACTTAAAACTACTAGTCGATATTTTCAGAGTTTGCATTTTGGACGGAAAAAAAGATATAAAATTGTGACTCTGCTAAAATATTTACCACAAAAATGCGACTCTGCTAAAATATTTATCACAAAACTACAGCCCTGTCTAAAGAAAAAAATCAAAATTAAAATATTTAGAAGAATATGTTAAAAAACTATGAAAAACCTAATGAATAGTTTCAACACTGGGTTGCTTTTTATTTAAGAGTTCATGTTTATTAGGGTGTCCCTTAAAAATATATTCGTCATTACACCTCCAGTTTTATTTAAAATGGTCCCAAATGGAAGAAATCAATTTTATTTTTGAAAACGTTAACCCGTGCCGAAAGTTGGACGAAAATGGCCATTTTGGAAAAAAAGTGTATTACTATTAAAAATTCGAAATTGTTTTTGATTTTACTTATTCTCTTAATATAGTCAATATGATTCAGATATGTAATTTTGACTTCATCGGATATCATTAACCCACTTTAGCCTGGAATCCAAAATAACCCACGAAAAATGCAAAAACCTGCTTTTTATACCCTACACCACTATGTGGTCAGGGTATTATAAGTTTGTGCTGATGTTTGTAACACCAAAAAATATTGGTCGTAGACCCACCTTATAGTATACCGATCGGTTCAGAATTTTTTTTTATTTCGATTTAACGATGTCCGTCTGTCCGTCCGTCCGTCCGTCTGTCTGTCTGTCCATGCAATCTTGTGCGCACTCTACAGGTCGCACCTATTAAGATATTTTGATGAAATTTGGTACGCAGACCTATGTTGGCCCAAGGACGAACAAGTTTGATTTTTTTGAACATCGGTCCATGTTTAGACCTAGTGCCCATATAAGGGTCCTACCAAAATTATACTCTTTATACGCTGCAGGTCGTAAATATTAAGATATTTTGACGAAATTTGGTACACCGACCTATATTGGCCCAACAACGCAGCCTATTGATTTTGGTGAACATCGGTCCATGTTTAGAACTAGTGCCCATATAAGGGTCCCCCCAAAATTATATTGTTTATACGCTGCAGGTCGCAAATATTAAGCTATTTTGATGAAATTTGGTACATAGACCTATGTTGGCCCAAGGACGAAGCCTATTGATTTTGGTGAACATCGGTCCATGTTTAGAACTAGTGCCCATATAAGGGTCCCCCCAAAATTGGCTTGGTTACAAACTGCAGGTCGCAAATATTAAGATATTTTATTTATTTGGTGCGCTGACTCACATTGTAGAAAATTTTGACATAAGCCCCATTTTAACCCATTCGAATTTCGGATCCAAACAATACACCAGACTGGTGTAGGGTATTGTATAGTCGGCATACCCGACTTTAACCTTTTTACTCGTTTTAAATTAATTTTAAAGATTTTTTAAAATGCCTAATTTGGAGATGTCGATTGCTATTTGTACCACATAATATTTGATATTAAAGAAAATAATAAATTGAAAAAATGATGATTCGAGTTTGTGTATGGAGCGACTGCTTTCCAGAACATTTTACAAAAATTGCTAATTTTGTCAAAAATTTAACAAAATTTGAATGTTTTCATCAAACTTTACATAGTTTTCGGAAAAGTATCATTTAAATTTGATAACACTATAACTATCTTTACTTTTGTTTAAAAAATCGTTAACCCTTAGTGGCCTGGGGTCAGAAAATCCCATGAAGCTTAATATTAATTATGACTACGAGATTGTGTAGCCAATAAATTGACAAAAAAAATCTCAACTGGATAAAAATAATTATTTGATATGGGGGTTAATTTTTATACTATTGGCTAAAAACGACCCACTAGGAAATTTACAGAATAACACCTATCGTAATTTTCGGAAAAAATATCACTTTAAATGAAGCAAAAACAAAATTTTTCAAATTTGATAAAAAATATTATTTTGTGTAACTTGATCCATATAGGGTTAATGTTTTCACCTTTTACCAAAAAAACCCACTTGGAAATTTACAGAATAACATCTATCAGACTTTCATTAAATTGGAATATGCGATAGAGGGTACAAAACTAACGAACAAGCGCAATTCGCTATAGTCCCAATCTTATTTTTAAGGAAGGGTTCAAAAGTGTCCGTGTATTAATAGCAATTTTAGTTGTGCAATCGTATTGGATTCTAATTAAAAGCTTTGTTTATTATGCATTTATTGTTTTATATTTGGAAAGACGTTATTCTGCAAATTTCCAAGTGGGTATTTTTTGCCGAAAAGTGAAAACATTAATCCTATATGCATCAAGCTATACAAAATAATAATTTTTATCAAGTTGAATAAAGATTTTTTTGATCCATTTGGAGTGATATTTTTTCGAAAATTATGAAAATTGTTATTCTGTTAATTTCCTAGTGGGTCGTTTTTGGCCAAAAGTATAAAAATTAACCCTATATGGATCCTGCTACACAAAATAAATATTTTCATCCAGTTGAGATTTTTTTTGTCAATTTAATGGCTTTACAATAGCTGTATTTTGTCTCATGCATATCAACGTTGAGTATTTAAAGCAAATCTACGTTAAACCGATTGTAGTACAAAAAGCTTTAAACAAGGTATATTTATAACTAGCGGGCGCAGCCCGCTACGTTGTTAGCGTGCCTTAAAGTTTAGGGGCCACGAAAATTTTTTTTTAAATTCGCTTTTCATTTAAAGTACAGTTTTTATAATAAAAGCCTTCACCCGCCACCACAAATAAATAATTCTGCACAACAATGGGTTTAAAATAAATAAATATTTGATCACTTTTTCTGATGAAAGTGGATTGTTAGTAATGAATCCATAATAAATTGCAATATACGTGTGTATGTTAAGATAATTTGGTAAAGTGCGAACTTAGGTAGATAGACCCGTAAGTAGTTTTGTTCATTTGTGTTTTGTTCATTTGTGTTTTGAATGAAAATAAATAACGTAAAGCAGGGTTGGAAAGCATTTTATAATATTAAAATTAGCGGGCAAAGCCCGCTACGTTGTTAGCGTGTCTTAAAGTTTTTTTTTTTTAATTCCAGTTTATGTAAAGGTAGACCTGGCAATTCAAGTAAATTCACAAATTCAGTTGGAAAATTTACTGTGTCGGTTTCTTCCACCGGTGCTTCGTTACATGAAGTTTAAATATCGGAATATATAAGTTCCATTCCTTTTCTACGGTTTTTTCTCTTTTAGAAAATTTGTTTAACTTTTTGGAGAGTATGTTTCAATGCTACATAAGTTTCATATTCCGTAGATAGTGTTTGAACAGGTAATTCCCTCTTCCAATCCATTTGCATTGTCTATAATTTCAATTCCACTCGTTCAACGTTTATATCCATTTCATTCCACTTGTGTACTGTTTCAATTCCACTCGTTTCCTATTTAGTTTCTTAATTTTAGTGTTTCATATACACTTGTTCTTTAAGTTTTAGGTTTCTAACTAAAGACGCAGACGTTAAGGGGAGGGGGGGCAATGGTGGTTTCCCTTTTGAACCACCATTTTTACCACATTCCTGTCCAAAGTCCTAGAAATGCCTTGTCGATAAGTTAGCCCATACTCCAAGGAAAACATATTATATATTACAGGTTTCTAGCCGAAGGGTTCGGTTAGGCCATCAAGGGGGAGAATTATTCCGTTTTTACCCCTCCCGGTAGGAATTTCCAAAAATTCCGTCTTAGAGGACGTCTGCGTTTGAGGAGGAACCTACTACATACATAATTTTAGGTCTCTATATCCAGCAGTTTGGCCAGGCCGTCAAGGGGGAAGTTTTTTCCCTTTTTACCCCTCCCGGTATGAATTTCCAAAAATACCATCTTAGGGGACGTCAACGTTGGAGAAGGAACCCAAATACCGAATTTGAGATCCCTTGTTCCAGCAGTTTGGCCAGGCCGTTAAGGGGGAGACTTTTCCTGTTTTTGACCCTACCTGTAGAAATTTCCAAAAATCTCATCTTAGCGGATGTCTACAATAGAGGAGGAACTTTAATACCAAATTTCAACTTCCTACCTCCAGCGGTTTGGGCAGGCCTTTAAGCGGCACTTTTCGCTTCATTAATCCCTGTCCAAAAAGCACATTCCCGGTAAGTGAGCCCATACTCCAAGTAACATATGTTTTACATTTCAGGTTTCTAGCCAACTTTTACTATTTGTGCCCCTCTGGGTAGGAATTTCCGAAAATCCATCGACAGGGAATTTCAGCTTCCTAGTTCCAGCAGTTTGAGCAGGCTATCAAGGGGGACACTTTTTCTTTTTTTGTCCCTCCCGGTTGGAATTAGGCTGGAAGAGGAACCTAAGTACCGAATTTCAGCTTCCTAGTTCCAGCAGTTTGGACAGGTCGTTAAGGGGCTACTTTCCCTTTTTGAGCCCCCATTTTATAACGACCCTGTCCAAAATTCAAAAAAGTATCTTTCTAATAAGTTAGCCCTTACTCCAGGGACCCACATTTTAAGCTTCAGGTTTCTAGCAGAAGGGGTTTTTACAGGCCCCCAAGGTGAGGCTTTTTTTCTTTTTGCCCCTCCCTTTAGGAATTTACAAAAATTCGATCTTCGCTGCTATCTGCGATGGATGAGGAACATTCATACCAAATTTCAACTGCATTGCCTAAGCAGTTTGGGCAGGCCGTTAGTGGGGACATTTTTCCCTTTCAACCACCATTTTTAGTATGTTCCTGTTCCAAAATAGAAAAATTACGTTGCCGGTGAGTTAGTCCTACTCCAAGGAATACATATTTAAAATTTTAGGTTGGCCAAAAGGGATTGGGCAAGCCGTCACGAGGAGACTTTTACCTTATTTCCCCTCCCGATAGGAATTTCAAAAATTCCGTCTAAGCGGACGCCTACACAGAAGGAGGAACTCACATACCGAGTTTCCTTTTGGGATATCCTGTAGGGAATTCCAAAAATACAAACTTAGTCGATGTCTACTACAGTGGAGGAACCTTTATACCAAATTTCAACTTCTTACCTCCAGTGGTTTGGGCAGGCACTTTTCCAATTTGTGAGACTGTTTATGGGGAGACTTTTCCCCTTTTTGCCCGTTCCAGTAGGAATTTCCAAAAATCCCGTCTTAGCGCACGTCTATGCCGAATATCAAGAAACCTTGTTTTAGTGGAGATATCCGTGGGGGGAGGAAAAAAATTAGTTTTTTTGAAATTATATATTATTTCAAATGGTACTTTTTGGAAAAACGAAATTTTTTGGAAAAAGATACTTTGTTTTTACAAAGTACTTTATTTGTACTTTTTTTAGAAAAGGAATTTTTTTAAAAAGATGTTTTTTTGGAAAAATGTATTTTTTTTGGAAAAATGTATATTTTTTTGGAAAAAGGTACTTTTTTTTGGAAAAGGTACTTCTTTTGGAAAAGGACCATTTTTTTAGAAAAAGGTACTTTTTTTTGGGAAAGGGACTTTTTTTGGAAAAGGTACTTTTTTTGAAAAAGGTATTTTTTTTGAAAAAATGTATGTTTTTTGGGAAAATGAACATTTTTTTAGAAAAAGGTACTTTTTTTGGGAAAAGGTACTTTTTTTTGGAAAAGGTACTTTTTTTGAAAAAGGTAATTTTTTTGGAAAAAGGTACTTTTTTTTGGAAAAAGGTACTTTTTTTGGAAAAAGGTACTTTTTTTGGAGAAAGGTACTTTTTTCGGGAAAAGGTACTTTTTTTGGAAAAAGGTACTTTTTTTGGAAAAAGGTACTTTTTTTTTGGAAAAAGGTACTTTTTTCGGAAAAAGGTACTTTTTTTGGAAAAAGGTATTTTTTTTGAAAAAAGGTACTTTTTTGGGAAAAAGGTACTTTTTTTGGAAAAGGTACTTTTTTGGGAAAGGTACTTTTTTGGAAAAAGGTAATTTTTTTGTCCCCTTTTTGCCCCTCCCGATAAGAATTTCCAAAAATGCCGTCTCAACGGACGTCTACACCGGTCGAGGAACCTACATACCAAATTTCAACTTCATAGCTCCAGTAGTTTGAGCAGGCCGTCAAGGGGGAGACTTTTCCCCTTTTTGCCCGTCCCTGTAAAAATTTCCAAAACTCCCGTCTTGGTGGATGTCTACGATAGTGGAGGAACCTTTATACCAAATTTCAACTTCCTACCTCCAGCGGTTTGGCAGGCCGTCAAGGGGGGCCTTTTTGCCCCTTTTAACCCCCATTTTTACAACGTCCCTGTCCAAAATTCCAGAAAGTACTTTTGAGAAAAGTTAGCCCATACTCCAAGGAACACATATCTTAAATTTCAGCTTTCTAGCCAAAGGGGTTTTGGCAGGCCGCCAAGGGGGAGACTTTTTCCCTTTTTGCCCGTTCCGGTAGGAATTTCCAAAAATCCCGTCTTAGCGGACGTCTACGCCGAAAGAGGAACCTACATACCAAATTTCAACTTCCTAGCTTTAGCGGTTTGGGCTGGGCGATGTTGAGTCAGTCAGTCATTCAGTCAGTCAGTCAGTCACGTTATTCTTTTATATATAGAGATTGTTCCGTTATAATCGAATGTACGTCAGCAAAAGTTATTAGGAAGTAACGCGTATAAGTTACGTTAGATGTAAAAATGTATAAACCTTGAGTTTTCAACGTTGATAATTATCCGTGTTGATAGTTAACGTGCATACGAAAAGTGATGTGTTAGTTTTGGTCTTAAACGCGTTTTTTATGATATAGTTAAGTCGAAAACACAGCTAATATCGTAGTCATAATTAATATTAAGTTTCATGGGTATTTTCTGACCCCAGGCCCACTAACGGTTGACGATTTTTTAAACAAATGTAAAGATAATTATAATCTTACCAAATTTAAGTGATACTTTTCCGACAACTATGTAAAGTTTCATGAAAAATTCAAATGTTGTTAAATTTTTAACAAAATAAGCAATTTTTGTAAAATGTCCTGGAAAGCAGTCGCTCCAAACACAAACTCGAATTATCATATTTCCAATTTATTTTTTTTCTTTAATATCAACTATTATGTGGTCTAAATAGCAATCGGTATCTCCAAATTAGGCATTTTAAAAAATCTTTAAAATTAATTTACAAAAAACACGTTTTTGCATTTTTATCAAATTCGTAGGTCATATTTATGAAAATAATTGTATAAATTTTAAGAAAACTTAATGATCTAAATTACAAACAAGGTATAAAATGTGAATATGATTTATGTAAATTTTACTTTAGTATAAAAGCTAGGTTTTATATAAATGTCCAGTTCATAGTTAAAATTAATTTAGATACATTTTTCAAAGTTGGCTTTTGTTTATTAATTGCAAGGAATTTTAACTTTTGCAAAATCCTTTTATTGTTCCATAATCATTTATCGCCAATAATTTAAAAGGAAAAGTCTACAATTGTCAACTTTACCCCCTGCGTGATAATTTAAATTATATTGTTTTTTATTATCGCATTAAAAGTAATTTACAACTTTACATGAGCAATAACAGCAAACAATTTAAATCCTTTAACAAGATATTAAAATGAAATTGATAAACAAAACTGAAATTGTCCATAAATTTAAATTACCAAATAACAAATGAAAAATAAATAGAATAAAATATACAAAAGCAATAACAAACAAAGTCAACTAATGATTATTTTTAAACGATAAAAAACAGAGTACTAACTCCACATGAGGTCAAATGTATCCTTATTTGTTACTAACAAACAGATAATAAGTTACAGGATCCCTTTTAGTCTTCGCCTTTGCAAAGCTTTTTTTAAACAGCAAATAAACAACATTGTGAAAGGACCATAAGGATTGAACGAAGAGAAAATACTATTAACCAAATTGAAATCACCACAAATACCAATGATAATATGGTTTGAAATGAAAGCAACACAAACAAAAAAGTTTCTATATCCAGTGTTAAAACAAGAATAAGATTTGAAACTGGTAGTAATGTACGAGTATAAACATAGGAGTGGATAAATACTTGGCGTTGGAAACTAAACTGTATTTTGCTTTTAAAAATGCTATATTAATTTAATACAATATAGTTATAATAAATCCGCATATTTTAAACACACATTCTTAAATATTTCACTACCCGATCAAAAAAAGAATTATATCTAGCACATGTGGTCACATTTCAATTGATATATATTAGAGTGTCCCTTATAAAGTGCTTGGTCGATTTTCGACACGCATACCCCCCAGTTTTTTACAAATGGTCCCAAATTAACAAAATCGATTTTTTTTTTGGAAAACGTTAACCCATGCCGAGTTGCGGCTGAAAATGGCCCATTTTGGAGAAAAAGTGTATTATTATTAAAAATTCCCAAAATTCGAAATTTTGAAAAATTTAATATTTTGTTTTTTTTTAATTAATTGTAAAGATTTTTTAAAATGCCTAATTTGGAGATATCGATTGGTAGTTGTACCACATAATAGTTGATATTAAAGAAAAAAGATAAATTGGGAAAACGATAATTCGAGTTTGTGTTTGGAGCGACTGCTTTCCAAGATATTTTACAAAAATTGCTTATTTTGTCAAAAATTTAACAAAATTTGAATGTTTTCATCAAATTTTACATAGTTTTCGGAAAAATATCATTTAAATTTGTTTAGACTATAATTATCTTTACATTTTTTTAACATATATACATATATGTGACGCGCAAAATAGAAAGGGACCTAAAGATAGAAAGGGACCTAAGGTCAGGAGAGCATGGGATCGGTCTCATTCGATGCTCAGATGTTGTCCACAAAAAAAAAAAAAAAAATAATTTTTTTACCCTTAGGTCCCTTTCTCTATGCGCTGTCACATAAAAAAATATTACAAAAAAACATTTACACGCGTACAAAGGTTTATTGAATTTAATTCGTAAAATGGATTAATTTAATTTAATAAAACAAAGTCTAATTATAGGTCCATATCATTTGTACAAATTTGTACAAATTTTTACTGGATTGCGTTCGTTAAGGCGCCATGAAATGAGGCCCCAAGAAATTTGGCCCCAAAGTAAGGAATGAAAAATGGCCCCAAAAAAAAATGGGGGGAATTTTCATTTTTTGGGGGGCCATTTTTCATTTTGAAGAAATGAAATAATGCCCCACAAAAAAAATGCAGAATAGCCCCAAAATTTTGGGGCAAAAATTCTTTTTTCCATATAGGGCCAAACTGCATTATGCAATTTAGGCCCAATTTTTGAATATGAAAAATGGCCCCAATTTGTGTCATGTGAAATTTGGGGCGCGGTTTTTGGTAAAACATTTTCATTTTATTATTGTTTTTATATTTTATATCGCGCTATTTTTTTTTTTTTTTTTTTAAACGTTTCTTATTTTTGTGACGCACGCAGGAAAACTTTATTCAGCGAAGCCACCTGCCGCGTCCTACTGGAGGAGAAAACCCTCAAGCGCGGTCGCAGGCCGCCATGCAGAAAAACCTTATTCTGCAAAGCCGACTAGTTTTTTAGCCTCTCTAAACGCCACAGGGGCCCAATAAACGATTGGGTTTCGAAGAATAAACTTTTTCCGCGTGGCGGCCTGCGGCCGCGCTTAAGGGTTTTCTCCTCCAGTAGGACGCGGCAGGTGGCTTCGCTGAATAAAGTTTTCCTGCGTGCGTCACAAAAATATAAAAATGTCTTTTCCAAAATGTTAATTCTTAGTTGTTATTTTTTCAATGATAACTAAGGATTTTCCCATAACAATATTCTGAAAAAATATGGCTTTATCTCTCATTTGCGAAAAAAAAATATGGCTATATCTCTCATTTCGCAAAATTTTAAATGTGACCTTACCTCTCAATGATTCGGAAATAAGACCATTATGGCTTTATCTCCCATTCAATTCAGCAATAAAGCCATTATGGCCTTATCTCACATGGTTTTCAAGCAATTTTTGTTTTTTTTCTTCAATAAATAATAATAATAATAATGCTGTGCATAAACAAAGTGGTTTTTTTCATAATTTAGGGCCATTTTTCACAACTTTGATAAATTTGGGGTAATTTTTCATATCTAACAATTGGGGCTATTTTGTATAATGAATAAAAGTCCCAAAATCAAAAATGAAAACACGCCCCAAAATTAAATTTGGGGCCAATTTTCATTGCGTTGGGGCGATTTTTCTTAAAATTTTTGGGGTTACTTTTCACAACGAAATTAAGCCCCAAAATATGGGGCATATTTTCATTTTCCGATTAGGGCCAAATTTCTTGGGGCCTCATTTCATGCCGCCGTTCGTTAACACAAATACTCAGTAAACAGACAGAAAAAAGAGAGAATAAAGTTACAACTCTATGATGAGAGTTTCTTAGTCGTGTTCTTTTTCTTGCAAATTTTTACTGGATAAATTTTTGCCATTAAGAATTTGCAAGCAGAAAAAACATATGATTCGAAAACACATGTTCGTTTATTGAAAACAAAAAAAAAATATTTTACAATTATGGTATTTTATGGAAATTCAAAGCAATGAAACTTTCAAAATAAATTATGGGATATATAAGAAAACCTTCAAAAAAGTTTCTGCTTAAGATTTAACATCAAAAAATATTGTCTTCTATTGCGACCATCTAATATTTATTTGTATATTTGGTGTTGTAATCAGCTGTGTCTAAAAACGTGCAAATTGTTGCAAATTTTCTGTTCGCGTACATCTTTGGGAAAATTTTACTTTGAGAGTAAATCTTGTCTTACTCTCTGTAAGTTTGTACTGAGTAATTCTTACTGGACTTGACTGAGACAAGTAATCGAATTGACCGTATATCAACTTATATATTCTTGAGTATAATTTGATACAATAATATAGTGATCTTGGTCTTAACTTATAGCGAATTTACACTATGATCGAAATCGAGTTAAAAATAGATTTCGATAGATTTCGACGGAAATCCAATAAAAATTTGGGATTTCAAGCAGATTTCCCATAGGAAATGAAATCACAATTTAATTTGGATTTCAGCGAAATCTCATGGAAATCCAAATTGAAATCCAATTTTTTCCCATATTTGCAGAAAAGCAGGGAAGTTTGCATAAAAAGTGGCAAGATTTAGCAGCTGTTCATGTCATAAAAAATTAAAAAATAATAAATTTTAATAACTTTAAAAAATTAAGGAATAACCCAGCAAAAAAAGAGGTGCCGAAGCAGTAGAAAAAGCACTACAATTGGTGATCTAGATGTACTTCTTTTTTAACCTAAACACTAATGATTTTAACATTGAGTTGTAATAGGGGAGGAGTAATCCCACTTCAAAATTTTTTCAGTACTTTTCGAACGAGTGCAAACGAAGCTCTTTTTCACCAATTAAAAGTTAAAAACAAAATTATTTACAAAAAAATTACATTTTTTTATTTTACAAAAGTTTTTTATTGCCGCCACCGGGTATCGCACTTGCGACCTCGCGATTGCTAGTCTAGCGCCTACCGCTGAGCTATTCTTTGATAAGAAAGTTGACTGGTATAAAAACACCACTTTGTTACAGCGAGATATTGTTCCTTATTCTCCTCAATAAAAGTACTTATTAAACAAGTGTAAAAGGAGCACAAAAAAAATATTGGTCCCGCATGTATGGAAATGCCAAGTGATACCAAAATCATTTTTTACTATCACTTTTAGAGCAATTACTCTTTAGAAGCAGGGACGTAACAGTTATAACTTTTATTCAAAAAAGTGATTGTTTTACAATTATTTCCTGTTTGAGTATTTTTAATTTTCTGTTTATTTGCTCTGTTTGATTTATATTTTTAATTCAAACAAAAACAATCCAAACACGATTTTTATTTTTTCAAAAATAATAAAAGTTATTTTGTGATTTTTTTTCTTTATCAAAAAATAACAATTAAGAATATAAATCAAAAGCCATGGAACCAATGACTTCACCAATTATAATATCCTGATGATGTCAACTAGTGTTAATAAAAGATTGAACAGTGATTTAAAGTGAGTAGATATGTATATTCCAGCAACTTCCGGCATTCAATTTAGGTCAATTTTTAATTTTTATTTTATTATCAAATAAAAAAGTTAGTGCTTAATTTTTTCAAAAAAATCATTCTGTAACTTTTATAAAAAGTTTTAAAATAAAAATCAAAAAACAACAGAAATTTATAGAGTAAAATATAAAAATTGAAAAAATTAAAATCTTTGCCAAACTTTGTGATTTTTTTGTGCAATATGATTTATAAAATATAGTGCATTATTGAAATATTATAATTAAATAAATTTGGGTGGTGACTTTTTTAGAAATATAACAGTTATTTTGGGTCTCTGTTTAGAAGCAATACTTAAGTGATTTTTTGGATGTGGTTCAGAAGTAATTCTAAAAAACCTGTAAAAATGTAATAACGGATACTTTGGAATCAATGAAAGAAGTGATTTTTTGAAGTTGTTCAAAATAACTTCTAAAAAACAGTAAAAATACACTAACGGATACTTGTGAATCATTGAAAGAAGTAGTTTGTAAAGCATAACTTGCAATTTTTTTTTGCTGGGAACATAATAAAGTCTGTTATTTTTAATTGAAAAAAATATGTAAAGTTAAAAACGGTTACTTTATTGTATCCGACAAAGAGAAACTATGAAAAATTATCTGATGGCACCAGCAAGACCACTGACAAAACATTGAATATTTTAGCTTTCTACTAATCATTCCTATACTTAAACACATTTCTTAGCAAATATAACATTGTATCTTTCGAAATATAAATGATTTTTGTGTTCCGCCATTAAATAAAATGGTTTTTAGAAAATCTTTTAATTTTGGTTATTTTTGAAGATTAGTTTGTTTACAAAAAAATTGTTGTTGGCCGATCGAAATCCCATTCATCTGTCAAATATTCTAATATAAACGATATATATTTCGAATTCGATTTTAAAACGAAATCTAGTGAACATTTTAACAATGTGAATTCGCTATTATTGATATTAATACCCTACACCACTATATGGAGAGGGTATAATAAGTTTGTGCTGATGCTTGTAACACCAAAAAATATTGGACTAAGACCCACCTTCCCAGCAAAATCTTTCATTACGAAATAAGTGGTTATATAATAGAAATTCATAGCTCCGCACAACTAATTTTTTTGCGTCTAAGCTCATTATTTTTGTTTGGCGTGGTCGATTTTATAAGTAGTCACGCTTACCCGCTCGCTTACGAAAAAATGAGAAATAAGTAGTTATGAGATATTGAATAATAAGTGGTTACACACATGCTTACAAATAGTTGAATTATAAGTGGTTATCCGATTGATTACTTGATTCTTAAAAATAAGGAGTTAAGCAAATACTATTAGCTTAAGAAAATACATTCAGAAAAATTTAAGTTTTTTCTATGTGTAATTTCAGGACTCGTCATAAAAATTTAAACATAAAACATATTTACATATAATAAATAAAAATTTATAAAATTTAACTGTGGAAAAAGTATTTATTTAAAATATTACGAGTAAGTCATTATTTTATATTTAGAAACAATGAATACAATAGGCCGTTATTAGGAAGTCATTATTTTATATTATAAAATAATGCAGAAGGTAATGATATATCATTTTTGGTAATGCAGATAGCAATGAGGTGTCATTACCTGCTGGGTTATAGTATACCGATCGACTCAGAATCACTTTTTGTTTCGATTTAAAGATGTTCGTCTGTCTGTCCATGCATTTTTTTGCGCACTCTACATCCCAGTGTAGAAACGGTAATGACATATCATTATTTTTTGGGCTACCAGTAATGACACCCACTTACCTTCTGCATTATTTTAAAACATATAATAATGAGTTACTGGTAATGACTTATTTTTATCATTATTTCAAATAGATAATAATTTTCTAGATTTTTTTTTTATTTTTTGAAATCTATTTTTAGACTCAATATTTTTTAAACACTGCTAAGGATATATGTAACCACATATTTTTTGATTTTTTGTATGTTGGCGAGTAAGCTTACTTGTGTGCAGCAGGTCAATTATGTTTTTGTCTTTTAAATATTACATGTCGATATAGCTCAGATGGTAGAGCTATTGACTGGCAATCTGTAGACCCAGGTTCGATTCCCGCACCAGCAAATTTTATTAAAAAAAAGTACAATAACAAGTATTTTTTTTATATAATTTATTTTTTTGAAAATCTATTTTTAGACTCAATATTTTTGTCAGTACTGGTAAGCACATAGGTAACGATATATTTTTTGATTTTTCGTATGCTTGTGTGTAACCATAACTAATTATTTTTCGCGACATCGCCATATAAATGTAATAAGAAATGTAATAACAAAAGTAACTAGTTACCATTACCAAGTATGTAGTTACATAACCACATATCTGGTAATGATTTTCTACACTAGGTATTTAATAATATCCGAAAAATGAGAACTTCTAATTGTATCAAATTATATCGTATTATGATCATATTAAATCTAATTTGACACAATTAGATCTAATTTGATAGAATAAGATATGGTTTGATACAATTTTATCCGGATTTTGTCCTCATCAAAATGTATCAAATATAATATAAGCATATCCAACTAAATATAATGGTATATAATTCGATACAATTATAAACAATTATATGAGGCATATCGTCGGCTTGCCTGCAAGTAGTGCTATGTGTTTTTTAACAAGTTTTCAAGTTCGGAGACATATCCAAAAATGTGCACAAACTATGCTGTATATGAGTCAAAAGTGTCTTCATACTATGCACTAGACCTAGGAAGAGTTTGAGGACAGTCCCCAAACTAACCAAATGCCTCCATACTAAACACTTGATCGAAAAACTGTCCCCGTAGCATGCGCTGTGCATACATATATCTTGGTATATATGTTCCAATATATAATTATACAAAATTTTATATGATAATATATGGCTATATCAAAACTTTTTTACTTGGGTTAATAAAAAATGTATTTATTGCCATAACTTTTGCAAATGAAAACTTATTTGCTTGAAATTTTGCAACAACAGTTTCTAGAGGTGACTCCATATTATACTAAAAGTTGGACTTTGGGGACATCTTGTAAAGATATGCTGCCATACAAAATTTTTGAAAAATCGCGATTTTAACGTGTAGGCCGCTATAGACGAATACGTTTTTTTTTCGTTTTTCCTTTTATTTGCTTCTTTACTAAGACATATCATTTGTTAAGGCCGATTTTGCTTTCAGCGATTCAATTGGATAAAACCTTAAAAAACCGTAAAAATCCATCTAAAACGCGAACAGTGGTTTTAATATCAATTTTTGTGCATCAAATTTTAAGCCTAAATACGAATACAGGTCCTGTGCCTACATTTCACCACAAAAAATATATTTTGATTGCATTTCAAAAATTTTGTATATAAAAAACTAAATGGAAAACCGCCAAACTTTAAAGACATTTGCGAAAAATCTGTACCATTGATCGAAAAATAAAGTACGCCATTGTAATCAGTGTGTCTGAAATATATAGAATTGATAGTCGCAGCTCTATTAGTTTTTCAAAGTCTAGATTTTATCATGCAGTATAATTAACCCATCAGTGTTAATTATCCTGCTGTCCTTATCGAATTCTTTCAAGTTTTTTATTCTTTGTAATTTACTTGTGAAAATTGTATCATCTTTCTTTAATTTCAGAAATAATTTAAACAGAAAGAGATATCAATATATGGGTGATATCAAAAAATGTGATAAAAACCGTGTAACCACCTAATTTCTAATGCATGGATTACATTTGAGTTACATATTTCGATATATATCAGCGCATTGTCACCTGTTTTACAAAATTTATAACAATCTGACCAATTTTTGGTTAATACATAAAATTTGTGACCAATTTTATACGCCAAATGTAAACTCCGTAACAAGTAACTCATAAGGTTTTTTAAATTTAATAGCTTATATTTTAATAACCAATAAAGCTAAACACTAACTGTAACAATTTTTATGAAGAGGAAAAGTGCCGTTTTTAATAAAAATTAATACATTTTACAAACTTTTTCGTATATCTTAGCTATCACGACTTCAACTCTGTAACGATTTTCGTCATAATTTTTGATAAAAATGCATATACCAGAATTTTGGAGTTATCTATTATTTATATTTCGAAAAGTATAATGTTATTTATACTCAAAAGATCGTTGAACTGTAAGTAATCATCCAGTAGAACAGACTTGAAGCTTTTCTGCAGCATGTAACATTCTTGAGATGAAAAAGGATGTCTTTAATAAGATTTGAAAAAATGTTGTAAACTCCGTTCCTAATTTTTACACCAAACTATTTAACGAGTAAGAAAACAATGTCATATTTGGATTAACTTTGCAGGCATCATGCGATTTTGTTTCGGAAAAAAAATTCTGACAAAATGTTTCTGAAAGAAAACGAAAAAAGTAACCAAATGTAAACTCCGTAACTGTAAACTCCGTAACCACAATTGTTTGCATCAGATTTCATTCAAATAAATGTAGATAAATGTTTAAAATATTTTAAAATAACCATAAACAGAGGTGATTCAACTAATATTTATGCCTCAAAAGACGATTCAACTAATAATTTTGCGTCAAATCCAAAAAAGTTATCAGTTTTTTACCCTAAGCTGCTGGAGCGAAAAACGATTGATTTTGCATTTCATTGGTTTTGAATCGATATTTCGAGTCATTACTGACATTAGTTTGACAAATTAAATTTGTTTCACACAATTTAAGAATTTTTTGATCGCGAAATGTTATGTTTCTAATATATTATTTTGTAACTGCGCAACCGCTGTTGGGATTTTAAAAAATTTTATTTTTTTGAAAAGCATTTAAAAGGACCAAAAATACAAAATTAAAAAAAAAATAAAAATTTTTTTCGCGGAATGAATTGTATTTTTATTCGCGAAACCGCCAATTTGATAAACACAAATTATATATCATTGGAAAGCAAATTGAAAACCCAAATACGAAAAACTAATAAATTGAAGAAAATTCGTACGCAATTTTTTTTGTTATATCTTTTGCTTGCAGAAATGTAAACTCCGTTACAACAAAAAAAATTAAAATTGTGCAAAAAAAGTTATTGCGACAACTTGTAGATGAGATTTTTTGCAATTAGGTTTATAATGACTAAACTTACTGATTCCATTAAGAAAAACCGAAATATTAACACTTTTTGCTTCTCACAAATTTGGCTCAAAAATTTATAAAATTTTTTGATTTCAGCCATATACATATGATCTAAAATCGAACGAGAAACATTAATTTTTTATAATTAAAAAAAAAAAAACTTATTAAATACCAACTATCAATGCTGTTTGTATTGAGTTTGTATATATTTTTTATTTGGGTATTTATTTTAATGAATCAGTTATTTCTTAACCAATAAAAATAAATTTAACGAAAACATTTTGGTTAATTTCTGTCAGTTATGAACCAATTGCACATTGAGAAATGAAATGTTGTTAAAAAGCAGTTAAAGGTCACGCTAAATTTCAGCAACACATTCAGTAATCGGGCTCTAATAGATACCAGGGGCAATATGTTAACTATTTTTGTGTCCCCTCTATCATATATAAAAATTTAATCGTAATCTGAGGGAATATACAGACTCTCCTTGTGAGTCCAAATGACTATTTATATTTTTATGCTCATTGCGCTAAGTAACTATAGCTAAATTGTAATATAATTTGAATAATAAATTTAAATTAACTGTAAATTAATTTAAACATGAATATTTAACAAATGATGTTCATTTATTTTGTATATCTTTTTATTGTAAATTATTTACACAACAACGCAATATTGTTCATTTCTTATACACATGTGTAACCCAATATTTACATACTAACACTGGGTATATACACCCTAATACATATGTGTTAACATAAACATTAAGGCGTCCCGTAAATTATAAATTGTCGAATTTTAATGCAGACATACACCAATTTTGTTCCATTTGCGACCAATACTGTTTTTTTTTTTTTTTTTTTTGGAAAACAATTACGCCTGCCGAATATTTTGTTTTGATTATTGAAATCTTTATTAAATTTCAGGTTTCTACAAATATTTTGAGATATCCTCGATGTGTTACGGATAGGTGACGTGCCGTAAACAGATTATTTTTCACAATTTGTTAAATAAGTTGGGATTTTAGCATATTTGGTTCTCTTAATTTATCCCGATAAAAATAAATTAAAGACAACGAACATGCAAGTTAGAGTGGTCCAAAAAAACATGAAAGTTGGAATTCGCCATCTCCACAATGTTGCCCCTATTCCTTTATGTCTAAAAACTCTCTGTGTGAAGTTTCAGCTAAATCCGCTTTTATTTAGAGGTAGCAATAAAAAAGTTTTCTTTTAAGAATTAGTAATTTATCTCTAGAGTAATTTATACAAAAATTAGGGTTGACTTTAAATTTAATTATTTCTTAAGCTGTACGTTATTATTTAACAATTTTTTTTTAAATCTGGTCTTAATTAATGTGAAGAAAAGGAATTTGAAATCAAAGCCTAAAAAGATGAAGTAACTTTTAAGTAATTTGCGGTTTTTTTTAAAAATTATACAAAAAAATACATATTTTAGTTCAAATTTCCAAATTTTTCGAAAAGTGTCACAAAAAATTCAACTTGTTTTTGCCTTGTATGTACAAATTTCTCAAATCTGATATTTATTTTAACGAAGATTATGAATCAGCTATCGAAATTTAAAAAAAATTTGCAGTTTATGAATAATACGCGGTTTTTAAAAATTTTAAAAAACTCCAGTTTTTTCAGGTATTTTCCTAACTACTTGTAAACGGTGTTATCGAAAAATCCAATTTATTATACTTTTACAATTTACATACCACGGTCCTTCATTATATATAATACTGATTTTAATTTTAAAAAGGATAAGAGATATCCTTGCAAATTAACTCAAAATTTGACTTTTTTTAATATTTCGCTATTATTTAGCTTGCTATAATTTTATTGCTACAAAAACCCTATCTCACATAATAGGACATTCCACAGATATATATTAATGCAAAAAAGAAATTTTCATAGTCATAAATATAAGAAAACATCCTGATCAAAGTTGAACATTATTTGTGTAAAATTATCAAATTTCGCGAAATTCGCGACTCCAATTTCAATTTTGATTTCATATTCGTAATGTACACCTAAAAATATATTCGATTTGATATGTAGCGATCCTAATAAATATATTTAATTTTTCTCATTTTTCCATTATTTTTAATTACCCAGTGTAGAAAATCCTTACCAGATATGCGGTTATGTAACTACATACTTGGTAATGGTAACTACTTACTTTTGTTATTACATTTCTTATTACCTTTATATGGCGATGTCGCGAAAAATAATGAGTTGTCGTTACACACCAGCTTACGAAAAATCAAAAAATATATCGTTACCTATGTGCTCACCAGTACTGACAAAAATAATGAGTCTAAAAATAGATTTTCAAAAAAATTAATTATATAAAAAACGAGTAAAAAGGTTAAAGTCGGGCATGCCGACTATAGAATACCCTACACCAGTCTGGGTAAAAGCCAACTAATGTCACCAAAATCAATAGGCTGCGTTATTGGGCCAATATAGGTCTGTGTACCAAATTTCATCAAAATATCTTAATATTTGCGACCTGCAGCGTATAAACAGTATAATTTTGGTAGGACCCTTATATGGGCACTAGGTCTAAACATGGACCGATGTTCATCAAAATCAATAGGCTTCGTCCGTGGGCCAAAATAGGTCTGTGTACCAAATTTCGTCAAAATATCTTAATATTTACGACGTGCATCGTATAAACAATATAATTTTGGGGGGACCCTTATATGGGCACTAGGTCTAAACATAGACCGATGTTCACCAAAATCAATAGGCTTCGTCCTTCGGCTGCCATAAGTCGGTGTACCAAATTTTATCAAAATATCTTAATATTTGCGACCTGCAGCGTATAAACAATATAATTTTGGTAGGACCCTTATATGGGCACTAGGTCTAAACATAGACCGATGTTCACCAAAATCAATAGGCTTTGTCCTTGGGCCAACGTAGGTCTGTGTACCAAATTTTATCAAAATATCTTAATATTTGCGACCTGCAGCGTATAAACCATATAATTTTAGTAGGACCCTTATATGGGCACTAGGTCTAAACATGGACCGATGTTCACCAAAATCAATAGGCTGCGTTACTGGGCCAATGTAGGTCTGTATACCAAATTTTATCAAAATATCTTAATATTTACGACCTGCAGCGTATAAACAGTATAATTTTGGTAGGACCCTTATATGGGCACTAGGTCTAAACATGGACCGATGTTCACCAAAATCAATAGGCTGCGTTATTGGGCCAATATAGGTCTGTGTACCAAATTTCATCAAAATATATTAATATTTACGACCTGCAGCGTATAAACAATATAATTTTGGTAGGACCCTTATATGGGCACTAGGTCTAAACATGGACCGATGTTCAAAAAAATCAAACTTGTTCGTCCTTGGGCCAACATAGGTCTATGTACCAAATTTCATCGAAATATCTTAATAGGTGCGACCTGTAGAGTGCGTACAAGATTGCATGGACAGACAGACAGACGGACGGACGGACGGACGGACGGACGGACGGACAGACGGACATCGTTAAATCGAAATAAAAAAAAATTCTGAACCGATCGGTATACTATAAGGTGGGTCTACGACCAATATTTTTTGGTGTTACAAACATCAGCACAAACTTATAATACCCTGACCACATAGTGGTGTAGGGTATAAAAATATTTTTTATTGTATTTTTTCTTTTTAAATAAAATTTGCTGGTGCGGGAATCGAACCTGGGTCTACAGATTGCCAGTCAACAGCTCTACCATCTGAGCTATGTCGACATGTAATATTTAATAGATAAAAACATAATTGACCTGCTGCACACAAGTAAGCTTACTCGCTAACATACAAAAAATCAAAAACTATGTGGTTACATATATCCTTACCAGTGTTTAAAAAATATTGAGTCTAAAAATAGATTTCAAAAAATTTTCAAAAAAACCCGACTAAAAAAGATGTTATATAATCATATATCACCATATATAAACCAATATATACGTCCATATCTAATTTGATCCGAATATTGGAATATATAATTATATCAAGCGAGATAAGCATGTTATCTCACCTGATACAATTTGATCCGAAAAATGGGTCTATCTAACTGCATCAAATTATATATAAATACATATAATTTGATGAAGATTTTCAAAGAAAATTTTAGTAAATATTATTGAGATCACTTATTTCATTCATATTAAATCTAATGCTTAATGTTTAGAACAATTTTTGCTAATAAACTTGGAAATAGGTGACAAAATAAAACACTACAAAAATTTGTCGGAACAACTTTTTCTAGGTTAGAGTTTTTATTTTTCTTATAAAATAACTGAATTAACTAATTAGAAATTTTTAAATCAGTTCGAGGCCAATTTCCTTATTATGAATTAATATAATAAGTACTTTTTTTCAAAAACTGCTATTTTTCTTCAGCAGGATACTCTCCTGACAAATACTTCACAGAGTTTTTGCTTTCAAAAAACCTCTACACTTTCGGGGATTACGCCACCACTTTCTAAAGAAAACTGATGAAGGGGACCTGGAAAATCCCCGAAACGATCCTCTTTTCATTCCTGAAAGTGTAGAGGTTTTTTGAAAGCAAAAACTCTGTGAAGTATTTGTCAGGAGAGTATCCTGATGAAGAGAAAAAAAACAGTTTTTGAAAAAAGTACTTATTATGGTAATTCATAATAAGGAAATAGTCCTCGAATTGAATTAATAAATTTCTAATTAATGAATTAAAAAGGTCGAAAAAAACAAATTCTATTTTTTAAAATAAAAATTAAAAACCAACATGATAAAAAATTAACTTTCACAATTAATTTTTTTTTACGGAAAAATAAATGAACTTAAACCATATTTATTTCAACATATGTTTGTCTAATTTTTAAATTTAAAAGTAAAAATAATTATTTCGACCTTTAATTCCACAATAAAAAAAAAATCCTTTATTTATTTCTTTAAAATAATTTTGAGTTTAATAAAGAGTATTTCGCTAACTATTTGGAAAATATATGTTAAATTCAATTATAAACATTAATTTATATGTCAAAGTGCAAAATTCAAAACCAGATCCACAATTTCTGAGTTTTTTTTTTTAATTTTTATAGTGCAATTAAACTTTATAAAATTTTGTATAATTATATATCATGTCAGATAAATTTATACATAAAATTATTACAATTTTATATTAACTTTGTTATATATTTTGATATAAGATTGTTTAGAGAAGCTTATACGCCATTATATATAATTATGTATAAACTATATTTGCAGATCTCTTAATATATGCCTGGAGACCAAATCGCATATGATTATATATAACGTCATATCAAACACATTTATAAAACCAAAGTGTTAATATAAATGTATATGGTCATATAAAGCCACACATATAAACATTTATAATTATATCAAATCATATAAGATTATATGAAAACTTTTTTAGTCGGGAAATCTAAAAAATTATTTTCTATATGAAATAATGATAAAAATAAGTCATTATCAGTAACTCATTATTATATGGTTTAAAATAATGCAGAAGGTAAGTGGGTGTCATTACTGGTACTCCAAAAAATAATGATATGTCATTACCGTTTCTACACTGGGTAATTAAAAATAATAGAACAAGTACTACCTCTAATACTTCAATTGCGATGTGCTACCTCTAAACAAAACATTTTTGGTGATTTTTTTGATCAGACCACATTTTTTTTTCAAAGTGGCAAATTTTAAGGGTTGTGGAGCATGAAAATTCCAACTTTTTTTTTTTTTTTGGACGAGTCTAATGCAAGTTAAACACGTGCACAGATACAACTACTTGTACAAGTTTCGGTATGTCTACTGATGTGAATACGTATTGATAAGTAGTTTAGTGTTTCTGGTATAGTTGATATTGTTATTCTTTCTAGTAGATTGTGTGTAAATGAATAAAGAGAGAATGATCGTAATATATTTGTTTTTCTATGGTATGTTCAAACAAATAAAACAGATAATGAAGATTGTACAATAGATACTTATTGTACGCTGCCAATATATATATTGTGAAAATTTCGACCAAATCAACCCCATGTCTTCCTTTGACCTCTTTTTCACTAATTTTATTTAAATTAAATACAATTTTTTCTTTTAATTGAATTTTATTAATTTTTAAATACAAATTTCACAACAAATTTAATCTTTAGTCACTTGATTATTTGATTCCACAACAATTACTTGAAAATATTTGTGGTACAATAAGTATTTGAAAACAGGAAACAAATAAATGCTTCACTCAATGCAAAACAAGAAATAACTGCTCTTGTGTTTATGAATGAAGTGAGTGCGTTGAAAAAAAACAAAACAATGTCAGTTACACTTCTTCTCTTATTTATACCAATAGTAACAGTTATGTATATGGTATTTTTGTTTTGGAAATACTTTAAGATATACAAGTGCACGTCTTTAATGCAAGTGCTTGTGGAAATTTAAATGTAGCTGTTGTTGATTATACCAAGGAGCATATATGCTAGGTGATACAATCGCTATCGGATCGCACATTGGGCTGGACATCGAACAGAAAATTATGGCGTTGTCAGATTTCTCAGAGAGCATTATGGCGTTGTCTGACAAAGTCATAATTTTCTGTCCGATATCCATGTCCGGTGCGATGTGCGGTACAATAGCGATTGTATCTCCTAGTTATATGTATATCGTCATCGAAAACCCAAAAGTACGTACGAGTATCTTCAAAAAAATCAAAATCGCTTTTTTTTGATTGATTCTAATTCACTAGACTTCTGTGACCAAGTCTAAAAATTGTTGTGTTAAGCCAATATCCGATAATTTGTTTTTATATCTGAAATATTTTTCATTTCATAACGTTTCCTACTTCTCCTGTAAAATAGAAAATAGTGATGTTACGTACTTTTGGATTTGATTCTTGGTTATACATAAATAGACGCCACTACCCGCAAAAATAAATGGAATGACTTCTAAATGAACCACTTCCTTCATTACATCACAAAGAATTACTCCTTTAGGAATGGGTTTGAAACACCATCGAATGCTACAATAAATAAATGCTAGTAAGAAGTTCTTTTTCATGGGTGATAAGAAGTTAATATTTTGTATGGGGGTTGCATAGGAACGTTATGGCACAGAAATCAGAGGGTTGCGGGTTCGAATCCCACCAGGTCGAAAAAATTTTTGGGAACCTTTTTTACACAATTAATAAGTTTTTGTAGTTTTCACTGTAAAATTTTTATTTTTTTCTATTTTTATACACACAAAAATTAATTTTTGAAACGATTTAAAAAATTTTTTTTTTAATTTTCTATTCATTTTTAATGAAATTTTATGGAAATGTAAAAGTTCTAAATAAATATGTAATTCTTCAAATATTGTTTGTTAAAATACCGAAAAGGTAAATATTACAATTTTGTTCGTATTTAAAAAATAAAAGTTTTACTAGATATACTAAATATAACAGAAAAAGAGAAATCCTGTAAACATTTTAGTTTAAACTAGTAAAAATAAGTTTAAAATTACCTTGCGGAAAAAACTATTTTTTATCTACTAATATGCTCCAAAATTTTTTCCGCATTTTATCAAGGTAATTCGTTGTTTTTAATTAACTAAAAGTTAACTCAAATGTAACCAAAATTTTGTAAATTTAACAATTTTATTTTTCCTTCTTATTTTACTAGTATTTAGCAAAAAACAATCTGCTAATATCAGCAGTTTTTTTGCAAGGTCATTTTTAATTACATAATTTTTATTAGCTTTTTCTCCTATTTTTACAGCTTTATTTCTTTCTATGAGTGTATTATTTTTTATAAAGAAAACACTTAAAAAAAAACAACTTTATACATTTTCCAACTTGTTAAGCGGGGAATACACTAAGGAACATTGTTAAGTAAATGGTAATTTTTTACGAATGTTGATTTGTGTATGTTAATGTTCGTGTTGACATTCTTGCAATTCGTGTTTACAAATTTTTTTGATATTTTTTATTCCCTACTCAATGTTGCTTAATGTATTATAAAAAATTAAAAAAATGAAGATAACAACTATTCACTGAACAAGACTGCTCAAAGTCAGCTATCAGTTATAACAACCCTACAGGAAATTTTAACAAAGTGTCACCAAACTGGCCCCTTTATATGAAATAGAGTGGTCACTTTTACATGACGTTGTCATAGGAGGGGGAAATTGACCCCTTGTGACATGTCAGAAGATAAATCCCAGGACAGGTCGCTGAAATTTGTTTTTTATTAGAGTTCAGTAACCTGTCCTAGGAGTTGTCTTGTGACATGTCACAAGGGGTCAATTTCCCCCTCCTATGACAACCCTACGGGAAATTTTAACAAACTGTCACCGAACTGGCCCCTTTACATGAAATAGACTGGTCACTTTTACATGGCGTTGTCATAGGAGGGGGAAATTGACCCCTTGTGACATGTCACAAGACAAATCCTAGGACAGGTTACTGAACTCTCATAAAAAACAAAGTTCACGGACCTGTCCTGGGATTTGTCTTGTGACATGTCACAAGGGGTCAATTTCCCCCTCCTATGACAACGCCATGTAAAAGTGACCAGTCTATTTCATGTAAAGGGGCCAGTTCGGTGACAGTTTGTTAAAATTTCCCGTAGGGAACATTATGTAAAAGTGACCACTCTATTTCATATAAAGGGGCCAGTTCGGTGACAGTTTGTTAAAATTTCCCGTAGGTAAGCGATAGCATAGGGGGTAGAGCGTCTGCTTGAAATGCTAACGAGTGTGGGTTCAAACCCCACACTATGCATGATGATTTTTTTATTTTTTTAATTAAATTAAAATAAAAAGAATTGACAAGGAACTTCCTTTTCATTGGTTTAAATATACATAATTTGTTTTTAAAAAGAACAAATTCCTTCCTATGACAAGCCAATTTTAAATTCATCGGTGAAAAACCCGAAAAAGAACAACTCCCTATTCAACAGTTGCAGTGCTTTAACTACTTCTTTTTCCTGGGTATATTGTTAGATCTGTCAAAATAACACTGTTGCCAGATCTAGCGATTTTATTTTGCCCTAGCGGGAAAAATTGTCGCAGAGTTATTAGCCAAAAATCAAGCGATTTTTTTTATCAGCCATAATATATTTTTGAAAAAACAATTTTATCTTGAAAAATTTCAAAAAATTAACATACTGACATTTTTTATTATAAAAAACAACCTCTTAAACGATTTTTTTATAAAACGAGTAAAAAGGTTAAAGTCGGGCATGCCGACTATAGAATACCCTACACCAGTCTGGGTAAAAGCCAACTAATGTCACCAAAATCAATAGGCTGCGTTATTGGGCCAATATAGGTCTGTGTACCAAATTTCATCAAAATATCTTAATATTTGCGACCTGCAGCGTATAAACAGTATAATTTTGGTAGGACCCTTATATGGGCACTAGGTCTAAACATGGACCGATGTTCATCAAAATCAATAGGCTTCGTCCGTGGGCCAAAATAGGTCTGTGTACCAAATTTCGTCAAAATATCTTAATATTTACGACGTGCATCGTATAAACAATATAATTTTGGGGGGGACCCTTATATGGGCACTAGGTCTAAACATAGACCGATGTTCACCAAAATCAATAGGCTTCGTCCTTCGGCTGCCATAAGTCGGTGTACCAAATTTCATCAAAATATCTTAATATTTGCGACCTGCAGCGTATAAACAATATAATTTTGGTAGGACCCTTATATGGGCACTAGGTCTAAACATAGACCGATGTTCACCAAAATCAATAGGCTTTGTCCTTGGGCCAACGTAGGTCTGTGTACCAAATTTTATCAAAATATCTTAATATTTGCGACCTGCAGCGTATAAACCATATAATTTTAGTAGGACCCTTATATGGGCACTAGGTCTAAACATGGACCGATGTTCACCAAAATCAATAGGCTGCGTTACTGGGCCAATGTAGGTCTGTATACCAAATTTTATCAAAATATCTTAATATTTACGACCTGCAGCGTATAAACAGTATAATTTTGGTAGGACCCTTATATGGGCACTAGGTCTAAACATGGACCGATGTTCACCAAAATCAATAGGCTGCGTTATTGGGCCAATATAGGTCTGTGTACCAAATTTCCTCAAAATATCTTAATATATACGACCTGCAGCGTATAAACAGTATAATTTTGGTAGGACCCTTATATGGGCACTAGGTCTAAACATGGACCGATGTTCAAAAAAATCAAACTTGTTCGTCCTTGGGCCAACATAGGTCTATGTACCAAATTTCATCGAAATATCTTAATAGGTGCGACCTGTAGAGTGCGTACAAGATTGCATGGACAGACAGACAAACGGACGGACGGACGGACGGACGGACGGACAGACGGACATCGTTAAATCGAAATAAAAAAAAATTCTGAACCGATCGGTATACTATAAGGTGGGTCTACGACCAATATTTTTTGGTGTTACAAACATCAGCACAAACTTATAATACCCTGACCACATAGTGGTGTAGGGTATAAACATTCTAAAAATCCACATTTCGATAAAATATTGGTATGTAGTTTTACAACGTACAACGCCCTCTATTGAGTATTTTTAATACATTTAAATAAATGATTAATTGTATGAAAATCGAGATTAATAATTTAAAGATTAATCGTAAAAGAGTTCAACATACTCAAGACATTTTTGAGAAGAAATACCTAGTATCAATGGTTTGAAGTACAATTTTTCGATAATATAGCGATAAATTCGCAAAATTTTTACACTGTTTATAAAACCAGTGATTTTTGGGTCTCATCTAGGCATTTTTTTTTTTTTTTGAAAAACCGTTGCCAAACGTGAAAAAGCTGAGAGTAGTATTATGAAAGATGACAAGGCAAATTATGGTATTTTTGTTTTTTTTTTTTGTTTAATGTTATAGCAAATATTTTTAGAAATTCTAAGAACTTTCCTTAGGCAAGAATAAAATCCGAAACTGATTATTTTTCACAAGTTTGTTAAATAAATTAAAATAATAGATGCAATTGTATTAAAAAAAGAAATCAATTTTTTGAAGAAAACTATGTGCGAAATCCTTTGACCAATTTAAAAATTTTAATATTTTTGTGAACAGCATACCAAAATTACGAAAGTTGTATAATAAATAGGTGAAACTTGGGAATTTAGGAGCGATTCGGCACGGCTAAACTTTACCCCCAAAAAAAGTTTACAGCATACATTTCAGACCAAATGAAATAAAAGGTGGAAGATATTAGCATTGAAATTCAACAATTCGTTACCTAAAGGGCGCCTTAATTTGTATATATAGATGTTAAATCTATTTACATATACTTAAGGCTATTTACATATAAATCGACAAATATAAATAGATTTAAATAAATGATTTGATTGTAAATCATTTTATTTTTTATAGCTTAACTAGATATACTTTGCACTAACTCTAAGGGGGGTTGACGAATGCAAAAAGTGTCAAAGAGAAACACATTGTACATACAAACTCTGTAGCAGGGTTAATTTTATATTTTCAAATAAAATTACTAGTTATTGACTAGAAAAAACAACAAAAATAAGGGAAAAATATAAATCAGTATTTGAGGGTAAATGGTTAGATCTTTTTAGACAGCTGTTGATAAGGACAAATAAAAGACTTGTCATTATCCTAATGAAAGAAAAAATATTAAGAACAAAAAATGTTTATGGAATAAAAGCTTTCAAATACAAATGCTTTTTTATTAACTAATTTATATTTAAACTGCTAATGAAGTTTAATTTAGTTCAATTGAAAATTTTTTTGTTTGATGTAAATACTTATGTGGATATGATTTAGAAGGACAGTGGTATTTCCCGCTTTATTTGCAATTTTTAGAAACACATTCAGAGAATATATACGTATTCCTGCTGACACCCGAATTTGTGGCCAATCGAATGGTTTGGTTATTGTAACCTAAGTTTATTAGTTGAGGCAACAAAAAACCAATAGATAATAGATTTAGATTCTGACAACAGATTTTTGGTTGCTTTAATAAAAATTCGACAGTTAGCACAGAAAAATCCGATTACTGTAACTGAACCATTCGATTGAAAACAAATTCGGTTGCGTGCTTGGATTTGTATTTTTTTTTTCAAAACACCACTTCACAGATTTTTCTAAATTATAACTTTATGACTGTTTGTCTACATGCTAGTTTTAACTATTTTTAATAGTTTTTTTCTCATACACCACTACGTGGAGAGGGTATAAAAAGTTTGTGCTGATGTTTGTAACACCAAAAAATATTGGACCTGGACCCACCTTTTAGTATACCGATCGACTCAGAATCACTCTTCGTTTCGATTTAACGATGTCCGTTTGTCCGTCCGTCTGTCTGTCTATGTATTCTTGTGCGCACACTACATGTCGCAAATATTAATATATTTTGACCAATTTTGGTTAAAATTGGTTCTAAAATTGGCTTTTTTATACGCTGCAAGTTGCAAATACGAAGATATTGCAATGAAATTTGGTACAGAGACCTAAGTCGGCCCAAGGACGAACCCTTTTGATTTTGGTTAAAATCGGTCCCTGTTTAGACCCCTCCCACCAAATTGGCTTGTTGAACGCTGCAGGTCACAAATACGAAGATATTTTAATGAAATTTGGTACACAGACCTATGTCGACCCAAGGACGAAGCCTATTGATTCTACATAGGATCGATCCAAATTTGATCCTCTCACCCATACGGACTTTATTTTCAATTTTCTTATATTTTATAATTTTATAGAAAATTTTTACACATGTCCATTTTAACCCATTCGAATTTCGGATCAAAACATTAGCTGGCTTTTAACCATACTGGTGTAGTGTATTATATAGTCGGCCTGCCCGACTCTAACCTTTTTACTGGTTTTTTTACTACTTAGTTTTCGTTGCTAAATTCAGCAAAATATTTTATTAATTTTTCAAAACCAAGTACTAAACTTAACAAAAAAATTTAATAATTTAAAAAAAGTGGATATTTAAGGAAATTTTATTTACAAGAATTCGTTGATTTATTAGAATTCTTGTTTAGTATATATTTGTTATTCCACTGAGAGAATTATCTGCATGATATTAATGAATTTTTGCATAAAAATAACGAAGTGGCACTGGAACTCGTCCATTGAAACTTTTCATTGAATTAATGGATGTTTTCATAAAATGTTTTCAAAAATTTCATTTCATTTATTAAAACTTTCATACACTCAATCAAAAAGTTTCATTAAAACTAGATTCATAAAATATATGAAGCATTTTCATCATATTTATGAAATTTTTCATTTACTTTGTGAAGAAAACTTCATTACTTTACTGAAAAATTTCATTAAAACTCGTCCAGCTAAATTCTCTGTGTATAGATATATTCTTATGTGTAAATTCATAAATGCTTTATAAAATTATAGGAGGCTTACAAAACAAATTTTTCATACAAAATTTGTTTCATAAGCCTTCTATAACTTTATAAAACATTTATGAATTTACACATTAGTTTGCAAATAAAACTCAGAAAATTGTATTGTACCACTAATGCATAAAAAGGTAATAATTGGTAATAATAGTAATTCACTTTCTTTTTAAGGTAAACTAAACATTAATGATTTCAACATTGAGTTGTCATAGGAAAGGAGTCCTCCCATTTCAACAATTTTCCAGTACTTTTCGAACGAGGGCAAACTCTTACTCCTACTCTTTTTTTACCAAGTGTTCTTTTTCATCAATTAAGAGTTAAAAAAACTTTTATTTTACAAAAGTTTTTTTATTGCCGCCACCGCACTATGCTAAGTCCATGGACAAAAAAAAAAAAAATTATCTCAAATTGTGATTAAAGAAGGATTTTTTTAAACATAAGAAAGTAAGTCAAACAAATGTGAAAAAAAATATTTGGTGTGATTGCTTTTGCCGCCAAGAGAGGGCGCTAAACTCAGAGAATTTTATGCAAAAATGACTTAACTGAAAAATGGGTTTAAATTGTTTCACTAAAATAATTCTCAAAAATACATTTTTTCAAAAACTTGTTCGAAGATTTTTTTTTAATTACTTCAATACATTTGCAGTTAAATTAAAATATGGATTTTAGTATATGTTTACAAAACAATTATTTTTTATTGCTCCGAAAAACACATTTTTTTGTTGAAAATCCAAAAATTACTTAAGTTTGATGGAATATAAAAAAAAAATTATATAAAATTAGATATTTTTTTCTTTTTTTTTGTAAGTTTATACTGTTATATAATAGATCATTAAAAAATTAATTACTATTTTTTACCACAAATTAACAAAAAAATGAATTTTTTGAAATGCCTAAATTCATGATTTTTACACAAATTTCACGCATTTAAGAGTGTTTAGTATTCAAACCATGTGAACCTTCCATTTTAGGTATAGGATTTGTTGAGCGGACTTTTGTAAAACATTACGAGAAACATTTTTGTGGAACATTCTAACCCTCTAACTCTTCAACGAAAGGGAATTTTTTGGGCCGTTTTTAAAAAGGGACAAAACAGACCCCTAAGTTGAAGAGTTTGAGGGTTAAAATGTTCCTCGTAGTGTTTTACATAAGTTCGCTGAACACATCCTATACCTAAAATGAAAGATTCCCATGGTTTCTCCCTAAAATCCAGGTTTGTGGGACATTTGAGCGCCAATTCTGAATAAGTACGAAATTAACCCTTAAGGCACGTTTAAAATGATAGAGTGACTATACTCTGTAGCACAAATGTTAACTGTTCAAAATAGAGAGTAGAGTTACTTCAAAAATTTATGACACTTCAATACTTACATTATATTTTCGCATAGTTTATGCCACCACCGCAATTTATTTTCGTATTTAATTTTTTTTAATAATTTTTATATAGTTTATTAGAAAAATTTCGTTTTATTTTGTTTATTTAAAAAAAGTTGTTTTTAATTTGTTGACAATTAGAAATGTGAACAAATTAGTGATGGGTTTTTTTAGGTATATTTGTCATGTTAAACACTTAACAGAACAATGTTAGCTCTGGAGTGGAGCAAATCTGTACTCCAGAGTCAAACAAGTTTTAGTCTGGAGTGGAATAAAAAGAGATAGTAAAATACAAAAATGTGTTAATATGAAAGAGAAAAAAACTAAAATTGTAAACGCACCTTTAAACACATTTTAAGTTTTTACTTATTACTGACCTTTAAGTTAAATTTTCAAGCTGATGTCTTCAGAGACTTATAGTAGAATTTCTTGACAAATATTTTTGCGTAACATTTTAACACTCTAACTCTTCAACCTACGGGTATTTTTTGTCCCTTTTTAAAAAGGGGCCAAAGTCCCTTTAATTAAAGAGATAGAAGGTTAAAATGTTCCACAAAAATATTCCTCGTAGTGTGTTCGCTGAACATACGGTATGCCTAAAATGGAGGATTCACATAGTTTCCTATATTAATTCTATTTAATTTTTTTTTTTTTTTTATTATTTTAAGCGTTTAAAACCCACTTTTTGTGAAAGGCATTTTTTTTTATTAATGAATCGATTTTACCCAAATTTGCCACAAATATGACTTGACCTTATATCCTTATATCACGGGCTAAATTTCATCGCAATCGGATAATTTTTGCAGGTTTTATAAAGATTTTAAAATAGAGGATATATGGCAGGGCTAAGAGTCCTTGGTTCGATTTTGATAAAAATTTACTCAAACGTTTCCAGTTTTATGTGCATCTCAATGGATACTTTTTGTAATTTTACGTCCATTTATGTATCTAATATATTATTTTTAAATTTCAGGACCTATGGGAGGTGGGCGTGTCCTTGGCCCGATATTTCCAAAAATTAAAATTTTTCTTAACTAAGGGGTTCTATGTCAGTATACCAAATTTCAAAACTTTGTCTCCATTCCTTCTATTTTTGTCCAATCGTTATATGGGGACGGAGCACTGTGCACCGTGTATGGAACCTGTGACCTCAAGATTGCTATCTCTTTACCGCTTAGCTATTCTTTGATATAAAAGTTGACTGGCATAAAAACACCACTATGTAATTGCGAGGTATTGTGCTTTATTCTCTTCAATAAGAGTACTCTTTAAACAAGTGCAAAAGGTGCACTGCAATTCAGTATCATAATCGAACCCGCGATCATCTGTTTAGAAATACCAAATGATACCAAAATCACTTTTTAGAATGAGTTTTAGAGTAACTATGCTTTAGAAGCCACACTTAAGTGATTCCTTGGATTTTGTTCAGAAGTAATTCTAAAAAAGCTGTAAAATATACTAACGGATTCTTTGGAAGCAATGAAAGAAGTGATTTTTTTAAGTTGTTCAGAATTACTTCTAATAACGCAGTAAAAATACACTAACGGATACTTGTGAAGCAGTGAAAGTTTGTAAAGCATTACTTCCAATTTTTTTTTGCTGGGTAATAAATCAGTAGCCAAGAAGTGTTCATTTTACAAACGATTTCCCTTTGGGTTACATTTTTGAAGCAAGAAAAAAGCTACTATATTTATGTCAATTTCGCATAAAATTTATACAAATAGTATTATATATGTTAAATTATTGTACATCTTCATCATCAGTATGTGTTTTCTCCTTCAAATTCTTAACATCATCTGCAGTAGTAGCACCAATAAAAAAACAAAACAAAAAAAAAAAAACACATGGCAGTTCTGACATTTAACCAGATATTAAGACAACTACATTACAGATATTTCCACTTAACTGAAATGAAATTTTATAAAAAATTAAATTTCTTGTTTATATTTTTTTTTCACCAACAACAGCATATGTTTGATTACAATGATATAACAGACCACAGTTAACTTGTACATATTATAGGTACTTATATTTTACTAAACTTAAAATAATACATCAGTAAAAAAATCTGTCAAACGGGTTTCAAATCGATTTGACTAATTTTTAACAAATTTCTAGTTCAAATAAAGATTTAAATAAAGATTTTAGTTATCTTCATTTAACATTATATTAAAAATCCTCAGTACTTTAACGAATTTTGCGTGTTAGTTTTCAAAATTATTTGTAACTAACACAGTAGAACACTAAAAATGCATCAGACACGCGACACATCAATTCTGAAAGTTTTTGGGATGAATATCATGAATGTGAGAACACAAAATTTTAAAATTAGCTCTACTTTTTGATATACTCGTAAATTTAACTTTTAGTAAAAACAAAATTTTTTATTAAAAATTTCTTATTCAATCATATACCTGAACTAAACCAATGATAACTTGTAATCAAAGGTTTAAAAGGCTTAATTCTTTCATTCACTTTTTAAAAATTAATGAAATTTGGGTTAAATTTCATTCCGTAATAGCATTCTTATGGAATTAATTCGATAGCTTAATTCACAATAGCTTAAAATTATATGAATTCATTCTATTTTTATTGAATTCTAACTGAATGAAACCCAATTTACCTGAATTCATTTAATAAAAAGGTGAATGAAAAATGATTTGTTTTCATTCACTTAATCAAATGAAAAATTTAAATTTGCATGTAATTGCTGAAATAGTAGCATAATACAAATGAAAAACGTTTAAAATTCGTCTAACAGAAATAAATAGTATCGTATGCTTTGTTACAGCTTGTATGCTTTTGTTTTGGTTATATGTTAGTTTCAAACTACACTGCACTAAGTGAATGGTAATAAAATTTCTTCATTCAATTAGTAAAATGGTGAATGAACATGCGATTTGAATGATTCAAGTTAGGAATTCATTCCATTCATATTAAAGCTTTGGGAATGAAGCTTATGAATGAATTCTTTACGAATGCTTTAAGGGAATGGTACATGAATATTTTTAAAATCTGAATTTAATTTTTCGTGATTTAAGCTAAATTGAATTAAGTTTTTCGAAGCTCTGCTTGTAATATGGTTTGAAAGTATAGACTTTGGGCTTTTAAAACAGTAGCAACTTATTTAAATTATGCGAACGCAGAAAAAACTAAAATCGAAATACATATAAAATATTTCTAAATACAATAAAAAATTTATTTGAATTCGGACCAACTAAGAAAATATTTATATCAATTAAATTTGATTGTAAAAATTTAATTGAAAATTTTTCAATTAAAGTTTTAATCATATCAATTAAAAATTTAATCAAGAATCGTCAAAATTTTTAATAAAAAATTTTTCATTGTATCACACAATGACTGTGACATACTCACTAAAAGAAGTAGGTTATGACGCTAATTATTATTATGCGTAATATTTTTAATATACATAAAACTCGCTAAATACGAACTTGGATAAGACGAATTCTCGGTTAAAACGAACTAATTTAGAAGTCCCGAAGTTTTGGCAACAATTTCAATATAAAAAATATCGGTTAATACGAACTCGCTTAAGACGAACACTCGGTTAAAACGAACTGTTTGTGATGGTCCCACAAACAAATTTCTATATAATTTTCCACTTTTAATACAAACTTTACAAAATTCGACAATTTTTTCTATATTTTTTTTTTGTTTTCTGAAAAAAAATATATAATAATACGCAATGTATATTAAGCGTTATTTTTTTAATATGCTCTCAATAGTACTTTATGTAAAATAAAAGTTTTTCGACACCATATTCATTTTCAATTAAAAGATTAATCATATCAAATAATTGAAATTAAATTTGAAATCAAACAATATTTTTATTTAAATTTTATTGGCAATAATTTTTTCTGGGAACGCTCTACGAAATCATTGCAAATAAAATGAAAATTTTACTTATTTTCCTATTTTGCAAATCTGCTAAAATTCCCTAATCGTATTTGAAAAATTTTTAACACTTGACGTAAATTCATGCTCCACTAACTTCAATGGAAGCAATAGAATCACAATTTTTTTTATCAACTTTTGCAGAAAATATAATTTAGAAAATACAAATTTTATAAATATAATTTAGAAAATACAAATTTTTACACTTCAGTTATATAAAACTCCATTGAAATTTATTACAAAATATGTGTTTCATATTTTTGAATGGTATAATCAGAGTTCATAATTTAAGATTTGTCACAGACTGCTTAATTTTTAGGTATTAAAAAATTCAAAGCTCTTCAGCTTTTGTCAATTTTTTACTTAAAATTAAAAAAGAAAATGGGAATTTTTTTTTAATAAATTACTTAAGTTACCTCTGATTTCTTTGTTTTTATTAGAGATCTTATATCGCATAATACGGCAGAACGTAAGACAAAAACTACATCCATACATGCAAGAATTGCACAAAGTCTTTAAATAAAAACCAATGATTATTTCTCGATGGTGTTTTTTTTTCGAAGTAGTTTTTTTAATGCTGGGAATGTATATATTTATCTTAAAAATTATACGTATTTCACTACAAAGGAAAACTATTGTTTGTATTTACGAAGGAGATATAGACTGGATTATTTCAAAAGTTTATTCGTTTACTGGAAAATCTTGCTACTTTTACTACAATGGGAAAGTTTTGTTTACTTTTATATTAATTTTTTCGAGCTATAGTAAAATTAGTAAATTTTAGTAAGTAAACGAAAAGCTTTTTCAATTTATGTCCAAAATATGATTTAGACATGTCTAAAATATGCTTTTAAGGTCAAGAGTTTTTCTAAATCTAAATAAAAGTTTATTTCATTCATTTATTTTTTATCCGACGTTTTATTTGGGGAGTTATTCCAGCATATTCAGGGATAAGTTTTAGTTAACAAATAAAATACCGATAGGCATTTTTATTAACTATATAAAAAGTTTTTCTAAGCGACACAAACGATACGACATAAAAACATGGATTTAATAAATAAAAATTACAAACATAAATACACTAAATTAAAAAAAATGAAAATTGTTGTTTCTACATAAATGGATGTCACTACATTGCTAGATCTGTCAAAACAACAGAGTAGTACATTGGAAGATGACAAAGCAAATTGTGGAAAATTTTCTGTTGTTGTTTTTTCTTTGATATTTTAAATGTTTAATAATGCTCCTAGACGAGAACAAAAAATTCTCATTGAGTTTGTAATTTAACTTAACAAATAATTCCAGAAATTCTAAAAACGTCGTCCCCTGACGATTTCCTTAGGCAGGAATGAAATCCGGATAGGGACATGCCTGCAGCGGATTATTTTTCACAATTTGTTAAATACGTTTGGGATTTTTAGCATATTTAATTCCTTTGATGCAATTAATGTATATCCCGATAAAATAAAATTAAGAAAATTATTTAAATTTTTGCATTAAAAAATACAAAAATTCTTTTTTTTTCAGATTTTTTATATAAAATAAAATATCTCAAAACCACAATTTTTCTTAATGCTACGATCACAGTTTGAGTTTAAGTTAATTATCACAGTTCGAATTTCAAATTTGGTACAGGGTTACCAAGTTGGGGGTTTTCCCCTAAATTTATGGGGTTTTCAACGGCTTAGGGGGAATTTTAGGGGGTACCAATTTGTTAGGGGGAAACTTGGGGGGGGGGGGGGATTAGAAAATCATTTTAGGGTAGTTTTGTCTTAAAAAGCAATTCAATTTTAGAGTTGGATGATTGGTTTTGCCAAATTGTTGATAGTTTTTCACATAAATTTTTATTTTCTTTTAGCCTACATATTTTTGAAGTTGAAAAATTTTACATGTGACTAGGAAAGAAAAGAAAACCAGCTAAAATGCAACGAAGTTTTTTTATTTTAACAACAAAAAAAATCAGTTATTTGCATTTATTAAAAATAATTTGAAATAAAAACTTAGAAAATTGTTGAATTTTGGGAAAATTTATTTTAAGGGGATGTTTTTAGCGGTAGAGCAAATTAAGGGGTTTTTTTGAACAACTTAGGGGGATTTGTAAAAAAGACTTGGCAACACTGGTTTGGTACCTCAACAAATGTTTCCGGTTACCACAGCTGTACCATTCGATTTGAAACAAATTTGGTTGCCAGTACAACTTGACTTTCCTTATAAAAGTTCATCTTTATTATTAATAAATAAAACTTCAATTTAATTTAGTAACTGTTTTTAAAGTATGTTAAAATAGAAAAATATAACATTTGACAGCAATTTCAATATCACACGTGTAATTTTTAAATTCATTAAAAAAAACCCCCCACCAAATAAAAAGCATGAACATAAAAACAAAATTATTGTCGAAAACAAATGTTTACCTAACAATTTTCTTTTTTATATATACATTAACTTTGCTTAAAGATGAGGGGGAGGCGAATTTAAAATACAAATACACTCACAAATAAGAAAACTTTCACATTTTCAATGGAAATTGTAGAAAAAAAAAAAATACATAAAATATAAAGTCACTACCGTAGTGAATCAATAAAAAGTGCTAACATTACTTTGACGAAAACCTAAGCGGTTGGGGTTATAAAGGTAATAAAAATAACACCAAATATATGTTTAACCACAACTCCTCCCCCATGGGTATAAAAACAGAAATACATAAATACAAATTGCTAAAAACGATGATGGCGATAAAAAATGAAATAAATTTCTTACAAGACAAACATTTTCAATAAACATTATTAAAGGATCAACTGGAAGAATTTACCAATTTATCCCTTTTTTTTCTTAACTCAAATAAATTAAGGTATAATGTAGTTACCTCAAGTTTATAATACTAATTTAATGATAAGAATTTTAAATGAAATTGTTTCTAAAATGATACAATATTCTTTGCATAAGGCACAATATGCTAACAGATATCCTTTTGCACATAAAAGCAGATTAATTGTGACAACCTATTTTATTGCCAAATGAATGATTTAGTTTTGGCAAACTAACTATTTGGTTGTTGTAATCTAATGTAATCCTGTAAATAAATTATTTTAATCAAAACTTTGTTGTACAAGGCGAATTTGTGTTACAAGAAAAAAGAAATATAAAATATATATAGAGTATATCGATGGCTCCAACCAATCTCTTTGATTGGAAAAAACTTGGTTGTCACAATGAATCTGTCTGCTCTGTGCACCTACAAGTTAATTTTCGATTATCGAAAACAACTCAGAAATAAACTTGTAGCCTCAGGACCGATTTTCCAAGTTTGGAAAGTTTTTAAGAATGATGTAGTTTTTTCAAATAAGAAAAAAAAACAAACAAATAAATATTTATATACTTTACCTCATTTTAAATGCGTTGGTTGTTGTATATAATATTGTTGTTGTACATGATGTAATAGTAGTAGTTGTTGTTGATGTTGTAGTAGTTGTTGTAACAAAAAAGTTGTTGTTGTAGAGTAGTTGTTGTATATTAAATCCACAGTATTTTATTGTTTTTTTTATAGATTTTTTTCAGTATTTTGTATTAGGAAGTAGTTACAGTAGTTGTACATTTAGAAGTAGTTGTAATAGTAGTAGTATTAGAAGAAATAGGTAGAGTAGTAGTAGTAGTAGAAGAAGCAGTTTTGTTTTCAACATAATCATTAGTTTTTTTTTTTTTTTTTTTTTTTTTTTTTGCAAAAAGCAGTACAAAACAAAAGAAAAAGATAAAATAATTCATATTTTGTATAAAAGAAAAAGAAATTAATATATTAATATACAGTTAAACAAGTTTTTTCGAAATTATTTTAAAATTTTTGGTAAAATTATTAACACTACGGGTGAATTTAAAACTTGGATAAAGTATAATTTAATTAGAGAAAAAAAAGAAAGAAAAACAAAAGGATTCAAAATTTTTATTAAGCGGCAATTCCAAGAGATAAATATATAAATTATAAAAAAATTTTAATTTTAAAAAACAAAAGGCAGTCAGGTATCTGAAAGCAAATTTTTTTTAACTTAGCCATCAATTGTGCAAAATGTTATTATTGTTTTTCAAATTTTGTGATTCATTCAACTCTTTTCAAAACAGATTACAAAAAATTGTAATGATATTTATATAGGAAAAAGTCAATATCTACCAATTTCTTTACTCACAGTTGTCACTGGACAAATTTGAGAGTTTCTGATAAAGGCATAGTCACAAAATTTGAATAATTAATAAAAAAAAAAAAATCATCATGGAATGCCTATATTAATTTCATATCTAGTATACATTTTATATGCAATCGAATTAAAATTTCTCCACTAAAACTTGATTTTAAATATTTTACGCACTAAATGCACTTATCTTAATATTGCCCGTTGCCATAATTAATCAAGGTTGGCTGTCTGCCATATTACATATGCCATATTAAATACCATTTTTGTATCAAAACTTTTGCAACTGACTACCGTTATCGAAATAACCGAAATACCGACTTTTTTAATTTTTCGGCATTTAAAGTCAGATTTTAAAGTGTGATATATAATTTGTTTTGCCTCGAGGAGACCATTGTTTTGCTGTAAAGGTAAAATCCAATGAAAAAAAGTTTACAAAGACGACCCCTGAGATCTGGTGGGTAACTACTAGAACGGGATACTTGAGGTCAATGGTCCTTAGAGCAAAACACTGGACTCCTCGAGAGAAAAATATCAAGGTATCATACTTTAAGATCCGACTGTAAATGCCAAAGATATAACGAAAAATGTAAAATGGCGACCCCTACGGTCGAAAAATTGAAAATTTCAAAAAAATTTTTTGAAATTGTCTTGGAAAAATATTTCATATTGGAGGGTGTACGGCGAATTTTTTTGCCTGTAAGGTGGTACGGTCTAACGGTTATTGATGCTCTCAAAATACCGTTACCGAAATAATTAAAATACCGTTATCCTCAAAAAATATCGTTGCCACTATTATTAACCCTCTAATGCTGTTTCTTCTGATTGCGATAATATTTAAACTTTTATTTGGCATTGTAAACCTAATATATAACAAATATTAAAATTTTAATTTATCGCTTCATTTAGGCGATATAGCACAATAAAGATCAAAGACGAATCAATGAATCCAATAATCAAACACTATCAGTAAAATAAAATTATGCACACAAAAAGCAACTCAAAATGATGGTGCAGAAAAAACTTTTAAATTAGTAGATTTGTTTTGCTACATACTAGCAAAATAAGAACAGCAAAAATAAAACTACCCAACAAACCAAACGATATCGTTTCGAATTCGTAACGATATCATTTCGATGATACGTTTGTCCGAGAATGATATCATTAACGATTCATAAGTTATAGGTACTGTGAAGAAAAATGCACATTCGTTAATGATATCGTTTTATCATGAAATAACGATATCGTTATGATATCGAAAATATCAACCAATGCGATAATATTTTCGTCATATTGCAAAATTTTTGTCGTTATTTTATCACTATTCGATGAAAATATGATATCATTAACGATATCGAAATAAAGAAGTATATGTGATATCTTTAACGATTAAATTAGAACAAGCAAATGTGACTTTTCAGAAAATTTATCGTTATTTTTAAAAATTATGATATCATTACGAGTTCATATTTTTGTATCATAAACGATAGCAAATATGATACTTAATATGAATTCGTTAACAATACTGTATCGTTTTATGGTTTATTGGGTATTATATTTATAGAATTTTATTTATATTTAGTTAACTTTTAGTTAATTGAAAATGACAAATTGTAATGTAAAATGTGCAGAAAATATCTACAAGATTTTTGTTATTTTAAAGCAAAATTAAGTTGAATGCAAATAGCAAATAGCTGTAGCTTCCGTAAACAATATTGCATACGAATATACACATATGTTTAGAAAAATGCAACAGTGATTTTATTGTCTTCTGTTCTGATTGGAAAAATTTAACATTTTAGTGGGGTCAGGGCCACATTTTTAAAATGTCGCACTTTAACAAGGCAACATTTTTTTATATAAAAGAAAACACCATTATTTTTAAAATTTTTACATAATTTGTGTAATTTTGGAGCACTATATCTCTTAGACTGCTTACTGGATTTCAGTAATTTGTCCTTATTTGAAAAAAAATTTTTAAGAAAAAATAATTCTAAAGGCAACTGCACTTTTACATTTCTCAATTTTATTAAACCCTTAAATGGGTTTGAAAATATTTCTAAAAATCTGCATATGTGACGCGCAAAATAGAAAGTGGCCTAAGGATAGAAAGGGACCTAAGGTCAGGAGAGCATGGGATCGGTCTCATTCGATGCTCAGATGTTGTCCACAAAAAAAAAAAATTTAGTTTTTTACCCTTAGGTCCCTTTCTCTATGCGCTGTCACATATATCGATTCATACATGTTTAATGTACGCTCGCGCTTGCTCATAAACCTGCATGCTTTTCCATACATGGATACATAAATCTCCATACATCCATCCATATATCTTCACACATGTGCATTAACGAAATTTGAGGTAATATCTACAAGTGTGTTCATGTATGAACATTCATGAACATGCATGAAAATTTGTCATCATACATGCAGATACTACCTCAAATTTATGGTGATTTATGTATCCATGAATGGACATACAAGCATGTTTATGAGCATGCACGAACATACATTAAACCTGTATGGATCCATATATGTGACGCGCAAAATAGAAAGGGACCTAAGGGTAAAAACCGGGAAAAGCAAATAAAAACATCTTGATAAAATATAATACTTTTAGTTAACTTTTTTCATACTTATTTTTATGATTTCAACACAAGAAATAAAATAAAAACATATTAGATTTTAATAGAAAGCAAAATAAAAGTTTTTATTTGCTTTCCCGAGCCACTCACACAACAGCGAAAAACCTTGAACACTGTAGTTTCTCACTTAAGTTTGTACTCTCTGGTTCCACGTACCACTATACTCAATGTACTCTCACATTTACTATTTATGCTTTTTGATAATGATATACTTTACTCTCGAAATTCCGTAGACAAAAAATATACAAGTTATATCGTTAGGGGTTTTCATAAGTGTAAGAGTTTAATCACAACTGGGTCGCTTGTCGACCGACGGCAGCAAAAGTCGTCGCGATTAATATAAATTCAGCGGCAGTCGACTGACGACATTTGTTGACGTTTAGAAAAAAGGAAAGTAAAACAAGAATATTTGTCTCGCCACAATTCTTCATCAATTCAATTGGTTTTGCATTAATTCTTGTTGTTTTACATTTTATTGTATTTAATTTTGCTTTTTTGCGGTAAATTATGTATTATTATGTGCAATTATATTTTTTCTGTCAAAAAAATAAATGTTCTGCAAACAATGTACAAATGTTTGCAATTCAAATACGAATGTCTACAATTCTGTTCTAATGCCAAGTTAAAAATATGGCAACAATTTGACAAATATTTTGAATATGAGTTAGTGTGTCTTCATAAAAGAAGATTAGATTCTATTACGACGACAAATCGCCGGACGACATGGCGACATTTTGCATCCCATACAAAATATATGGAAAAGCAATTCTCGTTATCGACTCAGTTGTGGTTAATCTCTAACCCCTTAATAAAGTAATCCTACACCCAGAAAAAAGAATACGGACAACCACGTTTGTAGCCAATCGAATGCCGAAGCTTTTAGCTATGACTACAGAAAACCAATTAAGACAGGACTAATCAAGAGCTGAGCTTTGAAGAATTAATTCCCTTTTTTGAACTGAATTTATTGGGAATGAATTCTCTGACCAAAATTAATTCTTTAAAGCTCTGATCAAGAGTGATCCATTAGGCGCAATCGAAAACTTCATTTGATGCAACTAAACCACTCCATTGTCAAAAAATTGTGTTGTCAGCGCCGAATATTTGTTCTGGGTGTACAGAAAATATACTAAAAGGTCAATTTCCATAAGATTTGTCTTTAGTATCCCTTAAAATGGTTTAAATATATACTAAAAAATGTTTTTTGAAATAGTAATTTCAATATTAGCTTTTTTCGAGAAGAACTTAGCAATAGAATGTAAATTGAGTTTCCAGTTTGAACAACCGAAATTAAATTTGTCTTTTACCTGTAACTAGATATGAAATTAATCAATAGTAATTAAAAATATATAAAATAACAAAAGCGTGTTAATAGAGATATAAAAAGATTGTGTAGGAATAGATAAAAAACATTAACGTTCACGAAAAGTAGAAAAATGAAGGTGCATATTATTTATTAATCATTAGGTATAAAATTAAAATCAAGCCAATAGATGAACCAATATTTAATTTAATAGATCAATACTCAGTTAAAATTAAATCATAAAAAATTAAGCTCAAGCAAATTAAATAGAAAATTGTTGAAACAAGTCTGATATTTACAAGAAAAGTGTGTTCGTGTTTGTATGTTTTAGTAAAATTGAATATAATTATTGCAACTCAATTTATGTAATGCTGAATTTGTACAAATGATTTAAAGTTCAATAGTTTTCATATAAAATCAGCTATAAGCTACAGTTTGTAAATATCTATGGTTGCGTTCGGCAGAAAAATCTGCTCTACAACAGTTGAGCTACATCGTGGCATAGTACCCACATTTTCTATGCTGAACGTTGTGTTTATAATTTTAAATGAAAAATATCTATACAATTATAAAAACATCAACTTTCAGCAAAGCAACAAATGTATCACTGATTGATCAAAAGTATTGTAAATATTTTGCGCTATCAAAATACTCAACATATTGAGTGAACGCTCATTAATTTAGATACCCATAAAAAAACGGAGATCTTCAGAATGCATGACTATTTTAGCTACATTCGTTATAATAATAATATGGAAAAATAAAACAATGCAACGACAACAACGTAAAAATTAAATTAAAATTTTCATCATGAAACTATACGTGTGCATTAGAGAAGAGACACAAACAAGCTAGCGGCTGCGGCTGCGGCTGCGGATTCAGCTGCGGCGAGAAGAAAAATTAATTGATTTTTTTATACAAGTTTGTGTGTGTATGTGTGGAGAGCACCAGCATTGGGGAATGAGGTTTCTGTTTCGGTATATAATAATGTTCTTAAATTGTTTTCATTTCAACTGGGATAAAGATCACTAAATTAAAATTATATGCGTTGGGAGTTCGAAATTAATAATAAATATGAAAAACAAAGATTTTCCAACAAAAAAGTTCAATAGTTTAAATTTTTCTATCTCTGAACAACACCAAATAATGGTATTATTTTTTGAAAATATGGCTACATTGAAGAGAGTATAAGATTGAAAATATGCAAGTATGAGAGAAAACACAGAGAAGTTAAATTAAGATTTAATTTAGAGACAATCCTTAGTTAATTTTTAAGTGTCAAATCCGCATATAAATAAGAGAAACGCAGAAGAAGCCGCCAGGTTGCATTTCTACCCTTAAATGTAAATAAGTTGTTGTCATTGTATTGTTTTATTGTTGCACTTTCTCATTTTGAATGTAGAGAAAAAGGAGAAAAAATAGTTAATGTTTAGTAGTACTATTAGAGATACAACGTTGCGGATTATTCTGCGTTTCTTTTTTTTTATATGGTGATTTGATACTTAAAAGCACACTGCGGATTCTCTCTAAATTAAAACTTAAATTAATTTCTGTGCGCTTTCTCTCATACCCGCATACTTTAATTCTCACACTTTCTTCAATGTTGCCATATTTTCAAAAAAATAAAAAATGTCCCATTATTTGGTGTTGTTCAGAGATGGAAAAGCCGAAACGATTGAACTTTTATTTCGAAAAAATCTTGTTCTTCATATTATTACCCAGCAAAATCTTTCATTACCAAATAAGTGATTATATAATAGAAATTCATAGCTCCGCACAACTTTTTTTTGGCGTCTAAACTCCCCTACGGGAAATTTTAACAAACTGTCACCGAACTGGCCCCTTTATATGAAATAGACTGGTCACTTTTACATGGCGTTGTCATAGGAGGGAGAAATTGACCCCTTGTGACATGTCACAAGACAAATCCTAGGACAGGTTACTGAAAAACAAAGTTCAGGGACCTGTCCTGTGATTTGTCTTGTGACATGTCACAAGGGGTCAATTTCCCCCTCCTATGACAACGCCATGTAAAAGTGACCAGTCTATTTCATATAAAGGGGCCAGTTCGGTGACAGTTTGTTAAAATTTCCCGTAGGGTCATTATTTTTGTTTGGCGTGATCGTTTTTATAAGTAGTTACGCTTACCCGCTCGCTTACGAAAAAATGAGAAATAAGTAGTTATGAGATTTTGAATAATAAGTGGTTACACGCATGCTTACAAAAAGTTTAATTATAAGTGGTTATCCGATTGCTTACTTGATTCTTAAAAATAAGGAGTTAGGCAAATACTATTAGCCTAAGGAAATACATTCAGAAAAATTTAAGTTTTCTCTGGTGTGTAATTTTAGGACTCGTCTTAAAAATTAAAATATAAAACATATTTACATATAATAAAAAAATTTAACTGTGTAAAAAGGACTTATTTAAACTAATACGAGTAAGTCATTATTTTATATTTAGAAACAATGAATACAATAGGCCGTTATTAGGAAGTCATTATTTTATATTATAAAATAATGCAAAAGTTAATGATATATAATTTTTGGCAATGCAGATAGTAATGAGGTGTCATTACCAATATTTTGCTGGGTAGTTTCAAACTCATTAAGCCTATCATTTTAATTTCTTGATTTTCACCGAAATTTAAATGTAAAAAATTAAAAAAAATTTCTATACCGTAACTAAAACTTAATTTCCCGTTCCCGGTGTCCTTCCTCCACACACACACTACAGGCACAACCATACATGTAAAGAAAATGTGAATGTATGTGGGCCATTCCATCTCAAATCGATCAATCGTTGGACTCGACCCATTTGATTTGGATGAATTTCAAAAAATAACCTCGTAACAAAGCAAAAAATTAGAAAAATTATGACATTTTTCGGAATTTTAAATATTGCATAACTTTTGAAAAAAAATTTTGTAAATTTTTCCTTTGGCAAAACTTCGTTATATGATGAAAGAAAAGTTCTGACCAAAATTCATCCAAATCGAAGGGTCGAGTCCTACCATTGGTCGATTTGAGATGAAATGACCCATGTATAAAAACAACCGTCACCACAGCCGCATTTTTTTAATTTGTATTTTCTCACTTCAGCGGAATCCGTTGCGAATCTCTTCTCTAAAACGGTGGGTTGTTCTTTCTTTTTCTGCACAACTGTTGTGCAATTATTTTTTTTACAATTGTATCTGCTGAATGAGCACAATAAGTATTGTATTAATAATATCAAAATATGGTTATATTGTCTAAAGTATTTTATTTGGCGCTTCAGTTTACTTTATCAAATTTTTGAAAATTTTTTGGAAATCAAATAGAAATATAAAAACCCAAATACACAGAAAAAAAACACTAGGCACCAACAATGAGAATTTGTAGAAGAAATCACATTTGCTTTTAAATTGAAATTTTATTTCCAACATTTTTTTTTGTTTGAAATATTAGTTAAAGTTAAAATTGTTTAAAGATAAAAATTCAAAGTTACAAAAACAAAAAGAATTTTTTTTTTGGATTTACAAATTTTTTTGTTGGTGCCTTTTTAAAAAGTTTTTTTTGTATTTACAAATTTCGTATGAGAAAGGTGTTTAAAAATTTATTTAGAATTTTGTAAATTCTTTCTGTGTAGAGTTGTATCAAAAACGAGTTTTCAGAAGCGCTACATTTAGACAAAAAAAGAAAAACACTTGCAATACTGCAAGGTACTTGACTTCCAAAAGGTTTATTCAAAATAATTTTTTACGTTCTAAGACTCCGTTGAAAAAAATGCATTTATTTTTAGAAATTAAGTTGATCTGATATAGTTCTCCGACTTGCTTTTTAAAGAACCTAATGTATTAGATAATTACATAAGGGTTTTTACTATTAAGAAGAAAATAGAATAAATAGAGTGTGCGCCACTTAAAAACGCAGAGAAGTTCTGCTCGTTTTTTTGCATCAACGTTCTTCTTAATATTTTTAATTAGAACTTTCCAAACTTTAGTCGCTTGCAGGCTTTCTTTCAAAAATAAGGTTCTTGTTTAAGTTTTTGACCACTTTGGAAATATATCGCCATGGTCACGCCTACTTCTGTTGCAATTTCTTTTATAAGTTCACAATGAATTATTTTGAAAAATCTCAATACATTTTTTTGTGCACTTATATTTGATTCTCCATTGTAAACTAATATACTACTTGAGTTTGAGAAGCCGATGCAAATTCGACATATTTCTCAAAGATGTTTCTTCAAGAAAATTATTTTAATTATTGTTTCTGAATTAATTGATAGTTACTGAATTATTATTGATATTTTCTAAATTTTAAATGATAGTTTCTGAATTTCAAAACATATTTTCTTAATTTCAAATCCAAATTCTGAATATCGATTGATATTTTCTGTATTTAAAATAAAAAAAATTGAATTTCAATTGATATTTTCTAAATTACAAATGGAAATTCTGAACTTCAATTGATGTTTTCTGAGTTTCAAATGAATATTATGAATTCAGTTAATATTTTCTGAATTAGAGCTGCAAAAAGTGTTGATATTGTAATTTTTTTTTTTTTTTGAAAATATTTGAGAAGTATACAGAGAAAACATATTCGTGATGACACCGGATTTTTAGCCAATCTCACAGTTCGGAGGTGAAAACGGAAAAATTCCTTTATTGTATTTGAAGCCTTCGAATGGAAACCAATTCGATTGCCAGCACAAGTCTGTTTTCTGGCTGTATTTTCCAGTATTTTTCCCCCACCTTATTAGATAATTTATTCATTCCAATGTGAAAATCGAAGTATTTATGAACATACATGATCGTACACTGACTAGTATATGATCGTGCATGATCATATACGTAGGGCATAGTTCAATGTATGACCATACATGATCTCATACATCTTCGGATCCGAAATTTGAGGGTATATGGAGGTATATGACCATATATGATCATATATGAGCACACACGAATCATAGGTGAGCATATATGGTCATATATAAATATGTACGGTCATATATCCTCAAATTTCGGATCCGAAGATATATGCAAATATATGAGATAATGCATTGAACTATGCATTGACGTATATGATCATGTAGGCCAATGCATGATCATATACTAGTCAATGTATGATCATGTACGTTCATATATATTTCAATTTTCATATGGGTTAGCAAAAATGTTTGTATTTTCTCAATAACTTTAGTTTACTTTATTTTAGTCTTAGCATTTTGGTTAAAACATGCATTTCTCATTTTAATATTTAGTTGCTTCATTATCATTGGCAATATGCTTAAAGCCATTATAAATTTATTGATATGCTAGCTTAGTTTACAAAAAAAAAAAAAACGTTATATTTATATTCATATCTGGTGATTTAAAAGTAAGGAGCTGTTGTGCAGTAAGCATCACCAAAATTATTATATGGATAAAATAAATGAAACTAAAATCAATAAATAATTTTGTATCAAAATTTTGAAACTTAACTGATTCAACAAATGTCAAAACATAAAAAATTTTGTTTTATTTTGGGACAATATCAAATTGAAGGTGTCAAGCTATGTATGTTAAGAAAAAAATATATTTTGACTTTTTAGAACTAAAATGGTGGCAAATGCAAATTCTTTGATTAAGATAATAAAAAATTAGTCTAAAGGGTTAAAAAATGAATAAAGTTTAAAAATCAGTTACCGCCGGCAGCATCTGTAGAGCATGAGTATAAAAGTAGAAGGGGGAAAGAAATAATAATAGAAAAAGTTTATAAACAGTTATTTACTGAATGCTTATGTCATGTTTTATTAAATTTGTTTTTATTGCAAATATCGATATTTTATTCATGTATGTATGTATGTCTATGGAACACGTTTATGCACTTGAATGAGTTTCTGTTGGGTATGACATAAAAATGCATTAGATTAATGAACAATCTCTGCCTTAAGTATACGAAATGCTTTTCGAATTTAAAATGTGATTTTATAAGTGTTTTGCCAATTGTTTCCTTTGGGTGGGTGATTAGTTATATTAATGCAGTTTATAGGAACTTTTAATTTCTAAAATTGTGGGTGTTAGCCACAAGATATCGTTGGTACACTCATAGAAAAAAGTTTGTAGAAAAGTTAGTAAAACTGTTAGTACTTCAACTTAACAAATTTTTAACTAATTTTTAGTTAAAATTTAATTTTTAGTTAATTTTTTTGCTACCTCCACATTACTAACTTACAGATTTTTTTGCTATTTTATTTTGCTGAATTTAGTTACTAATTTTTAACAATAAATTTGCTAACTTTACAGTATTTTGCTGAATTTTAGTTACTAATTTTTAACAGAAGATTTGCTAATTTTACAAATTTTTTGTAAACTAAACCACCAATTTTGGAGCGCTTATAAACAGAATGTTAAATGACTCATAAAAATTACTGCATATTTTTAACTCGCCAAAAATAATGCAAAAATTTTTTAAATAAAGCTAAATTGAAATGGTTGAAAATTTGTCCTACTCATAAAATATCTAAATTATTAAAATTTATAAGAAAAGTTTCGATTTATCGTAATACATTAATTTTCAAAGATCAAGGTTTATTTTGGACGAACCATTTTAATATGAAAATTGTGATTAAAAGTATCTCTGGGGAGCAAGTGGAGTGGGGATGACCCTAATTTTTTCCCTAATATTGTACTTTTTAAGCTTATTTAAAGAATACGATATTTTTAATCGGCCACACCTTCTTTCCTGTGGATGAAGCTTTAGAGGTGAAAATGGAAACTCAAATAAATTCGGAAGTACATATCCGATCAGCAAACAATGAAAATCAAAGAAGGGTCTCTAAAATACATTTTCCCAATCAGAAAAATACAAACGGGAAAGAAGTGGTAAAGCACTTTAATAGGTGGTACAAGTACTGGCAAAAAGTGCTTTCCCATAGACAAAAGGACCGGCTGTTGCAAAAAAAAAACACTGGCAAAACTAATAAATAGGTGGTGTGGAAATATATTTTCCAAAATAAAATTTAAAAAAGTTCATATGTATTTTTTTGGTCCTGCCGTGATTTGAACCCAGGGCGTCAATGTGGCAGACGATTGCTCTACCCAATGAGCTAACGAGACATATAATATATATTTGATGGCTAAACACATAAATGTGCTGTACTGTGCCAAAAGGCTAGTACTGGCAAACAATTTTTTGTAACTAATGTGCCAGCGTTGGGACGGCAAAAGAAAAGTTGGTCTTGAAGGAGCTTTCCCACAAACAAAAAATTGATTTTATATTAATTTTAAATTAAAAAAAATTAAAAAAAAAAAAATTTCCTTGCAACCGGATTTGAACTCGGAACCTTCTGACTACAAACCTTTTTTAACAAAGCGTCAGCATTTGTATAAAATCATGGGTCTACCAGTGAATTGATTTTTATACCACTGGTAGCATTGGCTAGGTAGCACTGGATAACCACTGGTTGCAAACCCTGGCAGATCACTCTAAGCCAATTCTATTTCAGTGGTTTTTTTTATAAACCCCGACATTTTTGTAAAACAAATACTGGCAAAACGTTTTTTGTAAACGCTGGCAAAGCGTCCCAAATGAGAGTTCTGCCAGTCATTTATTTTTAACACCGTGGTTACCCAGTGGTATGCCAGTGCTTGATTTTTTGTACCACTGGCGATTTCTGACTGGGTTGTTATGGTTAACATATTATTGTCTATAAATGTTACCACTTTTACAAAAAGCCATTCTTGAGAAATTTTCATTGGCATTGCATTATCATTGGCATTACTTTATCTCAATGTCAATGCCAACAAATTTCATCACCATTCAATGCCAATGAAATTTTTTTCAATTTGCAATGATGAAAACAATGGTATTGAAATGTAAACATAATTGAAGAAAAAGCATTGTAATATAAAAAAATATAAGAAATACGCGAATTTTTAATTTTTTTTCTTAACTTATTCTTTTATTAAAACATGAAAACAAATACTTCTTTCATCAATTATAAATGGGCATTTAGACATTGAACAATGCCAATTGAAAAAATTTCAATTAATTGACACATTCAATAAACTGGTCCGAAGTATGCTTTTAAATATACATTTTTTATTTATTAATTTTCATTTCATTTGCTCCTTTTTTTACCTTTTTCCAGTCCACTAGTAATCTTCCAAAGTTTTGTTGATTTCGGAAAATTTTAGCAAAAATTCTGTAAATTTAACACTTTTTTTTTGCTATTTTTATTAAACTACTATTCAGCAATTTTTTTTTACTAATTTTAGCAGGTTAAATTGTTATTTGCAATTAACAACAATTTAGCTCAAATATTACTAAAATTCTGTAAATTTAACAGTTTTTTTTGCTGTTTTCATTTTATTAATATTTAGCAAACTGATTCTGCTAATATTAGCAGTTTTTTCTGCAGCATCATTTTTAACTAATTTTTAGTAACTTTTTCTGCTATTTTTACGGACTTATTTGTATGAGTGTAGGTATACATACACAGATACACTTTTTAATTGTGATTTTAATGAAATTAATGTAATGCAAGTATGGAAATATATTTTAACATACGTTCTCGAATTAATTACTACTGTGGGCGTTGTGATGTAATGTTTAGCGCGTTGGACTGTTACACATAAGTTTGCGGGTTCGATCCCCAGCAACGGCAACATTAATTTGGAAAATATGAATGAGTTTTTTACCCCTTTACATATCGCAGCGTTCTTTTTCGGTGTTCCCATAGCACTTAAATAAAATAATATAACAGGGCTATCAACTAAAACGCGTCAACAAATTTTGCCAACTATATGTATATCATATGCTCGCAACAACTGTTGTAAGATTAAACAACTCGCACAATTACAGTGTTGCCATATTTAAAGCCCTTCATCTTTCACCACCTTTCATCTCTTCCCTATTCCCTTTCCAAAAAACAACAACACGTTTATTAATAGAAAGAATTTGCTGAGCGTTGTTTCCATAAAAAAATCGGAGCCCTTTTTTAGTCAAAATACAACAACATCGCCAACTTTAATCGATGAATTGTTGAATATGGTTACTGGTAATTATATATATACTTATAAAGTACGACATATATGTTTGAAGTATACTTCCAAATATTTCATTTTTATCGTTATTATATATATGTTTCCCTTCAAATACTGCAGTTTTTGTATGTGAGTCATATTTTCCCACCTAAACAAAGATATATTTGTAATTTTATTTCATCACTACAACCTTTGTTGTAAGGGCGATTTTAAATTTGCTCCGCTCCCCGGGACTTGTTTAGTAACGTTACTGGAAAAACTAATGTAGAAAAAATTTCAGCTCAATTGAAGAATTTTTGAGCTATCCCTGGCCCTTCAAAGTTTTCAAATACGATTTACAAAGGAAAAAATTACTTTTTTGTTATTTTAAATAGCTATATTTCTGGAAATGTTAATGACTAAATTATCCTTCTAGCAAGGCATACAAATCCAAAATCGGGTCGAAAATATTTAAGTAATTGCAATTTGCTCATATCATTGTAGGGTTAAAATGGGATAAATCATGAAAATCGTAAACAAATTAAATATTTTTTTCAAAAACTTACAATAGCTGTATTTTGTCTCATGCCTACCAACGTTAAGCATTTTAATGTACTTTAAGTTTTTTTATGAGTTAAGTCGAAAACACAGCTAATGTTATACTCAAGTTTCATTTCTAAGATCTATAAATATGCAGATATAAATTTTGGTCTCTCTGGTTATGCTAACCTTGTCCCAGGTATGCCCAAAAAGAAGTTAACGGATAAAAGAAAACTAAATAGTATGAAAAAAACCCATTTTAGTGTACTTTGAGCTTTCTTATGAGTTAACAAATATAGTTAGGACGAAAACACAGCTAAAGTTACATTTTTAAAGAAATCTTCGCTTATGATGTTATTTAAATTTTTCAACATGTATAAGAAGATATTTCTGCAATGTTTCTTGATTACATTTTCCAAAAAAAAAGAAATATTATATCAACTGAATGAATAAGTGAAGATGTCAAGTGATTGACATTTTACTGCCTACTCATATGCAAGGAAATGCCGACAGAATGATAAGATAATATGTAGTGGATAAATGTTTTAAACTCACAATCAGGTGTGCGGTGTACGAAGTTAAAGAATGCAAATGACAAACTGAAAAAATAGGTAAATGAAAATGCACGACAGGCGGGTATCAATGCTTTAAGAACATTGACTATCGCAGCATGGTTCAAGCAAAAGGACATACCTATAAGTATGTTTGCCAGTATGATTGTATAAATGCATTTGTCCTTATAAGTATGTGTGATAGTCTTACTGGATATATGTCTGTGGAATAAATTTTATATATTTGCACATTTAAATTAAAAAAAATATACTTTGGTGAGAACGACTTCTTTTGATAAATTTAAAATGGTTGATAAAAAAGGAAATATATTTTTTTTGCTATCGAAATGAAGTTAAAATGTTTTCATTTCATTATTATTTTTTTATTTTGCAAATTCTTCTCTCTCTGCTGTATTGCGATATTATTTATAATTGTAGATATTTTTAATAACGCTAATTTATATATACGTATTTTTCTAAAGAACTTACGAAACAGCAGCAGGTAACAATATTAATTTTTGTTAATATTCATATTTTTTATATCGCTTATTCTTTGAGAGGTCGCCCAAAATCTGATCGCGGGTCTTTAGTTATAATTATACATACCAGGCGCGGATGCAGTAGGAGAGAAATTGGGGCATTTCGTTTAACAAAATATAAAATAGAATAGAAAAGTTAATAGAAATGGTGTAACTTCCCTATTTAAACTCTTTTCCTGGATGAGTACATGAAGAAGCTCCTACAGAAATATTTAAATATTTATCTCCTTGGTTTCCCGAAATTCCAAAACCACATGGTTTTGCCAATATTTTAAGTCTTCTGAAAAACAAAATAAAGCAAAATGCATGTTACGTTGTAAAGCTTATAATACTTTATAGCGTTTGATGATTTAATTTTAGTTTTTCCATTTAGTTAAAACTCTCGATAAGGAAGGCACTCATATATAATAACTCTTATAATTTTTTTATAACATCTAAAAAAATAAAAAAAAGTATGAACTGTGACAGCCGTGGTTCATGATTTAGAGTCCTTCAACTCCGCTAAAATTTTTAGAATGCAAGCTTTAAACCCAGTCATGCAATAATTTGTCTGTTAACCAGCAAAAACAGAGATGCCGAAGCATTAGAACAAGCACTACAATTCATGATCTAGATGTACTTCTTTTTTAACATAAACACTAATGATTTTAACATTGAGTTGTCATAGGAGAGGAGTACTTCTACTTCAACATATTTTCAGTACTTTTCACCAACCAAAAGTTAAAAGAAAATTCTTCACAAAAAAAAAATTATATTTTTTTAATTTACAAAAGTTTTTTTTATTGCCGCCACCGGGTATCGAGCTTGCGACCTCACGATTGCTAGTCTAGCGCTCTACCGCTGAGCTATTCTTTGATATGAAAGTTGACTGGCATAAAAACACCACTTTGGTACTGCGAGATATTGTTCCTTTTTCTCTTCAATAAAAGAACTTATTAAACAAGTGTAAAAGGTGCACTCCAAATTAATATTGTTTTCATTACTATTTTTACAGGTGAAAAAGAAGCAATTTCTCATCATTTTTTTATTATACATATTTTTTAATATTAAAAAAATATTGAATTTAAACAAATTAGTTGTAAATATTAAAAAAAAAATAATAAAATAAAAAACAATTAAAAAAAAAATATTGGTGCCGCCGGGAATCGAACCTGGGAAATGCCAAATGATTTGAAAATCACTTTTTACGATCACTTTTAGAGCAATTGCTCTTTAGAAGCAATACTTAAGTAATTTTTTGGATGTTGTTCAGAAGTAATTCTAAAAAAAGCTATAAAAATATACCAACGGATATTTGGAAGCAGTGAAAGAAGTGATTTTTTGAAGTTGTTCAGAATAACTTCTAAAAAAGCAGTAAAAATACACTAACGGATTCTTGTGAAGCATTGAAAGAAGTAGTTTGTAAAGCATTACTTGCAATTTTTTTTGCTGGGTAGGGATAAAAAACATTGTAAATTTATGGTTTCTTGATACAGTTTTTCCTTACTACTTTACCCATTTGGTAAAATTTTCAAATTTAGAAGTAAAATTCCTTGCCATTGTTTGAACAAGATTCCTATACATAAAATGTTTTTGAACAGTGACGGTCGAAAAAGTACAATTTATTTGACTGGTTGGTATAAAATGTAAAAATTGCTTTTCCTCCTTGCATATGGAATAGTAAGCTTTAGTAAGTTCGGTAACTCTCCCTAAGTTGCATCTCTAGTAATAACAGTGGTGCCATATTTTAAGCTATTTATCTTTCACCAACTATCACTACCTTTCACCCGTCTTCTTCTCAAAAAAGCAACACTTTAATGAAAATGAATAATTTTCCTAGTGATGCTTCTCTTAAAAAAAGAAATTCAAACGTGAATGAAATCACGACTTTTTGGTGTTTTGAAAAACCAAAAATTCAAAAGAATATGACTGAAAAAAATAATAATTCTCTGATGACTTAAGGTCTAAAAATATAGAGTTTTGGGCGAATTCTCGTGGAATAAGCGATATGTATATTGAGACTACAATAACCAAGTAGAATTTTTTTTTGCATAGGAACAGGAAATGTGGAAAAAATTTGTGTTTGCTATGCTTCCATATTGATTTATTTAAATAATATTTACCTATACTTTTCAATATTTCCTTTATCCATTTATAGAAAAATAAATAAAAAATAGAAATGCTTAAAAATATTATCACCATTTTTTGGTAACAGTAATTCATGTTAATGGGTGCCTAATAATAATTTATTTTTATTTTTTCATAAAAAATTTCACACAGCTAAATATTCCGTTTGCTAACAAAAACAGGCTTTTTTTTAAAAGGGATACGTTCTTTGAAATATATTAAAATTTGTATTTTTTTCAGAAAAGTGCAATAAAAATATTCCGATTTGACGTTATTATTAAATTTAAGTAAAATAAAGAAAATATTGAAAGGATGTTTTTGGTTTTAATTGATGATTTATGGAGTTCAAGTTTCGAAGACAATGTTTTCAAATGATGTTGGTTTAAATGGTCACTTTTATGATACTTATTCAAAATTACTTACTAATTTATCAAAATAATGTTAAAGAGTTTTTTTGTTTGGTTAAAAACTCACAATATGATGTGATGACATAGTCAAATTTTTAAATTCAAGCAATTTTATGTGGAATCTTACCTAGAAAGAAAAAGAGATAAAATAAAAAGTTAATTTCAATAAAACAAATTTATAGAATAATATTTAAAATCTCAAGAAAACATTACGCATGCGACAATACGGCTATCCTACATATTTCAATATTGTCATAAATATTCGATTTCTTTTATGTTTTGAAGTTTATCAAACTGTTTTTAAAATGTAATTAATCTTCGTTTGGATTTTTTTTCTTGCTTGTATTATTTTGACATTTTTAGCTCATTGTTTATGGCTGTCAACGCCAAGTGGTTTTATTTAGTTTATTTATGTTGGAGACCATGAAAATTAACAACACAATTATTTTGGGTTGTTGTTTCTTTATATTTTGTTCGGATAATTCAGTATTGCGATGAAAGTTTATTATTCAGCTTTCTCTTTTATTACACATTTGTAGTAATTTATTATTAATGTTTTGTTCATTAACTGGGGATATCAGTTAAAAACAATTATAAGGGTAGGGAATAGTATGAATGGCATGATATCGATTATAAAAGTTAAATTGTCCTTTTTTTACATAAATATTGCAAACAAAAAAAAAAAAAAACATTAACCAATAAATGGAGAGTTTGTTTTGCAAAATGTTTTTGGTCAATTTTCCTGTAAATTAGGAGGTATGTTAGTATTTTTTTTAAGATTAAAATAACCACAATCCAACCATTTTGTTTATTTAATAAAAAAAATATCCAAGAAAGCTTTTGAAATTGTTTTTTTTTTATTTGTCGTTTTTATTATACATACACTCAAAATAATATGTCTGTTAAATTTAATAAAATGTATTCCTGTTTTTTTTTGCTTTGAACCCATTTGTTAATTTTAAAAATATTTCTATGAAATTCAACAAAACAAACAAAACTATTAAATTTTACAATCTTATTAAATTTATTCAGATTATTAAGCTGTGATTTAAGCCGTTAATACAATTGACCTAGAGTTTGTTAGGTTTGCTCGAAAGTAGGATTAATATGTTCCCAATTTAATTTATTGAAATTTTTAATTTATTGAAATATTTAAATTTCCAGTTATGGTAATTTATTTTGTTTTTAGTCTAATTTTTTTAATTTTTTGATTTATTTTGTATGTCTGAAATAAATTTAATTTGATTAACTTGGGAACGATGAGTTTTGATTGAAAATTAACCAAACTAATAGAGATCGAACTTCACAAAAGTTGATTTAAGCTAAATATGGGCAATTCATTCATCGGCCTTTATGGTCTGCTCGTTTTCTCTTGATTTTAACTGTTAATAGAAAAGCCAACACCTTTTTGCTAACAAAAATGAACTAAATTTATGAGTTTAATTTTTTTTGGTAATAACAAAATATCTGCATAAAAAGAACTTTACGAATTCTAAGAAATTTTATGTGATTTGCTTTTCCAGTGATTTAGAAAAGCATGCAGTTAGAAATTACTTTTACAAATGAATGTTTTTATACTTTAAAATAACTAAACTCAAATACTTCTCGAACAATTAAGGGCGAGTAACTTATTTCCAACATAACCATGGTTAAACGTTAATCAAAAATATTTCCATATAAAATTCATAACTATGGTTAAGCACTAAACTCAGTTTATATTGAGATAAGTTAACAGTGTAGTTTACATTTTTGCATATTTTATAGCAAAAAGAGGGAAAAAGTCTTTTTTAAATTTAAGCAAAGTTATACTATGATATTTTTTGCAAAGATTTTATATGTAGAAATCTAATTTACTTGGTTTGAACCAAATTTCATAAAGTGGGCTAAGGTAAACCTGTCCTATAATAAGGTTTAGCCAGTTTTCTGTAAAAAGTACATTTGTCAAAGTCTTTGTAAAACTCACGTTATAAATATGTTACGTTACTATATACATATAGTATGTTACATATTTATAAATTCAATCGTTTTCCCACATTATCCCTTAAGATACTGAACAGAACGCTTCGGTGTCTTCGGAAAACTGATTTGTCTCTGCAAACAATAAGTCGTTGCTGTTGTGAGTTGTTTTTTTTTATATATATAATAACCTATTTTTTCATAATCATAAAGTCACTTTAAAAAATTGGAAAAATCATAGTGGCAACGAAAGACTCTTGAAATAAAATGTATCCTTGTTAAAATTGTTGTAATTGCTTTTATAAATTTAATAGGGAGTTCTTATTTAAAATGGACTTTAAACGTGTATCTTCTAATGATTTTGTAAAAGTTTTAATTACACTATGCGACAGTCAAAATCGGGATGGGATGAAATCAACGGGAAATGTTATATCGGTCAAAAACAAGTTATACGTGTCCCGGCGTTTCGCTGGGTCACCGCTAGGAATCGAGATATATCTTTTTTTTGACATAACTCGAGAACCACTATTCCGATTTTGCTCAAACAATTTTAAAAAAATTAAAAATTGCAATTCCTTTAATCTGTTCATATAACGTTTTTCTATGTACTCAACAGTTTTGCCGGTAAAAATAAATGTTTGTTACCACTACCATAAAAATCAATAACCTTTTGTTTATTACTTTTTTTTAATATTTTAGGCAAAAAATATTTTTTTCTTCATACATTTATTTTTACCGGTAAAACAGTTGAGTATATAGAAAAACGTTATATGAACAGATTAAAGGAATTGTAATTTTTAATTTTTTTAAAATTGTTTGAGCAAAATCGGACTAGTGGTTCTCGAGTTATGTCAAAAAAAAGACCACCAAAGGTCAAATCGATATATCTCGATTCCTAGGGGTGACCCAGCGAAACGCCGGGACACGTATAACTTCTTTTTTACCGATATAACTTTCCCCGGTAGTTTGAACCCTTCCCGGTCACTGACCCCTACCATTTGTCTCACAGTGTTATTTTTAGCAAACTTCAAATAAAAACTTAATTTTTTTTAAGGATTGTACTAACAACAATCAAACAAAGAAAAGAAGTAGGCACCAACAATGGAATTTGTAAAAAACAAACAAGTATTTTTTTTAATTGAAATTTTATTTCCAAAAATTTTTTTTTGTTATTTTTCTTATAAAAATCAATATTATTGATCAATGTTTTTGAAATCAACCAATCAGAACAATGTATCTAAATAAAATGTTCTGACTGGTTGATTTTTGAAAAATTTATCAATAATATTGAACGTGTATGCCCTACCTAAGTTCCAAAAAAATATATTTTTTTTAATTAAAGTTTCAATTGTTGATGCCTTTTTAAAATGTTTTTTTGTATTTGGAAAAAGGGCATGAGAAGGATGTTTAAAAATTTAATTATAATTTTGTAAATTCTCTCTATAAACAGATAATTTTTGATAGATACAAATTTGAAAATATTTTCGTAGAAAATCGTTTGTTTAGGACATAGACGCCAAAATGTGACGGTCTGCTTTAAACCCCCATATAAGACAGGTTGTTTTAGGTCATCGACATGTGATATATTTATTCTAAATATGTCTGTTTTTCAAAGTTATTATAAATAATTTGCTGTGGCTTTGGACATTTTGTTTAATAAAACTAGTAAAAAGGTTAAAGTCGGGCATGCCGACTATACAATAACCTACACCAGTCTGGTTAAAGCCAACTAATGTTTGGATCCCAAATTCGAATGGGTTAAAATGGGACTTGTGTCAAAATTTTCTATAATGTGAGTCAGCGAACCAAATTTCATTAAAATATCTTAATATTTGCGACCTGCAGTTTGTAGCCAAGCCAATTTTGGGGGGACCCTTATATGGGCACTGGGTCTAAACATGGACCAGTGTTAACCAAAATAAATAGGCTTCGTCCTTGGGCTGATTTAGGTCGGTGTACCAAATTTCAGCAAAATATCTTAATATTTGCGACCTGCAGCGTATAAACAATATAATTTTGATAGGACCCTTATATGGGCACTAGGTCTAAACATGGACCGATGTTCACCAAAATCAATTGGCTTCGTCCTTGAGCCAACATAGGTCTGCGTACCATATTTCATCAAAATATCTTAATAGTTGCGACCTGCAGCGTATAAACAATATTATATGGGCACTAGGTCTAAACATGGACCGATTTAAACCAAAATCAACAGGCTTCGTCCTTGGGCCGACATAAGTCGGTGTACCAAGTTTCATCAAAATATCTTAATATTTGCGACCTGTAGAGTGCGCACAAGAATGCATGGATAGACAGACGGACGGACGGACCGACAGACGGACGGACGGACCGACAGACGGACGGACGGACCGACAGACGGACGGACGGACAAACGGACATCGTTAAATCGAAATAAAAAAAAATTCTGAGTCGATCGGTATATTATAAGATGGGTCTGGGACCAATATTTTTTGGTGTTACAAACATCAGCACAAACTTATAATACCCTGACCACGTAGTGGTGTAGGGTATAAATAGCAAAACTTCTTAAAAGAAATGCTTAAATTTAACTCATTTTCAAAGAAAAAGACAAATTTTTTCTTCTCATGAGTCTGAATTTTTAAGTAAGTGTAATTTATTATTATATTCTAAATAGATATTTGAGCTACATTTTACTAAATAAACCGTCAATAATATAAAAGACTCGATTAATTAAGATGCCTTAAACAAGTTTCTCTTACTTTGGCTTTTATGTCCCAAAGAAGCTAAGCGGATTTATCTGAAATATATTTAATATACAATATGTCTTTTACTACAAGTTTTGTTTACTATTTGTATCAAATTTTCCCTGCTGTAGTAAAGGTGGTAACTAATACACTTCCATAACCGATTGAGGTTTATTTGAAAAGTAATAGGTAAAGTTGTTTTCAATTGAAAAATCAATTAAAATACATGAAAACATAGGTCCTTACTATAAAAGAGTATTTTAAATTTAAAGTCAACTTTATTTTTAATCATACGGTTTTGTTCAATTTGTATATGAAAACCCTACAAAAATATTTATATTTTCAAACATTTTGATTGGTTGAAACTAAATTAACCAATCAGAATGCTCCAAAAATAAACCAAGTCAAGGCATACTGCCACCCAATATTTTAACTAAAGTCGACTTTAACTAAAATATACATTTGGAAAATATTGATATTAAGGCTGATATTGTTTAACTTTTTGTATAAATCAATAAAAAACAAACTTCACCAAAATACGTATCGTCCGTAGAAGTTGATATTTTCAGTCAAATGTTCTATTTTTAGTTTTGTTTTTTTTAGAAAAAATAATTTAAATAATTTCGTTGTTTTCTGTTTTAAAACAACAAATTCAAATATTTTTGGTTTCCTTTTTTGCTAAAATAGTCTGTTTATAAAAATTCTTTCTCATACACACAAACGTTGCTAATAAAAATAAAAATATGAACGTGTGTGTAGTGGTTTAAAAATTCAAACAAAAAAAGTTTCAAATATGAAAAAACAAACCGCAAAATCGTTTTTTTCTAACGTTTTGTCAGTTAAAAATTGAAGATTTTTTTAACATATTTTTCAATTATTTCTTTTATGGATTTCTTAAACAATGTTTGAAAATAGATAGCAAAATGGTTTGAATATAATGAAGAATAAGTAGTCCTCTTTTTAATTGTATTTTCAATTTAATTAATACGTATTTTAGGTTGTTTCTAACGATAAAATACTATGAGTACAGTAAGTAAACGAACAAGCTTAATATTTATCGACACGTTACAACTTTTTCCTATCACTAATGGTTGGATTTATCAAATTTAGTAGGAAAATTGAAAAAAAATTAAAGATTTAACTTTATATTTATTAAAATTACCAAGGATACAGTTTTACGAAAGAGTTTTTAATTACCACGCTAATTTCCAGAGTGACTTCATAATTATGAACCCCTAGACAAAAATATATCTCAAAATTTTAACAACACACAACAACAAAAACTTTTTTTATTATTAACTAACTAATCTTACAAAAACATCGAAATAATTGGTTCAGTACTTTCAGATCGAATATAGAAAAACGATTGACTTTATAAATATGAAACATACTATACAATACAAATAAAATTATGCACATACACTGTGTTAAATAATTTTTCAACTTATTTTTAAGGGCTGGAACAGCAGAACTAATTTTGGGAGTTTGAAATTGTTGCAAATTCAGCCGGATTATTTAGCAACAGAATTATTTGGTTGACTCAATTAAACGTATTCCTGAGTCATTTGAAATAGAATGTCCATATGGTCCAAATTGAGCCCATTATATCTAAAATCTGCATAGTTGGGTCCATGTGAGATGGCGTCCGCTAAACAGGGCTTGGTCTAAACACGCACCAGTCCTAACGAGACTCAATCAGCTTTGTCATTGGGGCCATGTGAATCAGTGTATGACCCAAAATTTGTAACTCTTATGTTACAGATAAAAATTGTGTTTCTTTGTAAATACAAACAACTCTATGTATAATATCTAACAATTGTGGTACAAATAAATATTATTAGTAAAAGGTATGTTATATGCTTGTATTGGAATTAGTTCGATGAATTTCTCTATTTTAACCCACTTCTGGCGGAGTTTACAAAGAAATATGAATAAAAATTTATCTCTTTCCTTCAAGAATTGGGTACTCCGCCTCCCTTTTCTACAAAGACGCTCGGTAATGCGAACAGAAACATGTAGAAACTTACTGGCAGATAAATTGCATATAGAGACCGCATTTTTTTTTTAATAACATTTGGACTGGTTTTTTTTACTAAAAATATAACAAAATCTATTGATCTTTAAACTTGAGTAATCTTTCTCATATCATTTATAGATTTTTCTTTTTTTTTATTATTAATTAATGGTTTTTCTCCATATATATTTAATCCTTTAATTCCCAGTGGAACATAGGGCCGCATTCTCCATGGTTTTTCGCAAAATATGTTTTTGTTAAAGCAATTTTGAAAAAAATTTTCAGAAATCGAAAATTTTGGTATTAGTTTGCAAAGGGTTAAGTTTTCAGATTTTTCCTAATACATACTTACTTCAACTTATAGAGCTAATACGGAGGAAATGAAAATTTTAAGAAGAACAATTTTTCTTCCTATAAAAAATACACTGTTATAGACACTGGCATACAAAAACAAAATTTGTATAGTCAAAAATCGTATATCGTGCTTACAACCGAATATAAATTGAGCGATTTTTTCATATGTCCTATATTTATTCAAAACACTTTTTGTGCAGAGTGTGTTAACACACTACCTTTTTTAGATTAATTTAAACAGAAAAACATAATTTTTTGCAGCTAGGTTTGCTACTGGTAAAATATGAAAAATACAACTTTTCATTATAATATTCATCATTTGTTTTTTGTTGGTAAATACGTGTAACTGTCAAACATTTGTTTGTTTGTATAACTGTTTAATTAACGTGTATATATGAGTACAAAATATGTATGTGCAGTGGTGTAAGTGTAACGTTGTGTAAACAAAGTAAAATATAAGTAGGTTTGTTTTAACATATGTTTATGTAGCAATTTTAATTAAATTTTAATGAATATTTCAGCTTAAAACCTTATATTAGACTCCCTCAAGTGTTTAAAAAATTTTAAGAGAAAAAATTATTTTTTCCGAGACGAGCCTTAATATGCAATTATTTTAAATAGGCATATAAATGTAACATGAAAACTAATTTGTATAGCGAGTAAATTTTATTAATTCGAAATTAGAAATTGATAGGCCCTAGAAAACAAATCAGCGGATATATTTTTAGAAATAATATTTTTAATCTTCGTTTTATTTTTTTTTTATCAAAATGATTAGTTGGTCAATTTTATCATCTCCCAAAATTTTATAACTCTAGGAAGTGCTCTTAAGAATTTAAGCAAAAGGCAAAAATATTTTAAGTGCATATTCCATTCCCTAGAATATTTCTGAATTCAATCAGTATTTTCTCAAAAACCAAGACGGGAAGCAATATAAAACTTTGTGTGTATAGAACAAAACATCTGAGCTTTTTTCTAAAAAAAAAATAATAAAAATTTTGGCTGATTTTTAGATAAATTAAATTTTATATTAATGTTAAAATTATGTATGTATAAGTAATGTTAAAAGTACACTAATAAAAAAAATACTTTACAAATAGGTCAAAATTGTGCTGACGCAAATGCATGTACAATTTCCTGTTATTTTAGCAGAATTTTTATCTATTTGTACGGGCTTTTTTAGAGAAAATAACAGAAAAATTAGTTCAATTTAATCAGAACACGTTTAACAGACTTTTGTACTAACTTTTTTATGAGTGTATTATATTAATCTAAAAATTCAGAACTTTTTCTCAATTAAAAAAAGTATATATCTTTTTTCAATTGCTCATTAAAGACTCTGTCGATATAGTCAAATTTGTAGCATTTTCGAAATGCCATAAAATTATCATAAATAATGTGTTAAAAAAAAAAAACTGACTAATACTTTACTGAAGGAGTGGTAAAGTATTATTCTGTAAATTTCCAAAGTGGGTATTTTTTGCCGAAAAGTGAAAAAATTAACGCTATATGGATCAAGTTACACAAAATAATAATTTTTATCAAGTGGAAAAAAGATTTTCTTGATCCATTTGTAGAGATATTTTTTCGAAAATTATGAAAGGTGTTATTCTGTAAATTTCCTAATGGGTCGTTTTTGGCCGAAAGTATAACAATTGACCCGACATGGATCATGTTACATAAAATAATTATTTTTATCCAGTGGAGATTTTCTTTGTCAGTGAGGATTTTCTTTGTAGTAATAATTAGTATTAAGTTTCATGTGTCTTTTCAGACCCCAGGCCACTAAGGGTTAACGATTTTTTAAACAATTGTAAAGATAATTATAGTCTTAACAAATTTAAGTGATATTTTTCCGAAAACTATGTACACTTTGATGAAAACATTAAATTTTTTTTTAAATTTTTAACAAAATGAGCAATTTTTGTAAAATGTCCTCGAATTATTATTTTTCTAATTTATTTTTTTGTTTTCTTTAATATCAACTATTATGTGGTACAAATAGCAATCGACATCTCCAAATTAGGCATTTTAAAAAATCTTTAAATTTAATTTAAAAAAAACACGTTTTTGCATTTTTATCAAATTCGTTGGTCATTTTGGATTCCAAGCTAAAGTGGGTTAATGCTATCGGACGAAGTCAAAATTCCATATCGGGATCATTTTGACTATATTAAATGAATAAATTTAATAAAAAATTATTTGTTTTCAAAATTTCGAATTTTTAACAATAATACACTTTTTTCCAAAATGAGTAATTTTCGTCCAACTTTCGGCATGGGTTAACGTTTTCCAAAAAAAAAAAAAAAATTGATTTCTTCCCCATTTCCCATTTCCAATAAAACTGGGGGGTGTAATGACGCATCTATAGGGACACCCTAGTGTACACTTATAGAAGTTAACCTGCAAAACTTGCAGAAAAACCTGCTAGAGATTTGAGCTCGCAGATGAAAACTGCTGAAATTATCATATTTTTTCCTAAATAGTATCATTCCATAAAAAATGGGTACAAAAATGGAAGATTTTGGACATGACCCCTTTCGATTTTTACAAAACTTGGTACATACATTTCGCTAAGTGTCACGATATTAAACGTAAATTTTTTTTTTCAAATTCATTTTGGTACGCGTTCTATCGCTGTTTCAAGTTGATTTTTTCAGTAAATTTTTTAAAAATACATGATGTTCAAATGATTACAATTTTTGAACGCGCAAATTCTATAACAAAAATTATAAGTTTATACTTGAGTAGTACTAATGTAAATATGTATATTTATTTTTTTAATTTATTTTTACTTTTACTCCAAAGGTAGCAATTAAAATGTGAAAGTACATTTTATTTTTGTTAAAAATATTGGTTAGTAGAATAAATTAAAAAAAATGTTTGTTATTCCAGAATATATTTTTCCTCTGTTAGATGTCAGAATAAAAGTGATGGTTTCATTTTATTTTAATTGTGTTTTTAATGATTAAAAAATAACACTGTGCTACAGCGATTTTATGAGTGCGATGATTGAGTGGGTGTTGTAGTTCTGGTTAAAAGAACGACTGTAAAATAAAGGCCAAAATGCCTTATTTTGTAAAATTACGATTTGAAAAAAATCAATCGTTTCCAATCGATTTAAAAATACATAATTTTCATCACAATTTGATGTATTTTATTCGCAGCTTTCAAAGTTTTTATTTTTAGCGAAATAAAAATACCGGAAATTTCCGGTAAAACGGGAAATTTTAAAAATATTAAATTTTTAAAATTTTTTTGTTTGGATTTTTTAATTTTAGTCATAAAAAACATTTTAAATACCAAAACCAAAATGTAATTGTTAAAATCTTTTAAAGGGAATCAATTTATTGGACACACAAAAAAATCTTTGCCAAGTACTTAGGAGCATTTCAACTAATAAAGATTTTTCGCATAACTTATTCAAAATATAAGTAGTAAAACCTAAAAACTTGGTATAATGTTAAAAAAAATATGAACAAAAAGTTTTGTTTCTTACAAATAATCGCCCTTTCTATCTAAATTTTTCAAATGTATATTTTAGTTAAAGTCGACTTTAGTTAAAATATTGGGTGGCAGTATACCTTGCCTTGGTTTATTTTTGGAGCATTCTGATTGGTTAATTTATTTTCAACCAATCAAAATGTTTGAAAATATAAATATTTTTGTAAGGTGTTTTGCACAAAATTAACAAAAATAAAGTCGACTTTAAATTTAAAATACTCTTTTATATTAAGGGCTAATAATTTTATAAGTAACGTTTTCATTAATAAATGTGATATTTTCAAGTAAGTTTACTTTATTTTAATACACCTGCCTTCAAACTAATATATTCTTTTATATTAAAGAATAAAATGTCAGGGGTATGGAAATACTTCACAAAAACGATAATGCAGAGCAGTGCAATATTTGCCCTAAAAGACTAATGGTTAACGGAGGTATCTAAGTTTGGTTATCCGACATCTAAATATGGTTCACAAAAAAAAAAAAAAAAATTGATGGTCATGTATATAACGTTCCAGCTACAATTAGCAAAGTACCCGAAGAAAAAGGTGTAAGCTAAATAGGCATTGAACGTTTTATGGTACGGCAAACATTTCCTGAATTGGTATCCAAATTAACCGTAGTCGACGGAATACCAATCCGCACCATAACTAGATCTTCGTTAATTCGAGAAAGTTTTTATAATAAAAACCTGGAATTGCCAAAACATTAAACCGATGTAAAAACATTATATTAAATTACTACAATCATGTAATAGAAATCATGATAAAAGAAATATCGATCAATATTTCTAACAATAAGAGATTTACTATAATCTTAGATGAATGGACAAGAATATCACAAAAGAGATATTTGAACATATGTATAAACGGAAATAATTCATTTTGTAACCTGGGGTTGGTTTATATATCAGGGGGGTTATTACGTAAGCGGATTCGAAAAATATTATTCGAATTCGGAAATTTGAAAACTCTTGTAAAAAGATATCCTTTCTTGAAAGTCGATTTTTTTTTACTTTTCACTTTTACTAGACATTGCTTACACGTTTTCAACATTTTCCTTCACTAAAAACTATTTTCTGTTACTGAATTTGTAATGTGAAAATTCTGTTCGAAAGCGTTTTCTTTTCGAATTGAATTACATAGTAACCCCCCGGAAGATGTAATGCTGATGAAATAAGAAGAATGGTAGAAATAAGACTAGAAGAGTTTTATTTGTCTTTGGAATATGTTATCCTGAACCTGTACGTCACGCTTACCTATTAACTACCCAGTGTAGAAACGGTAATGACACATCATTATTTTTTGGACTACCAGTAATGACACCCACTTACCTTCTGCATTATTTGAAAATATATAATAATGAGTTACTGATAATGACTTATTTTTATCTTTATTTCAAATAGAAAATAATTTTCTAGATTTTTTTAAAATTTTTTTAAAAGACTAATATTTTTTAAACATTAAAAAAAAAAGTCATTAAAGTCAGCAAAAAATGTTGCTGTATCAGCAAATTTTTATTCAGGAGCGTTTTTGCAAAAAAGTTGGTAATTTCAGCAAAAGGTTTGCTGAAAATCAGCGATCTGATTTTTACCAAAAAAAAAAAATAGTAATCTTCAGCAAAAGTTTTGCTAACACTTGGTCGACTGCAAATGAAAAAAATCCTTGCTAAAATCACTAATCTTTTTGCTGAATATTAGTAGACTGAAAAAAAACTCAAAAAACTTGTAGCGAAATTTTACTTTAGTTAATTTATTTGCTGAAAATTTAAATGTGTAGAGTTGTTTTTCTTTTTTTTGTCATTTCCGTTTCCAGACAAGCTGCGACATCTACATCTTGTCTATCTGGTTGTCGTCCACGCTATGAATGCGGTTATCAGCACAATTTTGGTAGCAAAATAAATTAGTAAAACATTAGTTCAAAATTAGTTTAGTGCTAAAAAAAATATAACTAAAATTTTTGCTGAAAACGGAATTTCAGCAAAAAAATCGCTGAAAACTAGTACACTTGATATACAAGACGTTTTACTAATTTTTCTACTAACTTATTTTTTTTAGTGTAAGGACACATATTTTTTGATTTTTTGTATGTTGGCGAGTAAACTTACTTGTGTGCAGCAGGTGAATTATGTTTTTATCTATTAAATATTACATGTCGATATAGCTCAGATGGTAGATCTATTCACTGGCAACTGTAGACCCAGGTTCGATTCCCGCACCAGCAAGTTTTATTAAAAAAAATAAAAACAATAAAAACTATTTTTTTTAAATAAATAATTTTTTTGAAAATCTATTTTTAGATCATTATTTTTGTCAGTACTGGTAAGCATATTCCAAGAAAATTTTTTACAATCGGTAGCCAACCACACCCATTCTACAACTGGTTCCACTGCAACCGATTCCTAGGATCCTATATGGAAGGTGTGGGTGACGTAGAATCAGTTCCAGAACTAGTTCCAGAACTGATTCTAGAGCAACCGCTTCCACTTTGGAGCTATAGAAGGGGTTGCTTTTGGGACAATTTCAAACAAAAAGAATCGGTGTTAGAATCGACAGTGGAAGGGGTTGTGAATGAAAATAATAAAAAGGTAATAAGAAATGTAATAACAAAAGTAAGTAGTTACCATTACTAAGTATGTAGTTACATAACCACATATCTGTGATACATAACCACATATGGTTTTTGTCGAAGTCGACTTTATTTAAAAATTTAGGTGGCAGTTTGTTATGAATTGGTTTATTTTTGGAGCATTATGGCTGGTTAGTTTCTTCAACCAATCAAAATTTTTGAAATTGTAAATATTTTTATAGGGTTTTTACACACAAAATGAGCAAAACCTTATGTTTAAAAATAAATTTTAAGTTTAAAATACTCTTTTATACGAGTATTAAGGGTCATAGATTTGATATTGTAATATATATTGACGTTGATCGACATAATGCATATAAACACTATTACACATAATATAAGCTTAAATATAAAACTATATATATGATACATACATAATTAAATATATTTCTGTTGGTCAAAATATTACAAGATAATTTAATTTTTGATCGGGTTATACATACATTTTTAAGTTTAAAAATGAAAATGCTTTATAATGCATTTAACCCTCTGAGCATTTTTTCACATCTTTTGTTTCCCTTCATATAAACCACATAAGAGTTTTATACTTTAAATAGTATTATTATATGTATAAAATAAATAAAACCCCATAAAAATTATCTATTTGCACACATGAGTGAATCTTAAAAATTGCATGAAATATGCAATAATTATTATTACACATACTTAATGTTATTTTTTACTGCTTTTATAAATATTTTTATATTTGAACAAAAAAAGCAAAAAACTGAAAACTTTTGATAAAAATGTTCCTTAACAAAAGAAAATAAATTATGTTTTTATATACATATGTATGTACCTAAGTAAGCAATAATGATACATACATACATTAAGATAAAATATATTTTTGTATGTTAACTTCCTGTCACATGTGTGTGAGTGAGTGTTAAAAACGGAAGCCATTATAATATTATTTTAAATTGATGTTTTTGTTGTAAATGAACATATGACAGAAAATAAATTATTTAATGTGCGCTCATAATAATCAGTCTGTAATTTAACTGAAATGTTTCTAACTTATTTAATGAAATTAGTAAAGAATTAAAGTCGGACATACCGACTGTATGAAAGCCTACACTACAATGGCATTTGGACTAAAGCGGCTCAAAATCCGGGAAGGGAATTTTAGTTAACGGTAGTGCAACTTTAAATCAAAGTATAAAACAAAAACATCAGCAATAACAAATTTTAATTCTTCGAAATGTTCTTTCTTTCAGCCTTCAAAATGTTATAAAAAACCAGGGAGGAACTCAGCTGAAGTAAGGTTTTTTGCCCGATATGAGTACTATCCAATTCAATAATATAATTTTATAGGTTCAGTGCAAGAAATCCATTTGGTTTGGTTTAGTAATAACGTTTAAGCGCAATATATCAAAAGCTCATTACTAGCTACTAGGGCAGATTTTAACCATTTTAAACAGGGTCCTTCAGGCACATCAAACTTGTATCCCAGATTTCAACCAAATATCTTCAGTATTGCAAGTTATGTTTTAATTACAAATCGTCGTCTTTCTATTTACATTTTTAAGTACACTCTAAAAAATGTTTGTAAATTTACTACTATAAAATGGGTAAAATTTTGTTTAATTTCGGTAAATATAAACAAAAAATGCGTAAACTTTTTTCATACACACTTCCATACACAATAATACACACAAAAAGTATTTTTAGACATTATGTGTTTATAAATAAACACATTGTGCCTAAAATTACTATTGTTTTGTTAAATAAAATTTTTACGCACAAAGTTGGTAAATATACTATCCTATAATAGTAATAAATACTCTGACATTTCAAATTGGAAAAAATTTAAAAAAAAATTATAAATAATAAAAAGAAAAAGTGAAAACGGATTATTTTTAGTGAATTACAACATTTCCACAAACACATTAGAGTCTGGAAATAGCAACATAAGCATGAAATTGTTTTTGGTAATTATTGCTAACGCATGTGGTAGTCTAAACCGCATTTCAAAATTGAAAACGCCGTAAGAAAGCATTTTGTTAAGCAGGAGTCATTGCACTCAGTTGTTCCTGCGTAGGCTATATCTCTCTTAAGGCGTTTTTCCCCGTTATTGTTGACGGTTACTGCCTCCCTTTCAAAGAAGGCATTTTGTTGAGCAGGAGTCATCGCACCCATCCAATAGTTATAACAAATTTTTATATGAATTTTATACAAATGCCTTAAGATCCCAAAACGACCAATTTGGACATAAACGATTATAAGAGAATGACTCGGATATTATTATTAATAAAATACGTACTAAAAATGAATTTGTTATTTTATTTTAAAAAAATTTTAGGTTGGTGCTTAAAGTTAGCACAACTGTTGTAAATGTACGCATTATATTGGATTTTTACGCACTTTCTGTGGATTTTTGCGCATTTTTTGTGTATTTTTACTCATTTTATGCGTACATTTACACGTGAAACATGCTTTTTTATACACAAATTTAGTAAACTAACACACTAATTTAAAAATTTCATTTAATTTTTACGCACTTTCAATGTAAAATTACAAATTATTTGTGCACCAACTTAAACACAATGTGCGTATTTTTTTTCAATTACGCACATAGAATAAATTTACCCAATTTATAGTAGGAGTTCAGTTTCCTACTATAAGTTGGGTAAATTTCAACAGAATTTAATTAGAGTGTAAGTGGAATTAGATTAGCCAAAATTCTTTCGAAGCACTTGTAATTTCCTAATTTATAGCGCCCATTTTCTAGTTAGTGCTGGTTTAAGTACAAATTTTCAACACCAAAACTTTAATACTTTGGAAATTATATCATAACAGCTTTTTAAATATATGGGATCTACGTGTGTCCGTTGACGGATCAACAACATTTCATTTCATATATTTATTCAGTCTATGGATACAAAATTCCTTACAGACTATGATGTTACAATTTTGGAATTATATAAATATTAATTTGTATATGATTTTATTAATTTACAAATTTAAATCCATCAAAATAGAATATAAATAATGCTTAAAGGCAGATTTTGATGCACAAAACTCTATTTGCAGTTTCAAGTGAATTTGTTGATTATGATTAATATCATTCAGTTGAATAAACGTGTGGGTCAAAATGCTATTAAGACCATAATTGGTACGATGTAGTGGTGCATTAAAAATATTGTTATACCTAACACTTCTAGTTGGAACATGAAATCTAATAAGACAAAGCAACTCTGAACAGTCAATACAACGCTAATAATTTTCAGTACCAAACAGCCAGTTTCATGGATCTAGCTCTTTTAGCTCATAAATTTTGTTGAAATTGGCATTATTTACGATTTACTAATTTCTAGTACTATATATAGTTAATTTCAGAAAATTTTCTTCAATGACAGAAAAAGACTAATGAAATTATAGATGCATTATTTTGAGTGTACTTGTATGTATTTGGTGAAACAATACACAAGTTTATACGAGGGTGTATAAATGCATTAGTGGTTATATTTATGTGCATTATTAATGATTTATAATCGCTTCTTAGTGCGACATCAATTAGAAACTTGATAAAATTATGAATTTATTTAAAATTTTGTTTTTAGGATTTCTTGTATTTATTTTTTATGGAACAACAATTTCAAATATTTCTTATATAGAAAATGTCAAAGAAATATTAAATATTAAATTTAAAAAAAAAACACAGAAGATGCCATTTCTTACCGTACAGATTACCATGTAATGATAGCAAATTCCCCACTGCCATCCAAACTAAACAAAATAATGGCTTACTGCCTTACAATATATGTACTTCACAGTGTAGATATTATAATCGGGTATCATTATTTTTTGGACCCCCCAGTAATGATACCAACTTATTTTATTGCACAAAATAATAGTAATGAGTTAAAAATAACTACCCAGCTAACAATCGATAAACACTGTTGGACAATTTGAAGTTCAATTTAATAAAATTTTCAGGTTAAAGTGGGTTAATGATATCCGACGAAACCAAAATTCCGTGTCTGAATAAGTGTTTTGTATTCAAATGGTTTTAACCAGTATTCACAAAGCATTAAAGTTTGAAGTTTTGTAACCACACTCACAATATATTTTCCATAACCGATTGAAGTTTATTTAAAAAGTAATAGGGAAAGTTTGTTTTAAATTGAAGAGTCAATTAGAATACATGGAAACATATTGTTTAACTTTTTTTATCAGTCAATGAAAAAGCAAACTACAAAAAAATATATATCGTCTGTAGGAGTTGATATTTTCAATCAAATGTTATATTTTTAGAAAAAATAAATAATTTCGTTGTTTTCTCAAAAACTCAAATATTTTCGGTTTTCTTTTTTGTTAAAATAGTTTGTTTATTTACAAAATTATTTCAATTCAAATTACAAGAAATTGTTTACTCATACACACAAACATAGCCAATAAAAATATGAACGTGTGTGTAGTGTTTTAAAAATTCAAACAAAAAAAAACTTGCAAATATGAGAAAGTTAGAAAGTGAAGATTGTTTTAACAGATTTTTCAATTATTTTTATTTCTTTTATGGATTGTTTGAACAATGTTTGAAAATAGATAGCAAAATGGTTTGAATATAAGGAAAAATCAGTAGGCCTCCTTAGAGTTGCTGTTCGGTTTTATTCGAAACCGAATCCGCGGTTTTTCAAGCCTCAAAACAGAAAACCTACAAGAATAAGTCGGTTTTTAGCAATGACTTTAACCAATTAAAATAGTTAACTAGATTGCATCCCAGTGTGCAATTAGAAACTGAAAAGACTCCTAAAAGAGCCCTAAGACCTTCTGAAATCATAGCTATATAAGTATTTCTTCACCGATGGAGCCTCTTTCCGAGCGTACTTTTACGACTCATAAAAGACCCTGAATTATGAGCATTATTGGAAAATTTAGAATTTTCTGAGCTATTATGAGTCATTTAAGATAAATTTTCGAGTTATTTAGGAGTAATTGAAATATTAAAAAAAAAATGTAGAATACACTCATAAATACGAGTCTATTTCAGCACTCTGAGAATTATCATATTTTAGAGTCTTTTACGAGTCATAATTTCTGTGCACTCAAAAAAAAAGTTGGCTGAGAAATTATTGAATCTTGAATTTCAAAAAGGGCTCAGCTCCTATTTTACAAAATTTTGTATTTAATTGTAATGAACATTTTCTCCATTAAATATTAGCTTATACATTTTTTTGTTATTAGGGGTGACATAAGTTAAGTCAAGTCAAAAAAAAGTCAGGTAGTTTAAGAGATATTGAGTTTCATATATTCAGTTCAGATTTTTACAGCTTTTTTTTTAAAAGTACTATTTTGTAGCCTGCGAAATTTATGAAAGTTTAACTTTATATAGTTTTAAACAATTTTCTAAAATTTAAACTCTTGAAAATACAGTTTTAGTTGCCGACAAAAGAATCTAGAAACGGAGTAATTGTCTTTATTCGATTGAGAAATTCAATCGAATTTCAATAAATATATTGAACGTGTTAAAATATGTAATTCTTATACATATATATTTAATTATTTTAAACAATTGTATTAATATCACAAGAAAACCGAAAAATAACCGAAACCGCGGTTTCTACAATTTTAGAAAACCGAAACCGCGGTTTTCAAATTTTTCGGCTTTTAATTGTGTTTTCAATTAATTTAATATATATTTTAGGTTTTTTTCAACGATAAAATATTGTGAGTGCATTAATGCCACTAGAGGGCGCAACTAAATTGTAAAAATAAAATAAGAAAATGGTTACTGGGAAAGTGAACAAATTTTTTTACTGAATTTCGTTAAAAATTTCCACGCAGCCAACAAGCATTTAAAATTTGGTTTATGTAAAACCTTCAAAAATATAGAACAGTTTTCAAAGTCTGAAGTCTTACTTTTTGGTTTTTCTATTATATACACAGAGCGAATTTTTCTGGACGAGTTTTAGCGAAATTTTTTAATAAACTACCCAGTGTAGAAACGGTAATGACATATCATTAATTTTTGGACTACCAGTAATGACACCCACTTACCTTCTGCATTATTTTAAAACATATAATAATGAGTTACTAATAATGACTTATTTTTATCATTATTTCAAATAGAAAATAATTTTCTAGATTTTTTTGAAAATTTTTTGAAATCTATTTTTAGACTCAATATTTTTTAAACACTGGTAAGGATATATGTAACCACATATTTTCTGATTTTTTGTATGTTGGCGAGTAAGCTTACTTGTGTGCAGCAGGTCAATTATGTTTTTATCTACTAAATATTACATGTCGATATAGCTCAGATGGTAGAGCTATTGACTGGCAATCTGTAGACCCAGGTTCGATTCCCGCACCAGCAAATTTTATTTAAAAAAAATACAATAAAAAATATTTTTTTTTATATAATTTATATTTTTGAAAATCTAATTTTAGACTCATTATTTTTGTCAGTACTGGTAAGCACATAGGTAACGATATATTTTTTGATTTTTCGTATGCTGGTGTGTAACCATAACTCATTATTTTTCGCGACATCGCCATATAAAGGTAATAAGAAATGTAATAACAAAAGTAACTAGTTACCATTACCAAGTATGTAGTTACATAACCACATATCTGGTAATGATTTTCTACACTGGGTAAATAAGTTTTCTTGACAAAGTAAATTAAAAATTTATTATGTTTGACCAAAAGCTTCATATACTTTATGAATCTATTTTTTTTTTTTTTTTTTTTATAAAGAGAAGCAACATTCAGGAAATTCTTTCTATTAATTAACGTGTTGCTTCCTTTGGAAAGGGGATGGAGAAAAAGTGAAAGGTGGTGAAAGATGAAGGACTTCAAATATGGCAACACTGAAATTGCGCGAGATGTTGAATTTTAGAACAGTTGTTGCCCGCCATCTGATAGTGAGTTGGCGAACTTTGTTGAAGCTTTTTAGTTCATAGCCCTGTTATATTATTTTACTTCGGTGGGGTTAAGTGCTATGGGAACACCGAAGGCAGACGCTGCGATATGTATGAGGGATAGAAAAAAACTCATACATATTACTATTTTTTCATAAATTGATGTTGCCTTGGTTGGGGCTCGAACCCGCAACAGCGCCCACAAATAATAAAACTGTTTTATGGAGTATATGAAACTTATAATAAATAAAATGAAATTTTTCACAAAATTTTATGAAAATTCTATTAATTCAATGAAAAGTTTCAATGGAAAACTTTGTTCAATGCAAAACTTCAGTAATATCATGTAGATAATTCTTTCAATGTAGTTATCCATTTAGGTGGTATATCCTTGTTAAATGAGATACGGGGCCAGTCTTTTAAATATAATTCCCACTGCTTAACACAGAGAAAAAATAAATACGCCAGTCCTGCAACAAATCCCGCTTTAAACAATCACGAAATAGCTAATTTGAGATCAATTCAGTGGTATGTGATCGTTTTACCAGTCACGGAGCCAGTCCTTTAAGTATAATTGACACAGCTTAACCAACAGTAATGGTTAATTATAAAAGTCTTGTGACAAGTCCTGCTTTAACAAGGCACGATATAGGTACTTTGATGGCAATTGAGTGATATATCCTCGTTTCACCAGTCGATGGATAAGTAATTTGAGGGCAATTGATCCCTCATTCCACGAAGGGTAATGAAGCCTTTTGTGTACACCTTACAAACTTAACTATTTGGTTTGGTCTACTTGACCAGTTTTATAGGGTTAAGAATTAACCACAAAAATTCTATTGAGACTGTACAAAAACTAGCAATTTTAGAGCAGAAAAATTTAAAATCTATATTCTATACGGTTTTTGCCAAAAATCGAGTAGAAATGTCGGAAATATGAATTTCTGTTAAATCCGCTGGTTTTTATTATAAATTTTCATTTCATGCTGTTACAACAAATACAGAAATAAAGCAAGTTTCCTATTCTTTTAAGCATTTTTTAAAACCATTTATGATCTAAAATTATGAAAATTTCTTCAAACTAATAAATGACTAAAAAATTATTTATAAATGGATCAGAAAATTCAAAATTCTCTAATACCGTCTGCAGCTATGATTTCAGAAGGTCTAATGACTCTATAATATGTGTTTTTCAGAATCCAGTTTCACACTTAGTAGAATTAAAAATATTTAATAAAAAGGAATATGACAGATAAAAACTAAATAACTATATATGTAGTGTAAATAACTAGTGAGTTTTGTAATTTAGATTTGTACCAAAAGTAGCTGGTTTTTGCTTAATCTAAATTCAGTATTATATTATTTTAAATATTTGTTTTGTGTATACTTTGCAGTTTTAAATTTCATGATTTATTTTATTTTCTTTCACTTTACATTTATTTAATATTTAAATTACTATTTACCTCGAAGAAGAAATAGAAATACACAACTTTTTAATGGAAACCGGAAAAGGAAATGAGAAAAATGTGCTTATAATGGTTTTTTATGGTAAATTTATTAAGAATTTTTTACTCTTTTTTCTTGGCAGAAGAGTGGTCTGTTTTCAAAAGCAAACTATAAAAAAGAGATTAATTTATTATATTTTTTCAGCAATACTAAATTAACCGAAAGGTAGCTGATGTTTCGATTTAGATGAGTAGAAATAGAAAATGTGAAAATTGCATCATTTTATACACAGAAAAAAATTATATCTAATAAACATGACAGGTTTATTCATAAATATTCAATGGAAAGCAAAAACCTAAAATTTAGTTATTAAAAGTTACGGCAACAAACCATAGAAAAAACGTATACCTACAAAATCGTAGCAATAAAAAATTGATGTTGAAACAAAATTTAACTCACTAACTTACTTTATACGTCATTACTTATACAAACTTTGGAGATATATACCATTAATGTATTTCTGTAATTTTTAACTACTCTACATTAGAGTTCTTCAAATTGCAAGACGTTCGAATTTTCCAGCTCCTCAAGGCCTCCCTTTTAGAAGTATATGCAATAAGAAAAAGAAAGTTATAAATGTTAAGGTCCTTAAATGGCGATAAAGTTGAAAAAATGTAAAATCTTCAGATGCAAAAAAAACAAATTTAATACCATAGAATGCGACACATCAAATCTATTAAATATTTTGGCGATAATTAGGAATATGTAGTCCAAATTTCAAATAGAGGAACGGGTTTCGCGATATTTCCGATTAAAAATTTTCCAATATTTGCCTTTCTAAAATTTTTTCAGTTTCCCTTCCGGTGTAATGGAACTATTTCACTGGGGAACTTTTGTTCGCCGAAAAGCCGTAATCTATGTGAAGTCTAGTATAGTCTATATATAAATAACAGGGGTGGCACTTAGACGTCATTTGTATATCATGTTTGTTGTAAAAACAAGCGCCAATGCAGGGATTCTAGTATTTTTTTGCATATGTACACTCACAATATTTTATCGTTAACAATAACCTAAAATACATATTAAATTAATTGAATTAAAAAAAGGACTACTGATTTTTTATTATATTCAAACCATTTTGCTATATATTTTCAAACATTGTTTAAACAATCCATTAAAGAAATAAAAATAATTGAAAAGTCTTTTAAAACAATCTTCAATCTTCAATTTTTAACTGACAAAAAGTTAAAAAAAAACGACTTTGTGGTTTGTTTTTTTATATTTGAAAGTTTTTTTTTTGTTTGAATTTTCAAAAGACTCCACACACAATACACACGTTCATATTTTTATTGGCTATATTTGTGTGTATGAGTAAAGAATTTCTTGTAAGTTGAATTAAAATAATCTTGTATATAAAGAAACTATTTCAACAAAAAAGAAAACCGAAATATTTTAATTTTCTGCTTTAAAACAGAAAACAACGAAATTATTTAAATTATTTTTTCTAGAAATAGAAAACTAAAAATAGAAAATTTGACTGAAGACGATACGTATTTTTTTGTAGTTTGTTTTTTATTGACTAATACAAAAACTTAGACAATATGTTTCCACGTATTTAAATTGATTCTGCAATTGAAAACAAACTTTACGTATTACTTTTCAAATAAACCTCAATTGGTTATGGAAAATATATTGTGAGTGTATTAAAAAGATGCTAATACATATAAATCAATATTTTTATTGAAATTAGGAAAAAAAACTGTTATTTGCGTTGAAATAAATTTAACTTAAATATAATTAAAAATTTGTCGACATAAAAGTTTGCTTTTGCTATGTTTTGTCTACTAATATTCAGCAATTTTCTTGCAGATTTGATGAGGGTAATTTGTTATTTTGAATTAGCTAAAACTTAACTCAAATACAAATAAAATTTTGTAAATTTAAGTGTTTTATATTTGATATTCTTATTTTACTAGTATTGCGTGTATAACTTAAAAATTCCGGATTCACAACAGATGGCGTATCTTTTATTTATGGTTTGTATCTTTAATAACTTATTTGGTATTTAGGAGAGTAAATATCTGTCATTTATTCTTACTTAGCCATTGAACGAAATAGTGTAAACAACAAAGTCTTTTTTGCTTCGAATACGTCGAATTTTGTGCCAGCAAAGTATCATTTGCGGGAAGATTTACTTTTCTTCTTAATTTGAAAAAAAGTGCAGCTGAAGCACATTGATTGTTCACCGAAGCTTTTCCTGAATAAGTTCCATCGATTTCAAAGTGCGAGAGATGGTGTGTGCCGTTCAGAAGTGGCGACTTTGACACGGAAGAGAAAGACCGCCCAGGTCAGCCAAAAAAGTGTGAAGATGAAGAATTGGAGGCACTGTTCGATGAAAATTGTTGTCAAACTCAAGAAGAACTTGAAAAATCATTAGAAGTTACTCAAGCAGCAATTTAAAACATTTGCAAGCACCAGGATTCATAAAAAATAAGGAAGTTGAAGCTCAGAGACGTTAAAGTACGACTTTGCATGTCCAAATTGCTGCTTGAGCGCCACAAAAAGAAGTAATTTTTGCATCGCATCATTACTGGCAATGCAAAATGGTTCCATTACGACAACCCGAAGCGCAAAGAATCGTATGTGAAGCCCGGCCAACCAGCCAAGTTAACGCCAAAAGCGGATAACCGTAGCGCTAAGGTACCAAACCAGAAGGGTCTCATCTATTATGAGTAGGGAATGCAAAATCCCGCAATTTTTGATTTCCCAGGAAAGCGGGAAATTTATTTTGAATTCCCGGGATCCCAGGATCCCGCAAGGGAAGTAAATTAGAAAATATTTTTAATAATTTAAAAATTTTTATAAAGAAAATATCTTATAGACCTTAATTTTTTAAGTTCGTGAAAAAGCTCAGGCCGTAAGTGGTTTTCTTGGAATTTTCGTAGTGGGAAAGAATTAATTTCATATTAGAAATTATATGTCTAATTTTACATTAAAAAAAAATTAAATAAAAACTAATTTTTAGACTAAAAAACTTGTCCGTCAAAAAAAAAAAATAAAAAAATTAATATAAAAAATAATTTTACTAAATTGCTAAAATATATTTTTTAAGTTCCTTTTAGAGCCACTTAAAGGTACTTAAAATGTTCGACCAAGTACACAAATTAATCAGTGTGTTCTTTTATTAAAAAGTCTTACTACATGAATGTCATTTTAGTTTGACTCAAGATCATAAGTCAAACTAAAATAACATTCATTTACTTAAAATAACAGATCAACTAAAAAACGTTTCCCCAAATCTTACTACATTCATAGAAATAAATCTGTAAAAATAGCAGAAGAAGTTATTAAAAATTAGTTAAAAATGATGCTGCAGAAGAAACTGCTAAAATTAGAAGATTTTTTTTTTTTAAATACTAGTAAAATAAGAACAGCAAAATTAAAACTGTTAAGTTCACTTAATTTTAGTTTCATTTCATTTTTAACTAATTTTTAGTAGTTTTAACTAAATTTTTTACGCACTTTTTTTTATTTGTGTACTTTTACTACAATTGGAAATTTTTGTTTACTTTTTGAATTTCTCCAGTTGTGGTAAAAGTAGCAAATTTTGGTAAGTAAACAAAACAGACTTGTGTAAAATTTTTACTATTTTACTATTGGAAAATATTTCATATGAATATTTGAGATAATTAACCTTATTGTTTTTTAAATAACATTTTTTGAAATCCCGGGAGTCCCGGTCCAAATTCCCGGGAATGCATTCCCTAATTATGAGCTGCTGAAATCGGGCCAAATAATCACAGGAGACCAATTAATTCGTTTGAAGCGAGCATTGGCTGAAAACGACCGGACTATGCGACAAGATATGAAGCCGTAACATTCCATTATGACAGTGCTGGTCCACATGTTGCAAAACCGCTTAAAAACTATTTAGAAAAAGACGGCTATGCCTCACTCGCCTTATAGTCCAGACCTTGCGCCGTCCGACTACCATTTGTTTCGGTCGACGAACAATACTTTCAATGGAATACGCTTCACTTCAGAATAAGGTATTCGAAATTGGCTTGATTCGTTCTTGGCCTCAAACAAATAGCAGTTCTTTTGACGCGGATACCATATGTTGTCAAAAAAATTGGGAAAATATCATAGCTAACGATGGCCAATACTTGAAATAAATCTATATTGTGCCAATGTTCCACAAAACGTTATACACCGTATTTAAAACAAATGAAATTTCGCCTGAAATCAGGTCCGTTAAAATTTCATTAAATTCAGCATACATTTTGTTTTTAGTTGTTAATAAAATTGTACACAAATTAGTAAAAACAACTAACAAAAATTATCCATATACACTTTTTTATGTATTTTTTTAAAAAAATTGCTGTATAAAATGAATGTTACAAATTCTCAGACTTTTGTTTTTTTTTAATGACTTACGAATGTACTTAAAATTTACATTTCTTCCACAAATAAATATTTCCTACTTACAGTTGAAATAACAAAACTAAAATACTACTTAAACAACTAACAAATTCTGACTGTTAAATTTCCCGGAGTGTAAAGACTAATTTTTGAAATTCACTTTTTTATTTTCAAATAACATTTGTTTACTATTTCTTTATCTACGAATTAGTTTCTAGACTTTATCCGGTAAAAAACATAGTCCTTTAAAATTAGTTAACATTCTATTAATTTCACAACTTGCTACTGCTCTCCAGAATTATAGCGACAATAATTTTTATATCAAAAGCCCTTAGCAAGTCATAATATTATTTCCTTTTCTTTAACTGAATAAATGAAATCAAATAAAAAAATATATTTACATTAACCATTAAATATTTTATGTTCACCATCCCAAACCTTGCTGTAATTGAATTTTCAAAGTCCTTCTTAACATAAACTACACAAAGAAAGTTCTTAACATTTTGAGTTAAGTGTCACATAAAAATTATTGCTAAATGCATTACGATAACTATACATTTCCTTTATTTTATATTTAATTTGCCTTTCGTTTCTTTTAAGCTTTAAACAAAATGCCTTCTCCATAGCTACCACCACCCACTTTTAGCAATAATTTTCTGTTTGACTTGACTTTTTTTTTTGTATAATTTTCTATATCCGCAATTGTCATAATTTTTACATTTGATTTTTTGCAACATTTAACTTTAACAGCTTTTTGGTTGGTAGAATGATAAGTACGTAAATATATATGAGGAATTCCATTTTAGTGTCCTTATATGCCTTAAGTTTATTGGAAGACAAAAATAAAAGAACTAAATTTTGGTTTGAAATTTTTTTAAACTTAAATTTATATTTGCAATTTTATTTATTAAATCTGTGTTTTTATGTCGTGCCGTTTGTGTCGCGTATTAAAACTTTTAATATATTTAATACAAATGTAAGTAATTGAGATATTATTTATTGAATCAAAATTATCCCTGAAGATGCTGGAAACCTCCAGCGAAGCATTGGATAAAAAGTAAATGAAATAAATAGTCTTCTAATTACATTTAGAAAAACTTTTAACTTTGAAAGCCTATTTTAGACATATCTAAAACCACTAATTGATTAATCGAAAAAACGTCAATACAATTTATTAAAATGTTAAATTTAATTGCAAAGTAGTAAATTTTCACTTTTTTTGAGTTTATAGGAGTTGATTTACTTTTAGTTAATGAAAACAGCCAGACGCTAGACATTGAATGAAATCAAAAAGTATTTTTAGGGGCGTTAAAATCCAAATATTTGCAAAAATGTTAGAAAACTTCTTCAAAAATTATATTTCCAAAAAATTTGCTTTCGATTAAAAACAGTTCCAAAATAGTGCTCGTCTAAGGTTTGGAAAAAATAGTCCATTGAGACGTCAGTATGCTAGAATTATGCCCATTCTAACTGTATATTGCGTACATACCTTTGTAGTAGATATTAGCTGAATATTGAAAACTATCTGCATTGTCAAAAATAATTGAAACACAAAAAAAAGTGTTAAGGAAGTCAATATCATTGCAAATATTATAGCCAATATTATCGCCGTTTAGTACTCCACTGTACAATTAGATGTACAATACTCTTGCACAAGATATGTTAACTGTTTTCTTCTATATAAAAATGACCTTCACATTATAGAATATTTTTCACTTTTCATGCTTGTGCAATAAGAGTCAAATTAGTTTTGATTTTTTCCTATATACCCTCTGGTTTATTTCCTTAATGTTTAATAATTTTTTGTAGGCCAATAATTTTTGGTAGTCTAATAGATAGAATATAAGAGATGTCTCATATATATGGTGAACTTATTGGTTGGGTGATAAATTTGGTTTTGATTTTTATTTTTTTGGTATGGTGGTATGTGTTTCTTTACTTAATGTCTTTTCACTTAAGGTGGTAATATCATTTCGATATATTATTCCTTTTTATAAAATACAGTAACAAATCGTAAAAATATTCACTTTAGTTTGGTAAATCGTAAATTGCAGATATAATTCTTATACTCAAGAACAAATGAACATAAAAATTATAAAACTTTTGTATTATTGGCAATTTTTTTCTTTTACAGTACTTTGTGTGTGCACTAAATATATTTATTGTGGATTTAAATCCTCATATGTATAATGTATATAAATAAGTAAAGTAATGTGGGGTACAGTGGTAAACTTTACTGAATTCAATAATATACTTAAAAATAATATTTTTTAGTTTCCTTTTATTTATACATTCCATATATAACACACCTTTGTAAAGGAATGAAAAACAGATATTCCATTTTTTTTTAATTGTATCCGAAAAACTGGCAAATTTCGTCGGCATGCTTTTGACCGAGGCTGCATCGAAGGTCCTTACACAGAATAGAACATCCGCAACGTTAAAATTAGAAACAGGAGTTAAACAAAGTGACGCTTTGTCAGCACTAATTTTTTATATTGTGCTTAACTTTATAATAGCGGATATTGTCCCGGCTGATACCCTATTTACAAAGAGTACCCAAATATTCGGACGACTTAGGGTCTCAAGGAAATATTTCAACTTTCTTTCTTTCTTTATTAAAACATTTGATTTTCTTCGGCTTAAGTATAAATTATAACAAAACTAAATGAGACCTACTCAACGAACAAGCAACCAGATCTTGATATAGGTCCATACAAATTTGCAAGCGGCGAAATTAAATAAATACCTTGGTACCTAACTATAAAGTTATTGGAAGAAAAAGCGAGGAAGACACCATAAAAGATGGATTCAAGATACTGAACCAGGAAATAAGCATATGGGCATAGAAAACTACAAAATCACCGCAGAAGACAACGACGCTTGGAGGAGAATTGTGGAGGAAAATAAGTCCCACAAAGAGCTATAATACTATAAAACTTGTCTAATAGCCAATTCATGTCATAAATAGTCACATCATTTAATAAAAAAGTGAAATTTTAAATAAATAAATTCCTTAAATATAACAAATACAAACTACTTGCTTCAAACTAAATTATATTTTGGTTCACCAATATTACTCTCCGGAATTTTTGTAGCCTATACTACTACGTGGACAGGATATAATAAGTTTGTGGTGATGTTTATAACATCAGAAAATATTCGACCTAGACCCGCTTTTTATTATATCGATCGCCTCAGAACAACTTCTTAATGATGACTAATGATGTTCGTCTGTCTGTGCATGTATTTTTGTGCGCACTCTACAGGTCGCAAACACAAAGTTCTTTTTAGTACACAGATTCATATGGGCCCATGGACAAAGTCTGATGATTTGGTTTAGTATTGATCCATGTGTGAGCCTTTTGGAAGGAAAAAGGTTTTACTTCATTAATGATTTTAATTTAAATCAGGTTCATTTTTAAATCTACACCCAACCAAAAAATTCTGTAATGGCTACTGAAAATGTTGCTGTTATTACGGGAAATTTAACTGTTTTGAGCTCAGCGGTATTTTTCGCTAATTTGTCATGACCTATCGTTACTTGGTAACGATAGGTCAAAAAAACCTTTGAGCAATATTTGGCAAAAAATTCAAAAATATTTTTTCCAATTTTATATGCGGGTAGCGAACTGCGAAAATAAGTATACTCGAACATTTTTTATGGTATTTTGTCGATAATTAGCTCAATAATACGCATTTGAATGCTATTACGTCACGAAATTCAAAAATTTTCGATATTCGGGACAACCTAATTAGTAGTCCTATGCAAACATATCTAATAACATTTTAGCCCAATAGTCGCTGAACCTACCAGCGCTTGGGGAGAGCTGTGTACAAAAGGCAACATAAAACGAATGAAAAAATCTTTTAAGATTGACATGGCAAAATGCTTTGCAAATAAAACATTTTGAGGGGGTGTTGTTACTAAATATGAACTCTCATTTGCAAACACATCAATCACTTTTTTACATTTTTTTTACAGTTGATGCTGGTATTGTAATTTTTCTTCATATAAAGCTTAAAGACAACAAAAGAAAAAATGCAATACTATTGACTTGTGGCACTTTTAAACACTCAAGTTAAAAAAAGGAAGAAATTGATAAGAATGGAAATAGAAATTCCGACACCTTTTAACATTAAATAATAAATCTTAAAGCAAAAAAAAAAAAGTTATGGATTTTAGCACTTGGAAAAAAATAATATTCCAAAGAATAAGATTTATTTTAACTTCAAAAGATAAAAGGAATATTTGCATACACGTGTTTTGTTTAGTAGATTTTTGCCATTTAGAACATGACTAATGTTTTCGATATCTTAAATATATCCTTAAAGTACAACAAATATTTGTTTTAAATACAAATGATGTAAAAAAGTTGTAAATTTTTTCAAAATCAATACCTTTGGTCACGATTCGGGATGGGAAAACGTTTATCAGGTTTTTAAAATTGATAATTTAAGGGAGGGGGCGTTAGCAATTAATTTCTACAACTTGTAATTTCACGGACCATTTTGTATACATATTAAGTGAAAAAACACTAAAACAAAACTTTTTCTTTAAAGCCCAATTTTCATTAGAAACAAAAACAGGTAGTTTTTAAAAACTTTTAGTTTTTGATTAAAAACTTTTTATACTACATTTACACTTGAGCAAAAACCACCCAGTTTTTGTACAAAAATAGTTTTTGCTTGTTTCGTTGTATGCGTTTTGGCAAGTTAAAAACCACAAGAACCCAAAAAACCAAGTAGTTTTTGCTCAGGTATAAATGTAGTATTATTTAATTTGACAAATATATACAAGCAGTTTTCAAAAACTACTAGTTTTGGTTAAGTATAAATGTAATATAATACTTAAATATCTCATAACTATGTATTTTTTTTTATCAGCAATAAAAGCATAAACAATTGCTTCATGTTTGCTAAACAATCATACAAGTATTATATACCATTTACTTTAAAAGTTCGTATGAATACTGATGATCCTTTTTTGTAAATTCAAACAACAAACTTTTTAAAAATTCAACAACAATGAAATTTGTAAATACAAACATCCTTCTGTTGTTAGTTTTCCATTTTGCTTTTAAAGAATTTTGGAAGTCTTATTTGAATTTTAACAAATATGTTCAGTAACTTACACTGGATTTCACACTAACGGTTAATGAATTAACTATTAGTTAACAAAATATTTGTTGTTATTGTGTATATAATTTTTTAACATTTGCTTTAGTAGTGAAATAAATGTTAGCCCCGTAGCTTAAGACTAATGTTAGAGTTTTGAGATACTTTTTTTTCCATGCATTTGGAATTAAAAAGTTTTGCTTGTCAGTCACTGAAATAAAAAGAAATAACCTTAAAGAAAATTAGGAAAAAAAAACAGTTCTTAATAGAAAAGTTAGGTATTCGAAGAAAAAATAAAATATTCCATCATTATTGACATCAATTGGAAAATCTACTAAAGTAAAAGCGTGTATTAAATATTTAAATAGTAGCTAAAATTATAAAGAATCATCTACATGCCTTTTAGTCATTTCAGTAAACAACAACATAGTTTTTCACTGTTGTTATGAGAAACGAAATGGTGCGTAAACCTTATTGCAATTCAAGTCATCAACATCTACAAAATCAGCAGCATCATTATGTTTACAAAAATGCAGGAGAAAAAGAAAGAATATTATCAAGAGTAGCATCCCAAGTTGTATGTAAATATTTATATTCTTTCTCCGCCAAGCATTTATTTTCCACTAGTAATACCATTGTGTACAGGGGAATAAGACACTAAGGTACATGTACAACTTGTCTTAATAATAAAGTATGTTTCATATCTATAAAGTCAATAGTTTTTCCAAATTCGCTCTTAAGTAACTGAACCGATCGATTTGATGTCTTTAAAATATTGGTTCATCAGACATGTTGTCCTTCGAACATATTTGCCGCTTGTCTTTTTTTTTATTTTTGAGTTTTCAAATGTAGGCTAGGCGGATACTTAACTGAAGTGAATCCAAAACTTGCATTCTGTCCGTTTTGCTCTATCTCGCTTAGTTTCCGAGATACAGGTCATTTTGTAAAATGGCGATTTTTATAAAATGGCCCGTATCTCGAAAACTAAGCGAGATAGAGCAAAACGGATAAAATTTTTGCTCCACAAGAGTATTATTAACTCACCCCAATAATACAAATAGGCCATGTCATGGAGTTAATACTCCACAGGAGTAAAAATTTTGTCCGTTTTACTCTATCTCGCTTAGTTTTAGAGATACGGGCCATTTTATAAAAATCGTAATTTTACAAAATGACCTGTATCTCGAAAACTAAGCGCGATAGAGCAAAACGGACAACATTTTTGCAAGCTGGCTTGAGCTGCGTCGATATATGCAAGATACAGCAACACATAATAACAACAAATTTTGTATTATATCAATCAAAAACTCATGCATATACGAATCAATATTTAAGAGTGAATCTTGAAAAACTACTGACTTTATAAATATAAAACATGCTATAACTGTTTACCTGTATATCTAATCCTGTTTTATTTGCTATATTCTATATAGTAGTTTCATCTTAAATTTGTACATTTAAAATTTATACATTGTGTACCTTATTTGTTATTTTATTTATTTTTTATATATCTACATTATTTTCCAGCTCACGATAATACAGTTTGTTACAAATTTATTTTATTTTGCATAATTTTATTGATGGAAAATGTTAAAAGATGAAAAATCTCTAAAAAAAAATTTAGTTTAAACGCAGATAATGTAATATTATTGGCTATACAGACAGTTTTTTTCCTGGAAAATTATGAAAAGGTGAATGTTCCTTATTGCTGCACACAGAAAACAGATTCGTAGTTCCAACCGAATTTTTCGCCAACCGAATTTTTGTAGTTCCAGGTACAATCACTTTTATTTATTTTTAATACCATTGTTACTACCGAAATTTATTTACAATTTTTGAATTTTTGTTGTGTTAATAGATTACTTTAATGTTAGTGGATTATAAATTCTATAAATAGAAAAACACGTTCCACAAAATTTATTTAAAAATTAAAATTTTTTTTGTCGCTAACTGGGATCGAACCCCCGACCCTCCGCTTGTCAATACATTGCTTTCCCTCTAAGCTAAGCTCTATTTAAATTTTTTCAATCAAATTTCAAATTTGAATTTCTTCAGGTTTGAATATTTTGTCTATAAATAAAATTATATCAACAACAGAAAATCAGTTGTGTCTTTTAATTTGAATAAAAAAAAAATTAAAAAAAAATTTATATCGCGAACTGTGATTGAACCGGCGACCTTCCGTCTGTCAGCCCAATGCTTTTCCTCTAGGCTAAACTCGACATAAATTTTTTTTGTCAAATTTCAAATTTGAATTTCTTCAGGTTGAAAATTTGAATATTTTGTTTTTGAATAAAATTATATTCACAACAGAAAATCAATTGTGTCTTTTAATTTAAATCAATAAAAAAATTATAAAAAAAAAGTAATGCCTTGGTTGAGGTTTGAACTCAAATCTCTAAGGCTATAAGGCTGTGTCTCTACCTCCTGCGCCACAGATACTTATGTTTAGTTGTTGTCTAACTTAGAATTTAAACACGCATATGTATGAAACGAAAAAATATGATATATTCCAAAATTTTATTATGATAAATAAAATTTCTGTTCCTTGTCTCAATATATTATTACAATTACCAAAATAATGGAAATTAATGGTTAAAGCTACTAAAGTTAAAAAAAAATTTTAAATTGATTGGAAAAACTAATACTTTGGATAGAGTGATCGATTTTATTGAAACACAACTGATACTAAATTGTTGCTGCCGATATTTTATTAAAATGACTAAATCTTCGATAAATTGGTGGTTGTTGGTATTGAAGGTAATGTGGAAGTTAGTAATTTTTCAATATTGGTTAGAAAAGCCAATATTTTGGATAATGTGACAGTGTTTTGGTTCATCATATATATTTTCTGTTCACAAATAAATATAACTTTCCTGATGATGAATATTAAATAACTGCAATTAAAATTATTGAATGATGAAAATATTTCGTTGGTTCCGATAGAATTCCAACCAATTTATTTTCTGTGTGTGTGATAAATAAATAAAAAAAAAAAAAAACGATAACCTGATTATGTGCTAGACGTCAGGTAAAAATTTGTTATGAATAACAAATATGCATGAAGAAAAATTATTTACTCGCGCTAACTTACCTCGAACTAACCAATTTTTAGTGCTTAACCATAGTTATGAATGTTAAATTTCTATGTATAAATCTGTGGTTAAAAATTAACTCTGGTTATTTTTTAGATAACTTACCGGCCCTTAAAAATTTTGTTGATTTTTAAAGTCTGATTTTTAAACATTAATATTTTTTAAAGTAGTGGAAACCTAAGCGTATGATTAACAGTTTGTATATTTAATATTACTCATACGTATGTGGTACTAAAACTAATATAAAGAATATTTATTTTACGACAGTACAAAGTAAATTAAACAAAAAAATTCGTTGCATTTGTTTCAATTTATACTTTTCGAAAGCTTCTTTGACCTCTAAAATAAAAGAATATGCTGCAATACTAACATCGGTTTCAGCTTAACAAAAAAAAAAAAAAAAAAAAAATCAAAAAATGAAAGAAACATTTTACAAGAAAAAGCACTTCAGAATTGATTGTAAATGAATGCTTTTAACACGCCACATAAAATATGTTTTCTCATGTGAATTTTGAATGGAATCTTTTTAAATATAACGTAGTAAATAACATGAACTAGAAAAGGCCTAGTTTGAGAAGAGAAAATGTTATATTGACATTGACATGTTACAAATAGAATAAAAATAGAAGTAAATTTTTGTGGGAAAATACAAATAAATATTAATGTAAAAACCTTTTCTTTCTCTTTATATTATAGATATTATAGCACAAATAATATAATTCAACTTTCTGAACAAAGTTTTTTGGTATAATAAATGAGTTTTAACCCGAAAAGAAAAATAAACAAGCACAACCAAAACTAATGTAATTGTAAACAAACTAAAAATTATGAATACTTAAGTCAAGAGAAAAATTAAGAATAGTGATTTAAAGAAAACATACATAAAAATAGTTTTATATGAAGCAAAACTGCAGAATTTTTTAATAACATTCGAAATCCTATAAAACACCATCTTGTTTTCATAAACCTTGTTAATGATTTTTAAATTATTAATGTAAACAATGCCTAAGGTAAATTCCCAGTTAGAAAAATACTAGCGAAGAAGTGCTGGAAAGGCAGTTTAACGGAAAGTAAAAATGCTTCTCCAATACCAAAATTATAACATCATAAGAAAAAAAGCCTGCTGCTAACAAGCGTCAAAAAATATCAGGGAAACAAAATTTACAAGTCTGGAAGAGCCAAAAAATAGGTGGTGGTCTACATATAGGTTTTCTAAAATACTATTAAAACAAGTAACCAAATTAAAGTTGAGTATGCAGATTTTATGAAACCCTCATCAGTAATATTTTTTATGTTCACTTATGGATTTCGGTTGTCTCAGAATAAAATTGAAATAAAAACCTTCGATTGAGCTGTTTTTGCAAACATCAGTTTCGCATTTGAAAAAATTTAATTTTTTTGAAATTATTCTAAAACTACAGCAGAAATGAAAAAAATATTTACGAGTAAATTTATTCCTTGGAAAAAGTACAATAATATGGCATATTCTAAAATTTTCATTGCAACATTAACGAAAAAGATTTTAAAATTATTAAGATATTTGGAATATTCTAAAAATAGCTATATTTAATTATTTAAAATCATTTAATAGAGAAATAAAATCAATAATTTACATTTACATTTAAACGTTTATTTCGAAAGACTTCGGTGGAAATCCAATAAAAAAATAAGGATTGCACGAAATACGAAATGAAATACCAATTTATTTTGGACTTCGGCGAAATCTCAGCGATATCGAAATTGAAATCTAATTTTTCACTCATATTTGCCGAAAAGTAGAAATTTTTGCAAAAAGAAAAATGGCAAAATTGTTTAGCTCTTTATGTCATAAAAAAATTAGTTAATAGTATATTTCAATAATATAAAAAAAAATTAAATAATAAGATAAAAACAATTCATATTTAATTGAGAGAAATATTTTAAGCTGAATTACGGCTATTTTTTTTTTCTATCCGAAGAAAAAAACTATGAAAAATTATTTGATGGCACCGCAAGACCTCTTAAACATGTTGCACATTTTTCCTTTCAAGTAATCAAAATGGAAAAGTAAATTTTCAGTTGCGGTATTAACAACATTTATCATCTTCTTATCTCTCTCAACTCTTTTTTTATATTTTGCAAGCAACCAGAAATCTTCCGGCGGCAGATGTGGTGAATATAGGGTAACATAATTGTTGGTTATTTTTGCAGTTTGAGCTTTTGCATTATTACGATGAAAAAGTATATACGCGGTTCCTTTTGTTTCTGATTTCCAAACGAATTTTGAAATACTTTGGTTAAGTAGTTTTCGCTATACCATTTATCTGCGGCTCTCTGCCAGTTTTTAGGGGCATAGCAGCTACCATTCTTGCTTGGGTGAAGTAATTACCTATATAGCTGGATTTACGCTTTCTGTGCTCCATACCATGGACTTTTGTGCGGTTTCCGTATTGTATGCATGAAAAATAGATTCGTAGTTGCATAGTGAAATTTATTTAAAAATTTTAATTTTTTTTGTATTAATGTTGATGGATTACAAACTTAATAAATATAATAACACGTTCCACAAAATTTATTTAAAAATTAAAATTGTTTTGTACCGAGAACAGGGATAGAACCGGCGACTTAAGTTTTTCAGCCCATTGCTTCTCCTCCAGGCTAAACTCAACTTAAATTTTTTAATAAAATTTTAAATTTACATTTTGTCATGTAGACAATTGAATGAATTTTTTATAGATAAAATTGTGACAACAGCAGGAAATCAGCTGTGTCTTTTAATTTGAATCAATAAATTTTTTTTTTTTTTAAATTATTCAATATTTTATTCGAATGACGAAATCTTCGATAAATTGGAGGTTATTGGTATTGAAATTAATATAAAAGTTGGTATTGTTTTCAATATTGATTAGGGATGCCAATATTTTGGATAATGTGATAGTGTTTCGGTTAATCTACATATTTTCTGTTCGTAATTAAATACAACTTTTCTGATGATGAATTTTAATTAATTGCAATTAAAATTATTGGCTAAGCTTCATCCCGTGTTATAATTTTATTGGAGGTGCAAAACCTGCTGTTCGTTATCTTGTTGAGAAAGTATTTAGCAAAACGAACAAAACAAAATCTATACAGATAATATATTTTTTTAACTTATAGATATAAGGAAAAAAATTATACCATGCTATAACTTCATTTTTATTAATTTTAGCTGTATTTTCGACTTAACTATATCCGTTAACTTAGAAAAAAACTCAAAGTGCATAAAAACGCGTTTAAGACGAAAACTAACATATTACTTTTCGTATGCACATTAACTTTCAACACGGATAATTATCAACGTTGAAAACTCAACGTTTATACATTTTCACATCTAACGTAACTTATTCGCGTTACTTCCTAAAAACTTTTGCTGACGCACGTGCGATTATAACGGAATAATTATAAACATAACCTATTTTAAATTTTTTTTGTACTACAATCGGTTTAACGTATATTTGCTTTAAATACTTAACGTTGATAGACATGAGACAAAATACAGCTTTTATTAACTTTTAGTCTTTAACCTTCAAATAAATATATTAGAAAAAAGTGTTTCCTCTGACTCACTTACCAACGCGGGGTACAGGAATGTTATATTTTCTTCATTAATTTTTTTATGTAAGTTATTTATACACTCAACCAAACTATTGGCTACTGAAAATCTTGCTGTTATTACGTTAAATTTAACTGTTTTGAGCCCAGCGGTATTTTCTTTTTTATTTTAGTTAGAAATTAGTAGAAAAATTTAGTAGCCGCTACTAAATTTGAGCGAAATTGTTGTAAACTCCATTTAAAAACCGACTTGCTAAAATCAGTTAAAAAATTTACTAAATATCAATAGTTTTAGTACAATGAAATTCTTATAAATAATTAATAGACGCTACTAAATTTCAGTAAATTTCTGTAAGCTGCAATTTAAAATAATTTTTTTTTTCTCGATTCTAAAAAATGTATATATAATTACTTTAATATACTTGAAATTTGGAGTAAAAATTTCAAACGGTTCCTTAGTTCTTACCTTCTTATGCATTGGAGACACAATAAAATTTTCTAAGTTTTATTTCCAAACTACACTCATAAAAAAAGCCCGTCGAAATAGTTCGAAATTCTGCTAAAATAACAAGAAATAGTATCTGTATTTGCGCCAGCAGAATTTTCAATGAAGTTGAGAATTATGGTCTGCTAAATTTAAGTAAGCTAAATTTTACACACTGCTAAATACACAGACAATTCTAGTTAACTTCGCTAAGAAATTTGAGCTAAATTCAACAGAAATATTACTTGATTTAACTGAAAATTTCTCCTAAAATGTAACTTACAGTCTTGGTTTTATTTTTGAGAGTGTAGGTGGCTTATAAAGATTGATAAGTTCAGAGTATCGAATTTTTGTCCATTTTGCTCTATCTCGCTTAGTTTCCGTGATATAAGCCATTTTGTGATTTTCAATAAAAAATTATGAAAATATACCGCCATCTCTATGTGCTATGGATAGCAGAGACAAAAAAATATAATCATTGGGAAATAATTAAAGTTTAAATTAACTGAAAAATTTATAAAATTAAGACACATAAGTTACTAAAAATTAGGATGCAAAGTTAGTTCAAATGCGGATGAAAGTAATTGTTATTCTAAGTGGGATTTACAAAAATATTAGTTTAATCCTAAATTTTAAGAGAAAATGACAGAAAACAGACTTTTGTACTAACTTTTTTTTATAAGTGTAAGAATATATCAATAATAACAAATATAAACTAAATAAGAATTCTAAGAATTCAACGAGTTCTTGTAAATAAAATTTCCCTAAAGTATCCACTTGTTGTTAAATTAGTATATTTTCTTGCCAAATTTAGTTTTGAAAAATTTATAAAATGTTTTGCTGAAATGAGGAACGAAAATTTGTAATCAAAATCCGTAATTTCTAAAATAGTAAAATGCGATTGAAAACTGTTTACAAATTTTTTTTACTCACTTTTATATCTGCGTGTAACAAGGACACTATGGAGGATATAAAGCAAATTCAGCAAAACCGAGTTTACAGCTTAAAATTTAAAGTGAAAATCTGTCAAATTGGTTAATGAACAGTTTGAAAAGTTATTATAATTTATTAATTAGAAATTTAATTTATTAATTTAGTTCGAGGCCAATTTCCTTATTATGAATTAACATAATAAGTACTTTTTTTCAAAAACTGCTATCTTTCTTCATTAGGATACTCTCCTGACAAATACTCCACAGAGTTTTTGCTTTCAAAAACCTCTACATTTTCAGGATGAATGATAATTTCGGGGATTTTCCAGGTCCCCTTCATCAGTTTTCTTAAGAAAGTGGTTGCAATGCAAATTGAAGCATAAAAATCTCATATTAAATGTAGTCTGCTACATCAACGAAATGAGAATGGAGCAAACAATAAAATATGTTTTCGAAGTCTTCTGCACAGCATAACCAACAATAGAAATATTATGAAAGTTTTTGTTTTTGTATTTCATACCATCGGTATAAATTAAATACAAATTTTATTTTTACCTTTCTTCTTTGTTAATACAAGAATAATTTTATATAAAATATTCGTATTAAGACAGAAAAAATAAAAAAAAAATTTAAACTTAAAAATATATAGAATTTTGGCAAACTACTCCTTATCCCAGTGTAGAAACGGTAATGACATATCATTATTTTTTGGACTACCAGTAATGACACCCACTTACCTTCTGCATTATTTTAAAACATATAATAATGAGTTACTTATAACGACTTATTTTTATCATTATTTTAAATAGAAAATTATTTGCTAGTTTTTTTTTTTTAATTTTTTGAAATCTATTTTTAGACTCAATATTTTTAACACTGGTAAGGATACATGTAACCACATATTTTTGATTTTTTGTATGTTGGCGAGTAAGCTTACTTGTATGCAGCAGGTCAATTATGTTTTTATCTATTAAATATTACATGTCGATATAGCTCAGATGGTAGAGCTATTGACTGGTAATTTGTTGACTCAGGTTCGATTCCCGCACCAGGAAATTTTATTTAAAAAGAAAAATACAATAAAAAATTTTTTTTTTATATAATTTATTTTTTGTGAAAATCTATTTTTAGAGTCATTATTTGTGTCAGTACTGGTAAGCACATAGGTAACGATATATTTTTTGATTTTTCGTATGCTGGTGTGTAACCATAACTCATTATTTTTCGCGACATCGCCATATAAAGGTAATAAAAAATGTAATAACAAAAGTAAGTAGTTACCATTACCAAGTATGTAGTTACATAACCACATATCTGGTAATGATTTTCTACACTGGGATGTATTTTGTTTCCAAATATCTCCTCTTAGGACTAGTGTAAATTGACAACACCAAATAAAAGATTTGCTACATGTTTTCACAAATTTCCCGATATTTATTATATTTCGAGCTCAAAAAGATTTACTTACAATGAGGGTATTCACAGTTTATGCAATTTGAAGTAGTAAATTAGCATTTATCGTAAATTTGACAACTTTGTGTGTGTTCACGTCAGTGAACAATGGCAACCCTGTAGATAACAACGCCCCCTACATGTCGCAAACATCAGCTGTCAGCAGGCGCAACTACAGCCTACTAGGAAGCTAGTTGACTTTTAATAGAGCACAAAGCAGCAAAGCAAATCATTCTGATCATAAAGAGTTAAATTGGTAATTAACACTTAAATATTTAAATATAAAACTAACTTAAATCGAGCAGAAAAAACTAAAATTGTTTATATACATCAAAAACTAAAAGATAAATCGAATTACTTAATATAAACTTAACCCTAAATTATTACCTAAAGTACAATAAAATACAAAATTTTTTTATAGCGTTTCATAAAAATATAAGTGCTTATGCATAAAAATTTTAAATCCTTGTAACACATTTATAAAATTAATTTTGTATGGAAAATTTGTTTTATAAGTCACTTATAAATTATAAAAGTAATTATGCATATGACCCACAGTGTTTTTATTTTTAAAAGTGTTTGGTAATGTACCCTAACCCCATAACCCCTTTAAACACTATGGGGTAAACTTCAAAAATCATGCTACATATTTTACAACATGCTAACGTTAGCACTTAAACTGCGATTTCCTTCAATAAGTCGTGGTTAAGCAATATTTTCAATTTCGGATAGATAAAAAATGTCTCTTCACGTAACAGTTAATTTCTTACTGGATTTGAACAATAAAATATTTTGTTTTTAATGTAAAAACTTTGCTGAAAATCCATTTGAATGAGTTATGGCACAATCTTACCTAAAAAGAGAAGACAAGAGGAGCAGATATTAATATAGTGCTTAAAAACAGTACATAAGTAAATGTTTGTTGATAAAATATTATGAAAATGAGAGTAAAAATACTAGTATATGCAGTTTAAATGGCAACAAAGGTATTATCTTTTAAAATAACAAAAAAAAAAATTATGGTTATTTTGAACGTTTAAAAAACAACTAGTACATACAGCTAAACTAAGTAGTCAACAATATCTGTATTTTAGCTCATTCCTATCAACCTTAAGTATTTAACGCAATTCTAAGTAAAACATTTTTTTAACAGTTATTGTTTATAATATTTCCGGTATAATCGAACGCACGTCAGTAAGAAATTTTGGGAAATAACGCTAAAAAGTTACGTTAGGTGGCAAAATGTACAAACGCTGAGTTTTCAACGTTGATAACACTATGCGACAGTCAAAATCGGGATGGGATGAAACCAACGGGAAATGTTATATCGGTCAAAAACAAGTTATACGTGTCCCGGCGTTTCGCTGGGTCGCCCCTAGGAATCGAGATATATCTTTTTTTTTGACATAACTCGAGAACCACTAGTCTGATTTTGCTCAAACAATTTTAAAAAAATTTAAAATTACAATTCCTTTAATCTGTTCATATAACGTTTTTCTATATACTCAACAGTTTTGCCGGTAAAAATAAATGTTTGTTACCGCTACCATAAAAATCAATAACCTTTTGTTTATTACTTTTTTTTAATATTTTAGGCAAACCCGACTAAAAAAGATGTTATATACTCATATATCACCATATATGAACCCATATATATGTTCATATCTAATTTGATCCGAATATTGGAATATATAATTATATAAAACGAGATAAGCAGGTTATCTAACCTGATACAATTTGATCCGAAAAATGGGTCTATCTAATTGCATTAAATTATATATAAATACAATATATAATAAAATATAAAAATTTTCAAATAAAATTTCAGTAAATATTGTTGAGAACACTTAATTTCATTCTTAAACGGCATTCACACCTAAATCCTAAACACGTGTTTAGCTAAAACGAGTGTAAAAGAATAAAGAACTGTTGTAGTAGAATAAAGAGCTAAAATACGTGTTTTAGCTAAACACGTGTTTAAGAATTAGGTGTGAATGCAGCCATAGAACAGTTTGGCTAACAAAGTGGGTATTGGTCGATCTATGGTATTGATGGAAATGAGGATTGAATGCGATTTAGGACTTTTTTAGGACGCGAATTATCCTTAAACTTAGAATAACGTAACTGAATTTCAATAAAAAGCTAAATTCAAAACGAGGAAAAGTTGTTTAGAAAAATTTATGCTAATAAACTTGGAAATAACTGACAAAGTAAATTTTCGGTTTAACTCAACTTTACAAAAATTTGTCGGAACAACTTTTTCTAGTTTAGAGTTTTGGTCCTTCTTATAAAATGTGTCTTTCTTATAAAATGTGTCTTTCTTATAAAATATAAAAAACTCTTTCTAAGTTTGTTTTCTTCATTGTTGTAGTGCAATTAAACTTTATAAAATTTTGTATAATTAGATACATGTTATATATTTTGATATAAGATTGTTTATAGAAGTTTATACGCTTATAATATATGGCTGGAGACCAAATCGCATATGATTATATATAACGCCATATCAAACATATTTATAAAACCAAAGTGTTAATATAAATGTATATGATTATATAAAGCCACGCATATAAACATTTATAATAATATCAAATCATATAAGATTATATGCAAACTTTTTTAGTCGGGAAAAATATTTTTTTCTTCATACATTTATTTTTACCGGCAAGTTGAGTATATAGAAAAACGTTATATGAACAGATTAAAGGAATTGTAATTTTTAATTTTTTTAAAATTGTTTGAGCAAAATCTGACTAGTGGTTCTCGAGTTATGTCAAAAAAAAAAGACCACCAAAGGTCAAATCGATATGTCTCGATTCCTAGGGGTGACCCAGCGAAACGCCGGGACACGTATAACTTCTTTTTTACCGATATAACTTTCCCCGGTAGTTTGAACCCTTCCCGATCACTGACCCCTACCATTTTTCTCACAGTGTAATTAACCATATTGAAAGTGAACGTGCATACGTCATAAAAACGTTTTTATGAACTTTGAGTTTTATCTGAGTTAACGCATATCGTTAAGTCAAAAACACAGCTAATGCCGTATACATCATAGATTACATAGATATCTTACTCTATGATATTTGCTGTCAGTGAACGTATCTCATGAGAATGTTTTGGACATACGCGCTATTCCTATACAATACATATTTTAATGTGTGTGAAAAAACGAGTTTGTTGACAAAAGAAGAAGAATAGTAAGATATCTATGTACTGCAAACATTTTTATTAAATTTGAATACTTTATAAACAGCCTAATTTAAATAATTCCTATTGCAATAAACATTTTCTAATAAACTTTAGTATAGTGAATCTATGTATATAGAATTTTCAATGGACCATTTTCAAGAAATCACGGTTTTTATAGTTTTGGCCGATCACCCGATTTTTAAAACTTTTTATATAATTTTTTATATTTCAACTCAAAACGCAGATACGTGAGTAAACAACTATTATACCAAACTTTATATTTTATGTAATGTATCTGAAAATATATGACATAATGCATAATATTTTTGAACTAAATTTGAGCATTTATTCTTGATACGGTTCTGGAAACAGTATATTTTGATGTCACTTATGATTTAAGCCATTTTAGGAATAATATATACGTTTTTTGTTATGTCACTGTTAAAATGGATTGATGTTGCGCAGTCTTCTAAGTTTTTAAAATACCCCAATTAAACAAAAGATATCGTTCTCGCTAACGAAATTTCCTGGAATAACGATAGAAAAATTGCCAAAATTCGGTCTAACATCGGAACATTATCGTAATTCCAGGTAATTTCCTTATAGAAAATGATATCATACGCTGTAAGAAATAATTGTAATTTACAACAGCTGCGAAGACATATTCCGCCTTTGTTGCGTAAAAAGTGTTTGGTTTTTTTTTAATTTTGCTACTTTGATTTTAATTAGATTCCGTATTTTTGGTTAACTTTTCACGATTAAAAGTTTAAAAATCCCAGTGTAGAAACGGTAATGACATATCATTATTTTTTGGACTACCAATAATGACACCCACATACCTTCTGCATTATTTTAAACCATATAATAATGAGTTACTGATAATGACTTATTTTTATCATTATTTCAAATGCAAAATAATTTTCTAGATTTTTTAGGAAATTTTTTGAAATCTATATTTAGACTTAATATTTTTTTAACACTGGTAAGGATATACATATGTAACCACATATTTTTTGATTTTTTGTATGTTGGTGAGTGAGCTGTCTTGTGCGCGGCTGGTCAATTATGTTTTTATCTATAAAATATAACATGTCGAAATAGCTCCGATGGTAGAGCTATTGACTGGCAATCTGTACACCCAGGTTCGATTCCCGCACCAGCAAATTTTATTTAACAAAAAAAAAATACAATAAAAAAATTTTTTTTTATATAATTTATTTTTTTGAAAATCTATTTTTAGACTCATTGATTTTATCAGTACTGGTAGGCACACATGTAACGATATATTTTTTGATTTTTCATATGCTGGAGTGTAACCTTAACTCATTATTTTTCGCGACATCGCCATATAAAGGTAATAAGAAATGTAATAACAAAAGTAACTTGTTACCATTACCAAGTATGTAGTTACATAACCACATATCTGGTAATGATTTTCTACACTGGGATATGTCGGCAAACCTATGTCATGCAAGTGGAAATAAAAACTTTGGTTTACGAAAGTAGGGTTGAGGGTGAAACCGCAACACTTATTCCTCATGCAACTAATGTTGAATTGTTGTTGTTGCCGAACACAATCGATGAGTTGAGCATATACTCATGTCGTGTGAGATATCGATGAAAACCAGCTAGTTTTAAGAGATCCAAGTGCGATAATACCCAGTGAAGTTGCCGGTCCGTCAAAGCGTGTAAAAAACGTATGTATGGAAATCGTGTAGTTATTCGACAATGCTACAAACATTTGTCGAATTCGTGTACGCGGTAAAAAGTGTTATTGGTTGCTAACAAACGCTCTTGGTGCCGCCATGGTCAACGTATGGAAACTGTGTTATGTGCTTTGAAAGTACGCAGATTGTATCGAAACGCAACGGGCAAAAACTGATCAGTCAAAGAATCGAGTTGCTACAAAAAGGCAGTGCGATGGCGCAACTTGAATTAGGTGTCAACGTGGACGAGTGTTTGCTGCGTCGAGCGTCAAATAAACTTCAATCGGTTATGGAAAATATATTGTGAGTGTATACTTTCCCTACCTGTACATGAGAATAAATTCGCCGGCCCTCTTACCGGGATCTAGCTGGATTTTTACTAAGATTATTCTCTTTTTGTGTATTTATATACCATATAGACAGAAATAAATTAATTAATTTTAAATGAGACAAAAGTTAAAAAAATTTTCTAAATATATTTGAAAAGTATAGGTGGCAAGCCTGTATTAGGGATTTAAATATACACATAAAATTGATGACAGAATTTCAAAGCTTTCGTAATAAAGAGCAGCAAAAATTTATATTTGGTTGGTTTAACAAAAACTTTGTATGTATTTTAATATTTCCAGTTCAATAAATTGGAAACGAATAATTAATAAAAATACAACTAGTATAGAAAATAATATTTTCCCAGCAAACATTTGGATGATATATTTTAAAAAATGTAAATGCGATATTTCTTATTTTTCATTAGATTAGTAGTAAGTAAGTAGGGTTTAGGAATATTCTTCCTTTGTTACATTTAGAAATATCTTGGCGGTATATAGAAAAAATCAAAAGAAGTCTTTTTTGTCATAATTTATTATTAAAATATTGTGGCAATACCACATTTTTATGATCTGAAAGATATAGAAAAGGTTTGAAATTTGTTTGCCACTTTTGGGAAAAATTAAAGTAAACTTTATTCAAACAACATGGGTTGGAAATATAACATCTGCTTGCATTTATAAGCAAGATTTTGTGTGTGGGGTTTGGGATAACTTCCGCAATAAAGGTTTGATTATTGCCGCAATAAAGTTGTTGCTTCAGGTGATATGATTTGATAAAGTTTCGTAGGTGGTGCAGTGTTTGTAGGGTAGATTTATTTTCATATACATACACATACCCATATATTCCTAAATAAACTTGCCGAGGAAGAGAATATTGTGTAGCTGTTATAAATTGATAGTAACAATGTGTAGATTTTGAGATACATATTACAAAATTTTTAAAAATTTAAACATGATTAAACAAAATATACAATATTTTTGTGACAAACTATAATTCCTAATAATTTCAACATACAAACATTCAAATTTGTATGTTAAATTTAAAATTAATTTTAAATAAAACAGCAAAAGCATATACATATTTAGTTATTTACGTACACATATGAAAGTGTAAATACACGTACAAACACTACACTCAAAATAATATATCAGTTGGCTCAACAGAAAAATTAACTAAATTTAACAAAACGTATTCCTAAATTCAAATTAATTTTAATCGGGATAAACATTAATTACATTAACGGAATTAAATGTGCCAAAATCCCAAAACTTATTTAACAAATTGTGAAAAATAACCTGTTGAAGACATGTTCCTATTTGGATTTATTCTTGCCCTTCCTGTTTTTTGACCTAAAAACGGTATGTTGAGTGTAACAACATGTTTGCTAAATCTAACAAATCTAAAATTAGGAACAAAGTAAGTCAAATAAAAGGCTTTTTTTTGCACTTTTACAAACTTACTAAATTTATTCAAATTATTAATGTTTAAAGATCTCTGGATCTGCCCCGCTCCTGATATATAGGGCATGTATTGATCGCAAAATCCAGCTAAGGTTTTGTCCATTATGCTCTATCTGCTTTATTTTCGAGATGTGCGCCAATCTATGAAATGGAATTTATTTATTAAAAATTTTCGATAGCCCTAAGCCCAATTTCCATTTTTGGATAGAATCGAATTTTTCATCCATTTCGCTCTATCTCACTTAGTTTTCGAGATATATAGGCCGTTTTATAAAATCCTAAGTAAAAGAAATAGCTTTGTTAAAAACTTTGGATATAATGGTGCCACTGACTGCCGCCTAATAACCGAAATATAAAAATATCATATTTTAATAAATAATAAATTGCATAAAATTTAACAAATGGAGTCTTAAAAATTTGTTTTATATAATTTTGAAAATAACACGCAAAAATGGCTAAAGTCCTGTTTAGTAGACCGTACCTCAAAAAACAGTCCGCCGTACACCGTCCAATCTAAATTTTTTTTGCAAGAAGGTTTCAAAAAAATTTTTTTTTACATTTTTCGTTACATTTTTGGCATTTACAGTCGGATGTTAAGGTATGATACATTGATTTTTTTTTCTTGAAGAGACCAATGTGTTGCTCTAAGATTCATTGATCTCAAGTATCTCGTTATAGTACCCGTTACCCACCAGATCTCAGTTGTACCAACCTAATGTTAGAAAATTAAAGCTCGCAAAAAATCATTAAACGTTTGCTAATGAAGTAAATCGATAAGTCCAGAAGATTTTTTTTTTATTTTTTTGGTTTTTTAAATTGAATTTTTCCTTTATATCAAAACACTTGTCTCCTCGAGGCAAAAAATCGATATATCACACTTTAAATGCCAAAGATTTAACGGAAAATTTAAAAAGGCGACCCCTACGTTCGGCAAAAAAAAATTTTTTTGGAATTGCCTTGCCTTGCTAATGAAGTTTTTCGATAAACCCAGCAGAATTTGTTTTTACTTTTTTGGTTTCCGAACGCAGGGGTCGCTTTTTAATTTTTTTTCATTGGATTTTTTCTTTATCTCAAAACACTGGTCACTTCGAGGCAAACAAATCAATATATGTATATCACACTTTAAAATCCGACTTTAAATGCCGAAGCTATTACGAAAAATTAAAAAAGGCGCCAATACGTTCGGCAAAAAAATTTTTTTTTGGAATTGTCTTGCAAAAAAACTTTATATTTGAAAACATCCCAGTGTAGAAAATCATTACCAGATATGTGGTTATGTAACTACATACTTGGTAGTGGTAACTACTTACTTTTGTTATTACATTTCTTATTACCATTATACGGCGATGTCGCGAAAAATAATGAGTTGTCCTTACACACCAGCATACGAAAAATCACAAAATATATCGTTACCTATGTGCTTACAAAAATAATGAGTCTAAAAATAGATTTTCAAAAAAATAAATTTTATAAAAAAAAAATATTTTTTACTGTATTTTTTTTTTTTAATAAAATTTGCTGGTGCGGGAATCGAACCTGGGTCTACAGATTGCCAGTCAACAGCTCTACCGTCTGAGCTATATCGACATGTAATATTTAATAGATAAAAACATAATTGACCTGCTGCACACAAGCAAGCTTACTCGCCAACATACAAAAAATCAAAAAATATGTGGTTACATATATCCTTACCAGTGTTTAAAAAATATTGAGTCTAAAAATAGATTTCAAAAAATTTTCAAAAAAATTATTTTCTATTTGAAATAATGATAAAAATAAGTCATTATCAATAACTCATTATTATATGTTTTAAAATAATGCAGAAGGTAAGTGGGTGTCATTACTGGTACTCCAAAAAATAATGATATGTCATTACCGTTTCTACACTGGGATACCACGCACTTTTTTTTGCCTCTAAGGTGGTTTAGTGTTGTTTCAAATCAATTTGAAACCCTTTTGAGCAATTTTTTACTAGTGTATTATTTTAAGTGTACCTAGTAATGTATTCATTACATATTATGTAAATAGAAAGCTCAAGGAAATTTTGAAAATTGTATTTAAGATTTTCATCATATTGTCAAAAAAAAGAAACGAATAAGGCTGAAATTTACAAAATTAACATAATTACAGTTTGTTGATGATAACAATTATGTTAATGATCTTGTTGTATGGTTTGTAGGAAAAAGGAAGTACTTTTTCCTTTGTTGTGTTGAAGTAGACAATTGTGATGCAGAGCTATGACTTGTAAATTGATTTTGAATATTTTTAGAAAAAGTGGAATTTCTTTTTAGTTTACTCTTAACAAAACAATTGAAATGCATTTTTATTAAAATTAAAAATGTTAGAATTAAGTAGAGGTTTATTTATATTAACTGGGTTTTTTTTCCGAATTGATTTATATTTGTCATGTTGGTAAATAAAAATTGTTATTTTAAATAAAAATAAGCAAGATAGAAAAAATTCACCTACTATTTAGTTAAGATAATTTATTTTGAAATTTAGATTAAAAGCCAAAAAACTTATTTCAACATTTCTTATTGAAATTAAAATAAAAACCGGTAAACATTTTAACAGCTGGCTATTTATGCTCGGCACCAGTCAACTAATGTTTGGCTTCGAAATTTTAATGGTTCGAAATCCACTTGTATTAAAAGAAAAGGAAATTTAGAAATTTTGACTTTGCATAATATTAGGTTATTTAAGTGAAAATACGAAACTAAGTCCACCCAGTAAAAAAAATTGCAAGTAATGCCCTACAAACTACTTCTTTCAATGCTTCCCAAGTATCCATGAGTATATTTTTATTGCTTTGTTAGAAGTTATTATGAATAACTTCAAAAAATCACTTCTTTCATTGCTACCAAAGTATCCGTTAGTATATTTTTACAGCTTTTTTGGAATTACTTCTGAACAACATCCAAAAAATTACTTAATTATTATTTCTGAAGAGTAATTGCTCTAAAAGTGATCGTAAAAAGTGATTTTGGTATCATTTGGCATTTCCAAATAGAGGGTTCCGGGTTCGATTCCCGGCGGGACCAATTTTTTTTATATTTTTTTTTATTCTATTAACATTTTTTTTTAATATATATTAATTATAATTTTGAAATTTTTAATAACAAAAATGGTGAGAAATTGCCTTTTATGCACCTGTAAAAATAGTCCTGAAAAAAATTATTGAATTGAAGTGCACCTTTAACACTTGTTTAATAAGTACTTTTATTGATGAGAATAAGGAACAATGTCCCGTAGTAACGAATTGGTGTTTTTATGCCGGTCAACTTTCATATCAAAGAATAGCTCAGCGGTAGAGCGCTACCTACACTGCTATTTGGAATAGAGGGCTTGAATTCGATAGGGAATATCTTTGATTTTGAAAAACTTAATTTTTAATGGCAAACGCTTCAATTGTACAGCTGTTGGCTATAATATTATTTTTGGACTAGAAAGATAATTAGGTTGTTCACAAGGGGTGTGCTATCTGTTGTATCGTCCTAACAAAAAACAGAGTTGTTAAAATTTTTATTTGACTTTAACAATGACTTTCTATTGGGTTTTCCATATGTTAGCATAGTCAAACATAGGACAATAAACATACGTAAAAATGTTGTATCGTGCTATTCTCAATTGTTATATTTTTCAATTTAAATTTTACCAACTCTGTTTTTTGTTAGGACGATACAACGATATAACAAAAACAACACCCCTCGTGAACAACCTAAATTTTATAGCCTTTTTTTCTAATTTTAGGTAATTTTATGTCTACCAAATATTTTGTTATGAATGTTCAATGGCCCATCTGCTCAAACTTCGTTTATTAAATAAGTTTAATAAGAAGTCTACGTACCAAGTCTGAAAGTCGTACCAATTGCGGGTTTAACCCTTGTTATATCTTGTTCCTTCTTTGAGATATCTTAACTTAAAATTTGAAAAAACCCGGGTTTCCCCTATATTCATGATATTTTCGCTTTGAATGCAAAGAAATAAATTTTTCGCTACATTTATTTTACAGCTTATATAAAAGAATCTTGTATTCATACCTTTTCCCATAAAAAAGGTTTTTGAATTTTTAAATATATCTTCTATTCTCGGAGATATCATCTCTGACAAGTTCAGCATAAAAAATCAGGAGAAAAAATTTACTTTATTTATGTTTTCTTAAGATAATAAATAAACAAATAAAAAAGGATAAATATAGCGAAAAATCTAATTTTTTGCATTCACAACGCAAAAACCATGAAAATAGCGAAAAACCGGTTTTTTTTAATTTTAGTTTAAGAGAAGGAACAAAATATAACAGAGGTTAAACCTTTCTTTTGAAAGCAATTGGTAAGACTTTTGGATGACATAAAATTTTTAATAAATATTCGCGCTGTTAAAACGCCTCGAATATGGTGGAAAACAGGGTTTCTTCAAATTTTAGGCTCAGATATTCGAAAACCTGATGGGATGGGCAAATTGTGAGGTCAGATTCGGAGTCAGCGCAGCTCAAACCTTTAGCAAACTCTTGTCTCAGGGTTGAACATTATTTTGGCTTGTGTAATAAGATGAAATTTCATGTACAAATTTCTCCTACCTAAAATTGTATGAATCGTACCAAAGCGGAAAGTAGAACTCGACTGCAATCTGTTCCAATATTAGACTGCAATCTGTTACAATATTTTAGAAAGCAGGATTGGAAGTTTTTAAACACGTCTTTCTAGACTATAATGACTTTGTTCTGATGTTTGTTACTATAAAAAGCACTTTTCTTGGATCCCGTTTGATTATACTTATATATTTTACTATATCTATTGTAATGTTAAAATTTCCTTCCCAGAATATGAACCAAAGAGTACTTTGGTGTATGATATCATATAATCAACTTTAATTTTATAACCTTGGTTTCTTTGCATGCTCAATATATTTCACTATTCAAAAGGATAACAACTTCTCAGACCAAGAGATGATTTTTCTTTGGAAATATTTATTGCTTTAAACTTGTTTTTAATTTCGGCTACCTTTAAAATTTTTCCAAATATTCTCTCGTTTTTTGTATCTTCCCTTAATTTTATTAGCTGATTATCTGATTTTTTTTTATTAACATCAATAGACATGATTTAACAATCAAACAAATATGTACTACCTATTTGATTTGTAAATGTCTGCAAACAACATCTGTCTTCTTTGATCATGGTTTAAATTTACGTACATGAAAACAAAACCAGAGAGTGATGGCTGACATTGGTAACATGAATGATTTATGTAAAATATTTTAGCAATTGTCAATACTAAGGCAGATAAACAAATACAATATGTAAGTACAATTATCAGAAAAAAACACTAACATAATTTAGTGTTTCACCATCCAATGCGCAGGAAATTTTATTATTTGCGAAATAACACGATGTATTAAACACATTAAGCCTGGATTAGCCAGACGTAAACGTAAACGTATCTCTGCGTAGCTGAATTAATGAGTTAAATAAGAACAGAAGATGTGCAGTGTTTTTTGTTTCATTCTTATGCATTCAATATAGAGCAATCTCAATATATCGTTACCTATGTGCTTACCAGTACTGACAAAAATAATGAGTCTAAAAATAGATTTTCAAAAAAATAAATTATATAAAAAAATATTTTTTATTGTATTTTTTTTAAATAAAATTTGCTGGTGCGGGAATCGAACCTGGGTCTACAGATTGCCAGTCAATAGCTCTACCATCTAAACTATATCGACATTAGAGTGGTCCAAAAAAACACGAAAGTTGGAATTCGCGATCTCCACAATGTTGCCCCTATTCCTTAATGTCTAAAAACTCTCTGTGCCAAGTTTCAGCTAAATCCGCTGTTATTTAGAGGTAGCACAAAAAGTTGTCTTTTAAGAATTAGTAATTTATCTCTAGAGTAATTTATACAAAAAGTAGGGTTGACTTTAAATTTAATTATTTCTTAACCTGTACGCTTTTATTTAACAATTTTTTTTTAAATCTGGTCTTAATTAATGTGAATATAAGGAATTTGAAATCAAAACTTAAAAAAATTAAGTAACTTTTAAGTAATTCGCGGTTTTCTTTAAATTTATACAAAAAATACATATTTTAGTCAAATTTTCGAAATTTTCCGAAAAGATGTAATTAAAAATTGAACTTGTTTTTGCCTTGAATGCGCAAATTTCTCAAATCTGATCTTTATTTTAACGGAGATTATGAATCAGCAATCGAAACTTAAAAAAAATTTGTGGTTTATGAATTATTCGCGGTTTTTGAAAATTCAAAAAAAACTCAAGTTTTTTGAGATATTTTCCCAATTACCTGTAAACGGTGTTATCGAAAAATGCAATTTGTTATACTTTTGCAATTTACTTACCAAGGACCTTCATTATATATAACACTGATTTTAATTTTAAAAAGGATAACAGATATCCTTGCAAATTAAGTTAAAATTTGACATTTTTTAATATTTCGCTATTATTTAGATTGCTATAATTTTATTGCTACCAAAAACCCTATCCCACATAATAGGACATTTAGCAGATATATATTAATGCAAAAACGAAATTTTCATATTGGTAAATTAAAGAAAACATCCTGATCGAAGTTGATCCTTTTTTGTATGAAATTTTAAAATTTCGCGAAATCCGCGACTCTGATTTCAATTTTGATTTCATATTCGTAATGTACACCTAAAAAGATATTAGATTTGATATGTCGCGATCATAATAATTATATTTAATTTTTCTAATTTTTTCCATTATTTTTAATTAATTAAAAATAATAGAACAAGTACAACCTCGAAACTTCAACTGCGATGTGCTACCTCTAAACAAAACTTTTTTGATGATTTTTTTGATCAGACTACATTTTTTTTCAAAGTGGCATATTTGTAGGGTTGTGGAGCGTGAAAATTCCAATTTTTTTTTTTTTGGACCACTCTAATCGACATGTAATATTTAATAGATAAAAACATAATTGACCTACTGCACACAAGTAAGCTTACTCGCCAACATACAAAACATCAAAAAATATGTGGTTACATATATCCTTACCAGTGTTTTAAAAATATTGAGTCTAAAAATAGATTTCAAAAAATTAAAAACAAAATCTAGAAAATTATTTTCTATTTGAAATAATGATAAAAATAAATCATTATCAATAACTCATTATTATATATTTATAAAATAATGCAGAAGGTAAGTGGGTGTCATTACTGTCATCTTGGTCAGGTATTTTTTTTGCTGGAGAGTAAAGTAAAGCTTTTAATTAATGGCATTTTGGAAGTCATTTAAAATACGTTTATTGGAAGTAAGAAATCTGCATATACATATAGCTAATTTATATGCAGTGAAAAAGGCATTCTTGTAGAATGCATTCGGTTTTTTTTGCTGGGTAATAAAGTTTTTTTTCACAAGGTAAATGAACAGTATTCTTAAACTATTTGAAAAAGCTTCATATAATTTATGAATCCAGTTTTAATGAAACTTTTTCATTAAGTGTATGAAACTTTTAATAAATAAAATTAATATTTTCACAACATTTTATGAAAATTTGAATAATTCAATAAAAAGTTTCAGTGGCCGAGTGTCAATGAAGGAGGAACCTTCATACCAAATTATGAAGGTAGACATCCACTAAGAAGGGATTTTTGGAAATTCCTACAGGGAGGAGCAAAAAGGGGACAAGAAAAAAGAGCTTTTTCCAAAAAAAAGTACCTTTCTCCAAAAAAAGGTACCTTTTTAAAAAAAAAGTAACTTCTCCCAAAAAATTGAAAAAAAAAAAAATAGAGATAATTTGAATTGTTTAGCTCTCTCAGCAGTTGAAAAAAGGGTAATTAATTAAATAATTACTATTTATTGTTGCTAATAATCATTATCATTATTTTGTTAATAAAAAATGTTTACTTTGTTTTTTATAAATAAAATTTACTTTGCAATAAAATTTACAAAACAAAAAAATGTTGTTGTAACTTGCAAATAAATTTAAGGCTTAATAACTTTTTAAAGGGTGGTAATAAAAATAAGTATAGTATACCATTTTTCTCAGGAAAGAATCCTCTTTAATTGTGTATATTAAAAAAATAATAAAAATTAAAGAATAAAAAAATCGATTTTTTCCGACCACCCTAATGGCTATCCGGTGCATTGTGAAAGCGTATAAAACTGCTTATAAACCTAATTTTCCATGTAGAATCGATTCGTGAAGTCAGATTTTAAATATATTTAGCGGTTTCTGTTCTAAAAAGTAAGGTACCCAAAATTGTCGAATTTAGCCGCCGAGAGGGGGTTGAAGGAGTTCAAATTTTTAAAAAATAAAACGCCATTATTTTAATTGGCAAAAAAACCTTGTAAAAAGTTATGATATCCGGAAATCTAAGATTCAAAAAACACTAATATATATACATATATATATAAGTATGTGGTGCGCATAGCTCGTAGACATGGCCAAAAATGTGCCCAAACTATGATGTATATTAGTAAAAGTTTCTTGATACTATGCGCTAGACCTAGAAAGAGTTTGAGGACAGCCTCCAAACTAATCAATTGTCTCCATATTAAATTATAGATCAAAAAAATGTCCCCATAGCATGCGCTATGCATACATATATATTATTTGTACTCTAAGCTACATTTATTGAAATCAAAAAGAAATATTAAGCGCATTTTTTAATACCTGGATTTAGAATTTTTCATACAAAAATTGGATTTATTAAATCCAAAAAAGTTATGTTTATTTATCTGGTTTTACACATAGCAATAAAAATTCAAATATTTTATATATTAATGAAAAAAAACATGAACCCGTGTAAAAAAGTTTAGATCTGACCAGATCTTTTTGGTTCTCAATAGATATGATTCAATCTAATTAGATCCTGTACCAGATCACATCAAATATGATCAGATATGGCATATGTGATAATACCTTAAGGCAAGATCTGATAAGATCTAGTGCCAAATTTGTTCAAATCTAAAGTGATCTGGACAAATGCGCAAGATATGCCTAGATCTGATCAGATCTAATTAGATCTCAAATTTGTCCCCAATTTTGAGATCTAATTAGATCTGGTAAGATGTGCTGAGATCTGGCCAGATCTGATCTTTTTTACACGGGAAAATTAAAAAAAAAAAAATTGCTAAACTAGCAAATAAAAGGTTTTTCTTAAAATTTGTTTTTATGAAATATGTTTAGGTAAAAAACTACACTTCACCAAATACATATTTTCCATTTTGGATATGGAGAAACAGCTGAAATAGAAATGGCGATTTTTCACTCTACTGTAAGTAATTTAATTTAATCCAATTAGTGCATATTAAATATTGCAGTGAAATATTTTAATTGTATAAAAATATAAATTGAAGATATAAAACTGAAAAGGCGGAGTGTTTATTGCTGTTTTATATAAAATATAATTAAAAATTAAAAGTTAAAGTAAAATCCTTCATCATTGAGTTCGGTATTAAAAATTAGGGTGAAAGAAGTGTAGGATAGAAAATTTTTTTTCAAATAGGAAAAATCTAACCCCATCTGCTGATCACTTTCTGAACTACTTTTCGGATTTATTAAATCCAAGTGATTAAGAAATGCGGCTATTATTAATTTTTTAAGTTTTGTTTAAAAAATTCTTTAAAAAACTAAATGTGGAATTTTAAGAACCATGCCAATCAGGTGGCGTCGGTTTACTTTTATTCTAGAAAGTTAATATTTTTATCTGGCTGATCTTGGTATGCATTATAATTTTAAATTAAATTTTTTATGCATTATATTTACAAATTGAATTTTTAGTAATTTTTTGCGAAAATTCGAAACTTTGAGGTTTGAACAGAAAATCTCTTCCGATCTAAAGAATAGATATGTAATATATCTATGGAGGTCCACAACTTTTGCTTGCTATAACGCCTGGATACAAAAGAAAAGTGGAAAAGCGAGTAACTTTACCGGGACACCCAATTGTACATATACACAGAAAGAATTTACAAAATTCTATTTAAATTTTTAAACACCTTTCTCATACCAAATTTGTAAATACAAAAAAAAAACTTTTTAAAAAGGCACCAACAAAGAAATTTGTAAATCCAAAAAAAATTTTTTTTTTTTTTTGTAACTTTGAATTTTTATTTTTAAACAATTTTTATATGAAAGATAACAATTTACAAACGAGTTAAAAATATTTCAAACAAAAAAATTGTTGGAAATAAAATTTTAACTTAAAAGAAAATGTGATAACTTCTATATACAAATTCCCATTGTTTGTGCCTACTGTTTTTTCTGTGCATCTTTGCATTATCAAATTTAAATATTTCATTAAAATATAAAATTTAAATTTATGTCTTTAACAGTTTAAATTTATTTTTGATTAAAATAACAAAAGCTTTTTTAATTGATTATGGAAGGAATGTCAAACAAATGTAATGAAATATTATGATTATAGACAGCAAGGTCATACAAAATAAATTAAATGTAACAAAATATTTTCTTATGGAAGAGTAACCAAACAAATTGTTAATTTGTTTTGCTCGGAGAAAAACAAATCCTTAAAATTTAGCCTACTATCAAAACACAATGTACCTGTAACAAACACTTTGATTATCTTGCCTTTAAGAAGAAGAATTTTTGTAGTAATATGACATTGAAAGCATTAACATATACTACAAAGGGAACAATATACATTTAAGTATATCGTCGAGTGAATTTCGAAAGAATTTAAGACACATTTTATCCTCTAAATGGGTATAATTTTTCATTGAAAGTATGTTATTTTATAAAATTTTTCATTTTGATTTCGTGTTTACAGGTAAAGTTTATAACCTGCAAAAGGAATGAAAGTCATGCTTTGCAACCCACTTCTTTCATTGATTCCAAAATATCCGTTAGTGTATTTTTACTGATTTTTTATTAGTAATTCTTAACAACTTCATTTCTTCACAGAGAAAACAGACTACCTATTACCTTTGGGCTATTGAAAACAATAGTAATTAAGTGAGTAAATATGTTGGTAAGTAGTTGAAATCCGGTTTTTGGTAGGCAACTTTCATATAAAAACATCTGTTCATAAGAATGCCCTTAAACAGACCCTCGGTTAAAAAGAATTGCTTGTGACAGTCCCAAACACTAAATTTCATGTAATTCTACATGTATAATACGAATTTTCCCTACAATTATTTTTCAGGTTGACAAATCTGATACTAATAGAATTAGAAATTGATGGGCAGACAATTGAAGTAAGCTACCAATTAGTGCTAACAGTGATAGATGCAAAGGTAGGCCAGGCTTTGACTCCAACAAAGGCATCATCCAGATGCATTATATGCCAAACAACATCAAGCCAATTAAACTAAGTCCTGGCGAAATCGATTTATGTAACCTGTACTGAAAACCAGTTATGGTTTGAATTTCGGACCTACAGGATCAATAAGAAACAACGACATCAACAAGAAGTTAAAAAGTTAAAAAAAGAAATATGTTCAAGATAAGTATCTCAAATGTGGGTTAATTATAGCAAGAAGATTTTTTTCAGATCCCGATAGAGTAACTGAATAACAGGTGTTGATACAATATTCATTTCAACGTTTAAAATAATCATCGAAGTATTGCGTGCAATGTACAAATTGACGCTACAAATATTGCCAAGAAAACTGCAACTGTAAAGAAGTGGTGGCATTACTGCAATTATAAAACATAAAATTTTATATTAAAGCATAATTTTCTAACCAACTAGATGAGAGCAGCAAAAAAATGTGTAAACTTGTTTTCGAAGTTTTTGCAGGCATAACCAAAAATGAAATATTTCGAATGTTTTGCTGATATTTTGTACTTTATTACCATTGGTAAATAAACAAATATAGGGTTTTTTTTAGAGGCATATAACTTATTTGAAAGTAAAACACAATAAATTCAATGGAATGACCAAAATTTTGTATGGCATGTGGTGCCATCTTGTTGGAATCATTTTTTCTCCAAATGATTTGCAATGACATGAGGAATAGAAAAAAATCAGGAATCAGAGACCGAGTTGCTCAGAACGGTGTCGGATCGATAAATTCGAGTCTTCTGTCACAATCACGTCTACAGCGGCGATGGCTTCTTCTGTACGCACGGTACGGGCTCGATTTGGATGAATATTATCAAAAAGAGTAAATGAGGTCATGAGTCGATCCATATTATTGCGTATTACCTGCTCAGATGGACGATTATGCGCACAGTAAACTTGATGAAGTGCTCTATAAGTTTGGCGAACAGAGCGCGAATTTTGGAAATAAATTTAGACGATTTGTAAACGTTGTTCTGGTCTTTGTATGGTGATTTGCCAAAGTATACTGAAAAAAGTCAAACACACTTCATTAGTATGACATCAAATTTTACAGTTATCGCTATAGGAAGTTCTATACGCAAAATTTTTTTGAACTGTTTGCCTTAGATTTTGTTCTAGAATAGGTGTTTTTACCACCGGTTCCGTGGAACAGGTTCTATAACTGATTCCTGGAAGTCAAATTGGAAGGCTTCACTGTCGCAGAACCGGTTCTATAACTGGTTCTAGAACCGGTTCCAAAGAAACCTGTTCTAATTTGGAGGAACAGAACCTGTTGTTTTTGGGACAAACTCAAACAAAAGTCATCGATGATAGAACATAAATTAGAACAGGTTGCATGCAAGTACAATTTGTTCTACAACCGGTTCTTTGCAGCCGACAATTTTGCTGGGTCTTTTCTACCTTACTAAAAATAAAAAAAAAATAGAATGTCAGAATTCTTTAAATACCCAGTGTAGAAACGGTAATGACATATCATTATTTTTTGGACTACCAGTAATGACACCCACTTACCTTCTGTATTATTTTAAAACATATAATAATGAGTTACTGATAATTACTTATTTTTATCATTATTTCAAATAGAAAATAATTTTTTAGATTTTTTTGAAAATTTTTTGAAATCTATTTTTAGACTCAATATTTTTTAAACACTGGTAAAGATACACGTAACTACATATTTTTTGATTTTTTGAACCTGTTTATTTTCTATCATCGATGACTTTTGTTTGAGTTTGTCCCAAAAACAACAGATTCTGTTCCTCCAAATTAGAACAGGTTTCTTTGGAACCGGTTCTAGAACCAGTTATAGAACCGGTTTTGCGACAGTGAAGCCTTCCATTTTGACTTCCAGGAATCAGTTATAGAACCTGTTCCACGGAACCGGTGGTAAAAACACCTATTCTAGAACAAATTCTAAGGCAACCTGTTCAAAAAAATTTTGCGTGTAGAACTTCCTATAGCGATAACTGTAAAACTCGATGTCATACTAATGAAGTGTGTTTGACTTTTTTTGTTGGCGAGTAAACTTACTTGTGTGCAGCAGGTCAATTGTGTTTTTATCTAGTAAATATTACATGTCAATATAGCTCAGATGGTAGAGCTGTTGACAGGCAATCTGTAGCCCCAGGTTCGATTCCCACACCAGCAAATTTTATTAAAAAAAAAAACAATAAAAACTATTTTTTTTATATAATTTATTTTTTAGAAAATCTATTTTTAGACTCATTATTTTTGTCAGTACTGGTAAGCACATAGGTAACGATATATTTTTTGATTTTTCGTATGCTGGTGTGTAACGACAACTCATTATTTTTCGCGATATCGCCATATAAAGATAATAAGAAATGTAATAACAAAAGTACCTAGTTACCATTACCAAGTATGTAGTTACATAACCACATATCTGGTAATGATTTTCTACACTGGGTATCTTATCTTTGTCATCTCTGCTTTCGAAAAAGTATTTTACAAAAAATTTCCTTTTATTCCCACTTTATTTTTTTGGGAAATCCCGTCTCGAAAATTCCCGTCAAAAACTCTAACTACCACTTAAAAATATATTTGGGGCAAACATTTTTTCAACGTATGTACAAAAAAAGCTAATTATTTCATTTCATCCAACGATATGTTAGTGCCTGTAGGCCAAATAACAAGCTGTCAGGGATCTTAACTGAATAATAACAGAAGTGAAAAAAATAATACATACGAGTAGGTACATAACAACTTACCACTTTATCATGTTCTTGTTAAAGCAAACACTACCAGCAGAAACTTCAAATAGAGAGGAGAGAGAACAATAACAATACACAAAATAATAACAGCAACACCTATACTAGGGATAGAACTTTATGCATTTTTAAAATATATTTAAAACAATTACATTGCCAATTTAGATCCTAGAAAATTATAAAGAAATATGATATAAGTCTGGCATATACCAGAAAATTGATGATGGCACGAGCAAAATAGAAACGGATATGCATCACATTTGAGAGCAAAACACATAATTGTAGCAAAAAATTGCACTGGGCATATACCTATCTTTAACACCGTGGATGTGTTGGTAAAAGAGAGCCATAGTAATAGGAGATACCCACTAGTGATATAACATACGAGGGCAGTTCGAAATGTTCTTAGTCTAACAATGAAAAACAAGAGCTAAATTTTTAAAATTATTTTGTTTTTCAACATATTCTTCTGAAAATTCAATACATTTAATCCAACGTTTTTATAGCAATTCTATCCCTTGAGAAAAATAATTTTCCTGAAGCTCCTCAAAATAATCGTTTACAGCTGCCATTGCATCATCATTCGAAGTAAAACGTTTGCCAGCAAGGATTTGTTTTTAGATTTGGGAACAGGTAGAAGTTCGAGGGAGCTAAATCAAAGAAATGATAAGAAATGAGAAATAATAACAAATGAGAAATTTTCACTCGAATGCGTTTTTGGTCAACTGTTAACAAATGCGGCACCCATCTTGCAGAATGCAAGTAATTCTTGATGCAAAATAAAATGTGCTCAATTATTTGGGATGCCTATGGCATTACATATTTCACGCACTTTCACTCGTTGATCGTCTAATACCATATCATCAACTTTAGCTATGATTTCTGGTGTTGTTACAGTCCACTTCGTGATTCATCTTCAATGCTTGTACGACCACGTTTAAATTCAACATCCTAATTTTTTACTGTTGCATATGAAGGAGCACTTTCACCTAACATATTCCCCATATCATTATGAATTTCTTGTCCCGATAAAACTTTCTTATGTCAATATTTTATCACACTACGAATTTGTAATTTTTCCATTATAAAAAATCATTGAAGCGCCTTTTTTGAACACCTGTTAATATACGAATGAGTTGGCAGATCGAAATGAAGTGTAACGTGTGTTCATATGACGGATGGAAGTTTTCATTATACAAAGCTTTTTACTGTTTATACTGCTATCCCTATGTCAGGCTAAGAACATTTCGTACTGCGCTAGTATTATTGTTGAAGTTATTGTGCCGACACTAAATTACAAAATTGATATTGAGAAATGTGCTCGGAAATATATTTAGGCAGGTACAAAGATGAATTTAGCAAACAAAAGCTTCAACACAGTTTTAACAACTGCAGAAAAATTTGATGTGGAATTTTATATTATTAATTTATTTCATCGTAGATTTTTAGTTGATCTGAAGATTGTTACAATGAGTGTTATTTTGTTCGGTTTTATGATCAAATATCACAAATTCCAAATAGAATTTTGTTTACAACAAAAAAAGAAAAAAAACTTATTAAAAACTTTCCCAGAACCCATGGTTGACAATTAGTGCATTTTCAGGTACTACCAATTACTATCATCAGATTGTTTTTCTGGGGTCCAATTCGATTTTTTTTGTAATAACTTCTTACATTATTTCCAATTAATATACTCACAATATTTTTCCTTAAAAATTACCGAATATGTTAAATTAAAACAATTGAAAATAAGTTAAAAAAGATCTTCCTACTTTTCGTTTAAAACAATCGTATTTTATCGTTTACTTTTAATTAATTAACTGGCAAAATCGGTAAAAATTATAGATTTCTCATTTATTTTAAAATTAATTATATTCTAATAGAAAATTTTGACTGAATATTTTTATTTACACCGAAAGCCCTTGTTTTGGTATTTTATTTATTGAATGACTGAAAAAGTTAAAAAATATATTTCTTTGCAATTCAACTAAGTATAGAATTAAAACAACTTTAATGCTTTATTTTTTAAATAACTATTGAAGTTTTACGATAAAGGTGTTATGAGTGTATCATTATAATTATAACAAAACATAACATAACATAACATAACATAACATAACATAACATAACATAACATAACATAACATAACATAACATAACATAACATAACATAACATAACATAACATAACATAACATAACATAACATAACATAACATAACATAACATAACATAACATAACATAACATAACATAACATAACATAACATAACATAACATAACATAACATAACATAACATAACATAACATAACATAACATAACATAACATAACATAACATAACATAACATAACATAACATAACATAACATAACATAACATAACATAACATAACATAACATAACATAACATAACATAACATAACATAACATAACATAACATAACATAACATAACATAACATAACATAACATAACATAACATAACATAACATAACATAACATAACATAACATAACATAACATAACATAACATAACATAACATAACATAACATAACATAACATAACATAACATAACATAACATAACATAACATAACATAACATAACATAACATAACATAACATAATTATGTTAAATCCGAATATGGAAAAAAAACTAACAATATCGTGAAGTTTTCCAATTCTAACGTTTTTTTATATTTTATTTACTATTAAGATTTCGATCAATTTAGCTACATTTTAGTATTAAGATTTTTGCACAATTTTGATGTCTACACTGAACCAAAAGGATCGGCGAAATTAACTAAAATTAAATTGACGAATGAGTGATAACTATACAACTAACAAAACCTGTCAGTCAATTTAACACAATGGTTAGTAAATTTATATTTTGACGTTTAACTATTTTATGCGGTGTTATTTTGACAATATTTCGTCAAATGCATTAACAAAAATTAGTGATGTTAACAATTATATTTAATTATATTTTCCAATGCATTTTATGTAATTTAACAGTGCATTTATTTAATTTTATAACATATAAAAAAAGTTACAATATAGTACATACTCAAAACTCTTTATTTAAAATACAAGAAATATTTTATGTAGAAAAACATCCCAATAAATATCGATTCAAGCCTTAAAGAAATTTAAAATTCTCTATTTGATATCAATCGTTTACTTCAATGCATTACCTATGAAACAAATATAGCCTTTGAATTTTCTTTGTGAAACATTTGTGAAAAATTACAAAACTATATTAGAATTATTTTTAAAAATTTCAAATTTGTGTATTAAGCTCAAGGGTAAACTCAAATATGTTTCTAGTTTAAAATATGCTTTGAAATTTATTATTGATATTGGATCATTATCAAAGTGTTTTATGCAATATCTTCTATCAACAATATTCCTCGATTTAAATTTTCTGTTTTCAAGTTTGAGAAAGATAAAATTCTCAAATCATTATCAACAATATTATAAAGTTAAATTATGTATTAATATCGAGTCTAATAATTGATTCGAAAAATATTTACAAAAAAAGCTTGATATCAACAAGTCGTTTTTATTGAGAATTCTATAGTTCTCAGTTTGAGAACTACAATTTCTCAACAGTATTCTCTAAGGTTAATATTGTAAAAAATTATTGTTATAAAATCGAATTCAATTTAGTTTTAAGGGTAAATGTTTATTGGGATATATCAATTTATTTTAATTAATATTTCAAATACATTATATATACAATACTTTCATTTACCTCTCTGCAAAGCAAAATAACAAAAAACGTGGAATATAAAAATTAATGACAGAAATTAAAATGTACAATTTAATTGAAAGCGTTCAAAATTATATAAATTTATTTAAATTAAAAAAAATTTATCAAAACAACAATTTCTTCGTAGAGTATTTCTGACGGCAATAAGTATGTGCATTTAAAAAAAAAATAGTTGATTTCAAAAAAACACTCATCAGTTTGAATAAAAAAGAAATTGTTTAAAGAATTCGTTTCATCAAAAAGTTACAAAATTTTTATGTTAATTTCAATTTACCTTAGTGTATAATTATAGCCGTATTTGTATTTTAGACATTGGACTAGGTGCGGATTATTTTTTTCTCAAAAATGCTATAAAAAATCTATTTGTCTATGGGATTAGTTATTAAATATAATATTTCTATCTTTAAATTTAACAGATATCTTCTTTTATTTTATAATTGAAAAGTCGACATAAAATTATTGACTTCTGAATCACAATAATAATTGATTAAATTCTAAAATTATTTTATAAATTCAAAAACATAAAATTGGGGAAGTCTCCACATTACCCCCCTTTTTAGTAATGTTATATAACTGAAAATTTAACTCTGTTAACATTGTGATTAACATTTTCAATAAACGCTGGTTTAAGCCTATCAATCGAAATATTCTTGGGTTTGTTGTTTACTTGAATCGTATAGTATTTGCTTTTCCTTTCAAGTATCTTAAAAGGTCCTTGGTAAGGAGGTTCCAGCGTAGGATGAATGGAATCCGTTCGAACAAAAACGTGTGTTGAATTTTGTAAATCTTTAAATATGAAAGGTTTATTAACCGCATGATTAGTTCCAGATACTGGTTTCAATAATCTGAATTTATCTTTAAGATTATTCATAAAGTCCGAATGTGACAATTTTAAAGTAGAATCGGTGAAAAATTGACCAGGTGTATTTATAGTATTTCGATAAACTAATTCTGCGCTACTTAAACCAATATCTTCCTTTAGAGTTGTTCTCAATCCAAGAAGTATTGTAGGGACAGAGTCACTCCAATTTTCATTTGAACGACATCTAATAGCGGTCTTTAAACTTCGGTTAAATCGCTCTATCATTCCATTTGATGAAGGATGGTAAGGTGTTGTTCTTGAATGTTTAAAGCCGAGAAATCTTGATAACTCTTTGAATAGTTCACATTCAAATTGTTTGCCTTGATCAGAAGTTACCTTCGAGGGAACACCAAATCTGCAAATCCAATTTTCATAAAGTGCTTTTGCAACTGTATCAGCTTTTGTATCCTTTAAGAAAATAACTTCTGGCCATCTTGAAAATCTATCTATTCAAGTAAGGCAGTAACTGTATCCGTTGGAAGGTGGTAAAGGGCCAATCAAATCGATATGAATGTGTTCAAAGCGAGCTGCAGGATCATCAAAAGAGCCAATAGGAGATTTGTTGTGCCTTTGAACTTTAGATTTCTGACAGTTTATGCAATTACGTGACCATAAGCGAATATCTTTATTTATTCCAGGCCAAACAACTTTAGAGGTTATTAATTTTAATGTAGCGCGAATTCCAGGATGCGATAAATTATGAAAATTTTCAAAAACTTTCCTCCGAAGACTTTTAGGGATATAAGGTCTGATCAATCCATGAGAATGGTCACAGTAAACAGTCGCTGATTTATCTAGGAAACTGGTTTTGCTAAGTTTAAGCGATGTGGATGATGTCAATAAAACAGGAAGTTCTTCATCTAAATTTTGTTGGTCTTGGAGGTCTCTTAGTGTAATATTTGACGGAATAGTGATTTCAAAGACTCTTGATAAACTATCAGCCACAACGTTTTTTGATCCAGATATGTGACGGATTGTTGTGGAAAATTGACCTATAAAATCGAGGTAACGAAATTGTCTAGGTGTACATGCGTCAATCTTCTTTTGAAATAAGAATATTAATGGTTTATGGTCAGTTACAATCGTAAAATGTCTTCCTTCCAGCATGAACCGAAAATGTTTAATACTTTCATAAATTGCCAAAAGCTCTCTATCGTATGTACTATATTTACATTGAGGAGTAGATAGTTTCTTAGAGAAAAAGGCAAGAGGTTCTTCAGAGCTTTTTGTATTAAGTCTCTGTTGCAAAACAGCACCAATAGCAGTGTTAGAGGCATCTACATATAAATTTAATTCAGTTTCAGGAGACGGGTGACATAGAAGTGTTGCATTTGAAAGACCATTTTTTAAATTTTCAAAAGTACTAGTTTGTTCTTCTGACCAGACTAAAACTTTTTTCTTTTTAGGATTTCCTTTTTGAAATTCATTTAAAGGAGTTTGAAGTTTGGCTGCAAAAGGGATTGATGAACGATAATAATTGAACATACCAAGAAATCTTCTTAATTCTTCGATGGTTTTGGGTTTAGGAAAGTTTATAATGGCATCTATCTTTTCTGGGGAAGGTTTAATGCCATTTTCATTAATAATGTATCCAAGAAAGGAAATTTCCATTTTACCAAATTCACTTTTCTCTGGATTAATTACTATTCCATATTCATTTAAGCGAGTAAAAAGTTGTTTCAGGTGTTGTTTGTGTTCTTCAATATTTGACGATGCAAAATCGTCGGGGTCACCACTTATGGGATTAGTTATTGAATATAATATTTCTATCTTTAAATTTAACAGCTATCTTCTTTTATTTTATAATTGAAAAGTCGACATAAAATTATTGACTTCTGAATCACAATAATAATTGAATGAATTCTAAAATTATTTTATAAATTCAAAAACATAAAATTGGGGAAGTCTCCACATGTCTTATCAGTACAGTATGGCCCACACCGTAGTGACATGTAATTTTTTGACCAAAAAAGTGATAACCCTAACCTCTACTAACAAAGAATATATTTTTGATTATATTTCGTATATAAACTTATCTAAATCATGTATAACAAATAATACAATAAGAAAATTTAACAATTCTTATACGAAAAAAGCCCAAAGCTACAAAAATAGTAAAACAAGTACAACAAGACATGGGGATGTGAGCAATTCCCAGAAACTTTTAACGTCGTTGGTGTGTTTTTAATTTATCAATTATTTCTTATATACGGACTGGAAAAAGTAAGTGTTAATTAACAGTCATTACTAATGCTATAGACCATACATGGGCAAATGCGGCCCGTCAGCCAATTTCGTGCGGCCCTTCATTAATTTTAAAACAATTTAAAAAATATTAATTAAATAAAAAAAAAATAAAATTAGAATTTAAAACAACAAATATCGACTTTTTTTGCACAGACGTCCTATAAAACTTTTTAAAGTGTTTTCGCCTCCAATATACGAATATTAAGTTGAAAATTCTTTCTTCTTTATTTAAACCTTAAGTCTGGGAAAAATACTTTATGGCTCAATATGACGTAGAAATACTCTCTAATTTTTTATGAGTTTGAATTCAAAAAAAATTACCTTTCATTTAAGGAAATGTTTAAGGCTGTCGTAAGGATCTCTAAAATCTACTTGTGAGAATAAAATTTTATTTATACACTAACGGAAATAAACCTGGGAAAATAGGAAAACAATTAGTAGCTTTTTCTGCTATTTTTACAGGTTTATTATTTAAAAGTAATTTTGCAGCAAAATTTTTGCAGGTTTTTGCAAAAATAAACTCTTAAACATACTAATAGTCATCCTGTTAAAATCAATAGAAATATTGGTGAAAAATAGTAGACTGCTGAATTCACAAATAGATTTTTATTCTCTTAAAACAATTAAAATTTTTTGGAGTTTTTTGATTCTACTAATATTTAGCAAAATTGGTTGCTGATTCTAGCAGAGTAAATTTTTATTTCAATTAACTAAAATTTAGCTCAAATAAAACTAAAATTCCATATATTTAACAGCTTTATTTTTGCTAGTCTTATCTTAGCAAAGAAAATCTGCTTATTTTAGCAGTTTTCTATTCAAGGTAATTTTTAACTAATTTTTAGCAGCTTTAGCAAAACTTTTTACAGGCTTTTTTCTATTACTTAACCTGAACAACCACTCCCTGAACAACCACTCCGCTTTTGACGGGATTATACCGCTTTTTAAAGCAGTATAATCGAATTTTTATCTCGCTTTTAAAGCAAACAATTCCGCCTTACCCCAATTTTTTAATATGATATTAAACTTTTGAATAAAGTTTTTATAATTAATTTTTTCTAGAGCTCTCAGCCAACAAATGAGCCCAAAAATGAATCAGAAAAGTGCTCAAAATATATTATTAAATTTTCACTTGTATTAAAGTGGTGCATCCAAAAGAGCCTTCTTTTTGATTCAAAAATGGCTCAAAGAAATATTTTAAAAAATTAATCTTTTTTGAAACATTTTTGAATTGTTCACAAAATATTCAAATTTACTAACATTTCTGGGTCATTTCTGAATCATCTTTGGATTTAAAAATTTGCCTCAAATTGTTGTGGCTTTCATCAAAGAGTATACATAATAAAGAGATTGGGGGACTCTCTATCACTGAGAAAGCATTTGTTCTATTATGTGCCTTGGAACAGGAACATACTCAAACCAATATCACCCAGCAAACATGGCAATACGAAGAAGATTCTCCGAACATATCGCCAGGAAGAAAATATTTGTTGCCGGCAATAGCAATTTCGTATTCCGGAAGTTTCCTCCGTCGGAAACAACTGTTACACTAAAAAAATACTTCCAGGAAATATGAAGGCAATAACTCATATGGAAGATAAAAGGGATATCGCTAAATAAACTCCCAGTACAATAAAAAAAACGATTTAAATTTTTCTTTGTTAAATTTAAGCCTTAAAAACAATATCTGCATACATAATCCATTGACCAGCTTATAAATTATCTTGATTTCATCTTAGCCGATTTTTCCCGCGCAATTAATCTTAACTTTTCACGAGTTTATTTCCTATATATCTTTTGATTGTTTTTGTACAAATTTAGTTTTAATTTTTTCCAAATTGATAAAAGATTTCAAACAAATTTGCTTTATCTTCCAAATGATACAAAGGTGATATTGCCGAAATATTGTCATAAAAAGTTATGACAAAAGATAAAATTTTTGAATTACTTTTTTACAAATATCGTCGAATTATCTTCCAAGTGATAAAAGGAAGACAATTTCAAAGTAAATACTACTTGATTATTTTCATTCAAATGAAATATCTTCTTGGAAGGTATCTTTTAAATGTTTGCAGGGTCATTATGTGCGCTCTTTGTATGACTCAAAACATCGATTGTAACCAGGGATGGAAAATAATAATTTAGTTATAAAAATCTAGAATGGAACTATACTATGGAATTATACTATTCCAACAGTATTATAGCCCTAGATTATGAATTTTAAAAGACCATACGTAAAAAATTGCAAAATAATATCGGAATGCGAGAAAAGGCTTTGGGGTTCAAAAAATTATTTAAAAGATTTACATTCTGCAAACGATGCCAAAATTTTCTTTTTTTGCAACTAACCACCAAACTTTGTTTTATGAAATGGGCATTATACTCCGTAGATTATAAATTTAAACAGATGCACTAAAAAAATTGAAAAATAATAGAGTAACGCGAAAAAAGACTTTGTGGTAGAAAAAATAATTAAAAAACCCAATCAGCGTTTAACAGTCTGCAAATGAATACAATGACGCAAAAATTTTCGTTTTTGCAAATATTTTTTTCGCGATTTATTTTTTTTTTGCAAACTAAGCACCAAACTTTTGTGTATAAAATTAGTACTATAGACCCTATATTATAAATTTTAAAAAACCACACTTAAAAAATTGCAATATAATCGCGGAAAGCGAAAAAAGGCTTTATGGTACAAAAAATTAAATAAAAAACTTAATCAGCGATTTTCATTCTGCAAACAAATATATTGATGAAAAAATTTATCCTTTTTGCAAATTTTATTTTTCGCGATTTTTTTTTGCAACTAGCAACCAAACGTTGTTGTATGAAATGTGTATTATAGTCCCTAGATTATAAATTAAAAAGAAACGTACTTAAAAAATTGCAAAATAAAAGCGGAACGCGAAAAAAGACATTGTGGTACAAAAAATTAATTAGGAAACGTAATCAGCGATTTAGATTCTACAAACAAATATATTGATGCAAAAATCTTTCCTTTTTGCAAATTTTATTTTTCGCGATTTTTTTTGCAACTAGCCCCCAAACTTTGTTGTCTGAAATGTGTATTATAGCCCCTAGATTATAAATTAAAAAAAAAAAACGCACGTAAAGAATTGCAAAATAATAGCGGAATTTGAAAAAAGACTTTATGCTTTAAAAATTTAATCTCTAGGTTATATATTTAAAAAAAACCGCACTTAAAAATTGCAAAATAACGGCGGAATTTGAAAAAGGCTTTATGGTACAGAAAATGAATTAAAAGAGGTAATCAGCGATCGACATTCTGCAAGCGAATATATTGTTCCAAAAATTTCGCTTTTTGCAAATGTTTTTTTTTCGCAATTTGCGCTAATATTTGCTAATATCTAAATATTTAATTTTTATGTTATTTAACGAGCCAAAGGAAAGCCATTTTTTAGTTACTTACATTTTTAAATATGTAAGAGCGATCTAGCATTTTTTGGTATTTTTTGGTATAAGAGCCCGATTAAGTGAGCCTTTTTCATCCCTGATTAACCAGTCGGAGTTCGTTCCTGTTCCAAGCCGCCTAATATTTTTTCAAATAAAAATTATTGAGAGAGTTGCAAGGCCATTGCTTTCATGATTCATTTTACTAAGAGTAAAATTTTCATCCAAAAAATGCGTAATTTTTGAGAAAGAAGTTTAAAATATAAAAAATATGTGCTTTGCTTGAATAATTTTCTTTTGACTTACTAAATAAGACCCCTCATAAAAGTATCAAAATTTTCTGCCGGGGTTATCAGTCAAGGATTCAAAATCCAATAAGTAAATTTTAAAATATTTGAAAAATTGGTAAAAACCTTAAACCAAATTTTTTGAAATAACGAAAACTATATTTTCGAAGATTAATTCGACAAAGTTTTTTGATTTCAGATTCGTATTATGGAGGGCAAAATATTTTAAAAACATTTATTGAGTCTGTGCCTTATATTTTTAAATATATTTGGATCAAAAATATAAAAAATTACAAAAATATAAAAGATTTTAATGTACATCTCCGCAACATTGACTCATAAAGTATTTTCCTGGGTGAGGGGATAAAAAAGAAAGACCCACAACTCGAAGGCTATTCAGTGGACCGTTTTTGACTTTAGATCCGGCCTTAGGAAACCAAAATACTCAAAAAAAAGATTTTAGCAGAAGGCTGTACAAAAAATTCATTTTTGTCGAGTAATGTATTAATTGGTGCGGCCCTCGGTAAGTTTGTGAAAACCTAAATTTGGCCCGTCAAGCCATTTGTGTGCCCATACCTGCTATAGACGATCAACTTGCAAAAATTAGGCATTGCAAGTGCTTTCCTTCAATAGTTATAAACGCCCAAAATTGAAAAATGTAAGAAAATGGCTTTCTATTTTTTAGGATTGTTTTGTTTAGGAGAGAATTCCGTTTGCAACTTTGTATAAACGTGAAAATAATATATTTATGTGCAAATTACTCGTAACTCTTGCAGAAAATATTGTAAATATTTGAAGCGTAATTCTTGTAGTTATATGGTTTGAAAGTTGTGACACCACATTTTTCAAATTTTAAAATTTTTGCAGTTTTTTGGCCAGAAAATTTGCGACCCTTCATGTAATAAAAAAAATCTGATATCAGTCGAAAATACGTATCGTTTGAGGTATATCATGATAATGTGCCAGAAATAGACACATAGTAGGAGCAAGACAAAAGCAAATACAGAAAACGTGAAAGTCTTCAAAACCCCATATTATCGCGAGGTACACTAATACTATTACGTCTAATGGATGTATTGCTTGATCATAATTATTTTCCGTTTTGCATAGCAAAGTCGGTAGCATATATTACAATATTGCATGGCAAAATTTAATCAACTTTCTGAAAAAATTGCAATATGAACTAAAATTTCGACTAACCCTACCTTATAACACCTCCGTGAAAATGAGCTAAAAAATTAAATAAAACAAATTAAAGTTTTCTTTTATATATGTGGTCCTTAAATCTGGAAAATTAATCGACGGATAGATGTTTTTTTTTAAAGTTAATTTAAAGGAGTTATCTGTATCCAAAAATAAATAAATAATAAAAATTTTCCATTATATAAAATGGCCCATATCTCGAAAGCTTAGCGAGATAGAGGAAAACGGTTAAAATGTTTGCTCCTTTGGAGTACCCTTACATTACTTTAGATGTTACCTTAATTATAATTACAAATAGAACTGTAGTTTTACTAATTTCTTACTTAAATTTAGATTTGTTAAATTTAGAAAACGAATTTGTTAAAATCAACAAATTTTATTTTAAGCCAAAAAACAGGAATACATTTTGTTACAGTAACAATTTTTTCTGTTCAGCCAACAGACTTATTATTTTGAGTGTATCCATGATTGTTTCTACTCGTACATTTGAAAATTTCAATTCAAGTATAACCAACTTTCACTTCTGCTAATTTTATAAATAACGACGTATGATTGATATTAATTAATGAATTTCAAAATATAGCTCATACGACCTGGTGTCTTATTAAACATACAAATATCCAGCAAAACCTTTGTAATGACTGGCCATTAGAGCGTACCACCTTACCGGCAAAAAAAAAGTGCGCCATACACCCTCCAATATGAAGTAAAGGGTTCTTCAATAGGAGCGCTACAAAAGTTTTTTTAAATAAAACAAAAACGGTTTTGGATATCAATGAAATTCTTTATTCCTGTGAAAGTACGTTCGATGCCATTATGTATGGAAATCGATCTCTTTTGCATGGCCACCACGGGCACGCTTGCAGAAGTCCAGACGCTGAACCCAATTTTCGACGGTTTTCAAGCATAAATCGGCCGATACTGCTGCCGATATTCGTACGAAGTTCATCAATCGTCGCTGGCTTGTTGGCATAGACCATAGATTTGACGTAGTCCCACAGGAAATAGTCCAACGGCGTCAAATTGCACAACCGAGGCGGCCAATCGACTGGACCATTTCGTGAGATAACACGTTCTCCAAAATTTGTTTGCAATAAATTGATTGTGACATTCGCTGTGTGGCTTGTGGCGCCGTCCTGTTCCAACCACATGTCCTCCAAATCCATATCATCCAATTGGGGCCAAAAATATTCGGTTATCATCGAACGGTAGCGATTCCCATTCACAGTAACGTGCCGGTCTTGATCATCACGGAAGAAGTATGGCCCAATGACGCCGCCAGCCCATAAACCGCACCAAACCGTAATTTTTTCGGGATGCAATGATGACTCATGGAGTACGTGTGGATTGCTGTCTGACCAATAACGCATATTTTGTTTATTGACGAAGCCATTCATTATGACGACCATAAATTGGACGTAGCTCTCTTAACGTTGAGGCCACTGACTCCGAATTTCGGTAGTAAATTTTATTAATTTTGACTCGTTGTTGGCTCGTATATCTTTCCATCATGAAATGGCAAACCTTACTGAAGAGCAATGTCAAAAGAGCGGCAAGAAATATGGCGTCGTTTGCTGTCCCTGTCTTTCTACTTTTGTAGCCTCCCTGTTTTGAAACCTCCTTTATTTTTGGAAGGAGGTTTCAAAAAAAATTTTTTTATTTTTTTTCCGAACGTAGGGGTTGCCATTTTATATTTTTCGTTATATCTTTGGTATTTACAGTCGGATCTTAAAGTATGATACATCGATGTTTTTCTCTCGAGGAGACCTCGAACTTACGGTCTACCTCGAGGTACGGTCTACTGGTCATTACTATTTTTACACAAATTTGTTGTTACATAATGCTCACATGTAATGCAGCGGGTAATGTAATATTTAAGGACACGTGTGTAATTAAAACGGTCAAGAAGCCTCAGAGTCAAATGGTCTGGGGATATTTTTCTTATTATGTACGGAGTCCTTTGTTGTTTGTGGATGGAATTATGAATGGAGAAAAATATGGCGAGGTCATAGCGGCGCGTTCTAATGAAGCTATTTTTCGGGATGACTCCGCACCATGTCACCGTGTAAAATCGGTAAGTTTTGATTATAAATATGTTGTATGATTACATTCGCATGTTTTTAGAAAAAAATTATGAAATAATCTTTTAAATCTTTTTTACAGGTGCAAAAAACATTCAAGGACCTCTGTATTCATCACACTGATTGACCTGGAAACTTCCCGGATTTAAATCCCATCGAACATTCGTGGCAAGTGGCTCAGCATAAGCTACAGAGTAAACTGGAGGTAAAAATAATTTTTGAAAATGTCTGGGAAAAAGAAAATTTAAACAGTGAATTTCAAAAACTTGTTGAGTCAATGCCTTCCCGAATCGAAGCTGTTATAGCCTCCAGAGGGAGGGGGGTTGACATCTTAATATTATAATAATATTTTATCTAATATTCAAGTAAACAATCAGCAATTTTTTATATTGTTTAATATTGAAAATATTTTAAAACCGGGATAAATATATAAAAATAAAAATTATCCTTTTATGTATTTCATATGGAAAAAAAGAAGAATACACTTTCGAAATCAAGGAAATTTTGTAAAAAAAAACCGAATTTTTACTAATAAAATCCACGTTTTAAATATTTTACATGTGGTCCAAAATATTCTGAGAAATTTTAAAAATACTGTGAAAAATGAAGTGGTAAGATGTGTGTAACCGCAGTTCTAAATACCACTTTCAGCGGATCTATTTTGTATATCTGGCAACTTATCTCTAAGTCTCCTAAACTTCTTTAGAACTTTGGGCCAACTTTCAGTTCCCAAGCTATTTTTTATATAACAACTGAGGGTGGTTTTGAAAAGTTTTCACAGTCTTTTTTCCCAATTCCAATTCGCTTGCCATTTTGAATCGAATAAAAGCTTCTAGCGAAAACATTTAAAATATGAAATTTTCTTACATTCATTTCAAAGCCTACTAAAAAGATTTTTCAATTTGAGTGATTTTTAAAAAAAGGTATTGCAAAAATTGTTATGGACAATTTTTTAGATGCACTCTTTAAATCTACTTGTTCCCCAGAAACAATTCTCAAAAGCTGAGTTTGTTTTGAAATGACTAAATAATCAGGATGATTTCGATTCAGAGTCCTCCGAAAAATGTTCCTTAATTCTTTTGCAAATCATATTTGATCTTATGTATATTTGTTCCTTTTACTCCTCCAAGGAGCATAGGGCTTTTGATCTTATAAAGCTCTTTTATACAAAGTTCGGCTAAACTGCAGTTTATCGGGTTTCGTCAAAAAAATAAAAAAAATATGACCCCCTCTGGAATTAAAAAAGAAAAAAAAAACAAAATTAATTTTGGGAGGGGCTCGGCCCCGGTAGGCCCGTGGGGGAGCAGAAAACGGAGAGATATAGTAACATGTAAGTGTGGGTACTCAAATTAAAGGAAATTGTCTCACGATTTCAAAAATGTTATATTTTTCTTTGTCCATAAAACGTAGCCCTAACTAGAGCCATTTTAGTCCCTTAAGAGGGGGGACTGAAAATTATGAACATTTTTTGTATGGTAAAATGGTACTCAAATGATAGAAGCTCTGCCCACGACTTCAAAAACTATTTATGTTTTTCAATAACACAATACAACACTAAAAATGCATAGGGCATGCGACATATCAATTCTGATAGATTTTAGGATCACGAATGTGAACACCAAATTTTAAAATTAGCTCTAATTTTTGAAATATTTGCAAATTTAGCTTTTAGCAAAAAGTCAGTTTTTTCGTTAAAATTTCTTATTTATTCATACACCTGACTAAACTACGGATAATTTTTAATATGGTTTAAAAGTATAGATACCAACTTATTTTTGTTCGATAAAGGAAACAAATGAAAACTTCACTTACTTTCCTATTTTGCAAATCAAGTAAAATCCCTTAATCCGATTTGAAAAGTCTTAACATTCATATTCCACTAATTTCTTTTTGTCAAAAAAATCACAACTTTTACATCAACATTTTCCGAAATTCAATCTGAAACACAAATTTTATCGCCAATTTACAAAAATGTATATTTTTGTTAAAGTCGATTTCATTTAAAATGTTGGGTGGCAGTATGCTTTGACTTGGTTTATTTTTGGTGCATTCTGATTGGTTAACTTATTTTCAACCAATCAAAATGTTCGAAAATATAAATATTTTTGTAGGGTTTTCATACACAAATTGAACAAAACCGTGTGTTTAACAATAAAACGGACTAAATTTAAAATGATCTTTTATAGTACTTTTTGGAACATGCATATTTTAAAATCGTTATTTTTTAGGAATTTGCACTTAAATTATCTAAAACTTTGTTGAAATTGATTACAAAATATGTGTATAATATATTTCGATGGTTTATCTGAGTTTTTTAATTTCAGATTCGTCGCAGACTCCTTAATTTTTAGGTATTAAAAAAAAACAATCTTTTTCAGCTCTATCCAATTTTTACTTAAAATTAAAATACAAAGTGCGACATTTTTTTGATAAATTAACTACCATGAGATGTTTAGTAATGGTATAAATTAAAAATTTGGATATTCCTTTCATCGCAGATTAATTATTAACGAAATCGTGAAAAAAGAGAAATTTCAAATTTAAATGCATATGTAGTGAATTTAATCGCAGCTGTCAAAACGTGCGATATATAAAACTAAAGGGCATATTTCATCCTATTAAAATTTTGCAAAGAGTGGCGTTGATACTTTTAATTTTGCATTTTTTTGCAAAAAATTTATTACAAAATTGAAATTTTCTGGAAATACGGTTTTGTAAATATTTCTTAAACTATAGCTAACTTTAAAATTCTAAGGCCATATTCGTGATCTACGTCACAATATCTATTAGAAATGATGTGTCGCAATCCTGATGCATCAAATTTTTCTTATTTTGTTGTACTGTGTAATCGATAAATGCATTAAAAATTTAGACATTTATATAAAAAAAAATTTTTTTTTGAAAAATTGGGCAATTTTTACAAAACAAAATTTGCCTACGGCGCAATTCAACTAAATCAGTTCTGAAATTGCATTTCTCTTCAACAAAAAGTTGACTCCTTTTGCCGTTTCCACTTTCAATTGCCTTTTGTGTTCCAATTTTCAAAATAAACAACAAAAAATTGACTTTTACAGGGTTTTAAGCTAGAATAATGTGATTTTAGACCTTTTTAATTTTTTGAAGGTGTAAAATTTAACAAAATGCCTCTAATTCGATTCACGTCCAACGGATTAGTAAAAAATCTCATTTTTGAAATCGTGAGAAAATTTTCTTGTCATTTGAGAACCATTTTCGTTCATATTTTTATTTTTTTCTTTTTTCGACCCCCCTATTGCGCAAAAATGGCTCTAGTTAGGTCTACATTTTATGGATATAAAAAAAATAACATTTTTGGAATCGTGAGACAATTTCCATTAATTTGAGTACCCACACTTATATGTTACTATGTTCCCCCTTTTTTGCCCCCATCGGCCTCCCGGGTTCGAGCACCTCCCAAAAATAATTTCGATTTTTTTCTTTTTTAATTCCAGAGGGATTTTTTGCCGAAACCCCATAAACTGCAGTTTTGTCCAAAGTTCTGATTTAATATGTTCTAAAACGATAGGGCATGTATTTTAACCGATGTCCTGAAAAAAACATTTTGATCCACTGTGCATAACCCTCTAAAAAAAAGGTATATATATGTATATAAAAAATACAACAATAGCACACAATGAAAAATCCTAATCAATTCTTGATCAATTCCGTTTTAAATCTCAAGCGTAAACAAGAAAAAACAACATACAAAAAACCAACTAACTACAAACAAGCAGAACAGAAACAGGAAATAAAATATTAACATTACAAAACAATTGTTGTATGCGGAGGAAAAGGAAAAATTGCAAAACCCACTAACAAGAAACAAATACACCATAACGACAAACAGGAATCAAATCAATTAACAAACACAATGACCACAAAAATTCCCAAAGGCTACGCATAAAACACAATACAATCACTGCATTAACAAGAAATATCAATTCCAAATACAAACATTCAACTATCCACTGATGTAAGCTACTCCTACAACAAACTACAGCAGCACTTAAGCAATATTTGTGTAGTTACACAGTAAAAAGAGATTCACGGAAGCAACCTAACCTCTTGCGAACAGAATTATTTGTATGCAACAACCGAATTAATTGCTTGCCGCAATCAAGTTTATTCATAGGTTAATTCCAATAAAATTTCTATTGTATTACTTGACTTAGTGTCGGCACAAACAAAATTATTGGTTGCTGCCAGCGAACTTTGTATTGGGCAAAAAAAAATCACTTGTCACAATGAATCTGTTTTCTCTGTGTAAGAAAGAAAAAAAGAAAAGAGAAAGAACAACATATGCTTCTATTAATGCAAATAGAACTTGAGGGCCACGTATACACATAACGAACAGTTTGAATTTACAACTAACGATATTTTTGTCTACGGCGATAGAAATTTCTTTGGTAAAATTTCTGTTGAAACTTTATGTTCCATTGGACCCAAGAGTACATTCGATTTCGACAATCAAATAGTCCATTTACTACAATCAAACCACTAATTTGTCAGGAAATTCGCATATCACAATAAATTAGTTTTTTCTGTGTACTTAAGTTTTTGTATTAATATTTGTTTCTTTATTTATGTAGAATTTTGTATTAAGGTTCCTGGAAAGAAGGAAGCAGCCGCATCAACTTACAAGCGGGTCCACCCGCAGATCTTAATAAACTTTGGATATGTTGTACAGGAAAACATGTCACGAGGCCGGTGTTTTTTTAACTACTCAACCTCATATAAAGGGGTTAAAAAATCGAATATTTAATTTTTTCCGTTTATTTTGTTTTATTTAAAAGAAACTGTATACAAATTGGATATACAGAAAAATAGTTTTTTGAAGACAAATTTACTAGTATATAAAACATGTTCGAGAACCTCTAACAAGGAAGATTTGGATGAAATTTGGTTATGTAATGGAGTCCTGTACACTTGTTTGCACAATTTTACAAAAAGTACAAAAATTCTATTTATATTAAAATTGCGATACCTTTACAATTCTTTTTGGTTTGGAAAGCCTACTGAATAATGTAAATAAAAACCAAAATGAAAAATTTTTGTTTTGATTTAAGAAGAAAATTAAACAGCAGAGTTTCAGTTTTTTCGATTTTTTCATGTTTGTTAAAAGAAAATATATACATATTGGGTATCAAATGAAATGTCTTTCTAAGGCCTATTAAATGCTATACTAAAAATATTAAAAGTTTTCATACAGAAAAGCTTCGAACAATTTTGCAATTTAATTGTATGCCCTTAATATCACTAAGTGTCGATATGTTTGGAACCAAAAGCTATTTACTTTTTGTCCCCTCTATCAAATTTCGATGAAATTTGGAAGAATCCAGAAATAGATTTTTTTTAAGTATTTTAATATATGAAAACACATGTTTTGAAAAGCAATAAAACCTCAGAGTTGTTAAGGATTATTTGTAGTTATTATTAGTGCTTGTTTAACTGTATATTAATGCTTGATTAATCTAATTGAGGGCATGTCTGATCTTTTTCCCATATCCGTAATCGTAGGTAAGACTTCTGTTATAAGCATTGATCAATCACAATGAATATTTTTTTGAAACCAAACTTTTCTTGAATTTTATCAAGAGTAATGTAACTTACTGTATGCTCGGTTTTAACCAACTTTTTATTTCCGATTTATAAAGAAAATATATAATCATCCAAAATTTATAAAATTAATTATTATATACTGTATGACAATCGAATTATTTGCAATTATGCAGTCCGAAAATGTCAGTTCTTAGGAAACCAACTAAATAAAATTTTTGTTGTTGAAATTAGTTGCGTTAGTAACTGCAATCAAACTTTTGGATTGACTACAAATTCGATTTACAAATCTCTTTTCTAACATTAAGTGCGATTTTCTACTATGTTAACATACGAGTAATTTAATTTAAAACAAATTAAACATATTTTATTATGTACCTATTTAATTTTGCTATTGTAAAATTCCCCCTATTTCTATTGTCTATCATTCATTATGTTCATTCAATTACAAATAAAAATTACACAAAAAACTACTTGTCTTTAACATGCACAATATCTGTTTTTTTTTATAAATTGTGTAATTTTATTTAATTTGTACTACGACATTCATACGTAACATTGTGTTAATGGAGTTGACAGCTGAACAATTAGCTCGACTACAATTTAAATGCATTAATTTGTTGCTAATTTACACATTTAGTTATATAACTTCCAATTATGCTTCTTTTTTTCTACAACTATTTTTATGTTTTGTTACATCATCTGTAGTTTTAGGGGAAAGAGGAGTACCATGGCAGTATATATTTGCTTACATGTTTCGCTCATTTTACAGAAAAATATTCTCGGAGGAAATTCTTTGTTTAACATTGCGCTAATGTTTACCATAGATTTGGATAAAAGAGTACCTTTATAGATGAAAAGAAAAGGCTGCGTAGTACCATAAAACATCAAAGAAAAAGTTTTAATTAATTCGTTAATATACATATTAACGTATAATATTTGCAAATTTAAAATTTTTTTAAAACAATACTTAAGTGAAACTTGAAATGATTTGAATAATCGATTGTATTTCGATTTCAAGTATATGTAGTTTCAACTATATGTACACTCTAATTAAATTCTGTTGAAATTTACCCAACTTATAGTAGGAAAATGTACTCCTACTATAAATTGGGTAAATTTACTCTATGTGTGTAATTGAAAAAAAATACGCACATTTTGTTTAAGTTGGTGCACAAATAACGTGTAATTTTACATTGAATGTGAGTAAAATTAAATGAAATTAAGAAATTTGTATGTTAATTTACTAAACTTGTGCGTAAAAAAGCATGTTTTACGTGTAAAAGTACGAATAAAATGCGTAAAAATCAACAAAAAATGCGCAAAAATTCACAGAAAGTGCGTAAAATCCCCCAAAAATGCGTATATTTACCACAGCTGTGCTTAAAGTTAACCACCCAAAAATATTTTTCTTTTACATAAAACAATAAATTAATTTTTAGGTTGTATTTTATTAATACGTACACTCTAAAAAATGTTTGTAAATTTACTACTATAAAATGGGTAAAATTTTGTTTAATTTCGGTAAATATTAACAAAAAATGCGTAAACTTTTTTCATACACACTTCCATACACAGTATTTTTAGACATTATGTGTTTATAAATAAACACATTGTGCCTAAAATTACTATTGTTTTGTTAAATAAAATTTTTACGCACAAAGTTGGTAAATATACTATCCTATAATAGTAATAAATACTCTGACATTTCAAATTGGAAAAAATTTTAAAAAAAATTATAAATAATAAAAAGAAAAAGTGAAAACGGATTATTTTTAGTGAATTACAATATTTCCACAAACACATTAGAGTCTGGAAATAGCAACATAAGCATGAAATTGTTTTTGGTAATTATTGCTAACGCATGTGGTAGTCTAAACCGCATTTCAAAATTGAAAACGCCGTAAGAAAGCATTTTGTTAAGCAGGAGTCATTGCACTCAGTTGTTCCTGCGTAGGCTATATCTCTCTTAAGGCGTTTTTTCCCGTTATTGTTGACGGTTACTGCCTCCCTTTCAAAGAAGGCATTTTGTTGAGCAGGAGTCATCGCACCCATCCAATAGTTATAACAAATTTTTATATGAATTTTATACAAATGCCTTAAGATCCCAAAACGACCAATTTGGACATAAACGATTATGAGAGAATGACTCGGATATTATTATTAATAAAATACGTACTAAAAATGAATTTGTTATTTTATTTTAAAAAAATTTTAGGGTGGTGCTTAAAGTTAGCACAACTGTTGTAAATGTACGCATTATATTGGATTTTTACGCACTTTCTGTGGATTTTTGCGCATTTTTTGTGAATTTTTACGCATTTTGTGCGTACATTTACACGTGAAACGTGCTTTTTTACACACAAATTTAGTAAATTGACACACTAATTTCAAAATTTCATTTAATTTTTACGCACTTTCAATGTAAAATTACAAATTATTTGTGCACCAACTTAAACACAATGTCCGTATTTTTTTTCAATTACGCACATAGAGTAAATTTACTCAATTTATAGTAGGAGTTCAGTTTCCTACTATAAGTTGGGTAAATTTCAACAGAATTTAATTAGAGTGTATAATTAGTTATGTACAAAATAAATACCATAAACTAAATGAAAATAAAATAATAATATTGCTGGAATATCTTCCCTTTATCGCCAAAAACTATTTTCAAGATATATATAAAAATATTCAATATATCTTTTATTTTATCACCTGGAGGATATTTCTCTTTAGTGATGGTACACTCTAATTAATTTTTGTTTAAATTTACCCAACTTATAGTAGGAAACTGGACTCCTACTATAGATATGGTAAATTTACTCTCAGTACGTAATTACACACAAAGTTGGTAAAAGTTAATTACACACAAATTTGGTAAATTTACATTGAAAATGCGTAAAAAAAATGTAGAAAAAGATAAGTAATTTTACCACTTTGTGCGTAAATTTACCAAATAAAATACGTAATACCGCCCAAAAATAAAAGAATAAAATTATCTTTAAAATGTTTTATTAACTATAAATGCTATAATATTCTTTAAGCCTAATACAAGCCTCAGATTCTAAGTAGGTTTATCTTTCGACACACATTAGATTCTGAGCATTTTTTTTCATTGAAAAAGCTTCTGACTACTTTTCCTATAGGAAAAGCCTCAGAAAGCCTCTTTTTCCTACAGCAAAATCATTAGATTCATAAGATTTTCTTATAAAAACCACAGATTTTGAGGACTTTCTTCTATGGAAATATCTCAGATTCAGCAAACGTTTTGCCATATGAAAAATTCTTAAGAAAGTGAGGGATATTCTGTAAGCCCTCCTCAGAATTAGAGTGTATGTGGAAGAAATATTTCTCGAAATTTGGAGTTTGTTCATAGACAGGGTCCTTAGAATCCGGTAAAAGTGCTCAGAGTTGTAGTGGTTTTCTTTCAGAGTCATCTGAGGCTTTTTTGAAAAAGTTGTGGTTTTTCTGTGGGAAAAACTCCTTAGAATCTATAAATTTTTCTATAAGAAAAAGTCCGCAGAATCTGACGGTTTTAGAAGAAAACTTAATCACAATATAAGGCTTTGTTTTTACAAAAGCACTACCAATGAAACTTCTTAATACGCCGGAGTCAAATTCCACAAGCCTGGAAAGAAATAATAATATTAATTGAAATCTTTGAAAGACAGACAAAATTTATCATTAACTCTCAATTGTAGATGTTGCACAGATATACAACAATTACTAATCCAACTGAAGCCACCGCAGATAAAATTAGCACATGTTTAAATAAAAATTTATTACAAAACAATTTATTTTGGAACATTTTAATTTATATTTTAATATTTCTTGAATTTTCATAAATGTCAATCTTTATGTATTTTCATTACTATTACAAGTTAGTAAATTTACAAAATTTGTGCGTAAAATTTGAATTATCAACAAAATAAAAAAAAATGTGCGCACAACATGTTTAATTATAAACATATAATGCCTATAATTACCTTATGTGTGTATTATTGTATATAAAAGTGCGTACAAAATAATTTTGCGCATTTTTTGTTTATGTTTACTCACTATGCGTTATAATACACAAAAATTTACTCATTTTATAGTAGTGAATTTACAAGCATTTTTTAGAGTGTAGGGCGAATACATTATTTAGGCAATGTATTCTTTATTTCTTCCAAATGTTATTTTGACGGCAATAAATGACATAAAATTGTCTCGGATTTATAGTCTCGGTGATAGTTTGGCGATAATAAATGTCGGGGATTTATCTTCCCGGCGAAACTATGGAGATAACAAATGTCATGTAATTATTTTTCAGACAAACTGCTTTTGTATAGCCTGAAAGTGTCGCTTTCCGGTATCAGTTTTTCCCGACTAAAAAACTTCCGAAATACGAAAATTATTATTACCGGCAATAAATGTTTTCTTCCAGGCGATATGATCGGGAAATCTTCTTCGTATTGCCATTCTTGTTGGATTATACTAATATTTCCAGATGAAAATGTGTTTGTATAAATATTTCACAAAAAAAAAAAAAAAAAAAACAGTTTTAGCTTTCTTTTAATTTAAAATTTTTTTTAAATTATTTTCTAATTTAGAAATGTCAAAATATTTATTACTATTATAAGTTAGTATATTTACCAACTCTGTGCGTAAAAATTTTGTTTAGCAAAAGAATAGTAATTTTAGGCATAATGTGTTTATTTGTAAACAGATAATGTCTAAAAATGCTTTGTGTGAGTATTATTGCATATGGAAGTGTGTACAAAAAAATTTTACGCACTTTTTATTTATATTTACCAAATTTTCGTAAAATTAAACAAAACTTTACCCATTTTATAGTAGTAAATTTACAAACATTTTTTAGAGTGTAGTTAAAATCATAAAACGTTATTTTATTGAATCAACTAGCTCTCTGAAAGTTCTAGTTTCTATAAAAATATAAGTTTTATTTATTTTAAGTTTTGCATGAAAATATTTGTGATCAAAAACAGTCTTAATATAAAACGATTAAAGTAAAATTTAAATTACGATTATGCAGGTGCTTGTGCAAATTTAAATGTAACTCATACTTTTAGAAAACATATGATTTTCTAATGTTGGTTTTACACAAATAGATGTCACTACATTGGTAGATATGTCAGATCAACAAAGTAGTACTTTGGAAGATTACAAAGCAAATTGTGGTAAATTTTTTCAGTTGCTTTTTCCTTAAAATAAGAAATTCTCATTGAGTTTGTAATTTAATCTTACGTTGCCCCCTGAAGATTTCCGTAGGAAAGAATGAAATTCGGATATTGGCAAATCCGAACAATTTGTTAAATAAGTTTTGCAACTTTAAAGAATTTAATTCCTTTATTGAAACATTTTTTTACTATTCATTTGATCAATGATTTCACATATAAAATCATATTCATTTGTCTTGTTTTACGAATTATTTATGGCATAGTTTTTTTTCCAAAAATTAAAAAAAAATATCCCAAAAGAATGCACTTTAAAAGCCAACTTCAAACGTGTGTAGTGAATTATAATTACCCTCGAAACATTTTTTTTGGCATTTTTCTCATAATCAAGCTCACTAATGCATATCGTTTAAGTGTAAGATTTTCACTTTTGGGATATCCTTGATTCGAGATACACCCGAAAAGTGAAAATTGAATGATATATGAATTAAAAAATCGAATAAACATCACATGTATTTATGTTCCTTTAGTAGCAAGTATTGTCGATTTTACAGAAGACTTATGTCTGTTTATTTTGGCATAGTGTAAGGCACTAGAAATGCAAGAGTTTCATGCTGCACACCACTTTGCCCTACATATCTGTCATATGTATGTCTAATATATATTTACATAATTGTAAAGATATTTTGTTATTGCAAATGATTGAATGTTAAATTATTATTAATATAATTATTAATAATAATTGAACATTAAAATTTTATAGGGATATAATTGGAATTTTTTATTATGTATAAAATATTAATGAGAAATATTTATGATATTTAATCATAATTTTGTTTTAAATGATTTTTAATCTGCCATTTCGCTAGAATTCTTATGGATAATTATTATTTTTAAATACAACAAAAAAAAAACCTTAATGTAATAACGTTACATATTTAATAGGGGTTCAAATTATTTTATTTTCTCGTAAAAATTATCCATTTTTTGTAGATTTTATTGTTTATTAGTAACATAACAAAACAAAACAAATTAACAATTAAAATGAATTCATAAGTAGAAGTTTAAAAAATAATAGGTGTGCTTTTTGTAGCATCGTTGTATCGTCCTAACAAAAAACAGAGTTGTAAAAATTAAATTGAAAAAATACAAGATTTGAGAATAACACGATACAACATTTTTACGTATGTTTAGAGTCCTACACTCACAATATTTTTTCCTTAAAATCAACCGAATATATACATTAAAAAAATTGAAAATAAGTTAAAAAAAGGATTACCCACTTTTCGTTCAAAACAATTGTATTTTGTCGTTTATTTTTAATTGTTAATTTATTAACTGGCAAAGTCGGTAAAAATAATAGATTTCTTGTTAATTTTAAAATTAATCGTATTATAACAACTAATTGTTTTTAACAGAAAATTTTGATTGAATATTTTAACTTCTACCTTTTTTTTTTTTTTTTTTTTTTTTTTTTTTTTTTTTTTTTTTTAAAAAGCTCTGCAGTGTCAATATTTATTTACATTATTTATACGCTAAGTTTCAATAATAAATAGTGCATTAAATAAAACAAATAACAATAAAAATTATACATTTTATAACTTGAATATTGGAGCAAACAAAACAAAAATTCAATTATAAAGAAAACGAAAACAAAAACAAAAGAACTTCTAATTTCAAACTTTACAAAAAAAAAAAACAAAAACAATTTTTTTTATTTTTTCAAGTAAGTGATATTAACTAAAACTTAGAGAAAATGAGTGGCAATAAAAACAAAAACAACTCCCACCAAGATAACAACAATAGCAGTATAGAAATTGAAAACAATAACGACAACATTAAAATTCTTACTTGTGCGCCAAAAAGATGTAGGGAGCCTTTACAAAACTCTATTTATGATAATATAATAAAAACACCCAGGCTCTCCACAAATGATTCTCCCTTCAAATTTGTTAATCTAATGGATAAGAGATTTGAAAACATGCTTGGTCTCATTAAAACAATGTTTCAGGAAAGTGAGGCGCGTATGGAAACAATGATAAATAAGAGATTTGATGAATTGAAGAGAGATATTCTTGTTATAAACCAAAGAGTAACAAATCTAGAAACAGTCACCGAAGATATTGTAAGCCTTAAAACAGAGGTACAGAATTTGAAGACACAATTACAGCGACAGGAAAATTCGGTCGTTGCATCAGATCTGCGCATAAATGGTATACCATACAATAAACAAGAAAACTTGTATGAAATTTTCAAGTCAATATGTGATGTCTTGCAAATCTCTACACCTGCGATTAAATCCCTCTATCGCCTGCAAAATCATAACAATAAAGATCAAGATTACTCGCCGGATGCTGTAATCATGGTCAAACTTTGTTCGCCGTATGATAAAAACTTTATCCTGAAATGCCTAGCCAATTACCGTAAAGCTCAAAAGACCGAACTTAAATTATGTCATTTTGGTCTTGGTTCCGGTTCCGATCGCTCTTTCTACGTCAATGAAAATTTGACTACTACGAACCATAAAATACTGCGGTCGGCAATTGAGCTTAAAAAGAAAGGCCTGATAAAAACTGCTTACACTATACGTGGTTTAGTATACTTGAGGTTCAATGTGAACGAGGAACCAGTCAGGATTGACAGTATGGAGGAGTTACATAATTTTTTTCCTGAGTTTTATGATACTGCTAATAATTAATGGCGTTTTATATATTATGATGCAGCTACTATATCATTATTTTTTATGTTTCTTATTTTATTTTTTATTTGAAATTAGTACTTTAAACTTTAATTCAAAATTAGATCATGTATCACTGATAATGCTTTTTAATTTTTATAAACTACTTGTTCTTGTATTTGATTTTTTAACTATTTTTGCAATTCTATTACATAATTTCTTTTATTGTTCTTGCGTTGCTTTATTATATAATTTTTTAATTTTCTATGATATTAAACGGCGATAGCTTTTTAGTTAGTTCCAGAGACACAACTTTTAACCTCATTCGTATATTGTCCAAACAGAGGTCTGGCATAAATATATGCCACATTAATGCACAAAGTCTGAAAATCAAGATTGATGAATTTCGGTACATTTTTGAGAATTCGGGTGTTGACATAATATGTGTTTCGGAGACTTGGTTCAAGGACAAAGTTTCTAATAGTATGGTTGATCTACATGGCTTTAAAATGTTTCGCCGTGACAGGCGTACTCCATGTGGAGGTGTGGCTATATATGTGCGAAACGGTATCACAAGTAAATTTTATAGTGAGTCGGAAGCGGATGAAAAAGTTGAACATCTGTTTGTTGAAATTGTTTCCTGTGGGAGGAAAATACTGATTGGATGTGTCTATCGACCCCACCGAAGAATCAAGCTCGACACCTTTATTAATAAACTTGAAACTATAACCGTAAATTTTGATGATATTGTAGTATGTGGCGATTTTAATTCAAATGTTCTCTGTGAAACCTACCTAATAGGTGTAATGCAATCCATTGGTCTTACACCAATAAACACTGAGCTCCCTACGCATTTTACTTCTACAAATAGTTCTTTACTCGATCTTTTCTTTGTTAGCAGGGAATCGAAAGCTCTACTTTTTGACCAGCTCTCAGCGCCATGTTTTTCCAAGCATGATTTAATTTTTCTCACATATGACTTTAAACTTAAGAAATCGCTTGATATGGTCACGTACTATGACTTTAAACGGATGAATAATAACACTATATCACGGGAGATATCTGTAATCGATTGGAATTCCATCTATTATATGCCATCTGTTGATGACCAGGTCAGTTTTTTAGAGCAAAATTTGGCAAACATATTCAACAAATCTGTACCATTGAAGACAATAACTTATAATAACAAAAGGAAACCTTGGTTTAATGATCAAATAAAAGTAAAAATAATTTATCGGGATATAGTTTTTAAACGTTGGAAACGCTTTAAGACTGATGCACTACATGAGGAGTATTGTCTGGCAAGAAGAGATGTGAATAAGATGATCAAACGTGCGAAATCTGAACATTATTCGAGTTTATTTCAATCTGCTGCGGACACAAATAAAACTTGGAAAACTATTCGAGAAATAGGTGTTGGTAAAGCTAGGTCAACAGTTAACATTGATATTAATGTTGATAGGCTTAATGAATCTTTTGTAAATCTCCCCAATATTACATTAAACAATAGTTTCTATACCCAGAATTTAAGCTCTACTTTACTAGAAAATCATAGTCAATTTAGTTTCCAATGTGTATGCCCGCCTGAAGTACTGTCTGCTTGCTATGCTGTTAAATCGAATGCTGTTGGTTCTGATAATATCCACCCCAGATTTCTAAAGGCAATTATGTCTCACATTATGCCTCATATTACACACATTTTTAACACCATCATCACAAAAAGTGTTTTCCCCAAAAGTTGGAAATGCGCAAAAATACTACCCATTCCGAAACCAAATAAAGAACATCGTCCCATTGCTATTTTGCCCTATTTGTCCAAAGTACTTGAAAGGTTACTGCATCTACAAATAAGGCAATATTTAAAGGATAATGATTTTCTTACGGACAGGCAATCTGGGTTTCGTCCTAAACATAGTTGTGTAACTACCCTTATTGATGTGTCGGAGGAAATTCGTGAGTATATTGATGATGAGAACATTGCCTTTCTTATACTTTTGGACCATTCAAAAGCATTCGATACTGTGAATCATGAAATACTCTGTATGAAGCTGGAGACAATGTTTTATTTTTCTTCTCCTGCAAATCGTCTAATAGCGTCATACTTAACTGATCGTCAACAATATGTGCACGCAAACAATAAAAATTCTAGGGCACTACCGGTGCTTAAAGGCGTTCCACAAGGTTCGATTCTTGGTCCTCTACTGTTTACAATTTATGTAAATGATCTCCCCAATCAACTTTCTTTTTGTAAATCACATATGTATGCTGATGATGTGCAATTATATATATGCAGTCAAAAGGATGAACTTAATAATTGCATAGATAAAATAAATGCTGATCTCTCGAAAATTTATATATGGGCAACAGCAAATGGTTTATGTCTTAATCCCGCTAAGTCCAAATGCCTTATAATAACCAAAAAATCAATTAAGCCACCTAATGTCTTAGATATAACTCTTAACAATCAAAGAATTGAAATAGTGACGAAAACTAAAAATCTTGGTATAATTTTTAATAAAACTCTAACATGGACTGATCATGTAAATGCTGCTGCCGGTAAAACTTATTCTATGTTACGGTCTTTGTGGAGTACCCAACATTTAACACCAGTCCATATACGAGCACTACTTGCGAAAACTTACCTTATTCCAACACTATTATACGGATGCGAAGTATTTGCGTGCTGCGATTCTGTAAGCTTAAACAAATTAACCTCAACATATAATGCTATATTGAGATATGTTTATAATTTGAGACGATTTTCCCATATTACACCCTATGAGAAAAAACTATATGGAGTAAGACTCTGTGATCTTTTGAAAATAAAGGCACTTGCGCTTATGCATAAGATCGTGAACACACGTGAACCTAAATATCTTTATAATCGATTATCCTTTTCACAATCGGAAAGAAATAATAATATAGTTCCCGTTTTGTATGAGTTTCTGGTCTCTGAATGGCAATTTTATACAGAATCTATTCGTCTTTGGAACTCGCTACCGCCAAACATACAATTTTTAAGCAACGCAGGGCAGTTTAAGAAATCAATTTACGAATTTTACAGTTAACATATAAATTTTGTTTAATTAAGTGTAAACATTTATAAACTTTGCTCTGTTTAACTTTGATCAATTTCAATTGTAATAATTTCTAATTTTTAATGTTTAATCTTAATTCTAATGATGTACTTTTTTATTTTTTTTACTTTTTTCTAAAAATTTCAATTTTGTACTTTCTATTTATTTATATATATGTTCTTTTTTTTATTGTACATATATTCTAATAATTACATATAATAATCCTGTACTTTAACTATAAGACTTTTTGTCTTGTTGTACAGGACATCAAATAAATAAATTAAATTCAAATTCAAATTCAAAAATTCTACCGAAAGTCCGTATTTTGTATATTTTGTTTATTGAATGACTGATAGAAAAAGTTAAAAAATATATTTCTTTACAATTTAACTACTTATTCAATTGAAACAACTTTACTGATTTACTTTTTAAACAACTGTTGAACTTTTACGGTAAAGTTATTGTGAGTGTATGTTTGAGTGTCCTAACAGATAGAAAACCCAATAGAAAATCGTTGTGAAACTCAAATAAAAACTTAAACAACTCTATTGTTTGTAACGATAATACAACGATACAACAGATAGCACACCCCTTGTGAACAACAAATAAATTTATATATAGTATAGAGTTTGCCTTTTAAAAGGCCTTTCTTAAATTTTTATAAAAAAAACATAATTTCTTTATTCGATTTTTAAATCTGATTCAATTTTGAACGGATCGATAAGCAAAACTTATTTTAGTGATTGAATTATATGATACGAGTACTTTTTTCAATCACTATTCAAAGAAGTTTTGATTTTTGTTGATAATCAAACGAATTGAATAAATTTTAACAAATTAATTTAACCAATAATGTTTGCCTTCAATCGCGTATCAAATCATTAAACAATTAAATTCATTCAAAACTGAATCAATATAAATTTATATGAATCATTGTTCACTTTATTCAATTTCAAATCGTTGATTTAAAGTGCTTATGACTCAGAAAATTAAAAAAATTTTAAGCGAGTTGATTCAAAATAGAATTATCTTCTTTAAGCGCTGACAAAATACACCGTGAAATTTTAAAATTAAGCACGAAATAACAATGTAAACATTATTGTTGTTACTTGTAATTTTCAAATTTCTTGGGACGTTTTATTGAGTTTCAAGGTATTATGTTAAGGCAGATTTTAGTGAAATTGATAAAATATAGAGCTCACTTAATTTTATAAGGTTTTCAAGTTATTATGCATAAGCATGATAGTATTTAAATTCAACCTGTAATGGGAACATTACTTTCCATAAAAAAGAAAGCAATTAAAAAAAAAATTGGTAAAAACTAAAAAAAAAACCTTTTTTCGGTTTACTCGGCTTACTCGATTAATCGACCAAAATTACTCAAGTAATTCGTTACTCGAAATTGTCCATTTGAAATTATTCGAGCAGGTTTTTGAAAGACTTTCATAGAGTATGCTTAAGCATAATAATTTGAAAACCCTATAATACGTTTAAAAAAAAATTTTGTGTGAAAAATTTGTTTTGTAAGCCAATTATAAATTTATAAAATTATTATGCATATAACTCTAAATTATATATTATTTATAAATCACTTTCGCACTATCGAAGTGCGTTACGGTTTATCGAAGTCTAAATTCACAATCTATATAGAAAATATAAAAATCGCTTAAAAAATAAAAAAGTTTCTCAGAAACTTTAAAGGGAGTTCTCCTGATGCGTATACGGAGATCTTAGTAAACTTGTGATATGGTGTAGAAGAGAAAATGTTAGAAGACACGTGTTTTTAGGTTTTTTTTTTGTCCAAAATGATACAAAATGACCCTATTTTCCAATTACAAATTTATTAATTCAGTTCGAGGCCAATTTCCATATTATGAGTGAACATAATAATTACTTTTTTCAAAAACTACTATTTTTCGTCATCAGGATACTCTCCTGATAAACACTTCACAGAGTTGTTGCTTTCAAAATCCTCTACACTTTCTTGAATGAAAAGACGATTGTTTCAGGGATTTTCCAGGTCCCCTTCATCAGTTTTCTTCAAAAAGTGGTGGCAGTAGTGTAATGCAATTTGGAGCATAAAAATCTCATATTAAATGTAGTCTGCTACAATAACAAAATGGGAATGGAGCAAACAATAAAATATGTTTTCCAAGTCTTCTGCAAAGCATAGCCAACAATAGAAATATTATGAAAGTTTTTTGTTTTTGTATTTCATACCATCGGTATAAATTAAATAAAAATTTTATTTTTTTCCCTTCTTCAAAAAGGGCAAAAACATTTTCTCCGTACTGTGAGTATGTCAAAGTGTTGTTTTTAACCTTTTTTGGTTTCTAGTATTCTACTAAAAGGAGCTAGAGACAGATTAGGTGTCCAGTAAAAGACGTTCTAAAAAACCATTCATGATATAAAAACATGATCAAGCAATTTCAAGAATTTTTGTTATTCGAAAAAATGTGTTTTGAGTGAAGTTCCTTTTTGGAATTTTGTTCAGGAACATAGTAAAAATAAAATGGAATTTGACTGAGTCAAACCGCTAGAGTTTGGTACTCTAGCTACCCTTAGTATACATATCAATTGATGCAGGGATATAGACATTTGCAAATTTTAAATGCGAAAGGTAAAAAGGGTACAAGTTCCTACTTTAACTACAAGTGCGACCCCTTTAAATCAGAGATCTAAAATTTAGCACTAAAATAGGTTTAATATATAAAAAGTTTTTCAAATTTCTTAAAAGACAAAAAACATTAGAAAAATCCTGCAATTTTCTTCTACAGGTACACTCTAATTGAATTCTGTTAAAATTTACCCAACTTATAGTAGGAAACTGAACTCCTACTATAAATTGGGTAAATTTACTCTATGTGCGTAATTGAAAAAAATACGCACATTGTGTTTAAGTTGGTGCATAAATAATTTGTAATTTTACATTGAAAGTGCGTAAAAATTAAATGAAATTTTGAAATTAGTGTGTTAATTTACTAAATTTGTGTATAAAAAAGCACGTCTCACGTGTAACTGTACGCACAAAATGCGTAAAATCCACAAAAAATGCGCAAAAATCCACAGAAAGTGCGTAAAAATAAAATATAATGCGTACATTTACAACAGGTGTGCTAACTTTAAGCACCACCCAAAAAATTTTTTAAATAAAATAACAAATTAATTTTTAGTACGTATTTTATTAATAATAATACCCGAGTCATTCTCTCATAATCGTTTATGTCCAAATTAGTCGTTTTGGGATCTTAAGGCATTTGTATAAAATTCATATAAAAATTTGTTATAACTATTGAATGGGTGCGATGACTCCTGCTCAACAAAATGCCTTCTTTGAAAGGGGGGCAGTAACCGTCAACAATAATGGTAGAAAACGCCTTAAGAGAGATATGGCCTACGCAGGAACAACTGAGTGCAATGACTCCTGCTCAACAAAGTCAGTATTCATTGAGTACTGCCTAACTTGCAAAGAAAGCATTTTGTTGAGCAGGAGTCATTGCACTCAGTTGTTCCTGCGTAGGCCATATCTCTCTTAAGGCGTTTTCTCCCGATATTGTTGACGGTTACTGCCTCCCTTTCCAAGATGGCATTTTGTTGAGCAGAAGTCATCGCACCCAGTTGTTTTACCTAGGCCTTATCTCTCTTATTGTCTTTCTCCCGTTATTGTTGACGGTTGTTGGTTGACTGCCTCCCTTGCAAAGAAGGCATTTTGTTGAGCAGGAGTTATTGCACCCAGTAGTTCCTGCGTAGGCCGTGTCTCTCTTACGGCGTTTTCGATTTTGAAATGAGGTTTAGACTACCACATGCGTTAATAATAATTACCAAAAACTATTTCATGCTTATGTTGCTATTTCCAGACTCTAATGTGTTTGTGGAAATGTTGTAGTTCACAAAAAATAATCCGTTTTCGCTTTTTCTTTTTATTATTTATAATTTTTTTTTCAATTTTTTCCAATTTGAAATGTCAGAGTATTTATTACTATTATTGGATAGTATATTTACCAACTTTGTGCGTAAAAACTTTATTTAACAAAACAATAGTAATTTTAGGCACAATGTGTTTATTTATAAGCACATAATGTCTAAAAATACTTTGTGTGTGTATTATTGCGTATGAAAGTGTGTACAAAAGGAATTTACGCATTTTTTGTTTATATTTACCGAATTTTCGTAAAATTACACAAAATTTTACCCATTTTATAGTAGTTAATTTACAAACATTTTTTAGAGTGTAGCGTAGAGTCGGCCTTTTAAGCTGTACACTTATAAAGTGGTGGATGAAGCCAATGCAGTTATCTTTCCAAAAGAATTTTTTGTAATTCACTTGAATCGACAAATAAACGGGAATTAAATTGACTTTGGAGCACGCTGCCAAATTATCGGGATTTGAGCGCTGGTTGCTATATATTTGACTACACTTAGTTCATCGTTAACTAAAGTTCCCTTCTGGAAATTTAATCTGACTTACCGAACATGACTCAAATACATTGGTGTAGGGTAATATATATTCGGTATGCCCGATTTAATTTTTTTTATCTTATTTTATATGTGTGGTTATATTAAAATATTTTATTTATTCCTGTGACGCCGATACCCTTTTTGTCGTCCACAATGTGGAACAAAAGTTTTGGTTATAAAAAGTATGTAAAGAGGAATTTGTCTTTCTATATATGTGTTCTATTAGAAATTAACTTTTTTTGTTTATTGGATTTTTGTAGATTTATTATAATAAATTATTATTGTTATATAATATTCTTGGTTAGATGTTGACTTTTGTGTTGGTTACAATTTTCATAACATTTTTGTAAAATTATGTTGGCTATATCTATATTTTTATATGTTATCGTTCAGCTTTGGAGTGAACAATAGGATATAAAAATAACTGTATGTCCTTAAATTATTAATGTGTTTTCTGTTTTTCTAATTTTGATTATGGTCATCGTGTTTAGTGGATAATACGGTCTGAAGAGTTTGGGGTTGATAACAATTTTTTAACAGATTAATTTTAATTGATCGCATTTTAGTATTTATTCTTTATATATACTCATATAACAGAAAAGTTGTTAAATTATTTATTAAAAAAAAATGTATATGCCCGAATAAAAAAGTTATATAAAAAATTACATAATTTAAAATGGACTAATATAGTATATATAATATAGCCAATTGTGACACTATATCTTTGCTGATATAATTATATAATTATATAGTTTTGCAAACATATATGTCCTCATATACATATATTTATGTGTACCATATCTTGTTACATATGCTATGACAATTTTAAAAATGGCTTTATCGGAAAACATATATAGTTTTATATAGCTCAATGTTAAATTTTTTTCTAAGTTGTTTTAGATACCCCAATAAAAATGATTAATATATTTATGAATTTATCCAATTGAGTAGGTGAGATGCAAAACGCGTTTTTTATAAAAATTAAAAAAAACGAGATGGCAGTTGATTCTGACAGTTCTTAGGTGATTTGTGACAATATTTTCGATTTTTCAACTGTTGAGTTTTTAATCAAGAATGGCATAACATTTAAGAATTAAAAGCATTCAACTAATTTTTTTAATTTAATTAGCCGCAACAAGTTTTGCTTTTTCCCAAAATTTAGTTAATGTGTAACGAACGAGTTTTGCATCTCAGCTACTCAATTATTATATTAAAAGATATTATATTATATCAAAAGATATTTAATTATATAAAATCATATTAATCAGATCCACCATTTCCCGGATCAAATCATATATGGGTTAACATAATTATGTCTTAGAATATATTATTATCAGGCATGTCACAGGTTTTTTACGGAATTGATTTGATTTCGCAATTTTACTTCCGCAATTTTTTTCCTAAAGTGATCGAAAACAATTTTTTTCCTTCTGAATTTGCAGTTTAGGGTGCTACGGATAATTTTGTATTGAAAATGTAACGTTCTGGTAAGTATCGAGTATGCTACAAGCTTAATAGTGGTACTTAAAACGTTAAAAGTTTCGAAAAACGAAAAAAATATCGTTTTCATTCCACTTTCAAAAACCAAAGTGGAATTGATATTTAGAGCAGCTTCAACTCATAAAAGCTTTTCAATAGTGCTTGGTATGTATTTCCTAAAGTGTCGTTAACTATTTCACTTAAAAACATTTACATTTAAAGCGCTTTTTGTTGGTAAATTCAATAATTTTCTTATAGATTAGCAAAACGTAATTTTTTCTAAAAAATTCAAATTTTAAATTTTGATCGGCGATCTTCTCTTTTTTAACTTCAAATGGCAACTTATATAAAAATTTAGCAGTTGGAACAAGAATTTACCACAAAAAGTCTTTTTTTAACATTTCAAAATTTACGAAAACGCAAAAAACCTGAAGAAGCTAAAGTAAAACGTTACGAAATTGTTCATCGAAATCATATTAATTTTATGCGAAATATGTGTTAAAACCTTAAATGTGCTCCCTAACAAAAACTTTTTCAAGTGAAATTATTAAAAAGAGGATTCTTAACTTATAATTGATTATGTTTATCTGTTATATTTGGTCTATATATGCAAAAATAGCATTTACTTCTGGAGAAGCAATTTGCGTTTTCAATTTCACTTTCAAGTGAAATTTAAGTCTGTGACATGCCTGTATATCTGAAAAATGGTGGATCTGGTTAATACGATTTTATATAACTAAATATATTTTGATATTAATTAGAAATTTATTAATTCAGTTCGAGGCCAATTTCCTTATTATGAATTAACATAATAAGAACTTTTTTCAAAAACTGCTATTTTTCTTCATCAGGATATTCTCCTAACCAAATACTTCACAGAGTTTTTGCTTTCAAAAACCTCTAACACTTTCAGGAATGAAAAGACGATCGTTTCGGGGATTTTCCAAGTCCCCTTCTTCAGTTTTCTTTAGAAAGTGGTGGCAATAGTGAAATGCAAATTGAAACATCAAAATTTCGTATTAAACGTAGTCTACTACATCAACGAAATGAGAATGGAATAAACAATAAAATATGTTTTCGAAGTCTCTGCAAAGACATAACCAACAATAGAAATATTATGAAAGTTTCTGTTTTTGTATTTCGTACCATCGGTACAAATAAAATACAAATTTTATTTTTACCACTTCTTTGTCAATTACAAGGAAGGGGCAAAAAACATTTCTCCGTACTGCGAGTGTTGTCAAAATGTTGGGTTTTAATTTTTATTCAAAAAATAAAAATTGTTTTTTTTTAAATAAAAAATCGTCTTTTCATTCCTGAAAGTGTTAGAGGTTTTTGAAAGCAAAAACTCTGTGAAGTATTTGTTAGGAGAATATCCTGATGAAGAAAAATAGCAGTTTTTGAAAAAAGTACTTATTATGTTAATTCATAATAAGGAAATTGGCCTCGAACTGAATTAATAAATTTCTAATTAATTAATAAAAAGGTCGAAAAAACAATTTTTATTTTTTGAATAAAAATTAAAACCCAACATTTTATATTTTGATATAATCATATACAATTATACGTTACATATGGCAATAATCAACATAAATGGTTATATAAAAAATATTTTTACTCGGGAATGTTTAAATATTGCCACGATGTAAGAAAAATCAAAGGTTTTTTGAGATCTATTTATGTATGATTTCAAAATAAAAAATGCTATGTTATAATTTTGTACAACTTCTTCTAAAGACTTTAGCTTTTATTTAAATTTTGGATTCTTACGGGTGTTATTTTTTTGTACTTTTTCAATAGTTTTTATTTGAATACTTCGAATAATCTTTTTATTTTTTGTAAACCATTAGCTCAAAAAAGTACCTTAAAACGATTAAAATATTCAATTTTTATTTTTAATTAATACCCGAGTAAAAAAAATTGATCTCGCGCAATATCTAATTATATCCAATTTGATATTGTTTAAGATCTGCTGTAATATCTAGCTGATCCAATTAGATCTCAAAATTGGGTGTATTCAATCATATCGTATTAGATCCCATTGTATATATGGGGATAAACTAAGATCAAGTTATATCTCAAAATTGGGAAGTCCAATGATATCTTTGGGGATAAACCTAGATCTAATTTAATCCGAAAAATGGCGGATCCAGCTATATATTTGCGGATAAACTTAGATCTAATTTGATCCGAAAAATGGCGGATCGAATTAGATCCAGCTATATATTTGTGGATAAACTTAAATCTAATTTGATCTCAATTTTGGCAGATCGAATTAGATCCAGCAATATATTTGTGGTTAAATTTAGATCTAATTTGATCCGAAAAAGTGGCAGATCGAATTAGATCCAGCAATATATTTGGGGATGAACTTAGATCTAATTTGATCCGGAAAATGGCACATCGAATTAGATCCAGCAATATATTTGTGGATAAACTTAGATCTAATTTGATCCGAAAAATGGCAGATCGAAAAAATGGGTTAATCTAATTATATAAAATTAGATTTAATACAAAAAGTTACATTTTATTTGATACCATTAGACAAAAATAATTCATTCAGATATCGCTCAGATTGCATTAAATTATCCATTCTAATGAAATTACTTCTTGATTATCATTATGTCACATCCAGTTTTATATAATTAGATAAACTCGTTTTTGGGACCTTATTTTTTCATATTAGATCCAAGGTGGATCTAAATTACTGCAGGATAAATTTTTTTTTTTTGCAATATGAAATTCTTTTATAAAATTATAATTTTTTTCTATACATTTTTTTATAAAATTATATTTTATTTTATTAAATTGAATTTTTTTAATAATATTTATTTACTTTTTATTTTATTTACATCTTTTTGACGCTCTACTCCATTTCCAATTGTATCAATTGTTTTTAAGATTTATAAATTGTGTTTCAGAAATAATCAATTGTATTTCAGAACTTATCAATTATTTTTCAGATTTATGAATTGTTTTTCAGAACCAGTCAATTGAATTTCGGTTTTATCAATTGTATTTCAAAAATTATTAATTGTATTTCCGAAATTCACAACTGTATTTCAGAAATTATCAAACTGTATTTCAGAAATTATCAATTGTATTTCAGAAATTATGAAATGTATTTCAGAAAATTTTCTCTATTAACTATGAAATACAATCAACAAGTTCTGAAATAGATTTGATTATTTCTGAAATGCAATTAATAATTTCTGAAATACATTCGATAATTTCTGAAATGTAATTATAATTTCTGAAATACAATTAATAAATTCTGAAATATTGTAGTTGCTGATGAGTTATCATATATGACAATACATTGTTTAAATGTATTGTCATATATGATATATGTACCATATATGAAAATATATTGTTTAAATGGTACCATACATGGTATGTTGTTTAAATTATACGATATATCAAAGTATATGGTACTATACAATATATAGTAGCATATATTATCATATCTGGAACTGTATTAAAAATGTAGTTCATGAGAATCCATATATGAGCATATATTGTTGAAATGGCACATTATGATAATATATAGTTTAAGTGGCACCTTATATGGTAATGTATTGCTTAAATAACACCATATATAAATATATATTGCACCATATATAGTAGCATATTTTATCATATCTGCAACTGTATTAAAGATTTTGTTCATGATGTACTATATATGACCATATATTTTTTAAATGCCACCATATATGATAATATCTAGTTTAACTGGCACCATATGTAGTTATATATTGTTTAAGTGATACCATATATAATTATATATTGCTAAAATGCCACCATATATATTAAGATATAGCTCTATACACAAATATATATGCAATAAGATCAGCCATGCTATGTAATATATAATCATATTTACCATATCCAATATTATAAAGGCCGGTATCTAATTAGATGAAATTATATATGGCATAATATAAGGAAAATTTTTGGAAAAAGACGTCGTATTTAATTATATATGGATATACATAACGACATGTCTAATTATATATTGTAATATATGCCACATATGATTATATATAATTTTTTTTACTCGGGTAATAAATAAATTTAAATGTTTGCATGTTACACTAAAATCAATACATATAAATAAATTTTAATTGTTTTATTATTGGTTTTTTATTTTAAGCATATAATTATATATGAACCAGTTATTTTATTATGTTTTTCTACATCAAATTAGATTATATCGGATCAAAATCCAGATAATATTCTATGATTTAATATGCTTAGATCTTATCCGAATTTCCGATATAATTTTATCCACCATTTTCGGATCATAATATATCTCCGATTATATTAAATAAAATATATCATATTATTTTTTTTACTCGGGTTGTTTAATTAATTAAAAAAAAAACTTATAAATTAGTCTCTTGATAACCTATGACGTCTTTTGCTACGGCTACGGCAAAGGCGGTAAATTGGCAACTGAAATACCCTTCATTTGACACCAAATTCTCCTAGAGATACTTTGGAACAAATACAAAATAATCCGAAAACACGAAAAATTGGGCTATTTTTGACCCAACTTTTAAACCTTACACTCATACAAATAAGTCCGTATAAATAGCAGCAAAAGTTACTAAAAATTATTTAAAAATGATGCTGCAGAAAAAACTGCTAATATTAGCAGAATCAGTTTGCTAAATATTAATAAAATGAAAACAGCAAAAAAAACTGTTAAATTTACAAGAATTTTAGTAATATTTGAGCTAAATTGTTGTTAATTGCAAACAACAATTTAACCTGCTAAAATTAGCAAAAAAAAAAAAATTGCTGAATAATGGTATAATAATATTAGCAAAAAAAACTGTTAAATTTACAGAATTTTAGTAATATTTGAGATAAATTTTTGTTAATTGCAAATAACAATTTAACTTGCTGAAATCAGCAAAAAAAATTGCTAAATAATAGTAAAATGAAAATAGAAAAAAAAATAGTTAAATCAACAAAATTTTTGCTAAAATTTTCTGAAATCAACAAAACTTTTTGCAGATTACTACTGGACTGGAAAAAGGTAAAAAGGAGCAAATGAAATGAAAATTAATAAAAATAAAAAATAAATGTGTATTTAAAAACATACTTGGGACCAGTTTATTGAATCTGTCAATTGAAATTTTTTTCAATTGGCATTGTTCAATGCCTAAATGCCCATTTATAGTTGATGAAAGAAGTATTTGTTTTCATGTTTTAATAAAAGAATAAATTAAGAAAAAAAATTAAAAATTCGCGTTTTTCTTATATTTTTTTTATATTACAATGCTTTTTCTTCAATGATGTGTAAATTTCATTACCATTGTTTTCAACAATGCAAATTGAAAAAAATTTCATTGGCATTGAATGGTGATGAAACTTTTTGGCATTGACATTGAGATAAAGTAATGCCAATTATATTTCAATGCCAATGAAAATTTCCCAAGAATGATTTTTTGTAAAAGTGGTAATATTTATAGACAATAATATGTTAACCCATGATGCAACCATACTAGGTAGATACATTAGAACAACAAACACAACAAACAACAACAAAAAAACCCTGAACTGTCATAATAAAACCCTGAACTGTCAAACTATCCCTAATGCATCTACCTAGTATGGTTGTATCATGATGTTAATCATAACAAAATGTATTTCAGAAACCCTTCTTTTGATTTTAATTGTTTGTTGATCGGATATGTACTTCCGAATTTATTTGAGTTTCCATTTTCACATCTAAAGCTCCACCCACAGAAAGAAGGTGTGGCCGATTAAAAATATTGTGTTCTTTAAATAAGCTTAAAAAGTACAATATTGGGGGGAAAAAATTAGGGTCATCCCCGTAAACTCCAGTTCCTCCCCATAGATACTTTTAATTACAATTTTCATATTAAAATGGTTCGGCCAAAATAAACCTGGACCTTTGAAAATTAATGTATTACGATAAATAGAAACTTTTCTCATAAATTTTAATAATTTAGATATTTTATGAGTAGGACAAATTTTCAACCATTTCAATTTAGCTTTATTTAATAACTTTTTGCATTATTTTTGTCGAGTTAAAAATATGCAGTAATTTTTATGACTCATTTAATATCTGCTTATAAGCGCTCCAAAATTGGTGGTTTAGTTTACAAAAAATTTGTAAAATTAGCAAATCTTCTGTTAAAAATTTGTAACTAAAATTCAGCAAAATACTGTAAAGTTAGCAAATTAAAAATTAGTAACTAAATTCAGCACAAAAGTTTGTAAGTTAGTAATGTGGAGGAAGCAAAAAAATTAACTAAAAATTAAATTTTATCTAAAAATTAGTTAAAAGTTTGTTAAATTGAAGTACTAACAGTTTTACTAACTTTTCTACAAACTTTTTTCTATGAGTGTAAATATGAGGTTGCTCATATAAAAAAAAAGAAAAAATACGTTTCCTTTAAATTTTTCTCCTCTACAACATATTCGAAGCTCATTAAGATCTGCCTGTCCGCGTTGCGGGTCTTTCCTTGTTAGCGCATTGTTTTTCATTTCAAAATAAATTTTAATTGTTAGCCCGGAAATACACTTATTTGTTTACCCAAAATACATTTCCAGCGGTATGCAACATGTCTGAATTTAACCAAACCAGACAAAAAAATACGAACGGAAATATTTTTAAAGATATAGTGCTTTGCTAACCCCAAAATGGAAACACCGGGCTGGGCTTAGCCGGTTCTTTTTTAAAACATTCGCAAAGCATTGGAAAGATATTCAATAAAGTGTTTTTTAAATAATAAAACAAGTGATTTGCCAGTACTGAAATTATAATTTTAAAACGTTGTCAAAGCATTGGTAAAACAAACAGTAAAGTACCTTTTCAGTCATAAAATAAATGCTTTGCCAACCCCAAAATGATAACACCGGGCTGGACTTGGCCGACTGTATTTTAAAGAGCCGGCAAAGCATTCGCAAAACAAAATATAGAGCTTTGCTGGTGCTTAAATTAAAAAATAAATGTAACTGTGGTAGAATTCAAGTGTATTATTACTACTACACTCATAAAAAAGCCCATACAAATAGTTGAAAACTCTGCTGAAATAACTGAAAATTATACCTATATTTGCGCCAGCAGAATTTTCAGTGAAGTTGAAAATCATGTCTGCTAAATTTAGGTAAGCTAAATTTTACATACTGCTAAATATACAGACAATTGAATTTAATTAGCTAGAAAATTTGAGCAGAATTCAAAAGAAATATTTATTATTGGGAGTATAGGTGGCTGATGAGGAGTAAGAAGTACATATTAACGAATTTTTGTCCATTTTGCTCTATCTCGCTTAGTTTCCGAGATACAAGCTATTTTACGATTATATAATAAAAAAAAATACAATATAGCGTCATCTTTATGTGATATTAATAGCAGAGACATAAAAATATAATAATTACGAAATAATTGTGGTTTAAATTAGCTGAAAATTTTGTAAGGATAAGAAACACAAATTACTAAAAAAATTAACAATCAAAGTTAGTTCAAATATGCATGATATTAATTGTTATGCTAAATTCGATTTACAGAAAATATTAGTTCAATCCTAAGTTTTCAGATAAAATAACAGAAAAATTAGTGCAATTGAATAAGAACGCGTTTAACAGACTTTTGTACTAACTTTTTTTATAAGTGTGTAAATAATCAAGCAATTGTAGAATTAAGGGTGGGTGCGAACTGGCTAAATAAAATCTTAACTAAATTTAGCTTTTGAAATTTCTATGAAATTTTAAAATGTTTTCAAATATTTTGCAAAGAAATTTAAGAACCTTTTTTCAATTTGTATTTAGTTTAGGATTTATTTAGCCACCTCGCACAGGGCCAAAATTCTAAAAAATTATAATATATTTTTATTTAATTAAGACCTGCTAGTTTATCTTTATACAGTCATAACTAAGAGCGATTTTTTTTCTTAGATTTTACTTTAGTCAAAAGTTTTCAACAAAATTTATGATAATATTTAACACAAAAAGCAATATTTAAATAAGACCATATTTCAATTTCAATTTCTTTATTTCATCTAACGGGCTTAACCCTTACAGATTACATTCAAATTACATAGTTTTAAAATAATATATAAAACAATTTACAATTTACATTAATATAAAATTTACAATTTACATTAGAAATTTCACAATAGAATAGAGATAAAATAGAATATAAGACTACAGCCCTTATTCGTCCAACAGGTTGGATATTAGCCTCTTAAATGGTGCTGGATGTTGGCAATCTGTATCAATTCGGTTAGATACCGAATTATATAAGAGAATACATCTATGTATAGGCTCATTCCGTCCGTAATTAGTTCCATGGAAAGAACCGAAAATAGATGATTTTGCCTTAACACTCTAGCAAGAGCGTGGAATTGCAATGCTGATAATAAAGGAGAACAATCTATTTTGTTGTCTAGTATATCCTTTCCAAACATGATGCCATGGATTCTTCTTCGGTCCGTTAACATCTGTAAGCCGAGTCTTTGACATCGGTCAACGTGTGTTGGCATATTATCAAAAGAAAAGTGCCCCCTAAGAGCAAATCTTGTAAAACGTTCCTGGATTTTTTCAATCCGATTTAAATAATGAAAGGATCCCAAATAACACTTAAATACTCAAGATGAGGCCTGACTAAGGATCCATAAAGAACATTAAGAGTCTTTAAGTTAGAAAAAATTTTCGAATTTCTCTTAAGAAAACGAAATTGAGAATTGGATTTAGAAATAATGTAATTAATGTGGTATTTAAATGATAATTTGTCATCAAAAAAGACGCCTAAGTCTTTAACTAAGTTATGACGCACAAAACAGGAGTTATTTTCATCCATTTAGTCATAAATAATAGGAAAGTATTTATGGGAAAATGTTATAATTTTACATTTGGAAAAATTAAGGTAAAGATGGTTATTTTGGCACCAAGTCATGAGAGAAAAAATATCCTGCTGAAAGTTGTATCAGTCAGCAACTGATGAAATATTCCGAAAAAGTTTCAAATCATCAGCATAGAGTAAACACTCACAGGTTCTATTAATGTCAATGATGTCATTTATAAACAAAAGTAAAAGTAATGGACCCAGATGGCTACCCTGTGGGATACTAGAGCTCACATAAATCGGATTTGACACAACAGCCCCAATTTTCACATAAAGAGTTCTTTCTGAAAGGTAAGAAGCTATCCACTTCAAGAATTTAGAATGAAAACCCATTCTATGAAGCTTCTGTATCAATATCGAATGTTGAAGTTTATCGAATGTCTTTCCGAAATCGGCATAAAGGGTATCGACTTGAAGACCATTCTCAATATAATTCATACAGAAATGTGTGAAAAGTGTTAGATTTGTACAAGTAGATCTATCTCTAAAAAAACCGTGTTGGCAAACACTAATATAATTCTTAATCTCCCAAAATAACTTTCGGTTTATGATCTCATCAAAAATTTTCGGTATAATAGACAATTAGGGCGATAGTTCGAAACCATATCCTTACGGCCAGATCTAAATATCGGTGTGACAAAAGCAGATTTCCACTCCTTTAAAAAATTGCCTTCTGTAAGCGATAGATTAAAAATTGCTGTCAAGGGTATGCAAAGGGAATACGCACAGTTCTTCAATAAAATTGGTGGCATGAGATCAAATCTGGCACTTTTATTAGTGTCCTGACGAATAAGCGATTCAAAAATATCAATTTTCTTCAGGTGGATATTTCCTATATTAACAATATCCTTTACGTTAGTTAGATAAACATTAGAAATATTAGATGGGCGAACTTCCTCATAAAAGGATGAAAAGAATGATTCAAATAAATTTGCAACTTCTTCTTCTCCACTAGCTATTGTACCACCAAAATACATAGTTCGAGGTATGCCGTTGATTTTCTTCTTGCTATTAAAAAATACCCAAAAGATTTTTGGGTTGTCCATAATGCGAGATTCCATATTAGGCAACATATCTTTTATACAAAAAGTTTAACAAAAAATCAAATTCACGTCTAAGACGAACAAAGTTATCCCTATCTCCAGGTAAGTTTGTTGATTTAAATTTTTTACGAGCTTTGTTTCTTAAATTTCTTAAATGAAGTAGTCTGCTGTTATACCACGGCAACTTTTCCTCATAACCGGAACATACAAATAAAAACATTCGTTTAGGATTTTCTTGAAAACCTCATACATCTCTGTTAAATTACGACCATCCAATATTTGAGACCAGGATACAGAATTAAAAAAAGTATTTATAGCAACATAATTTGCCGATTTGCCGTTACGTCATCATTCATAGTTGAATCATAAAAATTGAAGTTAATTTCCAACGCCTTATGATGTACCGATTCAACTGTAAACGGTATAACGTATAACATCACATTTCGCATAACCATCAACAAAATTTAAATCCAATATAGGATTTATATCGTTCTTTAGAAAATTAATTTGAGAAAGTCCATGTGAATATAAGGTATCACAAAAGTGGCTTTCAATAACGTCCGTAATATTAAAAGGCATCAACATTTGATCCGCTGTGCTGAGATCCCAACTTATATTGGGTAAATTAAAATCTCCCAAACACTAATCATTGAGATTAAAAAGTATAAACTCAATATTTAATAAGTGAAGGTGGTATATATCATAGGAACTTTTTGGTAGAATATAACATAAGATAAAAACTATTTCACGTTTACTGAACTGTGAAATACCTGGAAACGTGACAATAACATTTGCTCTAAATCATGAGATTTATTAGGAAGCCCAATTTCGTTGCTCGCACAATCCGAGCGGACTGTCATCAAAAGACCATCTCCTCGACTAGCACCATCCGAAAGAACTCGATGTCTTCTATAATTTTCATAATAGGAGTCCAATAATTCGCTTGATAGATAAAATGACGTCAACCAAGTTTCCACCATTGCAATAACATCAAAATCATTAGTTTTTGTACGTAAACCACCAGTGTTGTGATAATAAACTTTAAGAAAATTTAGTGAATTTAAAATATTTCTACGGGCACTATTGCAGCTGCTGGATCCGTTTGACCTCCGCCGTCCAAGTCTCGTAAGTTTTTTGGTTTACGAAAAAAACGAGTTAGTTTGATAGATAATGGCCAAAAATCCTTGTCAAAAACTTTTGCATATAAAGTTTCTGGAACTCCAAGTTTAAAATTAACAAAATGCAGCTTTGATAAGTCTGCATCTTTTTTTACCAATCCAACGCAAGTTATAATGTTTGCATTAACTTGTAATTTATCAGAAACAAATTTCTTAATAGTCTCTGGTTCCGTGTTCACATTACATTTTGACACATGTACATATGTATTTCATACTGTGCACAACTTCAAAAGCATTGCAATCAGAATTAACACCTACAATTCTTTTCATATTGTGTTGTGTTTTTTTCTTTTTCTTATTTTTATTTTCTCTTACAGTAACCCAATCTTTTATATCACCATCATTGTTGTTGTCGTTAAGAGCATATTCAAATTGGTCTCTCTCTTCAACTGTTCTTATTATAGATGGAGAAGTAAGAGGGGGATTTTTAACAGTTGATTTCACTTTTTTCTTATTGTTTTGAATTTTGCAAGGTTTAACACTTGATGAATTTGTTTTGCTAATATCAAAGAGTTTACGCTCAATTATAGACATTTTTTCTTGCATGGCTCTCATTTGGATAGAGAGTGTTTCAAATTTATTTATTGAATCATTTGAAATAATAATGCACGAATCACATCGCCAAAGAAAATTAGGATTATTTATTAATAATTTTATATGATCTTCTGATAAATTGACACAGTGTGTATGAAAAACGCGCCCACACAATGAAGCACAGGTAACGTAATTAGATGAAGCTGTAATTGCAACTTTACAATTGCCACAAATTTTTTCCATGGTAACCGAATACAAAAAAAAAAAAAAACACGTCCGTCGCTGATGAAATTACAGAGAGAACTGAATTTAAGAATATTTAAGTTAAACATATTTAATTTAGTAGTTTTTGTCAATTTACTAAACCTAAAAGTTACTCAAACTCAAAATTACTCGAAATCAAACGCTGACAAAAAGTGTTTCGCCAAACAATGTCAGAAAGTGTTTAACCATCGTTTTACCAAGTGTTCTAAACTACCCCCTACCAGTGCTTTTATTATATTTACTGTTGTAAATTTTATAAATTAACTACTGCGTGCGAGTGCTTTTATAATTTTTACGGTTGTAAATTCTGTGAATTAAGTATATGAGAAGCACTTTTTGCCAACGTTGGGAAAACGTTCTAAAACAGGGTTGTGCGAGTGCCTTTATTACATTTACGATTGTAAATTTTCTAAAGTAATTTTAGCCAACATTGGCAAAGCATTTAAAACAAGGCCTATGCTAGCGCTTTTATTACTTTTACTAACGTTGTCTATTACTTCTGAGCATCATATAAATTGGCAGAATTTCCGTTTCAAATGATCTTTGAAAAGTATAGTTTTTTATTAATAGCGTTTCAGTTATAATTGGGAGTTTTTAAAACCATGTTTTTAGAAAGAACGAAGTATATTTCCGCCAAAGTAATTTTATACACTTAAAATATTTTGTTCGCATAGACCGTTGCAAATGTAATTTAAAACAATGAAATGAAATTTCACTTACCAACATTTAATAAAATGAACCACAAATTAGTCAAAACACCTAACAAGATATACATTTTATTTCCCTTATTTAAAAAAAAAAAAAAACGACTGCATAAACTGAATGTTACAAATTTTCAGTATTTTATGTTGTTTGTTTTTTTTAATGAATTACGAATGTGTTTAAAATTTACATTTCTTCTACAAATAAATATGATTTGCATAACTTCACTGAAATACTACTTGAATAACTAACAAATTCTGACTGCAGAAATTTTTCGAGTCTATATTTTGTTATTAAAACTTAAATAAAATACACAATTTCTCTAGAGAAATTCAGCCGTTCGCTTTCTAAAAACAGTTTGCCAATTTCAAATACAAATTTCTAAAGTTTAGTTTCATTTTTAATTGGAAAAAAACCAAAGATTTTTTCAATTGTTATTTTATTTTCATTTAAAAATAACTAAGTAGTGTAAATTTTGTCTCTTTTAAATTTGTCTTTCATATCATGGATTTTCGAACAAATCGATACAATATAGAAATCATAAAATGAAATTCATATACACGGCCAATTGTAATAAAAGGAAAAATATTCCTTATGGAAGATATTGCAATTTTGTTCGCTTTATGCTTTATGGGCCAACCATATAAATCTGTAAGCAATTGATATTTAAAACCATACCAAGAATTGGATTTTTCATTTTTATCACAAAAATGAACAAAAAGTAATAACAGAAACCATTTCATATGACGTTAAATAAACCTTTTTTTGTTCACTTCTGGTAGGCAGGGATTATTGAGAGGTCATAATTCTTACTGTGACCATTTTTACTCGTATGAAGCAAAAAGAAAAAAAACATTTTTTCCCATATATACAATATTTGCAGTTTGTAAAAGGTATTAAATTTCACTTCAACCAGAAGGCAGAATACTCAACGAAATTGTTATTGAAGTGTGTTTAAACGTTTGTAAAAAGTTTTGTTGAGCAACGGGGCAATATAGGTATGTATATGTGACCTTCTCCGAGAAAAGGGACTTAGTGTGTGAAAATTAAGTTTTGAGAAGAACGCATTTAAAGTTGAATTAAAAATAAAATTTTAATGTTTTTCTCATTTTTATCGAAACCCGTTTTTTGAAACACTAGGTCCCTTTTCTCGGAGAAGGTCACATATATGTATATATATTTTTTTTTCAGTTTCTGTAGCCGACTGTCTGAATTTCATTTTCAACTATGTATTTATTTTCATTGCTGGTGTTTTTCCTCATTTTATTTTATGTCAATTTAGTACAATTCAACTTTTTTGATTTTATAGTAGTTTTAAGAAAAAAAAAAACAGATTTTCTTTTGAGTTTTACTGCAGAATTATTTTTTTCTTTAAAATGAGGTTTTTATTATTTTCCAATTTTAAGTATACGAACCACTTATTTTAGAAATGGCAGAAGTCCACTCAAGAACGGAATAACGTATATGTTCACAATAAATATGTACTGCGCAACCCCGATTTAAGCCCCTTCGCAGTTTTTGTAAATCGAGTCGCTTATCTGTCAATGGCGATATGTTTTGCAATCAACAAAATATTTTGAACTAAAAACAGAGCTTTTGATATGTTCTGCCATAAATTTTCGGCGCTTGTGTCCCATTTTCAAAGAGATCACAAACCGAGGTTCGACTGGTTTTTTCAATCTAAGTATTTTTAATGTTTCCTAATGAAATTTGTATAAAAACTTTTGAAAATAGTTGACATTTAGAGATACAAAAATGCTGAAATGCAAGAAGTTTTATATATACCCTACGGGAAATTTTAACAAACTGTCACCGAACTGGCCCCTTTATATGAAATAGACTGGTCACTTTTACATGGCGTTGTCATAGGAGGGGGAAATTGACCCTTTGTGACATGGTACAAGACAAATCCCAGGACAGGTCCCTGAACTTTGTTTTTTATGAGAGTTCAGTAACCTGTCCTAGGGGTCAATTTCCTAAAAATCTAATATGACAATATCATATTAGAATTTGGACTTGAGGTGGAAGAATATTCTAACTAAATATATGAAAATATAGAAAAAACAATTTTTGTATTTTTTAATGCAAAAATTAAAATAATTGTTGAAAATAGGCACACCACGGCTAAAATTTCATTCAAATATTTATTTTGTTTTGAGTTTAAAATTAGTTGTTTTTGCAAAATGTATTGACATCAGACATACATATAAATAGTACCCAAAGGGTACTTTTATGTAATTGTTGCTTTCAAAAAGGAGTTGATTTATAGCTGGTTTTACCAAATCAGACAGTTCATATACGAAAGTACAGAATTCTCGTCCCGTTGATTTTTTGTACCTTATGTAATGTCTCGGTTTGAGTAAGAAAGTTATCATTTTCTTATTGCGGACAACTGAAGAGTAGAGTGATGTCTACGAAACAATTGTATTGTCTATCATGAAAATGATCAACCACCTTTTTGAAACAACAAATAAAAATCTAATTTGACAATATCATATTAGAATTTGGACTTGAGGTGGAAGAATATTCTAACTAAATATATGAAATGTATTTATCTCAATATTTATTATTATTTTTTTTTGCAAACCTTGGCTCGATTTTGTGGTATTGTTTCTAGATTTATAAAAAAGACCCTGGTTGAAAATGTTAATATATTTTCATATACTGAAATACGTATGGGTTCATATATTGATTCGAATCCGAAATTTTAGGGTATGTGATCATATATAGATATATATGTATGTTTATATGTGGTCATATATTATTAGTTTTCTTATACATATGTTCCTATATTAAAAAAATTAAATATATACAGGGTAATTCATAAACTTTTGCAACGGTCCTATTGCATGATTTTAAGCCAATTTGTGAAAAGCAGTATTAATATTTGCTTAGTAATGAGAAAATTAATAATGGTTGGTACTCATTAACTTTAAACCTTTAATATAATTTGGATTGAAGAGGTCACTATTTAATTGTTAATTATTTAATTTTCAGGCATTAAATGATTTATGAAAACCATACTTTCCCTAGAATTTGTGAATTCCAACAACCTTCATCCATCAAACTGAAAAAAGCTACAGCAATTGCGTAACTAATGACCTTTTTCGAAAAATTAAAAAAAAAAAAAAATTAAAATAAAATAAAAAAGAAAATCAAAACACAATGATATACTGGCTAAGAAAACATTATTCGATTACTTTTTGTATGGTTCGGATAATATGTTCTAAAAAATTGTTTTACTAAACACATTTTAATTTAGAAATAAAAAAAATGTTTCTTATGGCTTTTAAATTTATCTTCCCTAATATGAAAAACCACAATTTCACTTCCTATTACCATATCAATCGTTTACTAAATTTGTACATCATTTTTGACTTATTTGGGAGAAGAGAAAATAAACAATAGAGTTTCCAGTATTACGATTATTTGCATTAGAATTCATTTCCCTTTCAAATGAATTGAATTGATGCAATCAATCAAAGTAAACATGGGGTTAGGAGGTTATTTCTTCAAATATTACTTATTTTGGTTTGACAGACGCTGAACGACAAAAACACATTTAATATTCAAGAAGCAATTAATAATTTAATTGCAATTAATTTTTCATTTTTCTAATTAATTTGAATTAATTCAAAATCAATTCAATTCAAATAAATTGTATATGAATTGCAATTCGTTTTGCCAAATTCATTTGAATTTAAAATGAATTGCAATTCATTTTGCCAATTCGTTTGGATTGGAAATAAATTACAATTTATTTTTGCCAAATTCATGAGAATTGATTCAAAATTCATTCAATTCGTGACTTTTTTAAAAATAACACTATGCGACAGTCAAAATCGGGATGGGATGAAACCAACGGGAAATGTTATATCGGTCAAAAACAAGTTATACGTGTCCCGACGTTTCGCTGGGTCACCCCTAGGAATCGAGATATATCTTTTTTTTTGACATAACTTGAGAACTACTAGTCCGATTTTGCTCAAACAATTTTAAAAAAATTAAAAATTACAATTCCTTTAAACTGATCATATAACGTTTTTCTATATACTCAACAGTTTTGCCGGTAAAAATAAATGTTTGTTACCGCTACCATAAAAATCAATAACCTTTTGTTTATTACTTTATTTTAATATTTTGGGCAAAAAATATTTTTTTCTTCATACATTTATTTTTACCGGCAAAACTGTTGAGTATATAGACAAACGTTATATGAACAGATTAAAGGAATTGTAATTTTTAATTTTTTTAAAATTGTTTGAGCAAAATCGGACTAGTGGTTCTCGAGTTATGTCAAAAAAAAGACCTCCAAAGGTCAAATCGATATATCTCGATTCCTAGGGGTGACCCAGTGAAACGCCGGGACACGTATAACTTCTTTTTTACCGATATAACTTCCCCCGGTAGTTTGAACCCTTCCCGATCACTGACCGCTACCATTTGTCTCACAGTGTGATTAATTCAAAATTTTGCTAATTCAATGCATGAATGATTAGCGAATTAATTTTACAGGTCTAGTATGCACTACACTCTGCAAAATGGAGTGTACGAGTACTAAAACAGAGATGGCATGCTACGATTAATATTTAAGAGCGAAAAATAAGAGAACAAAATCTAATATGCAGAGTGGAGTCACCGTTTATAAATTAAAACATGTCTGAAACTAAAGGCTTTTTGTACAAGAATTTTAAGAACTCGAGAAAAAGTAAATCTTGATATGGATATCCTGCCTATATTTTTACACAGAGTTGCAACTTATTTGAACATTTTAATTTACATATAAAGCACTTCGGAGAAAGAAGTCTGAAACTCGAACGATTACGAACATTGAAGGAAGCCCGGCCACAACCGATTAAATTAAGTAAACATTGTACGTTAACTTAAACAATCTATACATAGAAAAAAGAAGAGTTGGAAAATCATTGTGGTTACCATCATTTCACGGGTACTTCATAATACTGGTTAAAATTATACGATGTCAATTATAGTAGTTCATTTTCACCGCTAGTGGCCGAAAAATGGAAACTGTTATTGTATTCATATGTCTTTCAATATTCAAGGCTTCAAACCCATTTAAACCAGTGAACAAACCAAGAACTAAGTAGCAAACCAATTACGGGAGATTTGCAACAATCAAATTTAAACACCCAGCAAACAAAGATGATCATTAATGACTCAGAAATGAGCTCCAAAAACATAAACCTTTTTCCACTTTTTCCTATGAAAGTGGTCCGTCCAAAAGAGCCCCTGTGTACTCAGAAATGACTCAGAAAAAAGAACGTATAAAATCGAAATTTTCTTCATAAATTTAAATAATTTTGGAATCTTCTGTGAGTCCGAAAAATGAACCCTCGTTTTGAGACAGCTTTTTAGATTGTAGAGACAACTTTTTCGATTGTTTTCTGAGGGTTCATATTTTCTACAAAAAAAAGAGTGTTTTAAAAAAAACAATAATCATTCCTAAGAGCTATTTAAAAATCTTATTTATGTGCACTCCGAAATTGCTGGCTGGGCAATTATTTTACCCTACACTAATAGAAAAAAATTTAGTTAAAACTAATAGGCATTTGTTAAAAATGATGTTGCAGAAAAACCTCCTAAAATTAGCAGATTATTTTATTTTATAGTAAGTTAGGTCCAGCAAATCTAAAACTGTTAAATATACAGAATTTTAGTTGTATTTGAGTTAAATTTTTGTTTACAAAATATAACAAAACTTACCTGCTAAACTCAACAAAAAATTTTGCTAAATAATTAGTTGCCTAAAAAAATCACAACAAAAGTTTAAAATTTTTTAAGTTCTTTTTGCGATTTTTTTAAATGCAAATAAAAATCGAGCCTTTTAAAAGCAGCAGTTTACAATGATTTTAGCAAATATTTCTGCTGATTTTAGCAGGATATTTGCATTCAACTGAAGTTAGGTAAAAAATAACAAAAAAATTTATAGATATAATAGTTTGTTTTTGCTATTTTTTGTCCACTACCATTTAGAAAAATTTTCTGCAGAGTTTACAGTAAAATTTGTCATTTTCAATTAACTAAAAGTTAACTTAAATATAAATAAAATTCTGGACATTTGCATATAAATTAAAAAGGAAAGTTTAAATCAATTTTGTGATCACTTAGGAGTATGTCCCTCAACATTTGCCACAATTTTGAATCACAATTTTGTATACTTTAGGAGTATGAAATAAAATCTAATAAATTGTTTTCGAGATATTCACGTTTTTACGATCATCATCATCATTGCATCATTCGTTTTGTCAAGTTGGCAGCATTAAAAATTTAATGGCCATACAAATTTTTTGCCTCAAGGCGGATTTTTAGCACTTTTTAAATATTTGAATACGGTTATATCTCTATATATATTCCGTACAGTATACCGAGATATTAACGTGTTAAAATATAGAAAAAGTGATAAAAATCCGCCTTGAGGAAAAAAATTCGTATGGCCATTAAATTTTTAATGCAGCCAACTTGACAAAACGAATGATGCAGAAGTTCTTATTTTTGGGGCTACTTTCACGTGCAATTCTCAAAATTGAATCCCACATCAATGAACTGAAAAATGTTGTACTGTGTAATTTAACAAGCAAAATCTACCTACGTTTGCGTATGACTAATATTTATTTATATTAATTCTAATAACACTCATACGGATAATATGCCAGTAGTAAGCAATTGTTCAGCTTCGCTAACTTTGACAAATTGCCCCGATTTTGCTCATTTTCAAAGACATTCGACATTTTTGAAACACATTGCTCCATCACCAAACAAACATTATTCCACTATCGGGTTTGGGATTATGTCCGCCAAACTTTCTATCATAATTCCGCTATGGGCTTATGAGTGTTTAAAATATTTGCATAATACCAATTGGTAATATGAATTTTTATGTTGGGATTACCGTCGAAACTTATATTGTATTTATCAAAAATCAGCTTAGCCATAGTTGGAAATTCCCTTAGTCGACCTAAAGGCCGACTACACCTGTGCCATTGTTTGCTAACTAATGCACGTATTAAAAGCACCCGAAGTTCATTTTGTAAAGTAAGAAAACTATTAACTAGCCGTGATATTAATATCGACCTCCGTATACTATTTTTGAAAGGTTATATTTGGTCCATACTGTTGCTTGGAGTAGAAACATGGACACTCAAAGTTGCTATTATGAACACATTGGAAGCTTTGGAAATGTGGTGCTATCGCCGTATAATAATAATTCCATGGGCTGATCGAGTGTCGGACGTCGAAGTTTAAAAAATTATAAAAATAAGTGAGACTGCGTACCTCGGCCACATTATTAGAAGAGATAAATATGAATCATTACAACTAATCGTACAGGGCGGAATAGAAGAAGAAAAGAAAACAAATGTCTTGGTTAAGGAATATAAGAAACTATGCTGCTTTGAGAACTACTGGTGAACTAATCCATACTGCGAGGAACAGATAACAATTTGTTGAAATTATAAACAATATTTTATAATTTGTATATATTTAGAGGAGTGGCCTACACACGACACGACAAGCAAGTAAAGCGGAGTGCCAGAAACGATAAAAGAATATGGTACGACCAACTTGCTAGCGATGCAGAAAAAACCTCCGAAGAGCACAGATCCAAGGATCTATACGGGATAACCAAAAAGCTCACCAGAAAAAACTTCTCAAATACCAAACCTCTTAAAAATAGTGACGGCGTACTGACAACATCTAAGAACGAGCAATTGGAAATATTGAGACAGCATTATTCCAGCATGCTTTCTAATACCCCAACAAACCTGGAAAATATCTGTATATGTACAGAACACACAGTACGGCAAGATATCTCCATACAGAGTCCTGGTATTGATGAAGTGTTAAATGCCGTCAAAGTTCTAATGGCAAATAAGGCACCTGGTGCCGATAACATAGCCCCCGAGATGCTCAAAGCTGATTGTCAAATTACAGCCAACCTACTGCTGCCACTTATCGAATAATTCTGGCTCACCCTTCAACTAGATTCGCAGCTTAAAGAAGGTATTATTATAAATATCCCCAAAAAAGGCGACCTCACTGATTGCAAGAACTGGAGAGGCGTTCTCAGATGCTCTAATGAACGATCTCAGACTGGAACAGGCTGGCTTCCGCCCTCAAAGGTCATGCGTCGACCACGTCAATACTTTACGTATAATAACAGAACAGTCCGCAGAATGGCAATCACCTCTTTACATGTTCTTTATAGACTTCGAAAAGGCTTTGGACACCCTAAACCACAATGCAATCTGGAATGCTCTTGTCTGCAAAGGTGTCCCCCCAAAAATTATAGATCTAATTAAAGCCCTGTACAGAGATGTTAGATGTCGAGCTGTTCATGATAACGCACTCAGCAACCACTTTGACGTCGTAACCGGTGTCCGTCAAGGATGCATTCTATCCCCTCTTCTCTTCAACATCGTTCTTGATGTTATTGTACGAAATGCTACTCGAGCAAACAGAGGAATAAGATAGGGACTTAACCAACAGCTAGAGAGCCTTGAATATGCTGACGATATATGCCTTTTATATCACAATTACAACCATATGGCAGCCAAACTCAAATCCCTCGAAATCGAAGCTGCAAAAGCTGGCCTGAAAATAAATTTAAGGAAGAGCAAAGTGATGCGTTGTAACACCTTAAACACCAGTAAATTCCATATACAGGGCGTTGAACTAGAAGAAGTAAAATCATTTTGCTATCTTGGCAGCATTTTAACACATACGGGGGGCTGCAGAGACGATATAGCTTATAGAATTTCAAAGGCTAACCAGTCTTTTGGTATGCTACGTCCTATATGGAAATCTTCAGCTATTTCGAAATTCACTAAAATCAGGATCTTCAATTCTTGCGTCAAGTCGGTGCTTTTATACGCCTGTGAGTCTTGGAACACGTCACCATACGATATAAACACGATCCAAGTATTCGTTAACCGATGCCTACGAAGGATCTTGAAGATATTTTGGCCAAACATCATAACCAACGCGCAACTCTGGCGACAAACAGATCAAAGACCAATCCATATCGAAATCCTTAGCCGCAAATGGCGTTGGATTGGTCACACGCTGCGAAGACCTCACGGTGATATTGCTAGAGCTGCTATTGATTGGAACCCTCAGCGCAACACCCGAAGAATTGGCCGACCATCGCACACTTGGCGTCGTCAACTCGAGATCGAAGTCAACCTAAGTGGTCTAAACTGGAGACAGATAAAACATCTCTCATCAAACCGAACCGAATGGAGAGAGTTCGTTGTGGCCCTTTGTTCCTAATGGAACCATAGGACATAATATATATATTAGAGTGGTCCAAAAAAACATGAAAGTTGGAATTCGCATTCTCCACAATGTTGCCCCTATTCCTTAAGCTGCCTACACACTAGGGAACATACTTAAAAAAAGAGAGCATTTTTTGTGAATGTGTGAGTGCATTTGTGTGTGTGTGCGTGTTGAGAGCGTGCATTTCGTGTTTACAAAATTTTTTGATATTTTTTGTTCCCTCAATCATGTTCCCTAGTGTGTAGGCAGCTTTAATGTCTAAAAACTCTCTGTGCCAAGTTTCAGCTAAATCCGCTGTTATTTAGAGGTAGCACAAAAAGTTGTCTTTTAAGAATTAGTAATTTATCTCTAGAGTAATTTATACAAAAAGTAGGGTTGACTTTAAATTTAATTATTTCTTTACCTGTACGCTATTATTTAAGAATTTTTTTTAAATCTGGTCTTAATTAATGTGAATATAAGGAATTTGAAATCAAAACTTAAAAAAATTAAGTAACTTTTAAGTAATTCGCGGTTTTTTTTAAATTTATACAAAAAAATACATATTTTAGCCAAATTTTCGAAATTTTCCGAAAAGATGTAATTAAAAATTCAACTTGTTTTTGCCTTGTATGCGCAAATTTCTCAAATCTGATCTTTATTTTAACGCAGATTATGAATCAGCAATCGAAACTTAAAAAAAATTTGTGGTTTATGAATTATTCGCGGTTTTTGAAAATTCAAAAAAACTCAAGTTTTTTGAGATATTTTCCCAATTACCTGTAAACGGTGTTATCGAAAAATGGAATTTGTTATACTTTTGCAATTTACTTACCAAGGACCTTCATTATATATAACACTGATTTTAATTTTAAAAAGGATAACAGATATCCTTGCAAATTAAGTTAAAATTTGACATTTTTTAATATTTCGCTATTATTTAGATTGCTATAATTTTATTGCTACCAAAAACCCTATCCCACATAATAGGACATTTAGCAGATATATATTAATGCAAAAACGAAATTCTCATATTGGTAAATATAAGAAAACATCCTGATCGAAGTTGATCCTTTTTTGTATGAAATTTTTAAATTTCGCGAAATCCGCGACTCCGATTTCAAGTTTGACTTCATATTCGTAATGTACACCTAAAAATATATTAGATTTGATATATCGCGATCATAATAATTATATTTAATTTTTTCATTTTTTCCATTATTTTTAATTAATTAAAAATAATAGAACAAGTACAACCTCGAAACTTCAATTGCGATGTGCTACCTCTAAACAAAACTTTTTTGGTGATTTTTTTGATCAGACTACATTTTTTTTCAAAGTGGCATATTTGAAGGGTTGTATAGCGTGAAAATTCCAACTTTTTTTTTTTTTGGACCACTCTAATATATATATATATATTTAGATTAATTTGTGTTTTATTACTTATACACCCAGAAAACAGTCCCAGTTGTGACCACCAAATTTGTTGCCAATCGAATTCATGCGGTTACGACAACTGTCTTTATATTAAATTATATCTTTGGTCCTGCAAGCCAATATTCAGTTGTCTAATTCAGTATTATATTCCACATAAATATTATTATTGTCCCACAAAATTTTATTGAAATTTCCTGGTATCATAACCGGCCATTTAGATTCATAGTTCACACTCTTACTCATTGCACCGCAACTACTTTTAGTTTTCTTTGTCATATTTGCTCTTTAAACTTAAGGACATTTTATTTTAATTTAAAAAAAGCATCTAAATTTTTTCCTTTTCTGGATTTGAACTTGGAAACACGGCGTACTAGGCTACCTCTCTACCCACTACACCACAAACACTTATTAATTTTAATGTCTAATTTTGAATTTTATTGTTTTGTTAGGAAAATAAATAAAGTATAAAATTCTTTTACCAATACCAATCATTAGTTGCGTCTGTTATGAATACAATCCACAATTCGGTTGGTTCTACTGAAGCTCTAAGTTCCTGTACCTGTAGTTACCACTTTAGAAAATTGATAATTTCTTAATAAATCTAATAAATAGCACAATTTTTTCTAGTCTATCCACTACATACGTGGTTGCATCCACTGTACACAATTGCTAAACGAATTTTAATTTTAAAGTTTGTTGGAAATACCAAAAATTGGATATTAGGATAGTATTTTAATTAATTTTCCCTACTTTTAATACCTAATGAAATATTTTTGGTTTAGTATACTAATTTATAGGTAACTCGAAACAAAATAACGTCCTGGAAAATTCATTTTAATTGTTTTGGTGGCATTCCACCCTATCTTTTCTCTGTGTGTACATAATTTTAGTTTTTATTTAAAATTCTTGCATGTAATCGCTTATATTCAAAATTGTGTAGGTAATAAAACAAGAAGGTTGTTACAACAAAGAATAATGGACCTTGAACCTTTTGGTATACCAATCGATTCATGGTTGATTTATTGATGTTCGTCTGTTCATCTATCCATCCGCCTGTCCGTCCGTCCGTCCGTCCTTCCACCCACCCGTCCGACTACATTTCGCAAATAATAAGATATTTTGATGGAATTTGGAGGCTAATTTATATCCCAACTGATAACCCAAAGACGAACTCTACTGATCTTGGTTAAAGTCAGTCCATGTCTCCACTTAGTTTTAAATATTGAGATATTTAAATGAAATTTGTTACGTATTTTATATCGGCACAAGGGCAAATATTCTTGATTTTGGCTAGAATCGTTCCTTGTTGAGAAGTAGTGAACAATGCAAGAGTATACCAAAAATTGGCTTTTGTGATTATTCGTATGCACACAGAGAAAAAATATGCCATTTTCCAACTGAAATACGGTTACATCTACTAAAATAGGTTGGTGCAACTGAATATTGGTTATCACAACAAAATTCGGTTTATACAATTGAATTTTAGTTGCAATACCCAAAATATTTAGGAATCACATTCCAATATGGTTTCACCAACCGAATTTATAGGTTATAGCAATCAAAATAAGCTTAGCAATTCGGTTGGCAATTTTTTTTCCTGTGTGTGCTAACGGTTTCAAATAAAGATTTGGTACATAAATTCACATCGGCCCAAGGACAAAGCTTACTGATTTATGATAGAATCAGTTCATTTTTAGCCCTAGCGGTCATATAGGCTCTATTTCTGATTTTCACTTAAATATATCTACCACTACGCAAAATTAAAGTGTCTTACTGACTTTCTAATTATTTTTACTAATTTATAGACAAATTTTGGAGCAAGTCACAACAAGAACAAGTTAAAATTTATTATTCACACATTAGCTGACGTTGTATTCTACTATTGTAGGGTATCATACAGTAGGCATGCTCGACTCAATATTTTGTAACTAAAAAAGTGCTTATAAGATACCCACTCTTATAATTTTTTTTTGCTTTTTGTTTACAAAATCACTAGGGATTTTAACTTTTTAAAGTATTAGTATATTTCCGTTTGTTTTTGGTGCTGTTTATTTAATTTATATTTATGTTTTTAACTGCAGAGATTTTATACGATTTTGTTTATGGTTTGCCATTTTTGTTTTCAATTTGTATTTAAATTAAGTTTAGAATTTATTCACAACGCCAGTAATTGAAACTTCTATGCAGTATAAGTTTAATATGAATTTTGGATGATTCTTTTTTTTTTTTGTTATGTTACAAAAGATAAATATTCGCAAGAGAATTCGATTTTTTTAAAGAAATTAATACAATTAGATCGATTTTGTTAGTTGACATCTCATAGCTGAACGAAATAATCAGTTGATAAGAGGACACCAAAAGATTTAATTATGAGAAGGAATTCGCTTGGAATATTTAATTCCACTGGTAATTGTCAGTTACAATGTATCAACCTAGAGCCATCGATTTGTTCATGAAAACTGCCTGAAACACTGAAATTTTATTGCAATTTAAACATACAAGTTAATATTAGTAAATTTGAATAGAATATATGTATGTATTTATATATTCTTATTTAAATTAAAATTATAAATTATTTAAACTTCCCAGCAAAACCTTCTATTACCAGGTAAAGGGAAATGGAATAAGAAACCAAAAATTGTAACTACTTACACTTTGGTCGCATAACACATTATTTTAACATGGTGGTGTCATTGGGAGTAAATGGTTGCCTAAATCGTACCGGTATAGGCTAAAATAAGTGATTACGAAGGAAGTACTGAAATAAGTTGTTACTTGTAATATTAAATTCACTAGTTAGCTAAAATAAGTACATACTTGTATGGGGTTAAATAAGTCGTTACACATTATTACATATTTCATTGGTTATGTAGGAATTAAAAAGATGTTACCAGTAATGACTTTGTTCAAAAGTACACCGATCTCAGAGAACAATTTGTTCAAATAATAAATAATATTTCATAATTTGTATATATTTAGATTTATTAATTAAGAAAAGGAATCTTGCATGTAATCGCTTATATTCATAATTGGATAGGCAATAAAAGAAGAAGATCCCAGCAATGTAATTAGATTACAAATTTTTATTAAATCGTACTTTCGCATAATAAGCACTTATATAATGCAATACCAATAACATTATTTTTATCCTTATTAATAAGTTATTATATAACACAATATCAGTGATATATTATTTTTAAGCCTCCAAATAAGTAGTGATATACCTCTATATCGGTAACTCATTATGTCATACCTCCCACGTAAGTATTGATGTATCAAAATATTAGTATCGTATTACTTTAGGTATCTTAGTAAAACCAAGGGTAAAGGGGTACCCATTGCCAGGCAATGCATGAAAAAGGTCAAACCCATTACCAAGGTTTTGCTGGGTTGTTTCAAACTCCTATACACAGAAATATTTTAATAGTATAAAATTTTATATGTCGTAGCTGTGTTGTAAATACAAACCCAGCCAGCAAAATTTGGATACCTTTTTGAGGGTTCTTATTCTATGAATCAAAACTCACTCAAATAAAACAAATTATTTTGAAATTTTAAAATTTTTTGTCTAAAATTGCTCATATTTTGGCCGAAAATATTAGCCTCTTAAAACTAATCATAAACGACACAAAAATTTTAGCCAAATTTTTAAATCCAAAAGATGGTTCAGAAATGACTCAGAAATGTAAACAAACTTGAATATTTTGTGAACATTTCATAAAAGGCTCAAAAAAAGATTAATTTTTGAGCCTTTTTAATTTTTTTTAATCTTTTTTTTAAGTCTTTATTGAATCAGAAAAGAAGGCTCTTTTGGATAAACCATTTTCATACAAAAAATTAAACTATTAATAATATTTTTTGAGCTTTTTGGGGCTTATTTGCTGGCTGTAAATAACAAACTTCTTAAATAGGCACCAGCAATTTCTTATTTTTTGTAACTTAAAATTTTTATTTTTAAGGCAAACATACAACCAACCAATCGGAACAAAGTATTTAAAAATAAAATGTTCTGATTGGTTGATTTTTGAAAAATATATCAATAATATTGAACGTGTATGCCCCACTTTAAAGAATTTTTATATGAAAAATAACAATTTATAAATGAATAAAAAAAGTACCCAGCCAGTAATTTCGGAGCGCTCATAAATAAGATTCCTAAATAGATCATAGAAATGATTATTGTTTTTTTGAAAACACTCTTTTTTGGCAGAAAATATGAACCCTCAGAAAACAATCCAAAACGTTGTCAAAGCTGTCTCCAAATGAGGGTTCATTTTTCGGACTCAAAGAAGATTCCAAAATTATTTAAATTTATGAGAAAAATTTCGATTTTATATGTTCTTTTTTCTGAGTCATTTCTGAGTACACGGGGGGCTCTTTTGGACGGACCACTTTCATAGGAAAAAGTGGAAAAATGTTTATGTTTTTGGAGCTCGTTTCTGAGACATTAGTGATCATCTTTGTTTGCTTTGTAGTTTAAAATAAAATTTCAATTAAAAAAAAAAATATTCCCAGCAAACAAAGATGATCATTAACGACTCAGAAATGAGCTCCAAAAACATAAACGTTTTTCCACTTTTTCCTATGAAAGTGGTCCGTCCAAAAGAGCTCCCTGTGTACTCAGAAATGACTCAGAAAAAAGAACGTATAAAATCGAAATTTTCTTCATAAATTTAAATAATTTTGGAATCTTCTGTGAGTCCGAAAAATGAACCCTCGTTTTGAGACAGCTTTTTAGATTGTAGAGACAACTTTTTCGATTGTTTTCTGAGGGTTCATATTTTCTACCAAAAAAAGAGTGTTTTCAAAAAAACAATAATCATTTCTAAGAGCTATTTAAAAATCTTATTTATGACCGATCCGAAATTGCTGGCTGGGTTTACAAATTTAATTGTTGGTGCCTACTTCTTCCAGTCTATAAGTTGAAATAAAAACCTTTTAGATTTATATTCAGAACTAAGAACGATTTTCTTGTAAAATTTTTCTCAAGTCAGAAATTTTCAAACAAAGTTTCTAAAGAACTTAAGAAATATTTAAGTCCAAAATCTTTTTTCAATTTGAAATAGTTCGTAGAAACCATATACACTTAAATTGTTAACAAATATTTATCTTTAAATAATTTTTCAATTTATTATTAAAAATAAGAAAATATCCAATAGAAAATATATTTATTTTTGAGTTTAAAAAAGCTTGTATTGACTAAAATTAAATAAAAAAACTTCCCCTTTTAGAAATCTGTAAAGTCGCAATTAATTTATCTTTATCCCTTTTTTATTTTTCTTTCAGCTTTATTATCCTCTTCTTTATGTTATTAAGTATATATTTTTTTGTCACCACAAACGCTAATAGTGTTTTCATGTTATGTCTTCATATGTTTTTTTTTTTTTTTGTTTCATGTCAAAATTTTGTGCTTGTGCTACATTTACACAGCATGATTTTGATGACATTTATGTATTAAGGATTAACTTACAAAGAGAAGTACTTAGAGAACCATGTACATATAGAGTAAGAAATAAAAGAAAACAGGAAATATAGAAACACAAAAATATAAACACTTTATCACACGAAGAAATAAATATGAATGCCTCGCTCGAATAAGGGTATAAAATCCATTTCAAGAAGTACGCAGCAGAGGCAAAAAAGAGAGATATTAAATAACAAAATATCTTTATTTTATTTTTTATAATTCAATAGGAATCTGTATAAAATTTTAAGGATAATAAGTGAAATTACACTTTCAAAACACTTCAGTTGTTACAACCGAATTTTTGCAAAACCATTCCGTTGTGGCAACCGAATTTATTGCCAATTGAATTGATTCGGTTGCCGCAACTTAATTCGGTTGAGGCAACCGAATTATGAATTAATTCAGTTGGGAAAAAATTCGGTTGCCACAATGAAATTGTTTCATTGATGGTATATCTATAATGTCCTGCAAATTTTGGGTTTGCAGTTCTTATGGTTCAGGAAATATCGTGAAATTCGCGGTTCAAAACTCTATATTTAAAATATGTTAATCCGGCTAAAAATCGGCATATGTGGATTCACATAGGTTGAATGTATGATCGTCCATGCTTTTCCATACATGAATTCATAAATCTCCAGACATGCAGCCATATATCTCCACACATGTGCATTAATGCAATTTGAGGTAATATCTAAATATATTTTCATACATTAACATACACCCACATGCATGAAGATTAGGCTGGGTCGATTTGTGGGGAGGCAAAAAAATCGCCCATGGCTCAGGGAAAATCGTATTCTAGGGATCAAAATAAGAAACTTTGCCGAAGGAACCATACCTCTAAAACGAATTCTACTACCCCTAACTGTTGACTTTTGTCCCGTAGGGTCAAGTTTTGAAAAATCCCACTTTGACCCATTTAGAGTGCCCCAATCGAGTCCAAATGTATGACCGACCCCCACTAACTTTGGAGGGCCGATCCACCCATGCCAGTGGCACACCCCCTGGAACTCCCCTGGGGGGTTCCCCATACAAACATTTTAAAAAATCACCATTTTTGGCACTTTATTTTATTATTTTTTATTTATTTTATTTATTTTTATTATTTTATTTATTTTTTCTCTTTAGAAATTTATTTAGTCAGAACATATGTAAATGAAAAAATTAATTTAACTTAGTAATAGAAAAGAAAAAATGCCCAGACTTGAAAGCAAAAAAGACTTCAAACAGTAATTTTTTTTATTTTCTTTTCTATTACTAAGTTAAATTAATTTTTTCATTTACATATGTTCTGACTAAATAAATTTCTAAAGAGAAAAAATAAATAAAATAATAAAAATAAATAAAATAAATAAAAAATAATAAAATAAAGTGCCAAAAATGGTGATTTTTTAAAATGTTTGTATGGGGAACCCCCCAGGGGAGTTCCAGGGGGTGTGCCACTGGCATGGGTGGATCGGCCCTCCAAAGTTAGTGGGGGTCGGTCATACATTTCGACTCGATTGGGGCACTCTAAATGGGTCAAAGTGGGATTTTTCAAAACTTGACCCTACGGGACAAAAGTCAACAGTTGGGGGTAGTAGAATTCGTTTTAGAGGTATGGTTCCTTCGGCAAAGTTTCTTATTTTGATCCCTAGAATACGATTTTCACTGAGCCATGGGCGATTATTAAATCGACCCGCCCTAATGAAGATGTATAAAAAAAATTCGAAAACTGCGGTTTCGGTTTTTCAAAATTATAAAAACTTTCTTGTGCTACTAATGGAATTATTTTCAGATAATTAAATGTATAGTTGATCTTTTTTTGATTGATAAATGTTTTTCGTTCGATTCAAGATCACATATTAATTATCAAATTTTTCTTTTAAATTATTTTCAAATTAAAGAAAGATGATACAATTTTTACAAGTAACAATAAAAATTTTAAAAATTCGATAAGGCCAGTAGGATAGCATATATATTTTCCGGTTCCGCTACAGACCCATCCTCAATATTCTATGCCTATATTCATTAAAATTCAATTGAATTTCTCATTTAAATAAAGGCAATAACGCCGTTTCGTGTCTTTCCGGGAGAAGAAAAGTACGCGGAAAACCGTTATAAATAAAATATTTTTATTCTTTTGTCGGCTGTATTTTCACGAAATTAAATTTTATCAATATGTTTAAAAGAACATAAGGTTAAAGCTTTATAAATTTCGTGGACTGCGAAATAGGACTTTTTGAAAAATATTAGGTGAAAATCTATACAAAAACAAAAAATTCATTAAAGTAATATTTAGTGGAGAAAAAGTTCATTACAATTAAATACCATTTACTGAGCACCCAGAAATTATTACTCGTAAACGACTCTAAAATATGATTATTTTCAAAGTGCTGAAATTTGGAGTCATAAATAAAACATAACAGAGTCTTTGACGAGTAATAAAAAAAGAAATACACCCTCATACGGCTATGATTTCAGAAGGCCTTGGGCTACTTTATGAATTTCTTGGGATTCTAATTGAACACTGGGATGCAATTTAATTAATTATTTTAATCAGTTAAAGTATTTAGTAAAAATCGACTTATTTTTGTCGGTTTTCGGTTTCGCTTTCGATTAAAACCGAATAGCAAACTCTATGCAGATAACCTCAAATTTCGTTAATGTACATATATTGATGCACGTATGGAGATTTATGTATCCATGAATGGACATGGATGCTTGTTTATGAGCATGCACGATCATACATTAAACCTGAATGGATCCATATATGACGATTTTTACCTGGGAACTGTTTTTTCTTCTTTTTTAATTTACAAAAAAATGTATCGTCATATGAAATCAAAAAAGCCGTAAGTTACATTTAAAAAATTTTACAGGAGAAGCAAAAAACTTTTTCAAATTGCTTGAGCTTACACTTGGGGCTGTTTAGAATTTTGTTAATAAAATGGTCGTGTTAAGTCGTAGGAATGTAAAATTTTGCAGGATTATGTGTTTTGATACGGTGCATCATAATCGATCAAGAAGTCGATTTTGAATTTTTTGTAACTTACGGCTTTTTTGATTTTATATGACGGCATTTTCTTACTCAATTACACAGTACAACACTAAAAATGCATTGGGCATGCGACATATCAATTGTGATAGATTTTAGGATGAATATGACGAACACCAAATTTCAAAATTAGCACTACTTTTTGAAATATTCGCAAATTTAAGTTATAGCAAAAAGACAATGTTTTCTTAAAATTTCTTATTTAATCATTTATCTGACTAAACCATGAATAATTTTTAATATGGTTTAGAAGTATAGACTTTGGCCATTTAGAACAATATCAACTTATTTTGATTAGGTAAAAGATCTAGGATAAAATTGCAGTTAAAGTGAAAACTTCACTTATTTTCCTATTTTGCAAATCTAGTGAAATCCCTTAATCGGATTAGCAAAATCTTAGCACATGACGTAAGTTCATATTCCACTAATTTTATTTCGTCAAAAGAATCACAACTACTGCGTCAACATTTGCAGAAAAATCAATCTGAAATACAAATTTTATATATTTTTTCTTTCAAATTAATTTTACATGAAATTACTATGGCAAAAGGAAATAAAGTACATTATCTAAAACTTTATTGATATTGGTTAGAAAATATGTATTTTACTTATTTGAATGATTTCATCTGAGTTTCGTAATTTAAGATTTGTCACAGACTCCTTAATTTTGAGGTGTTGAAAAAGTCAAAATTTTTCAGATTTAATCCATTTTTTTTCTTAAAACTGAAAAAGAAAATAAGGAATATTTTTGATAAATTAATGTCTACTAAAGGTATGAATTAATATATTCTATATTCCATTACTCGTAGGTTTTTTTATTAACGAAATCGTGAAAAAAGAGAAATTTTAACTTTAAATACAAGTATATGGAATGTTATAGCAGGTGTCAAAACGTGCAACATATCAAGTTAAACGGAATAATTTGTCCTATTTGAATGTTGTATAATATATCATTTTGATTTTCAATTTTGCATATTCTTGCAAAAATTTTTCAAAAAAGTTTATTTTCTCCACAAAAATGTTTTGCAAGTATTTCTTAAACTATAGCTACCCGAGTAAAAATTTTTATATATAATCATATGGCATATATTACAATATATAGTTAGACATGTCGTTATGTATATGCATACATAATTATATATGACGTCTTTTTCCCAATTTTTTCCTTATATTATGCCATATATAATTTCATCTAATTAGATATCGGCCTTTATAATATTAGATATGGTATATATAAATACATATTACATAGCATGGCTGATCTTATTGCATATATAGTTGTATATAGAGCTATATCTTAATATATATGGCGGAATTTTAGGAATCTATAATTATATATGGTATCATTTAAACAATATATAACTATATATGGTGCCAGTTATCTATATATTGTCATATATGGTGGCATTTAAACAAAACATGGTCATATATGGTACCTCATGAACAAAATCTTTAATACAGTTGCAGATATGATAATAAATATATGCTACTAAATATAGTGCCATATATATTTATATATGGTGTTATTTAAGCAATATATTAGCATATAAGGTGCTATTTAAACCTTATATATGGTGCCATTTAACCAATATATGGCCATATAGGTACCTCATGATCAAAATTTTTAATAGATCAAAGTTTATCCACAAATATATTGCGGGATCTAATTCGATCTGCCATTTTTGAGATCAAATTAGATCTAAGTTTATCCACATATATATAGCCTGATCTAATTCGATCCGTCATTTTTCGGATCAAATTAGATTAGGTTTATCCCTAAAGATATCATTGGACGTCCCAATTTTCTTATATATCTTTCAGATATAACTTGATCTTAGTTTATCCCCATATATACAATGGGATCTAATACGATATCATTGGATACATCCAATTTTGAGATCTAATTGTATCAGCTAGATATAACAGCAGATCTTAAACAATATCAAATTGGATATGATTAGATATTGCACAAGATCAAGTTTTTTTATTCGGGTAACTTTGAAATTCTAAGGCCATATTCGTGATCTGCGTCCAAAATCTATTAGAAATGATATGTCTCAATCCCGATGCATCTAATTTATGTTATTTTTTTGCAAAAAAAATAAAAATAAAAAAAAATTTTTTTAAATTATACTAATATTGTTGACTAAGTTCCCCAGTACAACAAAATAAGAAAAATTTGATGCACTTCCCATAATCTTTCGGACGCAGATCACGAATATGGCCATAGAATTTCAACGTTAGCTATAGATAAAAAAATGTTTGGAAAAATATTTTTGTAGGAAAAGTCATTTTCATCAAATAAAAATTTAAATTGGAAATAATAACGTTACTTGTTTTAAAATTCAAATATTGTGAACAAATCCCTTTAATTTGATATATTACACATTTGAATGGCTGCGATAGGAAATATTCCCTACATATGTATTCAAAATTAAAATTTGGCTTTTTTCAGGATTTTGTTACTGCGATAAGCAAATCCAAAACATTAATCGGTACATTTAGTAAACATAGAATATAAACGAGTAAAAAGGTTAAAGTCGGGCATGCCGACTATACAATACCAGTCTGGTTAAAAGCCAACTTATGTTTGGATCCGAAATTCGAATGGGTTAAAATGAGGCTTGTGTCAAAGTTTTCTATAATGTGAGTCAGCGCACCAAATTTCATTAAAATATCTTAATATTTGCGACCTGCAGTTTGTAACCAAGCCAATTTTGGGGGGACCCTTATATGGGCACTAGTTGTAAACATGGACCGATGTTCACCAAAATCAATAGGCTTCGTCCTTGGCCCAACATAGGTCTATGTACCAAATTTCATCAAAATAACTTAATATTTACGACCTGCAGCGTATAAACAGTATAATTTTGGTAGGACCCTTATATGGGCACTAGGTCTAAACATGGACCGATGTTCACCAAAATCAAACCCGTTCGTCCTTGGGCCAACATAGGTCTGCGTAGCAAATTTCATCAAAATATCTTAATATTTGCGACCTGTAGAGTGCGCACAAGATTGCATGGACAGACAGACAGACGGACGGACGGACGGACAGACGGACATCGTTAAATCGAAATAAAAAAAATTCTGAGCCGATCGGTATACTATAAGGTGGGTCTACGACCAATATTTTTTGGTGTTACAAACATCAGCACAAACTTATAATACCCTGACCACATAGTGGTGTAGGGTATAAAAAAAAGTGGGTACTTTTTAATTTGATCAAAAATTTTATTAAAACTTAAAAATTATATTAGTATAACATAAAGTAATAAAATTTTCGACAAATCCTAATTAGCGAAATTCAGATAAAAATATTAAAATGTGTAAAACACATATTTTATAATCAACACGAGGATCAATATATTCATAGTTAATTAAAATGGAAATTCCTTCAAAGCAATGATTTTGATTCCCAAGAAAATCTTTTATAATCGAGAGAATTAGGTTCAGGAAAACGTACGGGCTGTTCTTTGGGTCTCATTCTAATAATGTTAGCCAAAGAAGAAAAAATTTAAACGAATATATAATTTGAGTTTAGGCACAAAACTCCAAACAATTTTTGTGTTTTACTATAATAACCTTATAAATTTATCTAGCATAGGAAACACTCACGCCCTTGAACATGACCTTCATTTTGTTGCATAGCGTATTTCAATTACAGTTTTTTTTTATAAACACTGCAATATCAAAACGAACGGCGGGACAATTTGCAGTATTTAAAAAATTTTCTGCCAGTGCCATGTTTATGATAGTTGATCCTATAAAATCTAAAAAATTTTCGACTGAAGTTAATGTTATACATATCTGTATATAAAATCGAACAAAGTTTTTAACTGAATTTGTTGCCTTTTTTAATTGAAAACTGCATTCAACAAAATTTAGTATGTAAAAGTTGTTACGAATAAAAATTTTAAAACCTTATAACACTGTTAGGTGACTATAGTATTTGAAAAAAAGTAATCGAATATTACAACATTAAATATTTTGTAAAGAGAAATTAAATTGATAAAATCTTTAAGAAAATAATGGTGCTTATTCCTAAGAAATGCCTGTGACTATTAGATGTGACTACATTCCCCATGTATTTGTTGTTGCAAAGTCACAATAAATTATATTTATTCAAATTTTTGTTTGAAAACTTCAAAAAAATTAAGAAATGGTGTCGACACAATCATAACATTGACAAATAAAATTTGAATTTTTGAATTTCGTTGTTGTTGTTCTGTGTGAAAAGTTAAGACTCACAGTCTTAAAAATAGTTTTATGACGGTCACAATGAATCACAAAAAGAATTAAATTAATAAAATCTTTAAGAAAATAATGATTACTAAAACAATGAAATACAAATAACAATAATACAAATATTGTTATTCGCATTTAATTGTTTTACTAATCATTATTTTCTTAAAGATTTTTATCAATGTAATTCTCTTTACTAAATATTTAATGTTATAATATCCGATTACTTTGCTATTGTACACTAAATGTTCTTTTTTTTACTAAATTAATGACAGCTAATCCCTATTTACTTTGTTTCAAATTTCCAAATCTAGCCTTAGAGCTAGATTCATTATCATAAAAGATTACACAAAAAAAAAAAAAAAAACAAAAACAACCGGTGTCTTTATTTACGTTTTCGTTAAACAAAAACAATTCTCGTTAAACACGTTTATAAAATGAATTTTGTTTGAAAAATATATTTTGTAAGTCACTTATAAATTCCAAAATTGGTTATGCTAAAACCTAAAGTCTTTTAGACTTTGTAAAACTTTATCCTTCCCCTGTAAAGTAACCTAAAATCTAGTTGGGGCTTTTCTTCATTAAAGCATCTATATGGGGTTTAATTTTTTCTTTTTTTTCAAGTTTTACTAGCAGTGCATTTGTGTGGTCATCATATTTGTACACTCTTAGGTTACAAGGCATGTTGTGTGGATTTGTAAATATTTTTTTCATTTTCACTTGATGTTCATGAGATTTTAGATTTCTAGAAATTTGCGGTCATTTTGTTTCTTTTTTTTTTTTATTTTTTGTGCCATGTACCAATTATTTGTCCATGTGAAATGAATCTATTTTTCGTATTTGTGGAATACTATGTTTTTTAAATGGAGTTTTTTTTTTGTATTTTAGGAGTTTATTTAAAACCACTTACAGACTTTTTTGAGAAATGATCAAGGGAATTTACTAACGTACCTGCAAAGAAAAAGAAAATAAGAAAATTAAATGTTGATTAATAAGTCTATAAAGAAAAAATAACGATATAAATATATGTAAAACATATAAACTGTAAGAAGTTATTATATCTGTATTTTCGCTCATACCTATCAACGTTAAATGTTTAAAGCAAATATACGTTGAACCGATTAAAGTATGCCAGCGAAACTTCATAGGAAATAACGGGAAGAAGTAATGTTATATGCAAAAATCTACAAATGTTGAGTTTTCAGCGTTAATAATTATCCACGTTGCAAGTTAACGTGCATACGAAAAGTAATGTGTTAGTTTTCATCTCAAACACGTTTTCGTGTACTTTGAGTTTTTTTTCTGAGTTAACGGATATAGGTAAGTCGAAAACACAGCTTATATTTCTGTTCTTAGTGAATAGTTCTATAGACTTAATTTGAGAACCAAAAACACAAGAAAGTACCCAGGTAGAACACTACAAAGGAGCCAGCACTGGCAAAGCACCGAAATGGGTGGTATGAGTGCTTGTTAACAGTGCCCAGGTAGAAAAATACAAACGGCTCAATGTTGGCCCGGTATTGGAGGCGGTAGTACATGTACTGCCAATGCGTCAGATTTTTAAATCTCACTGTACTGCAATGTTGTCGAAATGATAACACCAATAAACGCTTGGCCGTAGTTATTTCCCAATGTTGGCGCAGGCTTGGGATTTTATTTTTTTGGTATTATTCCAGTACATTTAATAACAAATTTAGTAGTTTGCTGGAACTTTACTGTCGTCTTAGTGTACATCACAGATTTTTTTATTTTTATTTTTTTTTGGCAATGTCTTGAGACTTGATGAATTTCTTCAAATGTATTCTTTCGAAAGAATGGCGATGTCTCTCTTACATAAATAATTGTGTAATAGATGTAAAAATAAGTAAAATTTATAAAATTGTTAATATTAATAAATTAAAAACAGCTCGTTAATTTTCAGAAAACAGTACTGGCAAAGCAAGTTTTAAGTAGTACCGGCATTTCGTAAAAAACAGTGCTCTCCCAGTACAACTTTTGTTGTAACGTCGGCAATTTCTACTTGGGCGCTTTCCTAACGCCCAAATGATAACACCGTTCCACGGTGGTGCCAATGCTTTACCAAGCCCTGGGAAAACACCCATAAACATAAAAATCAAATGCTTTGCCAACGCGCAAATAAAAAAATTAAAGTGCTTTCCTGACACCCAAATGATAACACCGATCTATTTAATGCTTTTCAAAGTATTGATATAGCACCAAGAAACGTAAAAATCAAGTGTTTTTTCTGCCACCAAATTATGAGCCCTCATCAGTAAAGAATTTTAAATTACTCTAAAAATAGACGATTCTAGGAGTTATTGTATTGTGGAGTCAAAAATTATTTAAATATTCACTCTTTTGGAGTTTCTTTTTCAAAAAAAAATTAATGTTATAGGAAAACAAGCGCTGGGAATTCACCCTTTTAAAGCGTTGGGAAGGCGTCCAAATTTAGTGCTTCGCCAGTACTTCTTTTTGTAAGACCGCGGTCTACTTGCGCTTTGCCAGTGCTTCTTTTTTGGTACCACACATAATTTCCAACTGGGTACCTAATTTGGAAACAAATTTTTTTCCAATTTAAATAGTCTTTATTTCTTATACATATTATATATAAGTTCGTTTTAAAAAATCTGCCATGAATGGCAACGAATTTCAAAAAAAAAAAAATAAGAAAATTATAATAGAAATTAGGAAATAATTTCACACCACAATATTTTGTTACGAAGTTGTTACAAGAATTCAAATATTAACTTATAATATTATGAAAACTACAAAGGATTTTCAATGAGAAAATGGTAATTAGATTGCAAACCTTACGCGCCTAAAAATCATATAAAAAATTAATTTTTTTTGTTAAAAATTAAAGTCGTGTATGCCGACCTTATTGCTAGCAAACAATAGCAAGATTTTTTTATAGGTCTATATGTCGCAAATATGCAACCCTAAGAATTCTGTGTAAAATTTACTCTTAATTTAAAATTTATATTTTATTTAAGAATAAGCAATTTATTTTTTTTTTCTTAAGATATTTCGTTGTTGTTCTTAAAAAATATTAACAATAATGAAAGACATCATATATGTAAATGTTACCTACAGAATAATGACATTGACAAAGTGTTTGATGTCATTTTCTTTTTATTCACTTAAAGATGCGACACATTAGGTTAACAGACAGCAACAAACCACAAATAATATTACAACATTAACAATGACAATAGCAAGAAACCCAACTACACCTTAAATAAAAAGAGGCAAAACAAGTGAGGACAAACTTAAGCCGAACACGGCGAATATGTAACACCTACACCATATGATTTGGCTCATATTCCGGAAACTGGTTGTAATCCATAATGTAATAAAAAGCGGGTCTAGGTCAAGTTTTTTGGTAGTAAACAACATCGCCCATAGTAATCAACAGCATCATAACCTTAAAGACTGCGTTTGGGAAAATTGTCTACCATATAATGCAAAAAATATGCTGAACCAGTCATTCAATTTACAAAATAAAACTATTTTATAACCGAGATTTATTAATATTATTACAAACCTTATACAAATTCAGGTCAGGGTATTATAAGTTTGTGCTGATGTTTGTAACACCAAAAAATATTGGTCGTAGACCCACCTTATAGTATACCGATCGGTTCAGAATTTTTTTTTATTTCGATTTAACGATGTCCGTCTGTCCGTCCGTCCGTCCGTCCGTCTGTCTGTCTGTCCATGCAATCTTGTGCACACTCTACAGGTCGCAACTATTAAGATATTTTGATGAAATTTGGTACGCAGACCTATGTTGGCCCAAGGACGAACAAGTTTGATTTTCGTGAACATCGCTCCATGTTTAGACCTAGTGCCCATATAAGGGTCCTACCAAAATTATATTGTTTATACGCTGCAGGTCGTAAATATTAATATATTTTGACGAAATTTGGTACACAGACCTATGTTAGCACAATAACGCAGCCTATTGATTTTGGTGAACATCGGTCCGTGTTTAGACCTAGTGCCCATATAAGGGTCCTACCAAAATTATACTGTTTATACGCTGCAGGTCGCAAATATTAAGATATTTTGATGAAATTTGGTACACAGACCTATATTGGACCAATAACGCAGCCTATTGATTTTGGTGAACATCGGTCTATGTTTAGACCTAGTGCCCATATAAGGGTCGTACCAAAATTATACTGTTTATACGCTACATGTCGCAAATATTAAGATATTTTTATGAAATTTGGTACATAGACCTATGTTGGCCCAAGGACGAAGCCTATTGATTTTGGTGAACATCGGTCCATGTTTAGAACTAGTGCCCATATAAGGGTCCCCCCAAAATTATATTGTTTATACGCTGCAGGCCGCAAATATTAAGATATTTTGATGAAATTTGGTACATAGACCTATGTTGGCCCAAGGACGAAGCCTATTGATTTTGGTGGACATCGGTCCATGTTTAAAACTAGTGCCCATATAAGGGTCCCCCCAAAATTGGCTTGGTTACAAACTGCAGGTCGCAAATATTAAGATATTTTAATGAAATTTGGTGCGCTGACTCACATTATAGAAAATTTTGACATAAGCCCCATTTTAACCCATTCGAACTTCGGATCCAAACAATACACCAGACTGGTGTAGGGTATTGTATAGTCGGCATGCCCGACTTTAACCTTTTTACTCGTTTTATTATACAAACTTTTTGTATTTTTCTGGTACCCCTTCCATCAACTCTTTTATGGTATTATTAGATATTTTGCAAGCTGACAAACACCAATTTCCGCGAAACTCTTTGGCATCTTTGGCGATTTTTTTTTTGTTGCCCTAATTTCTCTTTTGAGCACAGCAATTTACCTTTCAATTATCCCGAGCTCTGGACAGGTAGGTGGATTTCCTTCTCGAGGCACCAAAATTACATTATTATTTAAGTACCACTCCAAGGCTACTTGCTGCAATGGCAATAGGCTAGGCCGGGCCAAAAGGAATTATACACTTCATGCTGTCTCAGAAAAGGCTTTATACTGCATTTATAGTTGAGCAAAAAGCACCTAGGTTTTGTACAAAAACCGGGTAGTTTTTAGCACTCTCTTCGATATAAATTTCCGAATTTATTGTATCTGTGATCATTAAAGAAATTTACATTGCCTTTTGGTCTTAAATTTGTCATCCATATTCCCCCTTGAGTCCGCAATGTAGAATTACTGGCCTGGAAGCTCGGAACCATCCACTTTTAAGCGACTTTTGTCCCTGAAATGTTGGGATTCTTCTTCAATATGTCACTGATTTTGTTCGCTTTATCCTGGCCACAGATTCCCGTTTTTCTGCCACAACCTGCCTTTCGAGTGATCTCCAAGCCTTCCTTAAACCTCTGTAGAACTCTAGGGACTATTTTCGGGCAAACCTTTAGTTCCCAAGCTATATTTTTATATGTCAACTAGGGTGGATCTATTGTTTTTGTCAAAAGGCGTATAGCAAAAACGTGTACTACGAAGTATTCCAAGAAAACTTCCCAAAGGTATTATGGGTCTAAAATTAAAAACTAGATTCCGCCAAGATATATAAAAAATCACATTTGAAAATTTTTTAGGTTTTTTTAAAAAAAAGAATTTAAATATAAGACGAAGTCCGATTTAAAATATCAAAGCCAATTTTGAAAGAAAAAAGTTCAAAATTTGTATATATGTCATATTGCATTAACAAATTATGTGCAATTTGAGAGCTTTTTTGTAATTAAATTTATACTTAAAATGAACAAAAAACATAAATAGAAAGGTCAAACATTTGTATATACCCAGCAAAAACATGGCCAAGTAATGATAGGCCATTATCATTTGCATTACTTTAATATACAGAATAATGACTTACTGATAATAACTTATAAAAGTACTTATATATTCTTGCAAAGTAATCACTTACTGGTAATTGATTAAATAAGTACTGATTTAGTATTTTTAATATTAATGTTTTATTTATTAAATTGTTTCGAACATTTTTCTAACTGAATAGAAAATTTTCCGAGGTAAAAAGTTATATTTTCAACCACTTATTTCCTAAATTCTGAGTAGCCACTTATTCTATCTTTGTGAGTAACCACTTATTCTTTCACTATGGGTAACTCGTTATTCGCACTTTTTTTGTAAGCGAGAGGGTAATGACCACCCATGAGTTTTTGGACATCGCGAATAAAAGTAATGTTGCGAGTAAATAGCCTGGTAAGTAGTGAAACCCTTTGTGTGCTACTTACTCGCTTAATTACTGGGTAATGTCTGTTTTTGCTGGGTATGTCATATTACATTAACAAATTACACTTTTAGAGCCTTTCGTAATTATATTTCGACTTAAAACGAACAAAAACATATTTTACATCACTAAAAATCGACTTACTGTTACCGATTTTTTTTTTTTTTTAATATCAGAAATCATTCACTATTGATACAGCCAGAAAATAGATTCAGTTCTGATAACCGCATTTGTAGCCAATCGAATGGTTTGCTTGTGGAAGCCGAATTCTTCAGTTGTGGCAACAGAAAATTAATTAAGACAGGACTAGTTTGACAGTGACAATGGAATATCAGTTGTATCAAGAAGAGATCTGATTAAATATGACAACATCAGTAAAAATATATATTGGATCATATAAAATTTGTTTGAAAGACGAATAGTATGTCTTATTATATATAGTGCCATACAAAGCAATTTATAACAAGATATAATTGTATTCATAAAGTATATGAAACTTTTTCATCAAATTTCAGAAATTTTTCATTTGCGTTTTGAAGAAAACTACATTACTTTACTGAAAAGTTTCATTAAAACTCGTCCAGCAAAATTCTATCTGTGGATAGTTACTTTGGAACAAATATGAAATAAACTGAAAAAATTAAAAATTGGGCCATTTCTAATCCCAATTTTTTACCCTTAATATGTTAATGAGATTGGGCAGCTAAAAAAATTCGTGTCCTTTAAATTGGTCTCCTCTACAACATAACCGAAGCTCATAAAATTCTGTGGGTCCGCGTGGTGAGACTTTGCTTGTAAGCCGAATTAGAGAGTGAATCTGAGAATCTGCAGCCATTACTTTTAGTAATTAAAAACATCAGCACAAACTCAGTATTCGTTGTTCCACAGGGTGGTGTAGGGCGTACAAAATATAATGTTGTGAATTCATAACGTTATGGCAAAATTGTGATGGATTTATGTACACATACATACATAACATATTTAGTACACAAAAACAGCCAGACATAAACAAGTCGACGATTTAAGGGCGCAGCTGTGTTAAAGTATTTAAAATGTTTTCAATTATTTTTGTTGGTGAAACTCATTTAATTTGTGTATAAACGAATTTTATTACTAAATTAAAAACAAAAAAACACTACCTTAAGAAAATTGTGTATATCCATTAGAGTGGTCGAAAAACAAACGTAAAAGTTGGTACCACTTATTTCTAAAAACACATTTAAAAGGTGGCAAAACAGTTACAATTTGAATGCTGGGTTTTTTTTTAAATCTTATTGTTGCCTCTTTTTTACAGGGAATTATGAAATTATGATGAATTACCTAAACTACCCAGGAAAAATTTTTACAATCGGTAGCCAACCACACCTATTCTACAACTGGTTCCACTGCAACCGATTCCATGGAACTGGTTCCGGAAGCAGTTCCTTGGATCCTATATGGAAGGTGTGGGTGACGTAGAATCAATTCCAGAACTGATTCTAGAGCAACCGGTTCCACTTTGGAGCCATAGAAGGGGTTGCTTTTGGGACAATTTCAAACAAAAAGAATCGGTGTTAGAATCGACAGTAGAAGGGGTTGTGAATAAAAAGTAGCTATTGTACAACCGATTCTTTGGAACAGAAAATTTTCCTGGGTATCTTATATTTTAAAAATATACCGTTTTTTGAAAAAGAAAGAAATACAAAAACTTTACTCGGAAATTCTTAAAGAGCGGAGTTTGCAGTTTTCAATTAAAACAAATTTCAATACTCAGGAGTTAATTTAAAAATAACTACATAACAAAAGAAAATGGAACAAAATAATATGCACCTACCCAGGAAAAATTTTTACAATCGGTAGCCAACCACACCCATTCTACAACTGGTTCCACTTCAACCGATTCCATGGAACTGGTTCCGGAACCAGTTCCTGGGATCCCATATGGAAGGTGGGGGTGACGTAGAATCAGTTCCAGAACTAGTTCCAGAACTGATTCTAGAGCAACCGGTTCCACTTTGGAGCCATAGAAGGGGTTGCTTTTGGGACAATTTCAAACAAAAAGAATCGGTGTTAGAATCGACAATAGAAGGGGTTGTGAATGAAAAGTAGCTTTTGTACAACCGATTCTTTGGAACAGAAAATTTTCCTGGGTAATTTTTGGGTTAACTTATAGTTAAACATACAGTAGGAAACATACCGTTAGGAATTTATAAACATTTTCATTTATTACTATCGATTTTCTCAACTCTCAACTTTGTAGACTAACCCCCGTATTCAAAATGAAAAAGCATATGCTAACTAACTAGCTGCCAACTTTTCCTTATGGCAATTTGTGTGTAAAAAAGTTAGCACCAACCCAGGAAAATTTTTTACAATCGGTAGCCAACCACACCCATTCTACAACTGGTTCCACTGCAACCGATTCCATGGAACTGGTTCCAGAACCAGTTCCTGGGATCCTATATGAAAGGTGTGGGTGACGTAGAATCAGTTCCAGAACTAGTTCCAGAACTGATTCTAGAGCAACCGGTTCCACTTTGGAGCTATAGAAGTGGTTGCTTTTGGGACAATTTCAAACAAAAAGAATCGGTGTTAGAATTGACAGTAGAAGGGGTTGTAAATGAAAAGTAGCTATTCTACAACCGATTCTTTGGAACAGAAAATTTTCCTGGGAAGTTAGTTAGCATAAACATTTTCATTTTGAATACGGGTATAAATGTATAGGTTTTATCCCTATTTAAAAAAAATTTTCCCACTCAGTATAACAACAAATAAAAATTTAGTTTTACGAATTTTTTATTTTAATTTAGATGTGTTAGAGCTAGCGACTTTTATTTTAAAGCAAAAAATAGGAAAAAATTCTGTTAAATTAACAAATTTTTTTGTTGTGCCAACAGACATACTATTTTGACTGTACTTAAGACAATTGCTTCTATAAAATGACAAACAATTTGTTATTATTGATTTTCAATGGGAACACAATTGCAATAATTTGCCTTAATTAAATTTTCACTTTATAGAGCAAGAAGAATATGAAATAACAGAAGTATCTAATGTTGTCACAACACATGCAGCACATGCAAACGGATATAAAAGTCACACACATTAAACACATACGACAACACAAGATATTCAGGCATTAACGTTCGTACACTTTTTGTCACTCACTCAATCAAACAAACACAAGAAAGTTTGCATGTGAAAATATGAATTATTGAAGAAATATTGAATATACATGCATTCATATTCACATGCAAAATAAGTCCAAAATTTTGTTTGGCAAAACTGACAATAATACGCCCTACAATAACAGTAAGATAAGGGATATATTTTAAGATTGGATCGGAATTCAGGAGAGTACTTGAGCCAAATAATATGGATGGGAAAACTAAGAGCCTAGATAATATGTAAAAACAACTAATAAGGAAGGTCTGCTGAGTGGTTCACTATGATTTTAATAAAATTTGGAAATGCTGTAACGGATATATTACACTCAGATTATATTTAAGGGTTAAAAATGGGGTTAAAATTCCCCAATTTTTCGTTTTTCGAATATTTCATATTTGTTCCAAACTAACTATAGGAAAATTTGGTGTCAAACGAAAGGTATTTCATAGGCCTATATACCGGTGTATAAAACATGCTGAAGTATGCTTATTAGTTTATGGCATTATACAAAACATCAAAATTTTAGTTGGTTTTGTATGATGGTGTGTACAGGGTTAATGGTAAAATTTATATATATTAATAAATAATTTTTAAATAATTAGTAAAAACTGGTTAATTTTATTCAACTACTGAGTTTATCGCTTCCTCGGGAATTCCACAAGGTACTCATGTTGGTCGGTTATTATTCTTAATTTTTATAAATGATTAACAAGATTGTTTAAAATTTTGTTAGCCATTAATATTTGCTGATAATCTGAAGCTTTTTGCTAAATTTTAAAACTTATCAATGACAGGTATGTATAGTTGATCTTTTTATTTGGTAAATTAATGTTTTTCGTTCGATGTTAGATGATATATATTAATATATCCCTTTCTATTGAAATTATTTTTCAAATTAAAGAAAGATGATACAATTTTTACAGGTAAATTACAAAGAATAAATTTTTTAAAAAATTCTATAAGGACAGAATACGTATTTTCGGCTTTCGCTACAACGCCATCGTCAGTGCCGTTTGCCTTCATGGGTTAATAATTGATAATGGTCTACTTATGCTAAGTGGAAAACAAATAATAATATATTAACAACTAGACTAACATCAACGAAATCTAGCAATGCTATTTTTATCTTTTGTTATTACTGTTTTTGTTTAATTCTTAAAGCATCGCAGCTGGTTCTATTCAACTCTGTGTTTGATTGTATGGACGACAACGAACCGTTAAATGTACACCCACAATAATTTATCCTTAAAAACAAACTAAAATACATATTAAATTAATTAAAAAAAGGGCTACTGATTTTTCTATTTATTTATTTTGCTATTTATTTTCAAACATTGTTTAAACAATCCATAAAAGAAATAAAACTAATCGAAAAGTGTATTAAAACAATCATCAATTTTTAACTGACAAAACGTAAAAAAAACATTTTGTGGTTTGTTTTTTCATATTTGAAAGTTTTTTTTTGTTTAATTTTCAAAACACTACACCATACATAACAACACACACGTTCATATTTTTATTGGCTATGTTTGTGTGTATGAGTAAAGAATTTCTTGTAATTTGAATTCAAATAATTTTGTATTTAAACAAACTATTTTAACAAAAAAGAAAACCGAAAATATTTGAGTTTTTTGTTTTAAAACAGAAAACAACGAAATTATTTAAATTATTTTTTCTAAAAATAGAAATCTTAAAATAGAATATTTGACTTAAAATAACAACTCCTACAGACGCAACATATTTTTTTCTAGTTTATTTTTTATTGATTGAGAAAAAAGGTAAACAATATGATTCAATGTATTTAAATTGATTCTTCAATTGAAAACAAACTTTACCTATTACATTTAAGATAAACCACAATCGCTTATGGAAAATATATTGTGAGTGTATATTATTAAATTATATTTTTCACCGTATCTTGTGTGTTAAGATGAATGGCGGGTATGTATAGTTGATTTTTTATTTGATAAATTAATGTTTTTAGTTCGATTTTAGATCATATACCCAGCAAAAAAAAGATGCTTAAGCAGTAGAAAAAGCACTACAATTGATGATCTTGACGTACTTCTTTTTAACATAAACACTAATGATTTTAACATTGAGTTGTCATAGGAGAGGAGTACTCCCACTTCAACATTTTTTCACTCTTTTTCACCAATTAAAATATAAAAAAAAATTTAAAAAAAAATTATATTTTTCTTATTTTACAAAAGTTTTTTTTATTGCCGCCACCGGGTATGGAACTTGCGACCTCACGATTACTAGTCTAGCGCCCTACCACTGAGCTATTCTTTGATATGAAATTTGAGTGGCATAAAAACACCACTTTGTAACTGCAAGATATTGTTCCTTATTCTCTTCAATAAAAGAACTTTTTTGAAAATTTTCAAAAATTTTGTCTAACTTACATGCCACTATACTTGTGTGTACTTACGAAGTATATTGGCTTGTGGGCCATTACAATGCGGCCATACCCTGAGTAAAGTAAACCAGCTTGTGTGTAGAGTTTGAAAGTACTCGGAGATACTTGTGTGTACTTACTACTACTTACTAGTATCTCCGAGTGCTTTCAAACTCTACACACAAGCTGGCTTACTTTACCCAGGGTATGGCCGCATTGTAATGGCCCACAAGCCAATATACTTCGTAAGTACACACAAGTATAGTGGCATGTAAGTTAGACGAAATTTTTGAAAATTTTCAAATATTTTTTGTTTCATATACAATTGTTATACACAGGTATCCCATATCGTAAGTACGCACAAAATGAAGTACACCAAATCGATTACATTGTGTGGCCTTACACGTTTTTCTAAAGGGTTCGTAAATTTTGGAGATTATATTAATTTTGAATAATTTTCTGAAAACATTAGTCAAGTTTTTTCACATAATTTCAACGAACAACAAATCTACCCTTTTATACATTGCTTCCTAACACGAATGAATGCATCAATGTTTCCTAGCACGAATAAACATATTATGCCTGAGATTTTAGGTTAAAGTGATTTGTTAAAATTGAATCAATAGCTTGATTCTATGAAAAGAATCGACAAAAATCAAACTTATTCTTTGAATAAGATATTGACTAATTGAAGGAGGAAATAATTCAATCAATAAAATTAACAGTCAAATTAGAGGATTATATTTTTAAAGGCCTCATTGTGAAAACAAGCTTTGAAAAATTCGAATTTACAAATTTTTTGAAAAATTAATTCAAAATCTTGAAAATTTGAGCAAATTAAATAAACTCGAGTACCTTTTTTAACATTTTTTCTATTTGAGGATTTTTTGGGGATATTTTAAGATTTGTTTGGGGAGATTTTAAGATTTGTTTTGGGGATAACGCAAAAAATTATCTGACAAGCCTGCTTCTGCTTGATCCAAGTAATTTTTTCCTATGTGTTGTGCTGTAGGGTATAAAAAGAACATCAATATATTGAAAAATAAAGTACTTATTTCTACTTTTAACCCCCATGTGCGAGACGAAAAAATACTCTTTAAACCAACGGTTCCCAAATGGGGGTCCGTAGCACAATTCCAGGGGGTCCGCGAAGAGATCCGACAAAAAACATAAAAGAAGTTACTAAAAAAAAACAATTTATTTTTTATAATTTTTTAAATTATTTAACAAAATATTGATTTGAAAAATGTTTTTTTTTTCTTATTCCTGCTTAAAATTGGCCATCATTTCAAATAAGCAGGTGCTTTTATTAATTTTGCCCCATAATTTATAAAGTATCTCTCGCTCAACACTAGTTTGGGGGTCCGTGAGCTAGTAGAAATGTCTCAAGGGGTCCGTGAAGCAAAACTTTGTGGGAACCGCTGCTTTAACCGTTCAAAGAGAAAACATTAAAAATGAGTGAAATTTTTAAAATATTTTTTTTTTATTTTCCAATTAAAAATTAATTGCATCAAGGTTTAATAAAAACTTAAATTTATATAATGACAGCTTAATGGGATTAGTTAAAATTATCGTGCCAGTGGCACACATGGGTTAAAAAAGAACATACTATAGAATACTGTTGTCTAATATTTTTTCGATTGCAGTGAAATTAGTAATACGAGGAAAAAAATGCAGAACAGAATAGTCTATAAAATTAGCGTTCAAAATGACAAAGCAATTTATACTTTTGTATAACAAAAAATGACGTCTTCAAGCCAAGAACACACTAAATAACAGAAGTGATGATGGTAACATTCAGTAGTTATATATTGGTATCTGTGTAAGCTTAGATACATAGTATATCCCAGCAAACAATTTATAGGCTTCAGATTTACAAAGTATTTCAAAAATATACTTTTTTATATACTAACAAATAGAATTAAATATTCATTAAAATTAAACTTAGCTTTTACATTTGAATTAATTTAAACAATTTCAAAATATTTTTTCTTTAAATAAGCGCAAACAAACAACGAAAATTGTTTACTATGTTATGTCTTATGCCTTTAATATATACTATATCCCAAAAATGCACTAACAAACATGCCATATATACAACGCATTTTATATGACTCAATACAACTGTAATTCGCATTTTAATAACACAAATGATGCAGTGGTAATATATCAGAACTATAAATGTGGATTGTTATGTATGACTCAATGTAGAATGACTACGACTGTAAAATTCATGGCTATAATGAACAAGGATATAATTTTTTATATCCTTTTTTCTATTTTTTTATAAACTACAATTTAAAAACATATGATGCAGTGTGTAAATGATTATGCAAATAGAAGTGTTAATAATAGAAAAATAAATGAAATGACTAGAAGGATAAATAGACTTGTCTACTACTATTTGCAATAAACAAAGTGTTTTCTATTTTAAATAATATTATCACGGGGAATTTTGCTTTAAAAATTGAATGCACTAATATTGCTTAAAGCGGTATTGATATACATATGCAGCTAATGCTTATAACTGTGATGAAGTGTTTCCATTAAAGCGTATAACAAGGCTTTGTCATTAGCTGTTATATTGAATTATAACAAAAACTATTTGCCTTGAAATTTGAATAACATATGTATAATCGAATCATTTGTGATAGGGGATCGAAAAAAAGAAAAAATATATAGAAAGTCCGGAAAAACAATTTTTGTGTTTTTAATGTAAAAATTAAATAGTTTTTTAAAACATTTCGTTTTCAATTTTTTTTTTTTTTTAATAAAAAGTATTGAATGAACATAACGTGGAGTATGACATTAATGCCTTGTAGCCCTAATGTTGCAATCATAAACTGCTGCACAATACGAGAACAAATTCAATCTTGTCAGTCTTGAAACTTGTGAAGAGGAGATTAAGAGAGGAAACATTGTAATTGAAAAATAAATTTATCATGTACTAGTTAAATTCTGGCTCTTCAGATTACAAACACATTGTGTAGGCTGTGACTGACAAAATTTTAATTTGCTGTGCCGATCGTGGTGTATCTGGTTAAGAGGTGATGGTACGAATCATACCCTGTGTAGGGGGAAACCGATCATGGCATACAAAACAAGTTGCAATTAAAATTACTTTAATCAAGTGGCATATAAACAATAACCACTGACGAGTCCTTGGGTGAAGATATAAATGCCGCAGTCTGGTGATTCCATTGTATATGTTAAATTTCTGAACAAAAACGTTTTATTCTTCTGTAAATGAGATGTAGAAAAAATTCTTTAGTAATTTATTCTAATGTTAATTACGATTATCCTGTGCGATGGTTGCAAACACTGACCTAAAAATATGTATAAATATTGATCTTCTTTTTCTTCAAAAATTGCGTAATCCGCCCCCTCTAGAAACGTTTTCTGATGACGATCGTTAGTATGAACAAAACATGTAAAAACTTAGAAGTAAAAAAAATTTCATATGGAGATGAATTGTAATTGGAATTTGTCATATTTGAACTTAAAAGACGAACAAATTATAGTTATTGGAACAGTCTTCAGATTAACTAAAAAAATCTACGATAAAGTATTTCACAGACGAGGTACAATCCAAATTGTTAAAGTAATATACCTTAATTTCAACATGTTAGTCATTAATATGGCACGATGAGCTAGTGCCCAGCAAAATATTGGTAATGACACCTCTTTACTATCTGCATTACCAAAAATGATATATCATTACCTTTTGCATTATTTTATAATATAAAATAATGACTTCCTAATAACGACCTATTGTATTCATTGTTTCTAAATATAAAATAATGACTTACTCGTAATAGTTTAAATAAGTTCTTTTTACACAGTTAAATTTTATACATTTTTATTTATTATATGTAAATATGTTTTATCCCGGTGAAAAATGTCCATATATGAACATTTATGGTTCAACCATATATGTATGGATCCGAAAAATGAGGTAACACCTAAGTATATGTTCATATATGGGCATATATGAACATATACATTTATTAAATATATGCGAATACATGCGAACGTTGCTGTCCTTTCCCGGTGAAAAATGTCCATATATGAACATTTATGGTTCAACCATATATGTATGGATCCGAAAAATGACGTAACACCTAAGTATATGTTCATATATGGACATACATGCGAACGTTGCTGTCATTTATTATAAGGTTGTACGATAGATATAAATTTATGTATGACATTCAAATTAGACGCTACATATGTTCCTTTTTTTATTCATGGCATTAAATATAATTCCATATTTATCCAAATATGATTTCCTTTTACATATATGGAAAAATGTATTCTTCGAAATATGTTCATATACAAGTCCCTTTTGCATAAATTGAATAACATATACTTTCATATTTGTCCATATATGAGTGCCATTTCCATATATGAAATAACAGATGCTTCCATATATGTCTGTATATGAAATTTTTTACATATATGGAATCACATATACTTCCATATATGTTCATATAAAATCCATATATGTTCATAAAAAATCCATATTTGTTCATATGTGTCCATACATAAACCATATATGAACATGTTTGAGCGTATATGAACATTTTTCACCGGGATGTTTAAATTTTTATGACGAGTCCTAAAATTACACACTAGAGAAAACTTAAATTTTTCTGAATGTATTTCCTTAAGCTAATAGTATTTGCTTAACTCCTTATTTTTAAGAATCAAGTAAGCAATCGGATAACCACTTATAATTCAACTTTTTGTAAGCATGTGTGTAACCACTTATTATTCAAAATCTCATAACTACTTATTTCTCATTTTTTCGTAAGCGAGCGGGTAAGCGTGACTACTTATAAAAACGACCACGCCAAACAAAAATAATGAGTTTAGATGCCAAAAAATAAGTTGTGCGGAGCTATGAATTTCTATTATATAACCACTTATTTGGTAATGAAAGATTTTGCTGGGTGTGTAATACAAAAATAAAAAGTAATTATTTTAAAAAGTTAATTTCTTTCGGTATAATATATATAATGTATCATAAATATACCAGGTTAACAACGTTTACGAGTAGAATACGAGTATATATGAAAACCCCTACTATATTAATTCGTATTTCCTTCCCCGTTTCATTCTATTTCGTTTCCTGTGGTATGTGTTCCAATTTTATTCGTTCTCCATTCTATATTGCTTCAATTTGCAACAATGTTCCATTACATTATAGGGGTGTGTTTATTTGTATTATCTCGTAAATTGTTTAAATTGTATAATTCGTATTTCCTTCCCCGTTTCATTCTATTTCGTTTCCTGTGGTACGTATTCCAATTTTATTCGTTCTCCATTCCATATTGCTTCAATTTGCAACAATGTTCCATTACATTATAGGGGTGTGTTTATTTGTATTATCTCGTAAATTGTTTAAAAACAAAAATTAAAAATTTCACTATGTGACTGTTGTCTAAAAATGGGTCCCTCAGGTGCGCTCTCGGATATCACTCGCAAAACAATTTCGTTTCGACAACTGAATATTTTTCAACCGAATTGATTCGGTTGTTGCAACCGATAATTCAGTTGTCACAACCGAAATGAAATCGAATTCGGTTGCCAATACTGAATTCAGTGGAGGCAACAGGCAACCGAATCAATTCGGTTGGCAAAAATTTGGTTTGCAAAAATTCAGTTGCCACAACCGAATTGTTTTGAGAGTGCTGGCTGCTTCAATTATAGGAGTGTATTGGTATCCTAAATCGCTTAGATTTCGGGATACAGTCAATTTTTAGAATGGCCTTTATCTCGAAAACTAAGTAAGATAGCGCAAAAAGGACAGTGATCACGGAATCTGTAAAGTGAGATTGCCAATTTGTTCTTATTATAATGAATATACTATACAATTGGTATTTGTAATAAAATCTATGTATTTCAAAGCATTATCATTAGTTAAAGGAATGATAATGGCAAAATTTCATTACCGTTACTTTCAATTTAATGCTAATGAAATCGTCAATTAATTTCCCCAAAGAATTATTTACTCCCATGTATGGTTCATAACTATATATTACTAGGCACAAAGTTCGCGTTATTTTTTGATAATTATCAAAAAGTAACGCCTTGATATTTTGTGTGTATATGTTAATGAAAACATTGCATATTTTCAGTCTTTAAAAATATGACATACTTTCAGTCATTAATGAACAAATTAATCAATGTCGGACTCTTTGTGCTAACACAATTACTTTAAATTTATTACTTAAGGTATTTTTTTATTTTTGCCCTAAAGAAATTATGTCTTTTTAATTTTACTATATGCTAGTTTGTTAAAGTGTGTGTGGTTTTATGTCACACTTTATCTTGTATTAAAAAATTTCCACATCAATGAAAATAACCCTTCTCTCTCCTTATAATACAAAATTTTATTAAAAGCATTAAATGAATTGTGGGTTTCATTGTGTGTAAATTAAAATGATAATGCAGACGAGCATATGGGTATAAATAAAATGGCGAAGAAACAAGTGCTGCAGTATAAATGATAACAAAAGATTACACATACAATTAACATACATACATACTTATTCTATATGCCTATAAGGTTATATGAATTAAATTTATTTTGCACGCATTGTGGCTATAATATATATAACATCAATTGTTATTCATAAATTAAACTCGGTTACATATTTACTTATAAAAACACCTTTAATGAAAGTTTCAGGCAAGGTTACAATCATTTGTGAGTACAGTGACAAAAAAGATTGAGAAAATTTTGACTCTCAAAAATTAACAATATGAATTCATTAAATCTCTAGTGCGTGAATTTTTCGTCAAATATAATTTAACCGAACTACTATCGAAGAAATTTTTAAAGTAATATAATTTTCTCGTAAAATGTTTTGTATTTTATAATTTTTTTCGGTGTACTATAAAGTGTTTGATTATGTACAATGTGTGTAACATTTACTGATGATTATTGGCTAAAAGTCACCAGTTAAAAGATCAAAGCTAACAGAGATGATTTTAAACTTTATTGCATATTTAAAGGGACACATAAAAGTTCGATACTAGAAACGAAATATCATTTGTACATATTACAAAATTATTCGTAATGTCAAAATAAATAAAACTTTCGTAAAATGCACCACATTTTTCGTTTATTTTACCTATGGATTAATATGAGTGTATAGACCAAATTTCAACCCTTTTGGTGCGGGAACTTTTTTGACAGCAGCGAAAAAGTAAGATTGCGTTTCTTAATATTTTTTATGGCCTTTTTGGCTAGGGCATATAAAATTTGATATTTGCAAAAAAAATTCAAAAAGTCATAACCCTAATGCACAGCGCATGCTTCGGGGACATTTTTTCGATCTAGAGTTTATTGTGGAGACATTTGGTTAGTTTGGGGACTGTCCTCAAACTCTTCACAGGTCTTGCGAATACTTTGAAGCCAAAATATAAAAATTCTAAAAATACATTTTTTTATTACAAATTTTTGTAAAAATGTGTTTTAATCTTTTCTGTAGTTCCAACTGAATTTTTCGCCAAACGAACTTTTGAAGTTCCAGGTACAATTACTTTTTTTTAATTTTAAAAATTTTTGTTGTATTAATTGATTGCTGTAATGCTTATAGATTATAAATTCTGTAAATAGAAAAACAACTTACACAAAGTTTATTTAAAAACTAAAGAATTTTATGGCGCAAACTGGTATAGAACCGGTGCACTATGCTTCGTCCCATGGACAAAATAAAAAAAAAAAAAATTTATCTCAAATTGTGATTAAAGAAGAATTTTTTTAAACATAAGAAAGTAACTCAAATAAATGTGAAAAAAATATATATGTGGTGTGATTGCTTTTGCCGCCAAGAGAGGGCGCTAAACTCAGAGAATTTTATGCAAAAATGACTTAACAGAAAAATGGGTTTTAAATTTTTCACGAAAATAATTCTCAAAAATACATTCTTTTCAAAAACTTGTTCGAAGATTTTTTTTAATTACCTCAATATATTTGTAGTTAAATTAAAATATGGATTTTAGTATATGTTTACAAAACAATTATTAGGCGTGTTCGTTACTTACTACAAGTTACTAATTTTACTACAGCTGGAAAAATTCAATACCAAAAGTAAACAAAACTTTCCAATTGTAGTAAAAGTAGTAAGAATTTCGAGTAAACGAACGCACTGGTTTTTTATTGCTCCGAAAAACACATTTTTTTTGTTGAAAATCCAAAAATTACTTAAGTTTGATGGAGTATAAAAAAATTATATAAAATTAGATTTTTTTTTATTTTTTTTGTAAGTTTATGCTGTTATATAATAGATCATTAAAAAATTAATTGCTATTTTTACCACAAATTAAAAAAAATGGATTTTCTGAAATGCCTAAATTCATGATTTTTACACAAATTTCACGCATTTAAGAGTGTTTAGTATTCAAACCATGTGAACCTTCCATTTTAGGTATATGATGTGTTGAGCGGACTTTTGTAAAACACTACGAGAAACATTTTTGTGGAACATTCTAAGGTTAAAATATTCCACAAAAATATTCTTCGTACACTCTAATTAAATTCTGTTGAAATTTACCCAACTTATAGTAGGAAACTGAACTCCTACTATAAATTGGGTAAATTTACTCTATGTGCGTAATTGAAAAAAAATACGCACATTGTGTTTAAGTTGGTGCACAAATAATTTGTAATTTTACATTGAAAATGCGTAAAAAATAAAATTAATTTACTAAATTTGTGTGTAAAAAAGCACGTTTCACATGTAAGTGTACGCATAAAATCCACAAAAAATGCGCAAAAAACCACAGAACGTGCGTAAAAATCCAATAAAATGCGTACATTTACAACAGTTGTGCTAATTTCAAGCACCACCCAAAAATTTTTTTTAAATAAAATAAATTAATTTTTGGTACGTATTTTATTAATAATAATATCCGAGTCGTTCTCTCATAATCGTTTATGTCCCAATTAGTCGTTTTGAGATCTTAAGGCATTTGTATAAAATTCATATAGAATTTTGTTATAACTATTGAATGGGTGCAATGACTCCTGCTCAACAAAATGCCTTCTTTGAAAGGGAGGCAGTAACCATCAACAATAACGGGAGAAAACGTCATAAGATAGATATGGCCTACGCAGGAACAACTGAGTGCAATGACTCCTGCTCAACAAAATGATTTTTTGGCAAGTTAGGCAGTACTCAATGAATACTGACTTTGTTGAGCAGGAGTCATTGCACCCAGTTGTTTTGCCTAGGCCGTATCTCTCTTACGGCGTTTTCTCCCGTTATTGTTGACGGTTGTTGGTTGACTGCCTCCCTTGCAAAGAAGGCATTTTGTTGAGCAGGAGTCATTGCACCTAGTTGTTCCTGCGTAGGCCGTATCTCTCTTACGGCGTTTTCAATTTTGAAATGAGGTTTAGACTACCACATGCGTTAACAATAATTACCAAAAACAATTTCATGCTTATGTTGCTATTTCCAGACTCTAAAGTGTTTGTGGAATGTTGTAATTCAAAAAAAATAATCCGTTTTCGCTTTCTTTTTATTATTTATAATTTTTTTTTTCAATTTGAAATGTCAGAGTATTTATTACTATTATAGGATAGTATATTTACCAACTTTGTGCGTAAAAATTTTTTTTAACAAAACAACAGTAATTTTAGGCACAATGTGTTTATTTATAAACACATAATGTCTAAAAATACTTTGTGTGTGTATTATTGTGTATGGAAGTGTGTATGAAAAAAGTTTACACATTTTTTGTTTATATTTACCGAATTTTCGTAAAATTAAACAAAATTTTACCCATTTTATAGTAGTAAATTTACAAACATTTTTAGAGTGTAGTGTTTTACAGAAGTTCGCTGAACATACCATATGCCTAAAATGGAAGATTCACTTGGTTTGCTATATTATTTCTATTTAATTTTTTTTTTAGAAAAATTATTTTAAGCGTTTAAAACCCATTTTTTGTGAAAGGCTTTTTTTTATTAACCTTTCGACCCCAACTTTAAATGGCTGGGAATTTTCCGACCAAACTTCTTGTAAATGTAGATCTATGCCAAAGAAATATTTTTTTATTACTTTTATGGCTTTGCAGCACCCTCTAGCGGAGATATTCGGAATTAAAGTTCAAAAATTAATATGCTGCCGGTCCCGAACGGGTTAAGATTTTTTAAAAATAATAATTTTATGATTTTTCTATTACTAAACTCTACAAAAAAATTTTTGATTTTTCGAATTTTATTCATCACACAATTTTTGAGACTAATTTAAACAAAAATTTTATTTTTCCTTAAATTTTGCTGTGAGAAAAAAATGTGTGTTCACACTATGAAAAATAGCTCGCAAAGGAGCAATAGCACAGACTGCTATATGGAATTATACACAGGTATTCTAGAACTCCAATGCTACTGAGTAAAAAAATTTTTTAGAAAAAAAAATAAATATAACGGGAGTTATAGGCACATAACAACGAATTTGCTTGTAGGCAACTTTGGGGTCGAAAAGGTTAATGAATCGATTTTACCCAAATTTGGCACAAGTATGGCTTGGCCTTATATCAATTCACGTGCTAAATTTCATCGCAATCGGATAATTTTTGCAGGTTTTATAAAGATTTTAAAATAAGGGATCTATGGCAGGACTTGGTTCGATTTTGCTAAAAATTGACACAAACGTTTCAAGATTTATGTGCATCTCAATGGACACTTTTTGTAATTTTACGTCCATTTATGTTTTTATTTTCATTATTATTATTTTTAAATTTCAGAACCTATGGGAGGTGGGCGTGTCCTTGGCCCGATATTTCCAAAAATTAAAATTTTTCTTAACTGAGGGATCTATGTCAGTATACCAAATTTCAAAACTCTGTCTCCACTCCTTCTATTTTTGTCCAATCGTTATATGGGGACGACGCACTGTGCGGCGGCCTTCCGTTCGATTAAAATTTTTTTAATCAAATTTCAAATGAGAATTTTTTTAAGTTGGTAATTTGAATATTTTATTTATGATTAAAACTACATATGTCAGCAATAGAAAATTAATTGTGTCTTATAATTTCTCTCTTCCTCTTTCGTGCATATCCTGTATAGGATGAAAGCGAATCACATTTATATAATATTTAGTATAATATTTGTAAACGTTTCCCTCTTTGCTGCCAGGCGGACGATTTCTCCAATTGACCGAATGCCAGTCCACGATCTGATATTGCGTAACCAAGACATCTGCTTTCGTCCAATCCAACGCATACCCTTGATTTCTCCTTGGAGTGTAAGGAGAAATAGCTCATATATTTCTTCCCAGATGATGTGACCAAATATGAAGATTTACCGACTTTTATCCAATGGAGCAGTTGACGTTCAGTGTTCAACCTTCTTGGTAGTTCGTTATTGGTTTAAAAAACTGTCCACGAAATTCGAAGAGGTCTACGATAAGTCCACATTTCAAAACTTTCATGTGACCAGTTTTAAGGGTCCAAGACTCCATGGAATATATTGTAGCAGTATTGACCAGATGTAGCACTTAACCATATGGAGTCGAAGTTGTGTCTACTTCGCGACTACATAACATTTTTTTTTATATTTTATAAACGAAGTTCTGGCCATTTCAATTTTCCGTAAGCCATGCAATGGAAAAGTGCTCCCAGAGTGAGGCTTGTTTTAAGCTTAAATATCTTATTAATAAAATGTGTTAACAATTACTTCACTCTTTTATTTTTTGCAATATTTAATTTGCTAAATTAAGGCTCTTAAATGGTAACGTTACACATAATTTATGAAATTTGTTTCCGCATTTTCAATATAAATTTACAAATTTTGTGTGTAATTTTTTTCCCATTTGCGCATTGGGAGAAAATTTATTATATTTGTAGTAGGAGTTCAGTTTCCTTGCAGTTCAGGTTACTGAACTCTCATAAAAAACAAAGTTCAGGGACCTGTCCTGGGATTTGTCTTGTGATATGTCACAAGGGGTCAATTTCCCTCTCCTATGACAACGCCATGTAAAAGTGACAAGACTATTTCATATAATGGGGCCAGTTCGGTGACAGTTTGATAAAATTTCCCGTAGGGTACTTACTTTAACATTTCACTCTTATAGAAGTCATGAAATGCCAAATAACAGAAGTACCGTTATTTCAAAAATATTTTCGCAATCCGAAACTGTTTGCTTTTCAAAAAAGACATCCCGTTGTATAAGTTCATATTTCGGACAATTAAGGGCTTACTGTATCACAAGACAATTTTGTACAATATATAAAATATAAATACGAAAGTTAGTTTTTGTAAAATGTCGCATAGATTATTCAGTGTAGGGTTTTGGAATATATGCTTTCTCTTAGGCCAGATAGTCTAGTTTCAGACAATAATTAATAGAATAAATTCACTTAGCTTCGGCTTTTTTTATAATTACATAATTTTTAGATACCAAGTCTAACCCCTAAATTCATAAACGCTTTGTAAACTTATAGGAGGTTTATTGAACAAATTTTGTATGAAAATGACGTTTTGTAAACCTGCTTTAACTTTGAAAAGCATTTATGGATTTAGGGGTAAGTATTTATTTTTATATAACCAATATCCGAAATAATCAATATTTAATAAAGCTACTTAAGTATCTTTGTTTATATTTTAACATACATATTTCTGTATAAATTAATACATTCATTATAAAATTTCTTTGCTTCTGGTGTATAAATATTTTGTATTGCCATTATTAACGCACAAAGTTAATTTCTTTTTAAAAATGTCAGTCATTACCCAGCAAAAAAGAGATTAAAGAGCAGTAGGAAGAAATACTTTAATGAACGATCTGGATGTACTTCCTGTTAAATCGTAAGAGGCGAGTATCCCCACTTCAACTTTTTTTAGTTACTTTTTGATCGATTGCACGGGAAACTCTATTTCATCAATTTAAAGTAAAAAAAATAGTACAAAAAAAAATATTTTCCTAATTTTTAAAAATTGTATTTATTGAAGCCCTCGAGTATCCAAGTTTCGATTTCAAGATTGCTAGTCTAACCAACAAGGATATATAATAGGAGATGCAAAACCCGTCAAATACATCGAAAGACAACAAATAAAACTCGTAAGGGACCCCGACTAGTTGCCTTAAAGCAAGAGAATTGATTTTCTTTTTGAAAATTTCTTACATTGGGGGCCATATACCATGCGATGTATTTTCGGTTTCATAAATATTCTACGGTACTTACTATATGTTAAAATAGTATTTTAAATTTAAAATCGACTTTGTTTTTAAACTTACGATTTTGTATATGAAAACCCCACAAAAATATTTCGAGACCCTATATTCAAAACTCTATATCTGCAATTTTGGCCAAAATGAGTTTTTGATGCCAAAATCATTGTTGATATTATATCCATCTATGATATAAATTTGGAAGCAAAATATCCATTCTCTGCCACTTTTTTGAGCATTTTACATTTTCCCATATCTACAAACAAATTTATTTTTAAATACAGAAGTCTATATCTGCATATAAATTTAAATTATTTGAATTGTTTAGGTATATATAAAAATTTTTTGAGAATATCTTTTTTCGCAAATTTTTTTGCAACTAACCACCAAACTTTCTTTTAGGATATGTGCATTATAGTCCCTAAATTATAAAAACGTACTTAAAAAATTGCAAAATACTAGCGGAACGCTAAAAAAAGACTTTATGGTAAAAAAAAAATAAAAAATAATTTAAAAACTTAGTAGGCGATTAACATTTTGCAAACGAATATAATGAAACCAACTAAGAACCAAACTTTGTTTTAGAAATTGGTATTATAGTCCCAAGATTATAAATTAAAAAAAAAAAAAAACACTTAAAAAATTGTAAAACAATCGCCGAAAAGGGCGGAAAAAGGCTTAATGGTACAAAAAATTAATTAAAAAAATTAATCAGCGATTTACATTCTGCAAACAAATATATTGATGCAAAAATTTAGCTTTTTGCAAATTTTATTTTTCGCGCTTTTTTTTTTTGCAACTAGCCACCAAACTTTGTTTTATGTAATGTGCATTATCGTCCCTAGAATATAAATTTAAATAAAAAACCGCACTCAAAAATTTGCAAAATAATAGCGGAACGCGAAAAAAGACTTTATGGTAAAAAAATTTAATTAAAAACTTAGTCAGCGATTTACATTCTTTAAACAAATATATTAATGCAAAAAATTTCCTTTCTGCAATTTTTTTTCCCGATTTTTTTTGCAATCAACCACCAAACGCTATTATATGAAATGGGTATTATAGTCCCTAGATTATAAATTTTAATAAATCGCACTTAAAAAATTGCTAAATAACGGCGGAATGCGAAAAAGGGCAGAAAATTACTTAGAAGTGCTAATCAACTATTGACATTCTGCAAACAAATATATTGGTGTAAAATTTTCCTTTTCGCAAAAATTTTTCGCATTTTTTTTTCAAACTAACCACCATACTTTGGGCAAGATATGAGTGTTATAGTCTTGGATTATGGATCAAAATACAACGCAATGAAAAAATTCCAAATAATGGCGGAGTGGGAAAAAAGGATTTGTGCCGCAGAAAATGAATTAAGAAACTTAATCAGCGATTAACGTTCTGCAAACGAATATAATGATGCAAACTTTTTCTTTTCGGAAAGTTTTTTTTCGCAATTGTTATATTTTTCCAAACTAACCATTAATTTTTCGAATAAGATATGGGTATAATATTCCTTGAATTATTAATTTCAAAAAACCGAATGGGCGAGCCTTTTCCATCCCTGAATAACAATTCTGTGTTTGTTCCTGTTTGAAGGCACATAATATTGTTTTCCACAAAAAGTATAGAGAGATTTACAGGGTTCCTAAAAATACACATTGTTTTATATTTATCAAAACTACATATCTGCTAGTATTATCAAAAAATTATATTTCAGAACTCTATATCTACATTAGCGACGTGAGTAATGCAAATAATTTCAAAATATGTATACGTGGGAATAAGTTGCCATTTTTAAATAATATTCTAGAAGACAGATTGATTCAAAAAAATCTTATAAGCAAGTGAATCAGTTTTATTGCTCTCCTGAACAATTGTATTTTTGCAGATATAGAGTATTGCTTCTAGGGTATCGATTTATATTTTCAAACGTTTTGATTGGTTGAAAATAAATTAACCAGTCAGTTGCTTCAAAAATAAACTATCCACAAAAAAAGTGTAAGTGATCGTAAGAAATTAATTTGTAATTGATTCCAAATAACCATTAAGTTCTGATTTTCCGCTTCTAAAGCAATTTTGTTTGACAAAAATGTGATTTTACTTAAATTTACTTAAATTTCGTATTAGGTACTTAAATTTCGTAAAACACTTGGGTGAAGTGAAGGGAACTTTCAATGTAAATTGTTTTTGTAGCAAAAACAATTTCTATAGAAATAACGCAACACTTCACCGAAGTGTTTTAGAAAATTACCCCCTAAGTCTTCTCAAATCTACCTAACTACAGATATTTCCATATTAATTTAACATTTATGACTATGGTTAAGCATTTAACTTTAATTATTTTGAGGCACATTGTCGGGTCCAAGTGATTTGCTTAAATTTTTTACGAATAAATATTTATTCCTTTTCACTAATTAAAAACAACATCAAAAGGATCATAAAAGAAATCTTCCACCCAATGGAAAGCATATGTAAAATTCATTGGTTCCGATCCAAATTTTCACAATAACCGAATCCAAATCACTGCTTCTTTTCCTTTTCTTTTAATAATTTCTAATTTCTGCTAGGCAAAATTTTAATTAAAGTCGACTTTAACAAAAATATACGTTTGGAAAATTTAGAAAGTAAGGGCGATTGAATTTTAATAAATTAATTAGAAATATTAAAAGAATTTAAAATATATTTGTCACGCCAGTATTCGAACCCTCATCATCTACTTGGAAATCAACTGTCTCCAAATCATTCCCTAAGATCGCTTTGAAAGCAGTAATGCTTTAGAGGCAACAATTAAGTGATTTTAGGATGTTGTTCAGCTTAACTTCTAAAAATCTATAAAAATATTGGAACGGAAACTTTTGAAGCAATGAAAGAAGTGGTTTAAAAAACATGCCTTCTAATGTATTTTGCTGGGTATTACCAATGGATATCCGTCGTGTAGGGCTTTCGAATGTTTAACTACTCAGTCAAACTTCAAAAGCGAATTAGAGATAACACAGAAAATTCAAAGGAATTTAGAAACGTCAGAATGATATCAATTGCAAAATAGTGGAGAACACTTGACCATTTCATGGCTAAGAAATATCATAGATTTTTCTTCGAAAAACACAAAATTTTATCCAACATTAATTTTTAATAAAGAATTTCCATCCTTTTTTTACCAAATTTTGTTTTGTTTTTTTATTACAAAATTAAAATTAAAATGAAAAGTGATATTTCATGGGAGGCATCATTTCAAGAGCTGCTTGCATTCAGCGATATCATGATATTGCAATAATATTGAAATTGAGTGTCTTCACTTGAGATGAAATCATTTTGACAATTACTTGCTATCATTTTATTGCATGTCAAGAAAGAGATGCAATGAAAGAATTCCTAAAAATCGAAATATATATGAACATACATGATCATACGTTGATTTGTATATGATTATGCATGGGCATAGCTCAATGTATAACCATACATGATCTCATATATTTCCACATATCTTCGGATCGGAAATTTACGGGTATATGACCGTACATGTTCATATATGACCATGTATGCTAATACATGTTTCATATGTGCTCATATATGATCATATATGGCCAAACACCTTCATATACCCTCATATTTCGCATCGTAAGATATATGGAAATATATGAGAGCATGTATGGTCATACATTGAACCATCCATGGACGTATCTGATCATACTCATAATCATGTATTTTCATTAGGAGGTCCCTTAAAATAACGATTTGTCGATTTTCGTTCATTACACCCACAGTTTTATTGGAAATGGTCCCAAATGGAAGAAGACAATTTTTTTTTTTGGAAAACGTTAACCCGTGCCGAAAGTTGGACGAAAATGACCCATTTTGGAAAAAAGTGTATTATTAAAAATTTTCAAAATTCGAAATTTATAAAAAAAATATTTTTTATTTCATCTATTTTCTATTTGGAAAGACGTTATTCTGTAAATTTCCAAGTGGATATTTTTTGCCGAAATGTGAAACCATTAACCCTATATGCATCAAATTAAATAAAATCTGGTCGACTTTACCTAAGATTAGATTATTTTATTTAATTTTTTACTCAAATGCTTTTGCTTTCCCAATTCATTTTTCTGAAAGTGCAGCTATAGTTATGAAACACTAGTAAAAATAAAAATGGCGATTTATATTAATATACGTTAAAAAATTTTAATAAACAACTTTGTTAATACAAATGTTCAGAAATCAATCGGTTGACATTTACTTTTTTTGTTAGTTTTATCCCGTGAAATTCATAGGGCATCATTTAAAATTTATGAAACATAAATATAAACTTCAAACTTCCATTTGAAATTCAGATCGAATCAATTGATGTTAAGGAAATTTAAATTGAAATTTTGAAAATATTAGTTATTATTCAGCCCTCATCAACTGAAGTTGCGAAAATTCTATTTGAAAAATAGTAAGTATGTAATGAATGAGTTAAAAATTTCAAATAGAGTTTTGTATTTAAGAAAAATTATATTAAAAATTCCTTTTAATGCTGGTTACAATTACTGGGTTATTCATATGAGTTTGTATATACTTATGTGCATAACGGTGTTTCGTCCTTGCATCTGTGACAAATGTGATATTTTAATTGCATTAATATACACGGCTTTAACCACATTCTTATTTTTCTGTAAATTAATTGAATTTAACAATTGAAGCGACTATAATAGAAATACACGATTAATCGTCCTTGGTAGATGCACTGGAAAAGGAATCTATTCATTAAAATAAATTTCCACAACGAAAATTTGCCGCGAAATGTATTTTCAATTTAGCGGTTTTCGTTTTAGTGTTTTACAGTGTGATTACAGTTGGATGCACGAAACTTGATATTAAAGCCTCTGTTCGCGTTTTATATAGGTTTTTACACTCATAAAAATAAATCTGTAAAAATAGCAGAAAAATTTACTTAAAATTAGTTGAAAATGATGCTGCAGAAAAAACTGCTGAAAAGAAAAAATAATCGGCTAATTTCAGCAGTTTTTGGAGATAAAACTTTCATTACCATTACATAAATTAAGATCAGGACAGAGCTTTAAAGAATTAATTCCTTTTTGGAAAGAGTTCCCTAAAATTTAATTCAATCCTTTAATTCAAGGAATGACTTCATTAGTAAAACATAAGCAGGAATTAATTCCTGTGAATGACTACAAAGAATTCAAATTTATAGAATGAATTCCCTATTTAGTTTTAATGCTTATTGCTTTGGTACGGGCCATTTTAAAAAATATCAATTTTACAAAATGGCCTGTATCTCGAAAACTAAGCGAGATAGAGCGTTAAGAGATGGGCAATAAGTGAAAACTTAAATTCAGGGAATTAAAGGAAAAAAAAATTAATTCCTCATGGAATTAAACGAAAATTTCAATTCCTTAGGGAATTAAAGGAAAAATTTAATTCCATAGGGAATTACACGAAAAAGTTAATTGCTTCAGGGAGTTAAATGTAGAATTGAATGAATTCCTTGACTAAAAGTGGAATTAACTACACTTATAAAAAAGAGTTAGTACAAAAGTCTGTTAAACGCGTTCTGGCGCAAAAGAACTGATTTTTCTGTTATTTTGTTTTAAAATTTAGGATGGAACTAATATTTTTGTAAATCCCATTTAGCATAACAATTACTTTTACCCGTATTTGAACTAACTTTGCATCCTAATTTTTAGTAATTTATATTTCTTAATTTTACAAATTTTTCAGCTAATTTAAACCCCAATTATTTCCCAAAGTTTATATTTTTGTGTCTCTGCTATCAATATCACATAGATATGGCGCTATATTTTCTTATTGTATAATCACAAAATGCCTTATATTTTGGAAACTAAGCAAGATAGACAAAAATGGACAAAAATTCGATACTATGAATTTATCAATATTTATAAGCCACATATACTCCCAAAAATAAAAATGGGCCTGTCTCAGGACAGATCCGTAGAACCCCAAAACCAAGACTGTAAGCAACATTTTAGCAGAAATTTTCAGTTAAATTAGCTAATGTTTCTGTTGAATTTAGCTCAAATTTCTTAACTAAGTCAACTAGAATTGTCTGTATATTTAGCAGTGTGTAAAATTTAGCTTACCTAAATTTAGCAGACCATAATTCTCAACTTCATTTAAAATTCTGCTGGCGCAAATACAGATACTATTTCCTGTTATTTTAGCAGGATTTTGAACTATTTGTACGGCCTTTTTTTATGAGTGTAGAATTGAATGAATTCCTTGACCAAAAGTTGTATTAACTAGAATTGAATGAATTCCTTGTTAAATTAATGCATTAGATTTTATGAAGGCATTAGAAAAAAATTATTGAATTCCTTTAAGATAAATCGAATAAAAAAAAGGAATTCATTCAATTCCTTAAGTTTTGTCAGGGAATTCATTCCCAAAGTATAAATTCAATTCAAGAAAAGGGAATTAATTCTTCGAAGCTCTGGATCAGGATGTAGGGTTAAGTAGCAGTGCCAAAAGTAGTCTGAGTTCCATTTGGCATAGGTAAGAAAATTTCTACGACCGCAAAGTTTTATGTAGTTATTTTTATGTTTTATAGTAGTTATGGAGAATACATTAAATATAAATACAAAAATATAAATCTCTCATTAACGAAATTTCTCTTAATTGTGGTTATTTCTTCCTACAGAAAATAATGTCAGGAAATAATAATTTTTTTTATTTCATTTCAGTGTACAAATAAAATATTTTTAAATTTCTAAATACTAGGAATCAGGAAAATAATGGGTTTCTTAAGTTGGCATACTCGTACTTTGGTTCTTTTGAGGACTACATAGCAAAATCTTTCATTGCCAAATAATTGGTTATTATGAAACTAAAATTTTGTACTACTTATAATTCGGCGTCAGTACTATACTTAGAATAACACGTCAGTAGGAAAATCTGTCAAACGGGTTTCACATCGATTTGACTAATTTTTAACAAATTTTTAGTTGAAGCACTGATTCAACTAAAGATTTTAGTTTAACACTATACTAAAAATCCTCGGTACTTTAACTAATTTTAAGTGTTAATTTTCAAACTATTTATAACTAATTTTTAAGAACCCATTCATTAAATTTGACACAATTTATTGTTAAAATATAATATTTTTGTGTCTGTTATTGTCCGGTAGATGGCGCCACCAATGTATCCGAAGTTTTAAATATGGCGCTTTTTCTTTCCCTCCCGATTATTTTAAATGGCTCGTATCTCGAAAACTAAGAGAGCTACCCCTAACCATATTATACCCCAGGGAATGTGGTTATCTTTATCCACAAATGTACCATGGTGGGTCGTCGGACCCTCGGAAATTCTTAATAAAAATTTTCAACTTCATAAAATGGCCCATATGTCGAGAACTAAGCGACATAGAGCAAAACCGACGAAATGTTTGCTCGTTCGTAGTGACCTTAGATGATATGGACTGGGATCGGGGAGGGTCCCGAGACTCTAAATTTTAACAAACAACAGGAATAAATTTTGTTAAAGTAACAAATTTTTCTGGTCAGACAACACACTTATTATTTTGAGTGTAGTTATTTTTTTAAACGAAGCCGTTTTTATTAGCAGTTTAGCTTACGCGCGACTACTTATTTCATTACATAATGTGATATTAGTAACTACTTACTTGTTAACCCCTAGTAAATATACAAGTACAAAAACGACCTTGTCGAATAAAAATAATGAGTTTTGGCACCGAATTATATGCAGTAGGCCCTAATTCTACTGCTTATTTTTTAGATATTAGTAATGAGCACCCATTACTGAGAATTTGCTGGGTATATAAACCTGCTGACATTTTCCTACAAATGTAAAAATGACATCAGCACAAGTCAAGATAAGGTCTAAGTTGTAAATGACATGTCTTTCGGCAGTCATCACTGCGTTCAGCGGGATTAAACATGATTTAGCTACAAGCGGAAAACCAGCGACTATTAATCAGTCTTGTCGTTTTCTTAGCGTTTTTTGTGCATTTATTTCTTTGCCAGAATTGTTGTTTTATTTAGCGTCATCGCTAAATTTTTACACAAAACTTTAAAATTTTAAAAAATTTAGGGATTTATTGCAAAGAAAAATTTAAAAAGTTCGAAAAATATAGCTATTCTTTTGCAAATCTTTAACAAAATTTGTGAATTTCGTGAAATTTGTCATTTATTTCCAAAATTTTCCAAGGTTTGTATAATTTAGCTATTTTATAGCGATTTTTTTGATTTAGCGGTAATTTAGGAAAGGTTGGCAGCAATGGCAAGATTCGACCTTAAGTTGGTTGTTGGTTGTATTGTGAAGTTTTTACAATTTTCAGATAAAAGCTTAAAAATGTTTTTTTTATAGAGGCTTATGTACATTTTTTTCGAAAAAGATATTAAACTGGCGCATGAATTTTTTTTTTTCAATGCACAATGTACATATGCATATTGAAGTATTGAAATAGCAGTGGTCATATAATTGCTATAATCGATTGTTAAATTGGTGGATTAAAATTGCTTTAAAATTTAACAAAAGACAAAATAGTTAACTTTTTTAAACTGCAGTTCATTATTGCCAATTGAGGTATAGCGCTCATGCTTTTGTTTCTGCTAAAATGACAGGAAGATAAGAAGATAAGAGAGTTATTTAAAATTTTGTATAACTATGCACCTTCTACAGGGTGGCGCAAAAGTATATCATAATGTGAATGTGCTTTAATTTTTGCAAATTGCGTCAAATGTCATTGTGATTTGACATCTATTTTGTAGACAGGTAGAAAATTGTTTGACAACAAGCAGTGGAGCGATACACGCCCGAAGAACGTGGAATTATTGTTACTGCTTATTTGACTAATTTTCGGTCTGTTTGTTTAACGCAAAAATTTTAAAATCATAACGAGAGACAAGCCCATTTCCACTTAAATGGTTATATTAACAAACAAAATATGCATTTCTGGGGCACAGAGAATTCACATGAAATGCAAGAAGAGCCATTGCATTCCCTCAAAGTGACTGTTTGGTGATGTTTTCGAGAAACAATTCAAAATGCCGTTAAACGAGCACAAATGTGCATCAACTCGGGAGCTGGTCATTTGACCGATATAATTTGTTCAACTGAATTGAATAAATTTTAAATCTTCAAATAAACTTTTCGTGAAAACAGAACTGATTTTTTTCATTTCTAACAAAATGGTAGACAATTTACATTATGACATTATTTTTACGCCATCCTGTATATACTCAACAAATGTTATATTTTAGAAAAACCTCTTCTTGTACTACAGATCTTTTAAATTGTGGTACGCTGATTCCGGATGTTATTTCAATGGACTGTTTCGAAAAGTCGCTAATTAAAAATTTGTTCTTGATATCCTATTCTTTTTTTTTTTGACAGCTATTAGTAAAATTTGCAGCTTCTTACCATAAAGTTAATCTATTCGTACATAAATTTAACTCTTATTTAAATAGAAACACGCCAGTATGTTCTACGAAGTATTTTACTGGCACTGCAAAGATATTGAAATTTTTCGTTTTTAGTTTTATCCTTATAAATATAATAGTCAAATAGGGATTCCGATATATAAGAGGGAGCAACAAAAAAAAAAATAATGTGCACGTCTTTTTTTCAGCGGCTCAATCTTTCGTTTAGGGGTTAACATGTTTGCTCAATTTATATTCTAATTGGAACTGTTTTTAGATTATTTATTTAGATTTAGGCAGCTATTCCTATTATTCCTATCTGTGACATATTTTGAGTCCCAAAATATTATTTTTAAGTCTGAAAGTCACAACTTTCTATATACCACAAAAATGAATGAAATTCAAATATTATATGTCAATGTTATGATTGTGTCGATACCAGGTCTTATTTTATTTTTTTGAAATTTTCAAACAAAAATTTGTTAAAATAAATTTTTACAATGCATCCGAAATTTTCATAATATGTTTCTAATGGTAATAGTATATTCCTAAAAGTCATAATATATTCCCAGTGGTAATGTTATGATTATTCCGTACAATTTTACATTTTTCTTTAAATTTTGTACTTTTTGCGGGAGCATAAAAAATTAAATTCACTTGACACCTTGAAAATTTTAATTTTTCCCAGACTTTTTTTGTAGACGGAATTATTTCTTTTACAGACAATATCACTACTAAAATGAATAGTCGTACCAAAAAGTGTTTTTTTTTTCTATTTTTGTTTGTCTTCTTTTTAGGAAATTCTTCCTTTTAATTAACATGTTGCTTGCTTTGGAAAGGGGATAGAGAAGTGAAAAGTTGTGAAAGATGAAGGGCTTTGAATAGGGCAACACTGTAATTGCGCGAGGTGTTAAATCTTAGAACTGTTGTTGAGCGCCATCCGATGAAGAGTTGGCGAACTGAAGCTGAAGCTTTTAAGTTCATAGCCCTGTTATATTATTTTACTTCGGTGCGGTTAAGAGCTATGGGAACACCCAAGTAGGAATTTAAAATTTCTTATCGCAAAATCTCAATCAAGCATAAATACAGATAATAATATCGTTGTACAATAATTCCAAGAAAGGAATGTGGTTGTCTGATAATATATGATAATAGATGAGAGAATAGTATAGTAACCGAAAAAAGAGAGAATTTAACTACAAAAAATTTACGGTATCACTTTTAATTTTGAATTAATTCCAATATAACTAAAATTCCGTAAATTTAGCAGTTTTTTCTCCTCCAATTTTACTATTATTTAGCAAAAAAATCTGCTAATTTCAGCAGTTTATTCTGCAAGGTAATTTTTAACAAATTCTTAGTAATATTTTTGCTATTTTTACAAATTTATTTCTATGAGTGTACCGGAAAAGTACTATTTTGAGTATCGCTGGCTACTGTATTTTTGAACCGTCAATTTCTGTCTGTGGCGTTATCGACTAAAAAAATTAAAATCCTGACTTTTCAGAAAGAGTCCACTAAAAATTTTTCTTCTTGCCAAATTTGGATTCAGCATAAAAAAGTTTGTCAAAAAATATCTATACCCAGTAACAAATGGAGCAGAAAGCTAAAATAATTACAAATCTGCGTACATGCGTCATGATTTTTATGTGGCGAATTCTTACTTGTAAGTAGTAGTTTTGGTTTCATGGCATGTCAATATTACTAACATCAAAAAATTATTACAATATGTTCATTAGGGTTATAACTTTTGATCCTTTTTTCTTTGTGCAAATATAAAATTGTACATATCCTAGTGGTAAGGTGCATGAAAAAATATTAAGGAATATGACATTATTTTTTGCGGTTTTCAAAAAAGTTCCAGCATAAAAATTCTTGAAGTTCGTAATATACAGTGGGAGCATTATTGAGTACATTTCAACACTTGAGGAAAAAATAAAAATATTGGACAAGGGGACTAAAGTATAAATTTCTGAAAGCAAAAGGTTCGCTTAATCTAAATCTGGCCTCAAAAATAACCTTCCATATTAGACTTTCGAGCTATATAAATGGGAAAAACTTAACTTTTCTTCAAAATATTTCGAATCGTATATTTTCTTGAAAAATATTTTTAACAAGATTCGTAACGGCATCTAAATATACTGCTCTTCCTCTTTAAAATGATTTTTGAATTTTTTTGATAACGTTTTTTTTTACGGATATATCGTTTTTTGAAATTTGGGCCTTCACCGCAATTTCAAAGTAAAATTGTAAAAAAAATAAACTTCACTTTTTTTAAGCTGCGTGCTAGCTCTTCAGAAATAGTTTAATGACTAATAACTATAGCATTCAATCAATTAATCATTAATCGATTAATCGAACAATTTTGCTCAAGTAGTTGTTGGAATAATTTAAAATATCAAATTTCGAATAACGAATAATTCGAGTAATTTAATACGATGAACCGAAATTGATAAAAAATAATAATTGTTTTTGCTGTTTGGCAGCTTTTTTCGCATAAGTGAGAACAAAATACTGAGCTTAGTAGGCTTTTATATCAAATCTAATTCAAGCTTTAAGTTAATCTTTTGCAAAGGCTACTACCGAAAAGCTACGTTAACATCTAATTAATCGAGGCCTGACTTTCTAAAAATAAAAAGGAAGAGGGTTTTTTTGAAGTGGTTTACTATGATTTGGATCACATTTGAATATGTGACAGAGGGGCAGAAACAATACAAATGTTTACAAATTTGATCTTAACTAACACATTTTTTAAACTTTTGAAATTTTAAAGAGTTATTGTAATTAATTTTGTCGGTTTATTTACATAAAAAGATTTAGAATTCATTAATGACGGAATATGTCATTTAAAAGCTTAATGGCTGCCAGTAACGAGATTTAAATTTCGCATTATTGACACTTTAAAATTTAACCAAACTTTGCATTAAAAAATATTAACACTTAGCTTAAGGTTAAGTTTAAACTTTAAATAAAAATTCCGGTCTTCTAATGTCAAGTGTCATAAAAAATCCATAAAATTTATTTCATTTAACTGTCCAAATAATGACCATTTTTTTTTGTCCTTTAACCTATTTCAAACATTAAGAAATCTATTGCAAACGACAACAAAGAATTTTATCACATAAAAAAATTGCTCAAGTGTATGGAAAATTGATAAGACATTTTCTTTTAGGTTCAAATTAAATGAAAGGATTATTTTTTAAGCTTATTACTTTAAATACTAAAAAAGGTTCTCTGTATTTTTAACATTTTGTTGACATTTCATTTACTTTAAAAACAACAAATTTAAGTACACACTTGTTTATAAAGTTTATTTATTTTACTATATATTTCAAGAGGCTATGATAGGGACTGCAATGTATTTAAATAACACTCTTTCCTCGAATAACGGGCAACAATTTGTAAATGAATGACAAATACATAAAATCATCGTTGCAAATAAAAAGACATAAAGATCCTTTACCTAATCAAAATAAGTTAATATGTTTCTAAAAGCCCAAAGTCTATCGCCCTTACTATCTAAATTTTTCAAATGTATATTTTAGTTAAAGTCGACTTTAGTTAAAATATTGGGTGGCAGTATGCCTTGACTTGGTTTATTTTTTGGAGCATTCTGATTGGTTAATTTATTTCACTGTGAGACAAATGGTAGGGGTCAGTGATCGGGAAGGGTTCAAACTACCGGGGAAAGTTATATCGGTAAAAAAGAAGTTATACGTGTCCCGGCGTTTCGCTGGGTCACCCCTAGGAATCGAGATATATCGATTTTACCTTTGGTGGACATAACTCGAGAGCCACTAGTCCGATTTTGCTCAAACAATTTTAAAAAAATTAAAAATTACAATTCCTTTAATCTGTTCATATAACGTTTCTATATACTATATACTCAACAGTTTTGCCGGTAAAAATAAATGTATGAAGAAAAAAATATTTTTTACCTAAAATATTAAATAAAAAGTAATAAACAAAAGGTTATTGATTTTTATGGTAGCGGTAACAAACATTTATTTTTACCGGCAAAACTGTTGAGTATATAGAAAAACGTTATATGAACAGATTAAAGGAATTGTAATTTTTAATTTTTTTAAAATTGTTTGAGCAAAATGGGACTAGTGGTTCTCGAGTTAAAAAAGATATATCTCGAATCCTAGGGGTGACCCAGCGAAACGCCGGGACACATATAACTTATTTTTGACCGATATAACATTTCCCGTTGGTTTCATCCCATCCCGATTTTGACTGTCGAATAGTGTTTTCAACCAATCAAAATGTTTGAAAATACAAATATTTTTGTAGGGTTTTCATACACAAAATGAACAAAACCGTATGATTAAAAATAAGGTAAGGGCCTATATTTTTAAACCCTATTAAAAATTTTTAGTCAGTTTATATGAATACATAAGAAATTTTAATAAAAAAATTTTATTTTTGTTAAAAGTTAAATTTGCAAATATTTCAAAAACTAGAGCTAATTTTGAAATTTGTGTTCACATTCGTGATTTTCACCCTGTGTAATCTAGCTAAAAATGCATGGTAAACAAATTAAAAAATCGCGTGCACTGGAGTCCATAATTTTTGTTTTCAAATATTTTTTTTAATAGCCTTCCTAGAAAAGCGACTAGCACCACTGGATTCCGCGTAGCCGAATTAGTTCTACCCGCTGGGGTTGCGGGGTACCGCTTCTCGAATTTTCCTATTATTGGAACAAAAAATATAAATAATTCCTCAGTCTTCTTTATTAAAACAAAAAATTCAAATAATTTTTCTTTTATACCCAGCCAACAAACGAGCTGTGAATTGAATAAAAACGAGCTCAAAATATATTATTAAAAGTTAAAGTTTTTGTATGGAAGTGGTTCATCCAAAGGAGCCTTCTTTTTTGATTCAAAATTGGCTAAAAAATGTTAAGAAAAATCTATAAGCTCAAAAATTAATCTTTTTCTTGAGCCCTTTTTGCATTGTTCGCAAAATATTCAGATATAGTTACATTTATGAGTCATTTCTGAACCGACTTTTAGATTTAATAATCTGCCTCAAATTTTTGTGTCTTTTATGATTAATTTTTGAAGGCTGATAATTTCGTGAAAAAAATTAAGAATTTCTGACAAAAAATTTTTATATTTCAAAAAGATGTATTTTGTTTGACTAGTTTTTGACTCATAAAAACCCTGAAAAAAGTATCAATGGGTAGTTTATTTAAACAATTTTTTAAAATAAATATCAAAATCGGTTGAATGTAATGAAAAATCAGTAATCCTCTTTTAAGTTGTGTTTTCAATTAATTTAATATGAAATTTATATTGTTTTTAAAGAAATAATTTTGGGAGTTACAAACATATGCAAACCCTCAGTACACGCAGAGTTGTGCAAGGTATAAATAGAGTTAAATTTGCGAAATAGATTAGGTGTTTCCTGTCTTCAAATCATTTTAAAAAATACTTGACTTGTCTTGCTGGAGCATCGTCGATATATTATATTTATCTATTCAACAATATTCAATCGCTTGGAAAATGCATTCATTGGATTAAAAAATTTTTGTAATATAGCATAGAATGAGGAGGAAATATATTAAACCATAGAAAAACTGTACAAAGAGCTTATCAGTTACCAAGCAGTCAGTCATTCACTCACTTATTCACTTTGACTGTTTATCATTCATTCAAACTACAAGAATATTCTTTAAAAAAATACAACTTATTTCATTTAAAATGTAAATTGGGGTTGATCCTAATTGTAAAATTTAAAATGTTTTTAAAGTTGATATAAGCAAGAAAACATATCTAAGTGATAATTTAAAATAATTTATAGAAAAAAATAACTAAAAATAAACTACAAATTTCTGTCGATTTGACACAGCAAAAACAAGATGGGGTACTATAAAATAAATAACTGTATTACATCCCTAAAAAAAATTATAACATAACAACATACAAAAATTTTGTGCACATGCAGTGTTTTATACTGAAAAGTTGTTGTATTGTATATACAACGGTATCGGATTTTTTCTATTCCACGCTTTGAAACTTTATGAATCGATTTAGTTATGTCAGCCCGTCCATCACTTAAATTTGTAATTTTAGAGAGAAGATTTCGCAATTTAAGAACGAACCCTACTAAAAATTGTTAAAATCGGTCCATATAATGAGCTATGTACTTCCGATAGGGCCTAACAGAATTGAACGAAAATGGCCCAGCTGGAATGCAGAAAGTTTGAAGATTGCAGTTCCAAAACCCCAAATAAAAATTCATAATAGCCACCTTTCATCCATGTCGAAAACTCCCGGACAGAAATCGGTTACGAATTGATACGTTGGGTAAATATCGGCTCGACAGTTTTCGACATAAATACAGAATGGCGATCGAGATTTTTTTTCGTTTTTTGTTTGGTATCTTGACTTGACACGTCCAACTTTTGGTTTGGTTTTTTTTTTAACTATTTAATCATCCCAGCTGGAAATTGTGTCTTAAAGACAATGTCGCCCGTTTAGGCGACAAGTTATCAAATCAATAAATTTACAGAAGAGGTCTTAAAGATATAGCTACACTTTTTTCTTTTCTACAATGAAGGTGTCCGTCGCTGTCGATGTGGGCTGTAGGGCAGCAGCTTATGCGGATGATGTGGCAATTGCGGTATAGGAACTCTTGGCGTCCTCACTGAAACTTCTCTCTAAGTGGAGTGGGAGCAGTGGGCTGGGGGTAAATCTAAGCAAAACGAATTTTGTATTCTTCACTAGGAATAAGATCAGGGGGCTCAGACTGGCGAGATTGAATGGGAATTCAATCTCGGAATTTATCATTGATAGAAGATTGCTATGGAATCTGAACACTCAGGCTAGAGTGTCTAAGGCACCTGCTGGCATTTATTGCTGTAAAAAGGCCATTGGTGTGAACTGGGATATCAACCTCCGAAATACTGATGTATGTAGTGCCCATTTGGTGGAGTGCGCTGGATAAGGGCACTCACGAATGAAGTTCGAAAGAATTTGGCGGACAATTGCGTTGCTGATTATGGACCTTATTCGTACCACTCCGACGAAGGCTCTATTGCTTATACTGCACTGGTTACCAATAGACCTTCTCGCGAGGAAAATTGCTGCGAACGTGGGGGCATGGATATACATATCGTTTGGAGATGCCATGTCGCACCAGGTGTTACCGTTGTGCGACTTAAGTTGCAATTTGCAACCTTTTTGCCGGCATTTGACTTTATGTGCGACTTTTTCAAACTAGGAGATATAGCAAAATACCCTTCGAAATATCTCTATTGTGAATGATTTAAGCAAATTATAGTTGTTTTTTGCTCTATCTCTAGCAGTTTTATCTCGTGTGTAAATGTAGTTTAAGGAGAAATTTATAGGTACGGAGGTACGAATTTTTGGCCACTGTGCTGTATCTCGCTTAGCTTCTGAGAAATAAGGTATTTTCTGGTTATGAAATTAAAAATATGGGAAATAGCGCCACCCATATGTGAACCTGATAGCAGAGACATGAAAATATAATAAAGGAATTCAAAGTTTAAGTGTTAGTGTGCTATCATTTTAAAATACACAGAAAAAATTCCTTGGACGAGTTTTAATGAAATTTTTTCACTAAACTAATGAAGTGTTCTTCACAATAGGAATGAAAAATTGTTTAAACTCTATGAAAAAGCTTCATAGTTTTAATGAAAATATTTTTAGTGAAACTTTTTCATTAGTCGTATTAAATTTGTAATAAATAATATGAAATTTTTCATTAACTTTTATGAAAAATTGCATTAATTTAATGAAAAGTTTCAATGGGCGAATTCCAGTGACAATTCATAGATCTAATGTAAAAATTGATTGATATCATGCAGATAATTCTCTCAGTGTAGTAAGATTTTTGAAGTTTAATCCATAGAAAAATTACAAATTTACGACAAATTCTAATTTAAAACTTAATATATCCCACTGTGAGTTCCACCAATGATTTAAAAACAAATATTATTTGAACTAACTAGCAAAATTTTAAAATTAAGAAATACAGATTACTAAAAATAAGCTTTCAAAATTAGTTCAAATACGAATGAAATTAATAGCTATGCAAAATTGGAATTATAAAAAATATTAGTTTAATCCTAAATTTTAAGACAAAATAACATAAAAATTAGTTCAATGGAATAAGAACGCATTTTTAATGAAAATTAATTTAACCAATAAGTTAAAAGTCAAAACCTGTGACTCGGTGCTATCAACTCCGAATTTGCCAGATACCGAAATAGAAGAATTAATGAACTTGTAAAAAACACAGTAGTAAATTTTCAAAATAATAAATTTTTCGGTGCATTTCTTCTTTTTTTTTGTTTAAATTGTTATTTCTTTTCGTTGGATGTGTTTTGTTTAAATAAAAACCGTTAAAAAAGTGTGCTACTTTTTTTGTTGAAAAATGACTTTTTTGTGCGACTTTATTTTGAAAAAACGACTTCTGTGCTACTTTTTCAAAATTCTCAGCGGTAACCCTGATCGCACCCCACAACTCTCGTTCGATTTTGAGTTCAAGAGCTGTCAATATGGCGGCTGCCTCTGGAACCTAACTAAATAATGATAAAATATATAATTGTTGGTAACGCATTATTTATTGTTATGAAATAACGAAAAAACTAACTATTATTAGTAACCCATTATTATATGTTTTAAAGTAATAGAAAAAGTAAGCATCATTAGTGGTAGTCCAAAAAATAATGATACCCCAATAATCGTTTATATACTTAATTGGTAGATATCTTTGTTAAAAGCTTTAAACTTTTCTGAGCATAATTTTCTTTTCAACAAAGTCATATTTTGTACCTATCATAACTTGCTTTATATTTTGTTCCTTTGTCTTTAAATTTAAATACATTTTTCTTTAAAACAAATTTTTTTTTTATTTTATTATTCGCAGCTTACGAGAGCAATCACATGCCATTAACTTTTTTGCACAAAATCTGATTTAAAGCTTTTAACTGTTTTTGAAAGTATTTTAAAACATAAGAACTGAATCTATAAAAGTTTACTGCCACTTGGATTTTTCTATTTATTTTTTTCTTGCTTTTTAGTTGCCAACACGCATTTGCAGTTGTTGTTAAAGTAGACACGTAGAAAACCGTTTTTTATGTTAAAAGAATTATAACTGACAGTTTAATGGAATGAAAAATTACGCTACTTGTCAACATTGTAAAAAAAAATAAAAAAAATAAGAAATAAAATAAATTTCATAAAAAGAGTTAAGTAAAACAAAATATTTAAAAGAAAAACCCAGAAACTAGATCCAGCATTATTCTCAAACTATTAACGCCATAACAAACTTAAAAAACGTTAACGTTATGTAAAAAGATAATAAGAAACTTGATTTATAAGTTTAAAAAGAAAAAATATTAGTTATAGTGATAAAAAAAGTATTTCCAATAAGGCATTGAAAACTTTTTCCATAGATTTCTCATTGTTCTAAAAAAACTGAACTGTCATTAAAAAACTTTTTGAATTTCCAATATTTATTTTCTTCCTCTGAGATATTTTATAATGAAATTTTAATTTATTTTGCTTATCGTCAGTTGAAATGCAAAACAACACAACTAATATTTACATTTTTTTTACAGGAGATGCAGAAACCGTCGATACACATTTTAACAACATCTTTAAAAAATTGAAAATTGTTTTAATTATGCGAAGAAATGTAATAGAATACAGTGCTTTACCATCCATCAGCTTTATTTAAAATATTAACAGTGCAACCAAAAATAAAATGCGAAAATATCAAAATATTTTTTATTCAAATTTTTTTACAAAACCGTTATTGTTTAAGATGTAAGTCGAACATTTGGTGCAGGCATGTAGTTTAGCCAAGTTAATCATAATCATAGAAAATCAGATTTTAAAATTCTTTAGTTACGCTGTTTTCGATTTCACCTGACGATATACAAAAATAAAATGTTGAAGCCAACTTTTTTAATTACCTCCTTTGTGTATACAAAATATAATTTCCCAAAATTTTCATAATTACTACGAAAGAGTGAAAAAAACAAAACTTTAAATTGATGAGTTGTCATTAGCATAAAGCTATAGTAGTTGTAGCAATAAACTCACTATTAGCTGCTGAAAATTTAAAACTAAAAAAAAACTTTTTTAATTCAGTGCTGTATTACATATAAATATTTTTGTAACACCATCATACGTTAGGACTTAACACAGAAGTAGTAAACCTTTAGTAAATTAAAAAAAGGAAATAATAGAGTAGTTTGAAAGTATGAAATATAATCACCCAGCAAATACATATATTTATATAAAAAAAATATTTTTCTAATTCGGCATTTTCATCGATGAATTTAACATGGGTTTTTCATAGGATGGAATCATTCCATTCACATGTTAAATTTATCGCTGAAAATGCCGAATTAAAAGGACTTTTTGATAGAAATATTTTTGCTAGGCAGGTTTGGAATTAATATTTCTGCAAAAGTGGTTTAATGATTTAAAATAAATACCCTTCAGATTTTTTCCATGGCTGTATTATCTCGCTCGCTCCGGCTCTCGGAATTTTTGATCTCGTCAATAGTTGTGGAGCAACTAATTTTTTAAGTAGGAGTCGTAAATGACTCTTTATTAGAGTTGAACAACAATTAGTCATTAAAATCATAGATGGCAACTAGAGTATTCCATCGATTAATTGTTATGCGATTAATCTAAAAATTTTTCAGCAAAAAGTGTGGTAGTTTTTGACAATTTTTTGTAATTGTAATATGGCAACCCTGACATTTTAGTTTTTATAAATATTCAATATTCAAAAATTTTTATTCTTTGTAATTTACTTGTAAAAATTGTATCATCTTTCTTTAATTTGAAAATAATTTAAACAGAAAGTCATATTAATTTATGATCTAGAGCAGAGGTCGGCATCAGCTATGCCCATGGGCGCTCTCTCACACCTACATAAGCTCACACATAGAACAAAAAAGTAATCAGTCGCATACAAGATTTCAATGAAGTATGTTGTCACATCGCTTGTTTGCCAGATTTTTTACACTATGCATAATGTTTATTGATACATTTTTTTGGTAATTTATTTTAAAGTTTTTTTGTTTTTATTTTTTTTTGTTGTTGTTGTTTTTCGATATTTGTTTTCGTAGTTGTTGTTTGCTTTTAAATTTTTATTTTATATTCCCATTATAAACATTTAAAATTTTCGAATTATTATACAAACGTTCTTTGTCAGTGCATTGAGAGTGAGAGGCTGCAACTCACTCATACAAGCACAAAATAAGGTTGTATATATTTGCCGATCCCTGATCTAGAGTCAAACTAAAGAACATTCATTTATAGTAGTATTTTAATAAAAAACTAGTCACTGGGCCTTTTTTAATCACTGGATTTATTTTTGGGCTTATTTATACCTAGCAGAATGTATGTACCAAGTTTTGTAAAAATCGAAAGGGGCCATGTCCAAAATCTTCCATTTTTGTATCCATTTTTTATGGAATGATACTACGATTAAAAATAAAGTCGACTTTAAATTTAAAACACTCTTTTATAGTAAGGACCATTGTAAAGGATTTTTCAACAGGGACGCTACAAAAGTAGAAAGACAGGGACAGCAAACGACGCCACATTTCTTGCCGCTCTTTTGACATTTCTCTTCAGTAAGGTTTGCCATTTCATGATGGAAAGATATACGAGCCAACAACGAGTCGAAATTATTAAAATTCACTACCGAAATTCGGAGTCAGTGGTCTCAACGTTAAGAGCGCTACGTCCAATTTATGGTCGTCATAATCATCCTAGCAGATCAACAATTGAGCGTCTAGTGGAAAAATTTGAATCCACAGGCACAGTACAAAATGTTCCCGTGCCAGTGAGACTGAGCGCCTGTAGTCTCGAGAATATTGCTGCCGCTGAGGCTTCAGTTGAAGAAAGCCCAAATGTGTCTCTCACACGTCGTTCTCAAGCGTCGGGCATCTCCGTGACGTCGTTGTGGCGAATTTTGCGAAAAGATCTTGGCCTACATCCTTACAAGATCAAACTGACTCAAAAACTGAAGCCGCTTGACCACCAGAAGCGTAGTATGTTCGTGAATTAGGCTGATCAACAACTTGAAAATGATTCGGATTTTCATCGAAAAATCATCTTCAGCGATGAGGCTCATTTCTGGCTGAATGGATTCTTCAATATAAAAAATATGCGTTATTGGTCAGACAGCAATCCACTCGTACTCCATGAGTCATCATTGCATCCCGAAAAAATTACGGTTTGGTGCGGTTTATGGGCCGGCGGCATCATTGGGCCGTACTTCTTCCGTGATGATCAAGACCGTCACGTTAATGTGAATGGGAATCGCTACCGTTCAATGATAACCGAATATTTTTGGCCTCAATTGGATGATATGGACTTGGAGGACATGTGGTTTCAACAAGACGGCGCCACAAGCCACACAGCGAATGTCACAATCAATTTATTTCAAACCAAGTTTGGAGAACGTGTTATCTCACGAAATGGTACAGTTGATTGGCCGCCTCGGTCGTGCGATTTGACGGCGTTGGACTATTTCCTGTGGGGCTACGTCAAATCTATGGTCTATGCCAACAAGCCAGCGACGATTGATGAACTTCGTACGAATATCTGCCGATTTATGCTTGAAAACCGTCGAAAATTGGGTTCAGCGTCTGGACTTCTGTAACCGTGCCCGTAGTGGCCATGCAAAAGAGATCGATTTCCATACATAATGGCATCGAACTTACTTTCACAGGAATAAAGAATTTCATTGATATCCAAAACCGTTTTTGTTTTATTTAAAAAAAACTTTTGTAGCGCTCTTATTGAAGAACCCTTTATTTAGAAAATTCAAAAAGCGTAATAAAATTGTAGCATGTTTTACGGATGTACAAAATATATCTAATGAAGAATTCATTAAACTAAAAAGTTTCATAAAATTTTATAATAAGATGAATGAGGGGAATGTTTATTTGATCTCTTATTTTGGTAAATGAATGTTCTTTAGTTTGACTCTAGATCATAAATTAATATCACTTTCTGTTTAAATTATTTTCAAATCAAAGAAAGATGATACAATTTTTACAAATAAATTACAAAGAATACAAATTTTTTAAAGAATTCGATAAGACCAGTAAGGCAGAATACGTATTTTCGGCTTTCGCTACAAAGCCATCACCAGTGCCTTTCACCTTGAATGGGTTAATAATTAATAATTATCTACTTATGTGAGAGTTGAAAGCAAATCGAATTTGTTATCAACAACTCAACTTAGACTAATATCAACGAAATCTATCAATGCTATTTTTTTTCTTTGTTATTATTACTGTTTTTGCTTTGAACCTTAATTCTTAAGATATCTCAGCTGGTTCTATTCAACTCTGTGTATGATAACCACAGATTATTTGAATTACAATGAACCGTTAAATTTGAATTTAAATGTATGTTATTTAAATTATATTTTGCACCGTGTCAATGTGTTTTTAAGATGAATGAGGGGAATGTTTATTTGATCTCTTATTTTGGTAAATGAATATTCTTTAGTTTGACTTTAGATCATAAATTAATATCACTTTCTGTTTAAATTATTTTCAAATTTTTTGAAAGAATTCGATATAACCAGCGAGACAAAAATTACTTGTAAAAATTGTATCATCTCTCTTTAATTTGGAAATAATTTAAACAGAAAGTGATATTAATTTATGATCAAGAGTCAAACTAAAGAACTTTCATTTACTTTTATAATAAGGTTAAGTTAATTAATTAAATTCTTTATTAATGCTTCGAAAAAATTAATTTGATTTATAAAAGCAATTTCATAGTCCAAAATTCATAATAATATATTAATAAAAAAAATAAAAATTAAAAAGATAATTCTCTGAGTACATAAAACTATAGTATTAAGAATTAAATGTTTAATATAAAATTCTAATTGTATAAAAATTTTAAATATTAATGAAATGACGATATTTTATGAAAAAATTAAAAAAATTTAAATTCTATTGAACTATTTCACATATATAAAGAAAATTTTCACTAAATTTGTGAAGATCTAATTTACGAAATTCTAGGAATTTTTTTAATGAAGTTATGAAATTTTATGAAAGAAAAGTTATGAAATTAAATTTTATATACATAATGAAATTCTTCATTGATTCTACGAAAAAATTCTATAAAATTATATCATTAATATCATGAAGGATAATCCTTTCAGTGTGGGTCCTTCATTTCATTTCCTGTATTCTTGTTCCAATTCCACTCGTTCCATACGATATCGTTCCAATTTGGAGCAATGTTCCAAATCGGAACGAAGTTCTTTTTTACCAAGCAAATTGTGGCTGTTTTTTAGATCCCTCGGTATCTATCCCGAATCTAGCCTACTTGTGTTTATACCAGTTTACCCGATTTTTATTTTCCTCCATGCATCCCGAATGAGATTAATCGAATTTTATCGCTAATTGTAAGTTTGTTAAGTTAGTATACATTCCTTTTACGTAACATTTTTATTTTAAAGGCCGAGCTAAAATTTTTCCTCGGAGGCGAAAACGTTGACGTCCAATATTGTGAGCAGCTCTCTTGTTAACTTTTTTAAACCCTCTTTGTTCATGTAAAACAATCATTACATGAAATTAAGAAACTTATATTGAGAAACTCTAAATTATCTCAACACTTTAGGTTGATCTTCTCTTTTTTACCGTTCTAAAGCAGATTATTAGGAATGAGTGAGTACTACCCAGCAAAACCACACATTACCAAATAATGTATAAAGTATTGTGTAGCCATAGGGGCCCATGTATTCCTTAACTCCTTACTTCACTGATGAATTTTACAAGCGATGATCCCTATGGTAATGCATGGGGAGGAGGTGATAAATTAAGTGACTACTTCTGTGGGTATGCGGACGGGAAAAGTAATGTGTATAAAAATATATTTTCATAAAATAATTTTATTGAAAAAAAACTTATTACAAATATTTTTTTATTAAATATATAATATTAAATATATATATGGTCACGCTGGGTTTCGAACCTGGGATCGATTGCTTAAAAGGTAAATGAATTGTTGTAGATTTTCAAAAACATTTCAATCATTAATTTGCACTTATAAATCATACAATAAGTAATCAGTGATCGATAAGTCATTAATTTATATTTTGAAATAATACAGAAGGTAACGAGTTATCATTATAAGTTATGCGTGAATTTAAAATGGAAAAAATATAGACCAATTGTATTAACTGTTAAATTTACTTTATTTTAAAGCATTTTTATTTGAATATGATTTCCGGAAAATGTCCGCCGACGATTATGTCAACCATAAAATGGACATAGTTCGTGATGAGTTTTACGGTCAGAACCATGTTATTCAAAATATTTTTTTTTAATTTGGAGGCGTTGTTCAGACGCAGCCTATTTATTGTCAATTGACTAACAAAACTTAAAATAAATAATTTAATAGCTATCAAAATGGTGGGACTAAAATCAGTGTTGGCAACTTAAACTTCTATATCTCTGAATAAAACACCCTTTATATGTGTCATTTGGTTTTTAATATATATGTGTTTATATGTATGAGTTTTAGTTTTAGGTACTTAATTATTTTGTAATGTTTATTCCCTGTTTCATAAAGTTGACACTTATCGCCATTAGTGGCCACCATAAATTTGTCAAAATCTAACAGCATTAACAGAAAGAGGGTTAAATAATAAAAACTTTAGCTGCCACAACAATAATTTGTAATTTATTTTGCGTTTGTAGGATTACAATGAAATATGTTGGAAGTTAATTTTGTTTGAAATTTATTCTCTATATATAAAAGAATAACGTGACTGACTGACTGACTGACTCAACATCGCCCAGCCCAAACCGCTGAAGCTAGGAAGTTGAAATTTGGTATGTAGGTTCCACTTTCGGGGTAGACGTCCGCTAAGACGGGATTTTTGGAAATTCCTACCGGAACGGGCAAAAAGGGGGAAAGTGTCCCCCTTGACGGCCTGCCAAAACCCCTTTGGCTAGAAAACTGAAATTTAAGATATGTGTTCCTTGGAGTAGGGGCTAACTTTTCTGGAAAGTACTTTCTAGAATTTTGGACAGGGACGTTGTAAAAATGGGGGTTAAAAAGGGGAAAAATGCCCCCCTTGACGGCCTGCCCAAACCGCTGGAGGTAGGAAGTTGAAATTTCGTATAAAGGTTCCTCCACTATCGTAGACATCCACCAAGACGGGAGTTTTGGAAATTTTTACAGGGACGGGCAAAAAGGGGAAAAAGTCTCCCCCTTGACGGCCTGCTCAAACTGCTGGAGCTATGAAGTTGAAATTTGGTATGTAGGTTCCTCGACCGGTGTAGACGTCCGTTGAGACGGCATTTTTGGAAATTCTTATCGGGAGGGGCAAAAAGGGGACAAAAAAAGTACCTTTTTCCAAAAAAGTACCTTTTCCCAAAAAAAGTACCTTTTCCCAAAAAAAGTACCTTTTTCCAAAAAAAGTACCTTTTTCAAAAAAAGTACCTTTTTCAAAAAAAAGTACCTTTTTCCAAAAAAAGTACCTTTTTCCAAAAAAAAGTACCTTTTTCAAAAAAAAGTACCTTTTTCCGAAAAAAGTACCTTTTTCCAAAAAAAAGTACCTTTTTCAAAAAAAAGTACCTTATTCCAAAAAAAGTACGTTTTTCCAAAAAAAGTACCTTTTTCCAAAAAAAGTACCTTTTTCCAAAAAAAGTACCTTTTTCCAAAAAAAGTACCTTTTTCCAAGAAAAGTACCCTTTTCCAAAAAAAAGTACCTTTTTCCAAAAAAAGTACCTTTTTCCAAAAAAAGTACCTTTTTCCAAAAAAAGTACCTTATTCCAAAAAAAGTACATTTTTCCAAAAAAAGTACCTTTTTCCAAAAAAAGTACCTTTTTTCAAAAAAGTACCTTTTTCCAAAAAAAAGTACCTTTTTCCAAAAAAAAATCCTTTTTCCAAAAAAAAGTACCTTTTTCCAAAAAAAGTACCTTTTTTACAAAAAGTACCTTTTCCCAAAAAACATACATTTTTCCAAAAAAATAACTTTTTCAAAAAAAGTACCTTTTCCAAAAAAAAGTACCTTTTCCCAAAAAAAGTACCTTTTTCTAAAAAAATTTTCCTTTTCCCAAAAAACATACATTTTTTCAAAAAAAATACCTATTTTCAAAAAAAGTACCTTTTCCAAAAAAAAGTACCTTTTCCCAAAAAAAAGTACCTTTTTCTAAAAAAATTTTCCTTTTCCAAAAAAAATACCTTTTTCCAAAAAACATACATTTTTCCAAAAAAAAACACCTTTTTAAAAAAAATACCTTTTCCAAAAAAAGTACAAATAAAGTACTTTGTAAAAACAAAGTATCTTTTTCCAAAAAATTTCGTTTTTCCAAAAAGTACCATTTAAAATAATATATAATTTCAAAAAAACTACTTTTTTTCCTCCCCCCACGGATATCTCCACTAAACAAGGTTTCTTGATATTCGGCATAGACGTGCGCTAAGACGGGATTTTTGGAAATTCATACCGGAACGGGTAAAAAGGGGAAAAGTCTCCCCATAAACAGTCTCACAAATTGGAAAAGTGCCTGCCAAAACCACTGGAGGTAAGAAGTTGAAATTTGGTATAAAGGTTCCTCCACTGTAGTAGACATCGACTAAGTTTGTATTTTTGGAATTCCCTACAGGATATCCCAAAAGGAAAGTCGGTATGTGAGTTCCTCCTTCTGTGTAGGCGCCCGCTTAGACGGAATTTTTGAAATTCCTATCGGGAGGGGAAATAAGGTAAGTCTCCTCCTGACGGCTTGCCCAATCCCTTTTGGCCAACCTAAAATTTTAAATATGTATTCCTTGGAGTAGGACTAACTCACCGGCAACGTAATTTTTCTATTTTGGAACAGGAACATAGTAAAAATGGTGGTTGAAAGGGAAAAATGTCCCCACTAACGGCCTGCCCAAACCGCTAAGGCAATGCAGTTGAAATTTGATATGAATGTTCCTCATCCATCGCAGATAGCCGCGAAGATGGAATTTTTGTAAATTCCTAAAGGGAGGGGCAAAAAGAAGAAAAGCCTCACCTTGGGGGCCGGTAAAAACCCCTTCGGCTAGAAACCTGAAGCTTAAAATGTGGGTCCTTGGAGTGAGGGCTAACTTATTAGAAAGATACTTTTTTGAATTTTGGAGAGGGTCGTTATAAAATGGGGGCTCAAAAAGGGAGAGTTGCCCCTTAACGACCTATCCAAACTGCTGGAACTAGGAAGCTGAAATTCGGTACTTAAGTTCCTCTCAGCCTGCTCAAACTGCTGGAACTAGGAAGCTGGAATTCCCTGTCGATGGATTTTCGGAAATTCCTACCGAGAGGGGCACAAATAGTAAAAGTTGGCTAGAAACCTGAAATGTAAAACATATGTTACTTGGAGTATGTGCTCACTTACCGAGAAGGTGCTTTTTGGACAGGGACATTGCAAAAATGGGGATTAATGAAGAGAAAAGTGCCGCTTAAAGGCCTGCCCAAACCGCTGGAGGTAGGAAGTTGAAATTTGGTATTAAAGTTCCTCCTCTATTGTAGACATCCGCTAAGATGAGATTTTTGGAAATTTCTACAGGTAGGGTCAAAAACAGGAAAAGTCTCCCCCTTAACGGCCTGGCCAAACTGCTGGAACAAGGGATCTTAAATTGGGTTCCTTCTCCAACGTTGACGTCCCCTAAGATGGTATTTTTGGAAATTCATACCGGGAGGGGTAAAAAGGGAAAAAACTTCCCCCTTGACGGCCTGGCCAAACTGCTGGATATAGAGACCTAAAATTATGTATGTAGTTGGTTACTCCTCCAACGCAGACGTCCTCTAAGACGGAATTTTTGGAAATTCCTACCGGGAGGGGTAAAAACGGAATAATTCTCCCCCTTGATGGCCTAACCGAACCCTTCCGCTAGAAATCTGTAATATATAATATGTTTTCCTTGGAGTATGGGCTAACTTATCGACAAGGCATTTCTAGGACTTTGGACAGGAACGTGGTAAAAATGGTGGTTCAAAAGCGGAAAATTGCCCCCCCCCCCCTTAACGTCTGCGTCTTTAGCTAGAAACCTAAAACTTAAAGAACAAGTGTATATGAAACACTAAAATTAAGAAACTAAATAGGAAACGAGTGGGATTGAAACACTACACAAGTGGAATGAAATGGATATAAACGTTGAACGAGTGGAATTGAAATTATAGACAATGCAAATGGATTGGAAGAGGGAATTACCTGTTCAAACACTATCAACGGAATATGAAACTTATGTAGCATTGAAACATACTCTCGAAAAAGTTAAACAAATTTTCTAAAAGAGAAAAAACCTTAGTAAAGGAATGGAACTTATATATTCCGATATTTAAACTTCATGTAACGAAACACAGGTGGAAGAAACCGACGCAGTAAATTTTCCAACTGAATTTGTGAATTTACTTGAATTGCCAGGTCTACCTTTACATAAACTGGAATTAAAAAAAAACTTTAAGACACGCTAACAACGTAGCTTTGCCCGCTATTTTTAATATTATAAAATGCTTTCCAACCCTGCTTTACGTTATTTATTTTCATTCAAAACACAAATGAACAAAACTACTTACGGGTCTATCTACCTAAGTTCGCACTTTACCAAATTATCTTAACATACACACGTATATTGCAATTTATTATGGATTCATTACTAACAATCCACTTTCATGAGAAAAAGTGATCAAATATTTATTTATTTTAAACCCATTGTTGTGCAGAATTATTTATTTGTGGTGGCTGGGTGAAGGCTTTAAATAAAAAAACTTTAAATAAAAAACGAATTTAATAAAAATTGTGGGGGGCGCAGCCACCCCCCTTAACCTTTAAGGCACGCTAACAACGTAGCGGGCTGCGCCCGCTAGTAACTCATAAATAGGTTGACCATTAGAACTGATTTTAAATTTGTATTCATAAAGTTTATGTATATTGCCTATATATTTTGTCTATCCAGCTCTCAGAAATCTCCTAAAATAGCTCCTTAGAAGAATGGAAGAACACCACCCAAGCCATAATAGACCGAATATAGTAAAAAGAAAAAATACGTGCACCCAGAAAACAGATTCGTTGTTACAACCGAATTCGTTGCCAATCGAATTTATGCGGTCCAATGTACTATCATATAATTCCAAAGCAATTTATTTCCTTACTACCTAATGTTAGTAAAAACAACTGATTCTTAGTACTGGTTTTCGTTGCAATAATTGAAAATATTAGTTGAGGCTATGGAAAAATTGATACAGTTTCAGTTGTAAGAATTGAATTAATACTGTAGATGTAACCACCTTCTTGTAATTATGAGTCCCAACAAAATAATTAAATAGCGAAAATTTATAAAAATTAATATTTTTATTACTTATTTTAGCAAAAAGACAAATTTTCTTAAAATTAATAAAATCGATTTTAACAGTTGCGTTTACTTTGCAAATTATTTCCATTTTTCTTATATAAATTTCAGTTAGCCATTCTGATATCTGAACAAAATTATCTTTTCGGAAATGTAAATTTTTACGCTTAACACCATAACAAGATGCAAAAAACCCAAATTATATGAACAGCTTTCAAAAACAAATATATGTATTTTTAAGAAAAGAAATATTTTTATAACAATCATGGAGTTTTTTGATGATTTATGCAAATTTTCGTGCATTATACGAAAAAATTACTACAAACTTCTTTCTTTGAATTTCAAGTTTACAAAAAGCCTTTAGCTTAACATTCTATGATGCAGCAACGTTTTCACAAAATTTGATGATACATTGCTCAAAGTAATTATGTTCTTAAAAAATGGAAAACGCAATAAACACCAAAAACTGGCTACGGAATTTTCCAATATTTTGATGAAAGACAGACTAGGCTAAAGAGTACTTTCTAATCATGCGCCACATTTATGACCAGATGTAAATCCATACACTTTATATTCGTTTTCGAACTCCAAAATCTTTGGTTGCAATTTTGGTATTTAAAAATTAAAAATTTTATTGTTTTGAAATAATTTTTTCACATCTCTTTTTATTTTAAATTAATAATTTTTTGAAATGGCATTAACAACAAATATTTGATCTACGTTCATTCTATTTCGGTTTAGAATACCAACCCCAGCCAAAAATATGTATATCTGTTACTACAACCGCAAAATTAATACAATATACTTTTGTGATTTATCTTAACAGCCAAAAATTGATTACAATAACTGAAAATACATTTTTTATTTCAAACGTGGTATTATAATCAATTTTTTTGTTATAATAACTAATATGTGGGATTGAAGCACATTTCGTTGTATTAAATTTAGTTGCATCAATTGAAAAAGTCATTAATTATGTAAAAAGGTTATGATTGGTAAAATTAACTGATTTTGAAGTTGTAGATACTTTCGTGACATTACAATTGTGTTAGTTTAGTAATAAATATAGAAAATCTTTTGTAATGTTTCATAATTAAGAATCGCAGTAAAAATTTTAGGTACTGTATTGATATATCGTTGGGATGGCCGATTAACAACCAATCTTTTTTCTGTGTGTGCCCTATTAATCTTAATAAGGAATAATATATGTAAATTAGACATCATACCGGTATATAGGGTACCCTATCATATAATAGGGTACTTTGTTAGTTTATCTTTTAGTATATATTGTACAACAACAACAAAAATAATTCGAATTTTTACCTAAAAAGTATGCTAAGGAATGTACCTTTGAAATATCTTTATCCAAATCGATGTATGCCATTAGGGATGGTTCTCTTGTAAGCTATAAAAGTCACAACAAATTCTTACTGCGAAACCGACCTATCCTTCAAGTTTTGTTAAAAAAAAAGTCTTATTCAATCCAAGCTTGATAAAAAAATAGTTTAATATTTTAATGAAATATGGCACATTGACTCACATGGGCTCGTGGACAAAGCTCACTGATTTTATTTAGAGTTGACCCTTTAAAAAAATAAGTTAGTAGAAAAATTAGTAAAACGTCTTGTATAGCAATTGTACTAGTTTTCAGCAATTCTTTTGCTTAATTTCCCTTTTCAGCAAAAGTATTGGTTATATTTTTATTAGCACTAAACTAATTTTCAACTAATGTTTTACTAATTTATTCTGCTACAAACATTGTGCGGATAACCGTATTTATAGCGAAGCGAGGACGACAACCAGATAGATAAGATGTACACTGAACCAAAAACAGCTGTGAAATCAACTAAAATCCATATTAAAATGATAAATGGGTTATCACTATACAACTAACAAAACCTGTCCATCAATTTAACGCATTGTTTAGTAGATTTATATTTTGAAGTTTAACTACTTTATGTGGTATTATTTTGACAAAATATCGTCAAATGTATTAACAAAAATTAGTTGTCCTAACAATTATATTTAATTAAATTGCATAATGATTTTGTTGTTTTACCAATGCATTTTATTAAATTCAACAATGCATTTTATTTAATTAATTAATTTTTTATCGATTTATTATTAATTTTTAGACTTTTATTTCATTGATTTTTATATTTCACCAATTTCAAATTTTTTTAATCAATATACATACAATGTCTTTTTTAGAATGAATTTGATAAAATATAAAAAACAATGAAATATAAAATTGAAATTATAATATAGCATATACTAAAAACTCTTTATTTAAAACACATGTACCATTTTATATACAAAAACATATAACTTTATTTAAATTAATAATTCAAATATATTATATAACTTTCATTAATAGTTTGCCTTAAACAAAATAACAAAAAGATAGATAATATCAAAATTAATGACAGAAATTTTAATGTACGATTTAATTGAGAACGTTCAAAATTATATAAATTTATTTAAATTAAAATTAATAAATCTTCAATTAGCAATTCACTTTAAGTCACTGAATTTGTTAATTATCTATACTTTGAAAAACAAAAACACTTAATGTCAATTTATTGATATTTCCGACAATTACAAATACACATACTAGCACGAGTAATGACGCGACAAAACCAACCTCACTAAACGTTTTTCCACAGATTTAATACTATTTTTTTTTCAAATTAAAGAAAAATTAATCAAAACAACAATTGTTTTGTAGAGAATTATTGACGGATATAAGTATGTTCATTTAAAAAAAAAGTAGTTGATTTAAAAAAAACACACATTAATTTGAATAAAAAATATATTGTTTTAACTATTCGTTTCATCAAAAAGTAACAAAATTTTTAATGGTAATTAAAAAAAAACAACTCTGCAAAAAGTAAAATTTCGATTTTTTTGAGTTTTCAGGTTACTAATATTCAGCAAAAAGTTTAGTGATTTTAGAAAGGATCTTTTTTATTTGGAATCGACTAAGTGTTAGCAAAATTTTGCTGATAAATATTACTATTTTTTTTTTGGTAAAAATCAGCTCGCTGATTTTCAGGAAATACCATTTGCTGATATTACCAACTTTTTTTGCAAGCACACTGCTGACTAAAAATTTGCTGACACATCAACATTTTTTTCTGACTTTACCCCAACAGTAGTCCGCACGTGAGTAATCCCAACGCGCAGCCATCCGGCATATCGAGCAGTGTCCCGAAAGGACTCCCAATTCGGTAAAATCAAATTTCCTCCCGTTTTTAAAATTTCTTACCATTATAAATATATGTGACAGCGCATAGAGAAAGGGACCTAAGGGTAAAAAAATCAATTTTTTTTTGATGGTACACCAAAGATACACGTATTTAAATCTTTAAAATGGCTCTCCTGAACAAAACCGGTTTTTACCCTTAGGTCTCATTCTATTTTGCGCGTCACATATACATATTTTGGCTCAAGTCCGGTTCAATCCATTCGATACACCTAACATTAGGTAAAATCAAAATTTCATACCATTTTTCTAATTTGCCATCATTTTATAGGCAAATTTTGACGCCAGCCCATTTCAACATATTCGACTTCCGGATCCAAACATGAAGCAAAGGGAATGAAGGGAATTTTTGTGGGCACAAAATTAATATGAGTTAGGAAAACGTAAAATAATTAAATAATAAATTAAAATAATTAAAAAAAAATTGAAATTTTCCTCAAATTTAAAAATATACAATGAATGTTTTGTTGTTGTGTGTTCTAATATTAAATAAAGACTTATTTACTTACAAATATATCTCTTCGCTAATTTACCTAAGCCTCTTGACAAATTTTTCGTTAATTTTATATAGTTTAGTATCTTCCAGGAAACTTTTCTAATTTTTGCAAATGTTACACCTTTTTATTTTTGTGTTTATGTATATAAAATGGAAAGTATCAATCAAAAAAATGTTGAGTTGATATGATTTGTGATCATAAAAATTAAATGGTTTTAATTTTATTTATAAAAGTATTTTAAAAATTCGAGTATTAAACAAAAAGAAATAAATTAGTGCACATTCTCCTCACAAACTGAAAGAAGATATTGTAACATTAAAATAATGCATTACTCACGAAACTTTATCTAATTTGCGCTAAAATCTATTTACATCATAAAATTACGTTTGTGTATTATTGAATAAATTTTACAAATAACTTTATATTTCAATAAATTAATTGCAGACTTTTAATATTCTTTCTCGAGCATATTTGCAACAATTAACAACAAACTAATATATCCTGTTTTCACCGGTCACGGGCTGGCTTCTTTCAGATCGGTGCTATTTTCACAGGTCATGGGACAGCTTCTCGCATTTCAACTGATTTTCAGTAATTTCTCAAAAAAAAAATAATACGTACACCCTATTTTCAATTTTGATATAGGAAATTACAAAATATTGTACTTACATAAATATTTAACACGAAATCTTACCTAAAACGAGAAAAAGGAAAATGAAATAAATATTTTTATAAATCAATCTTATTTTTGTTGGGTTTTGAGATCAAAAAGACAAATTCCTAAAAGAATTTACAATCTATTTTACAACAAGTAGAGAAAAAATTATAAAAAAAATTTCCTAGAACCAATGGTGGAAAATTAATGCATTTTCAAGTGCTACCAAGCACTTTGTCACCAAGCAGATTGTCTTCATGGGATTCTCTTCAGGTTATAATGTAGATGTGTAATGTATTTACGTTTACTCAAAGTAAAAAATTTTACAAGAACTAAGCTCAAACGTTTTTACTTAGTTATTGGTACACTTAAAATAATACGTCAGTAACAAATCTGTCAAACGGGTTTCAAATTGATTTGACTAATTTTTAAAAAATTGTTCGTTCAAACACTGATTCAAACAAAGATTTTAGTTATCAACAATTAACACTTAACTGGTTTTGAGTGTTAATTTTCAAAACTAATTTAAACTAATTTTTAAGAAAACATTCTTTAAATTTAACAAAAATTTTTGTTATAATATAATACTTTCATGTTACTGTTATTACCCGGTAGATGGCGCCACCAGTGTATCCGAAGTTTTAAAGATGGCGCTGTTTCGTTCCCTCCCGATTTTTCAAAATGGCCCATATCTCGAAAACTAAGAGAGATAAAGCAAAATTGATGAAAAATTTTACATTTCATAAAATGGCCCATATCTTGAAAACTAAGCCAGATAGAGCAAAACGGATAAAATACTTGGAGTGCTCTTACATAACTTTAGATGGTATGCACTTGGCCCGGCCCGGGTCCCAAGACCTTAATTTGAACAAATTTTACGACTCAGTATACAAATAAAACTGCAGTTTTACTAATTTCTTACTTAACCCTTAAATGCATGGTGTAACCATTTGGCAACATATCAGTTTTTTATTAAAAAAAAAAACTCACTTGATGCACAAAACTACAGTTTTGGGCATTGGGGGCCCCTTCTGTACATAGTGTTCCTATAGTTTAGCGCAGATTTATTAAACAGTTAGAGAAAAAATCTTGGTTTTGCTCTGTATATTTGTGAAAAATTTAAAACACGCGTTTTGTTTTACAAAAAGCGTAATAAGGAGTGAGATCATAAAAATGTTAACACACATTTTTGCCTATAACTTTGGTTTAAAGCTTCTCATATTTTTTTTAGGCAATTTACATTTTAAAAATATGTCAGTTAATAAATTAATTTACATCATGAGTTTTAATTTGCAATTTTTTACACAATGGACTATAAAAGAAAAGTGCGTTCAAAAATAATTAAATATTTTCAACAAAACCAAACATGGACATACAAAAAAATTGCAAAAGAGACTAATGTATGCTGCCAAACAGTTTCAAAAGTGGTAAAAAGGTATCTGGAACACCTAAAAATTGAAAGGAAGCCGGGAACAGGAACAATGACTGGTTATCATAACATTGGTAAGGCATATAAAGTTAAAAGCATCCTTAAGAGAGCTCCTAATACATCTGGCAGAAAAACAGCTCGGTTAGTCCAATGCTCGGACTTTTTTGTATGTAAAGTGCAACGTAAGGCAGGACTAAAGTCCTACAAAGTTCAAAAAGTTCCCGATAGAAACGCTTTTAAAAATTTGGAGGCCAAAACCAGAGCTCGAAAATTGAATTCAAATTTTATACAAAAAGACAAATTTTGTGTAATGGACGACGAAACTTATGTCCTGGCTGACTTTTCGCAGCTTCCTGGTGAAGAATTTTATATTTCCGATGTTCGAGGAAAAGTTGCGGAAAAATTTAGGTCGAAAAAGCAAACGAAATTCCCTAAAAAATTCCTAGTATGGCAAGCCATATGTAGCTGCGGCCAAAGAAGCCAGTCATTTGTGACATCTGGCTCTATAAACAGCGAAATTTATAACAAGGAGTGTTTGCAGAAGAAACCTCTTCCATTTTTGAGTCAGCACAATGTATCCACTTACTTTTGGCCCGATTTAACATCTTGTCACAACAGCAAGAAAGCGCTGGAGTGGTATAATGATAATAATGTGTATTTTGTACCAAGAGAGGCAAGTCCACCAAACTACCCGTAGCTCAGTCCAGTGGAGAGATATTGGGCTCTTGTTAAAAGAGAATTAAAGGGCACAAAAAAGGTCTCCCAGGACATCCAAGATTTCAAATGTAGATGGACCACCTGCTCTAAAAAGGTGACAGAAACTACCATAAAAGCCTTAATGGGAGGGTTTCCGGAAAAAGTGGATAACTTTGTTCGTAGTGGTTAGAATCCCATGCGGGTTTGAAGTCTTAAAAGTCAGTGGTTTGTGTTTTATTTAACTTTATGTGTGTTAACATTTTTATGATCTCACTCCTTAAGTGTAATATTCAAAAATGTTTGTTTAAATATTTAAAATAGTATTCTCGCAATTAAATGAATTTTGGCGACAATAAATATATAAATTATAGTTTATATATATTTTTTTTCATACACGCTAAAATAATGACAATTTTTATTTGGCAAAAAAAAAAACAATATTTTCCAATAAAAACCACTTTTTATAAAAATTATTTTTTTTGGTATTTTTCTTGAAATGTATACGCCTTAAGAAGTCATATATAAAAAATGGTTAAAATTGAAGAGATCATGATTTACGAGTTAAATTTAAATTTGTTAAATTTAACAAAAGAATCTTTTAAAATCAATAAATTTTATTTTAAGCCAAAAAACGGGAATAACATTTGTTAAACTAACAAACTTTTCTGTTCAGCCAACAGAGTTATAATTTTGAGTGTATTATTTATACAAAGCTAACAAATTTAAAACTCGCCCCAAACCAGACCTGTGGGATTTAAATTACATTTAAGTTAAAATTACATATAATTTGTAGTTGAAAATTTTTAAATAAATTACAAATACATATAATTGTAACTGAAATTTTTAAGAAACTCAATTACAAATACATGTAATTGTTCTTTTTAAAATTTAAATTTCAAATATTTTCGGTAATTCTAATGGCGCTTCTTCAACTCAATTACAATTATGTATCATTGTTTTTTTTTTAAATACAATTTCAGATATTTTCGTAATTGTATTTGCGTTGCTTCAGTTATAATTACTTGTAATTGCATGTGTAATTAATTATAAAATATAACGGGTAACCCCCAGGTCTGCCGTTATATTTTAATTTTTTGATCCATTTTATATTTTATATATAAAATGTGTCGTAATTGAAGTATTGAAGGACGGGTGAATTAAATATTCATAATGTTGTTTAAATTTTATCTATTTTTCTTAATTCAAACTTATTTACCAACACTTCCTTATATAATGTTTTTTTTTTTTTTATCGGTAATACAACAATGAAGAAATCAATAATTTCTAAATTACATTTTCTTCTCTTTAAATGCATTAAAAAATCTCTTAGTTAGCATTCGTGTATCATGCACACCATTATATATCAAGTAATATATAATAACCCAGCAAAGTCTTTCATTACCAAATAAGTGGTTATATAATAGAAATTTGTTGTTTGGCGTGGTCGTTTTTATAAGTAGTTACGCTTACCCGCTCGCTTACGAAAAAATGAGAAATAAGTAGTTATGAGATTTTGAATAATAAGTGGTTACACACATGCTTACAAAAAGTTGAATTATAAGTCGTTATCCGATTGCTTACTTGATTCTTAAAAATAAGGACTTAGGCAAATACTACACCGAACAAATTTCTCAGTTGCTCAGTTAAAAACATCCTCAGTTAATTTAAAATAAATACAAATTAACTGAGCAACTAATATTTGGTTCACAATAACTTTTTTTGAGTCAACCTGTAAATTTTCAATAATCCAATTTTTAATAAATTTACAAAAATATTTAAAAATAAGTCACACAAAATGGAAACATATTAAAAATTTTTTGGATTTTTGGTACTTACTTGTTTTTTTATTGAAATAAAATTAATATTAATAATTTAAATTTTTTTGAATTGTTTACAGGAAATTTTTGGGTAAAACAAGATATAAAAACTTTATCCATGGGAAAATTTTTAAAATCTGGGTGCATGCTGACAATGGAAGAAGATAAAGTATGGAATACATTTATTAAGGGTATGACAATTGTGATTTAACTTTTTTTTTAAATAAATACTGTAATTATTACAAAAAATTCCATTTGGTTTTATTTATTGACAACCATAAAAATATTTGTTATTTAAATTTTTTGAATCGGTTATTTGTTACTAATTTAAAATTTTGTTTCATTTTAACTGAAGGCTCAGTTAAATTAAATTTTCAAAATCAAATTGGTTAACTTCAACTTAATCGATCAACTGAAGCTTAGTAAGGGGAATTTCACCTGAAGCTCAGTTGAAAATTTAGTAGCCTGTAACTGAGAAATTTTTTCGGTGTATTAGCTTAAGGAAATACATTCAGAAAAATTAAAGTTTTCTCTAGTGTGTAATTTTAGGACTCGTCATAGAAATTTAAAGATAAAAAATATTTACATATAATAAATAAAAATGTATAAAATTTAACTGTGTAAAAAGTACTTATTTAAACCATTACGAGTAAGTCATTCTTTTATATTTAGAAACAATGAATACAAAAGGCTGTTATTAGGAAGTCATTATTTTATTTTATAAAATAATGCAAAAGGTAATGATATATCATTTTGGGTAATGCAGATAGTAATGATGTGTTATTACCAATATTTTGCTGGGAACTTTTATCACAGCTATTTTAAGGAATTATGTTTAAAATGATAATATCGATTTTGGCACTTGGCCAAAATAACAACAAAAGGCACCACTACAACGAGAGATGAAATGAAAACTAGAGTAAAAATACACCTTCCGGCAAACATAAAAAAATACAGAAATATTTAGACAATAACAATAGACAATTTTTGTTTTAAATACTATGAATGGTAACGAATGGAGCTAAGTAACATACAGAATTCCCTGGATTTACGTCGTCCCGATTTATGTTGTTTCGATTTGCGTCTTAAAATTGATCCTTGCAGCTTCGATTTGCGTCGCCATTCGATTTACGTCACCTCAGTTGATTATAAGTTATAAGTAAAAACATGGCGAATGCCGGTTTTTAATTTAAATGTTTATGTATATTAGAGTTAGTCATAAAAATTTGATTTTCGGATATCATTACTTTTTTTAAAGTTTTTGCATAGAAAAGAAAAGAATGGTATTTTTTTCTATTTTATTTCAACTCCTTCCACTAGCGCAAGTCGGCCAAAAACGCTAATATTAAGACCCTTTTCCTCCGGCTGAGTATATGGGTAAAAAAATTTTGAATATACCGCGAACCGTTAAATAGTTATTAGCTTTTCAAATTTGGATTTTTTTTTAATTCAATGAAAAATTATTTGAGCTAATTAAAATGCAGCTTTCAAAACTGAATGCCGCATTATAAATTTATTTTTAAGCAAAGGCAAAATAATTTGTAATTTTTGTAATGTTGATTACAAAGATTTTTTTTATTAAACATATATGGTTACTAAATAACTTTTTAACGGGTCGCGGTATATCAACAATTTTTGTACCAATGTTCTCAGCAGGGAGTACATTTTCTTTGTGTGTAATAAAAAAGTAACTTTTTTGAAATTTTTGAAAAAAGTGGATTTTTGGACAACAGTAATGACTATCTGCTGTATTCAGAAAATGCAAAAAAAAAAATTTTATATTAAATTTTGCTGTGCAATCGAATGGTAAAGTCGGATTTCCCAGAAATGCAGCCGTTTTTGCTCTGCAGAAAATGGGTCTCCAAATCGGCGCTTTTGGCCGACTTGAGCCAGTGGAAGGAGTTGAAATAAAAAAATAAAAAAACGCCATTATTTTTTTTCGATGCAAAAACTTAAAAAAAAAATTATGATATCCCAAAATCAAAGAAATTTTATATATTTCTGACGAACTCTTATGTATATATTTAACTTTTAAGTTTTTTTTTATTATGTGCATACATAATTAAGTGAAAGTGTATGAGTAATTATACCCTACACCACTATGTGGTGTAGGGTATATCGGTTCAGAATTTTTTTTTTATTTCGATTTAACGATGTCCGGCTGTCCGTCCGTCCGTCTGTCTGTCTGTCCATGCAATCTTGTGCGCACTCTACAGGTCGCAAATATTAAGATATTTTGATTGGAATGGCTTAAAATGGGGCTTGTGTCAAACTTTTCTATAATGTGAGTCAGCGAACCAAATTTCATTAAAATATCTTAATATTTGCGACCTGCAGTTTATAACCAAGCCAATTTTGGGGGACCCTTATATGCGCACTAGGTCTAAACATAGACCGATGTTCCCCAAAATCAATAGGCTTCGTCCTTGGGCTGATATAGGTCGGTGTGCCAAATTTCATCAAAATATCTTAATATTTGCGACCAGCAGCGTATAAACAATATAATTTTGGGGGGACCCTTATATGGGCACTTGGTCTAAACATGGACCGGTGTTAAGCAAAATCAATAGGCTTCGTCCTTGGGCTGACATAGGTCGGTGTACTAAATTTCATCAAAATATCTTAATATTTGCGACCTGCAACGTATAAAAAATATAATTTTGGTAGGACCCTTATATGGGCACTAGGTCTAAACATGGACCGATGTTCACCAAAATCAATAGGCTTCGTCCTTGGGCCAACTTAGCTCTGTGTACCGAATTTCATCAAAATATCTTAATATTTGTGATCTGCAGCGTTTAAACAATATAATTTTGGGGGGACCATTATATGGGCACTAGGTCTAAACATGGACCGATTTTAACCAAAATCAACAGACGTCGTCCTTGGGCCGACATAAATCGGTGTACCAAGTTTCATCAAAATATTTGCGACCTGTAGAGTGCGCATAAGAATACATGGACAGACAGACAGACGGACGGACAGACGGACATCGTTAAATCGAAATAAAAAAAATTTCTGAGCCGATCGGTATACTATAAGGTGGGTCTAGGACCAATATTTTTTGGTGTTACAAATATCAGCACAAACTTATAATACCCTGACCACATATTGGTGTAGGGTATAAAGATAATTATAATAATGGCTTGTGAAATGGGGAAAAATAATAGGATTTAGAGAGGAATTATTCTAATAGAAAAATGAATTACTCATGTAATATTAGTCAATTCTTGCTCTTCTGATTGAAAAACCTTCAAATAGCCATACTCATTGCTATGCCTACCGTGGTGTATCTCGTTAAAAGGTGATACTACGAGTCATAGTCTGTGTAGAGGGCTGCCGGTACGATTCCCGGTCATGGCATATACAAAAAAGTTTTTCATATAGAGACAAAAAAACAATTAATATTACTTTGATCAATTGACATACATATCTGTTCAGTAGTGACCATCGTTCAAACAAGTTTATTTTTCTAATGCATGCGGCTAACACATTGTGTGCTAGTTGTTACAGTTCAATTAGTAGTGGTCTTTATTAAATGTGCAGTTTGTAGGGCACATTTTCATCAAATATGTTCCGATGTTAGTAATTATCCTGACTTTAATAATTTAAAAACATCTAAAAATATTGTGTATAAATACAATAAATGTGTTGAAACTTATAATGACTTAATTGTTATGGTGGCAATATTATCAAACGAACACCCAGAAAACAGCTTCGGTGCTGACAACTGCATTTGTAGCCAATCGAAAGGTTCTTTTTTGGTAGCCGAGTTTTTCAGTTGCGACAACAGAAAAGCAATTGAGACCGAACTAATTTGACTGTAACAACGGAATTTCAGCTGTATCAAGAATAATTGGTAGTCGTAACCGAAAAATTTATTTGATGCAACTGAATCATTCGATTGGCTATAAACTAGGTTGTCCCCATCGAATCCGTTTTCTGGCTGAATTAAAGGAATAAAAAAACAATTCCACGCATATATTAACAAGAACAACGAAATTGAGAGTGTTTCTTTTACTAACAAAAAAAACACATGCCAAAACCAGATTAATTTCAAAAAATATTGAGAAACAAAGAAGCCGTTCAACTTTGCGTAATTCTTTTCCATCAAGTTCTACAAATTGTAATTTGTCTAATAACACTGTGATAGTTTTTGACCCGAAAAAAAATGAACTTCGATGAATCCTTTTCGATCTTTTAGAGGGGAGTCCCCTGAGTGCGAAAGTACATTTGGAAGTGTCAGATTGGCTCCAGTTTTTGAGAAATCGGTATATATCCATTTTTCATGGATATAGCTAAGTCTGTGCTATTTAAAAAATTTTTATTCGACTGTATTAGTTTTGTTTGCCTTCTTAACTTTCTTTTACGGAATGTTTTGACTTTTTCTTCAAAATTTCACGTAATTTAAACCTTAATGTCGAACAAAACTAACAATTTTTGACCATTTTTAGCCATTTTTTCAGGCTTTTAGGTCGTCTTACCAAAATTTTCCTAACATAGGTGTCTATTTTTGTCCTTTTTATAAGTTGTTTTAACAACAAATACTCAAAATTTAAAGTTTTACTAGTTTAAATGCTATTTTAAATTATTTTTATTGAAAAAGTGGTGCAAAATTGAAGATAAATTCATTATGTTATTAACAATAAAATGAAAGAAATTAAAAATTTTAAAAAATAACCCTTTCATAAACATAATGCTAATCTTCATCATTCAACTCGGATTGCAAATTCCAGCAAAGGTCTGCTAAAAGAGAATTTAATCTTTTTCCACTATACCAATGCTCCAACTGAGCTGAAACTTGATGAAATCGTTCACCATGGTCATCTGATTCCGATGGCAATTGGCGGTCGAAGTAATCTTGGTGATAATGAAGAAAATGTATTTTTAATGACAAGTTGACATTAATTTTTTCAAAGCATTGAAGCATGTTGTCAACATATGACTTCCAATTATGTGCTCGAACATTTCCTATAACGTTTTCAAGAACAGCTTTAATGTTTTGCAAGGCAATAAGCTCATCTTCACTAAGGCAATCATCAAAAGCTCCATTTCTCATCAATTTGCGAATGTCTGGACCATTCAACATGCCTGAAAAAATAACCAATATAAAATTTCAGTTGAGATTTTACAAACTTTAAGGTCTCATAAAAATTATTACCTGCTTTTGTTTTATTTTTACTCAAACGAGGAAAAATATATTGAAGTTGGTTGAACGCTTGCTCATTCTGCCGTGTAATCAACGCCTTAATAAAATTTTTAACAATGCCTAGCTTTATATGCTGTGGCGTTAGCAAAATTTTTTCTATTGGCACCAAGTTTTCATGCAAAATGTTGTTGACTCCAATTGCATGCACTTTCCTCATTGCCCAATCACGCTTTTGGTATTGTGATGTGTCCTTGTATCTCGAATTCCACAAGCACATAAAACACATATTTTTCGTGTAACCTGTTTGCAGTCCAGATAAAAGGGCAACAACTTTTAAATCAGCACAAATTTTCCACATGTGATCTTTGTACTTTAATGATTCTATGATCGTTTTCATTGAATCATAAGATTCCTTTGTGTTTACGGCAAGAGCAAGAGGTACAGGGTTGTTCGAATTGTCTTTATACAAGAGCACCGCTTTGAGGCTTGTTTTTGACCCGTCAATAAAAAGTCGCCAATCTTCCGCTTTATAGGTGCAATTCATCGCCAACATCAATCCACCAACGTCATTGCAGTATGCGAATGAATTGTTTTCATTTACGTTAAAAAATTGTAAAAATTCCCGCTGGCGGCCTCGTGATGAATAAATTTTAACACCTTTTTCTAGGATATTGAGTGCGCTTAAATGTTGACCGAGCACTATGCTTCGACGTTGTGACAACTTGAGCTGACGCACCATTCTGTCAAATCGTTGCTGCGTGATTTCAATATGATTACATTTTTGTGAAATAGTGGAGGGTTGATACAAAGACATCGATGACTCTGCTAGAGTTTGAAACGTTTCTGGTGCATAGGCTTCAGTAGGACTTGGTCTTTTTGGAGTAGGCACTGCATCTGAGTGCGGAAGTGGTGTTTGTGCTGATGGAGCGCTTTGGTAAACGTAACCAATTGCCTTTAATCGGTTAAGACCTGCTACATTATTTATGCACACATAGCATTTATTGGTCTCGTGATTTATTGGCTCAGTCCAAATCATCGGAACACCGAACTGAAAGCCTTTTCTGCGACCATTTATCCACCCATATAATATTGAGCGGCAAGATCCGCAAACAATTTGAGGCACCCAATCCACGTTTTGTATGACTGCCAAATTAAAATATTGTTCATAGATTTCAGCCAATTGATCACTTATTTTATTTTTTTGTGGCATAGCTGTGAACTTTCCGCACACGTAACAAAAATTATTAAATTTTTTAAAACAATCGCTCATTTCAACAAATAAATTACTTTTCACTTTGAATGTTCAAACTAGAGTTTCTTTTTTATATTTTATGTTAAGTATTGATGCTTAACAATTCATCAATATGCATTTTATTAGCAACAATAACAATTAGTGGTTAGTTATTTGATTTATTAAACAAACGGATTAAGAATGCAAGACTACAAAAAGATCATAGAGTGACGTGCATTAGTAAACGGGCATACTAATGTGCGTTAGTTTAGGGGCATCTCTAAACATTACCTATGCTTAAATTGTTTTTGCATTGATAAGATGATAAACATTTAATTTGAAGTTTTTATGTAATCTGTAAGAGAAAACTTTCAATATGTATGTTCGCGTGTATATATGTCATTTAATAACACTTGTCATTTCGAGATTCAAATGTAGCTTTATTTTATTTTTTTCTAATTCTACCTTGTTTTTAAAAAGTAAATGAGAAACAGAGAAAAACGAAACAAATAAATGAAAATCCAATATTTTGATTTTAAAGCTTCAGTTGAGGCCTATGCTTGGAAAATTTTGGTAAGACGACCTAAAAACCTGAAAAAGTGGCTAAAAATTGTCAAAAATCGTTACTTTTGATCGACATTAACGGTTTAAATTACGTGAAATTTTGAAAAAAAAGTCAAAACATTCCGTAAAAGAAAGTTAAGAAGGCAAAAAAAAACTAATACAGTCGAATAAAAATTTTTTAAATAGCACAGACTTAGCTATATCCATGAAAAATGGATATATACCGATTTCTCAAAAACTGGATCCAATCTGACACTTCCAAATGTACTTTCGCACTCAGGGGACTCCCCCCTAATAGATCGTAAAGGATTCATCGAAGTTCATTTTTTCGACTATCACAGTGTAATCATCGTATTAAAGACGTTGTTGTAACTGCTGACCGATTGATTGTAATGAATACCCAAGTAAAAAAGTTTTGATATAGTCATATATTATCATATAAAATTTTGTAAAATTATATATTGGAACATATATACCAAGATATAATTATATAAAATTTTACGAAATTATATCCTAAATATATAACTATATCTTGTTATATATTGCACAATATATAGTGCAACATATTACAATATCCAATTATATATAGACCTAATTATATATAGACCTATATATAATTACATATGCCTCATATAATTAGGTATAATTGTACCGAATTATATACCATTATAACTAGTTGGATATGATTATATTATATTTGATACGTTTGGGTGAGGACAAAATCCGGATAAAATTGTATCAAACCATGTCTTATTCCATCAAATTAGATCTAATTGTGTCAAATTAGATCTAATATGATCATAATACGATCTAATTTGATACAATTAGATGTTCTCATTTTTCGGATATTATTATATATAATATCAAAAGTCATATAATTTTTTTAGTAGGGTATGCCGATAATGTGCGAATACGAAGAGCAAGTCTTTGTTTTTCTGATAGTTCTATTAATTATGGTGCTGCCGCTAATAGTCATACTCATTTCTCTAAGGGTTATCGAGCTAATGTTAAACCCCTTTCTGCTGCTGTAAGTGCTGATGCTGTTTTTGTAACTACCCAGCAGAAATTACTGCTTGCTTGGAAGCAGTTTTTTCAGGGGAAGTTGAGCGCTGAAGTGATTGCATTATTGATGATATCATGCCTGATTTTTATTCGAGATAGCTCGCGTGGAAGCACTTATTTCGAGATCCGAAAAGGCATGAATTCACCGCTTTTAATTAGCGTTTCTATTTTTCTTTTAAAGGGGCGATAATTCATGCTTTCTCGGAAGTGCATATTATAAAGCTTTTCAACTATTTAAAATCATGCCTTCTCAAAAGAACAATATTCCTGCATAATTTTCCGTGAAGGGAAAATGCCTCTTATTTTTAGTAAAACCTCTTATTTTCATTAAAATAACTTTTTTCCCCAATTAAAAATATTGATAAAAGAACTACAAATATTTAAGCAATCAAAACGTATTGCTCATTTCATGCCTTTTTTAAAAGCACAGAAAAAAGCGAGGTAAACAATTAATCAACTTAGGCCTTCCATTAGTGCTGTTTACGATGCTATACATTTTTAGAAGCGGTAAAAGTAGCAGTAAGGAAGCAGTAATCGTTTTTACTGCTTCCACATTTTTGCTGGGTAGTAAACTAAATGATCATAATGTGAGTGCGAATAAATCTAACAAATCTGTAAATTCTGTTAGTTATGCTGCTTTTGCTAAAGGAGAAAAATATGATAGTGCTACTGTTAACTCTCTAGCAGAATTAAGTATCCCAGCAACAAATTCTGGTTGGATAACTACAAAATGGAAAAGAAAGTGTAAATCTATTGCTATTCAAGACAATAACAGCAATGATTTAGAGGTTATCACGAATAAAAAATGGGCTCATATATTCTCTTTTAAGCCCAATGTTACAGCTGAACAAGTTCTAAAATACGTTGAAAAACGTGCTAACATTGCGAAAAATAATTTGAAATAAATAAAAATAAATATAAACTAACCACTGACGAGTCTTTGGGTGAGATAAAACTGCGGCAGTCTGATGATACCCTGGTGTCTGTTAAATTTTTCAATAAATTCTGTAAAACCAGCTTTAGAAAACACTGAAATCACATTTTTCTCTAAAATTTTCAAATATAAAACGCAGTCACTACTAAGTTAAAAGACGGATGTGTATAATTGCAAGTTGAAAAATAAGGTTCACCCTAATGTATATATAAAAATATAAATCTACACGAATTGCATAATAAATGCTACACCACACAAAACAAGACATTTAAAAAAATATGGTAAAAAGAACGAGCGGAATTTGATTAGTTGTGTAACAAATAAAAACAATAAATTCGGTTTTACCGAATTTTTTTAATAAAAATAATACAAAAAAAAATTAAATGAGAAAATATATTTAGTTAGAATATATAGAAAATATTATAGAGTTCAGATAATGGCCCATATCTCAAAAACTAAGAGAGATAGAGCAAAATTTACGAAAATTTCGACTACCCATAATCATAAAATATCGCAGCGAAATATCCAAAAATGGACCATGGTGGGGCCTTGGATTCTCGGAAACTAAGCGAGCTAGAACCAAACGGACAAAATGTTTGCTCTTTCGGAGTGACCTTACTTGCCCTTAGATGCTATGGACTAGGCCCGTGGAGGGTCCCGAGACTCCAAATTTAATCAAATTTTACTACTCAGTATAGTTACAAATAAAACTGTAGTTTTACTAATTTCTTACTTAAATTTGGATTTGTTAAATTTAACAAAAAATATTTTTAAATCAACAAATTTTATTTTAAGCCAAAAAAAAAAGGAATGAGAAAAGAAATTTGTTTATTTATACATTCTCAAAACAATTTCGTTGTAGTAACCGATTTTTTTCCAACCGAATTGATTTGGTTGCCGCAACCTGCTGAAACTGAATCAATTCGGTTGGAAAAAATTAGGATGTCACAACGGAATTGTTTTGAGAGTGAATTTATTGTTTATATTCTGTTTTCACCGTTTTTCCGCTAATGTATTTAAATTTTCCTTGGAATTCCCGTCACTGTTTTTCTGGGAAATCCTAAATATTAGAGAACTATAAACGCTAGCCAGTGTTTTATAAAGGGTTTTTTTTAAGCCTGATAAAACTTGCGAAAAGGTTAACTGTAAAACGAAATGCCATATTGCGCTCATACTGATTTTGGACAATTATGATCAGTATACTCTGGCAAATCATCATGAACAGATTGACGTTCGAATAACGCTACCAAATTTCAACAGTATGCCACCACTTGCCACACGGTGACCGCAAATATTGAAATTAAAATTTGACGATAAGTTGATTTCGAGAAATAGACCTGTCAATTGGCCTCCAAGGTCGTGCAATTTGACATTTCTCAATTATTCCCTTTGGGGCCACGTAAAGCCACTGGTTTATGCTGATAAACTAGCAACAGTTGACGCCTTGGAGGCCAACATTGTTCGCAATGCTCGAAAAAGTGGTCCCAAAATGGGACGTAAAAAATGCGCTTTATCAAGAACAGCCGCGATTGTTGGACTAAAATTAGATTTTGGTGTAATTTTTTAAACATTAAAATTCTGTCGGGCTTAAAAAATTCCTTTATAAATATAATTGGTTGGTGCAACGGCCACATACACTGATTGCTGATTTTGTCCCAACCGATTCTGAAAGTCTAGATCATATTTTTTTTTTTTTTGATGGACCAACACTTACGGGATGCCCCGCAATTAACGCAGTGCATTGTGTTGGTAATGGGTTATGAGGAGGAGGAAAGAGGGAGTAGTGTTTGTGAATATTTGATTTAAATTTCTCAACATTGCAAGTAACAGGGAAGACTTCTGCGTGGAGTTTATTCCACATACGGCTAGTGCGACTGATAAACGAATTCTCTCTATAATGCGTCGTGCGATCCACTGGACAATCGACTACAAACGGATGCGCTCTACTTGATAAGCGAGTATTACGAATAAAAACTTGGGCTTTGGGGACAAGTTCACTTATCTCAGCTGAGCACCTCCCATGATTATATCGATAGAACAGGGTCACACAACCCACATTCCGACGATGCTCCAATGAGTCAATAGAGCTGGATACCCTGTTGTCATTGATAAGCGCCGACGCCCTCCTTTGCACACGGTCCAGAAGCTCCAAAATAGACTTCGAAGCTCCTGCCCATATATGGGAGTTGTATTCCATCTTCGGTCGGATATAGGTGGTACAAATAGTGAGTAAATCGGATGGAGTGAAGTACTTCTTGCACCGACCCCACTCAGAGATTGTAGAAAGGTCACGATTCAGTGTGTCATTCATAATCTGCCTTTTGCCCCCAATCTCCTCAGGGCTTGGCCTACGATCGAAGGAAAATGAATGACAAATGTTGCTGTCATCTGCGAAAGAGTAGATAGGGTTGAAAGTTCGACCAAGAAGATCATTGGGAAAGATAAGAAATAGGGAAAGAGAAAGAACAGAACCCTGCGGTACGCCTGAATTCAGCAGAAACTCGTCGGATGAGACCCCATCTATAACAACACGAATAGTGCGATCTCTGAGAAAGCTCGCAATAAAACGAGCGAAGTCATTACCTACACCAAACGCAATAAGCTTCGAAATAAGCGCCCCGTGCAATACACGATCAAAGGCCTTTGAAATATCCAGAGCAACCACTTTGCTCTCACCAAAACGGTGGATGGATCGACTCCAACGCTCCGAGAGGAACGCTAACAGGTCTCCCGTAGAACGACGTCTGCGGAAGCCATACTGTCGGTCATTAAGAAGTGAGTTGGACTCTAAATAATTCACAAGATGGTAATTAACCATACTCTCCATCGCCTTTGAGAGCGCAGAGCATATTGCGATCGGGCGGTAATTTTTAGGGTTGTTAGCCGCACCCTTTTTAGTGATTGGCTGGACAATGGCAACCTTCTAGCACGAGGGGAAAACTCCCGCATAATACGAAGCACTAAAAAGGCTTGTCAATAGACGAGCTAGCGTCGAAGAACACTGTTTCAGCACCAGTGCTGGTATACCATCTGGCCCCGATGACTTATTTACGTTGAGGTCAGCAAGAACCCTTTTAACTGCTCGAGTTCGAAAGAATATCTTAGGCATAGTACTCGACACTCTTTCAAGCTCGGGCAGTGGTTGATTGCTTTCCGGCAGGAATGAATTACCTGCAAACATCTCAGCTAAAAGGTTAGCTTTATCAATCGGTTCAGTGAATATTTGATCATCCTTTATAAGAGTTGGGATAGTTGAACTAGCATTATCCTTTACTCTTTTAACGAATGACCAAAAGCTCTTACTACCCCGTGATATTTTAATTCCAAATTTTCAGCTTTTCGTGTATTACACGATTAGATTCGGTGAAATATTGAGAATTTGTGAACACTTATCTTCTTTGCTGAATTCTATACATGAACAAATCAAAAAGTTAATTCTTATTATATTAAAGCCTTACTGAAAGTTAGATATTGATACAACATATTTTTTCTATAGCAAAGCAGTTGGTATAGAATCACTTATACAATAAGCGTGTTCGTTTACTTACTACAAGTTACTACTTTTACAACAGCTGGAAAAAAATCAATACAAAAAGTAATTAAAACTTTCCAATTGTAGTAAAATTTGTAAGAATTTCGAGAAAACGAACACAATAAGGTTATTCACAAGGGGTGTGCTATCTGTTGTATCGTTGTATCGTCCTAACAAAAAACAGAGTTGTTAAAATTTTTATTTGTGTTTAACAACGATTTTCTATTCAGTTTTCTATCTGTTAGCACACTCAAACATAGGACACTAAACATACGTAAAAATGTTGTATCGTGGTATTCTCAAATGTTGTATATTTTCAATTTAAACTCTTACAACCCTGTTTTTTGTAAGGACGATACGACGATACAACAAATAGCACACCCCTTGTGAACAACCTTAATGAATATTTTAAAAATTGTATTACACAGAACAACACGAAAAAAAATTACGGTTCTGGTAGAGGAGAACAAAAAAGACCCGTAACAGTAACATTTTTGTAGAATATTTTAATCCTCTAAATCTTTAATTAAAGGGACTTTTTTGGACTCTTTTCAAAAAGGGACAACAAAGACCTGTAAATTGAAGGATTAAAATATTTCTCAAAAATGTTCATCATAGTGTTTTACATAAGTTTGCTTAACACATCCTATACCTAAAATGGAATATTCACATGGTTTCCTATATATATATTGATTCCTTTCATTCCTATAAGGAGCATAGGGCCTCCTATGCCGATTCACCCCCGCCCCCCCTAAAATAAAATTCCGATGTGATCTTTCAAATCACCGACACACGTAAAATTTTTTTTTCGTTGTCTTCTCTTCCAGAATCCATTGTCAGAACCCCATAATTTTGGAAAAAGTTCGAAATTGTTGTACAGTGTTATTTAAAATACAATTTTAAGCTTGGTAAATTTAGAGATTCGACAGGATCTTTTTTAGACCCACTCTAATGCTTATCACACACAATATTTTATTGTATTTTTCTTGCATGAGACACCAGACCGACCAAATAACAATCCAAACAATTTGGTAAATAATATAGCAGTAGGTGCATGCATGTGCGTTGGTACATTGTTAAGCATGCACTTGAATAACAATGTGAAAAATCGAATGGAATACCCGTTTAGGTTTAGGAAGTGATATTGCTACATTCACTGCAGTATTTTATATTTAAGCTCTGTCTATTTTAAAGCAAAATATTGCTGCTGTTGTTGCTGGCTATTATTGTGTTTATTCAGTTCATACTTATACTATTGCAGACTTCTGTTGTTCTTTTGTGTCCTGCATTATATTTTTTGTGGTACATGTGTATAAAAGTTTTTTTGTTCAACAAAAAATAGTTTTTTGAACATTTAGTAATTGTATATTATGAACATAATGTATCTAGTATTTGGTTATTGCAAACTATTTAAAATATGAAAAATGTAATCAGTGAGTTTTTGTCACAACACTGTAAGATTTTGAACCAAATTATTTGTAAAATTCAAGAATTAAACTGCTATTCAAACATTACAAACATAACTGTACCTACAGTGCAGTGCAGAAAGCAGTCTTCTATTGTTTAGGAAATATTTATATTTATAGCCGCTGTAGAGACTGTTATTTGCATTCAACTCAATTAAATTTAAAGATAAATCAGCTTTTGAATATATAACAATTTCTTTACTGCTTTTTGTCTACTAATTTTCAGCAACATTTTTTTTGCTGATATTAGCAAGGTAAATTTGCAATTCAAATAAAAAAATTTAACTCAAATATGATTAAAATTTCAAATATTTAACAGTTGCATTTTTACTTTTTTATCTTACTAATATTTAGCAAAAAGTATTTACTAATTTCAAAAGCTTTCTGTGCACGGTCCCTTTTAACTAATCGTGAGTGCCTTTTCTTATTTGCTATTTTTATAGATGAGTACATTTTTTTATTGAAATATTTTCCTTTTAATTGCTTCCTTACTAAGGCATTACATTTATTGAGGTCGATTGGACATTCAGCGCTAAAGTCGCTGAAATAGCAAAAAACCATAAAAACCTATGTAAAACGCTAAGTAGTGATTTAAAGATCAAGATTAGCATATCGCATTTATATCGTAAATATGGCCACAGGTCCTATGCTTACATTTTAACACAAGAAAATTCATATTAATTGAATTTGAAGAATTTTTTATATAAAAAACTGAATGGACAACCGCCAAATTTTAAAGACATTTAACGAAAAATCTGTACTATTGATCGAAAACTAAAGTACGCCATTGTAATCAGCATTTCCGAAATGTATAGAATTGATGGTCAGAGCTCTATTAGTTTTTAAAAGTCAAGATTTTGTCATGCAGTGTTTTTTCTAAAATACAATTGAAATATCTGAAAAACAATTGAAAATTTCTGATAAAAAATTAATTAAACTGAATATTAATTGCTTATTTTTGAAATATAATTGGTAGATCAGAAAAACAGTTGATGACTATTGAAAAAAAGTGAAAATGGTGTAGTTAAATTTTTCTTACAGTCACTACTTTCTCCTTTTATAAATCTGCATACTTTTTGACCACACTTTATGTGAATGTTTACATAGTGTGTGTTTTTAAATGCACTCAAACATTTTTTTTAGATATATATTACAAAAACTCTGTTCTATTTATTACAAGTATTTTGTATATTCTTTCATCTATAAATTTTTAAGGGAGGAATTTTTAATTTAGCATTTATTTTATTCATTTTACGTAGAAAGGAATTTATGTAGGAGTTAAATTGTTTGTAAAAATTTAAATAAACTAAAGTATTTGTAAATTTGATATTATGTTAAGGAATCTGTTCACAAATATTTTGTTTCCAGCACCTAAATAATTCTTAGAAAATACACATAATCAAGTTAATAAAATGTAATACAGATCATTTTTAAACTTGGAAAAAAACGAAAAAGGTCTCATTTGGAAATACCTTGAACGCTAAGGTAGCCGCTATTAGCGAAATGTCGTATTTTTAGATGTTCACTCTTTCTTTTACTTCAAGGAGACTCTCACAAGTGAAAATTCAGATTTTTCTGAAATTCGGGTATATGATATAAGAGACAAAGTGAATGAACTGATATATATATTTTTAGTGGCCCATCCTGATGTTTTGGGGTAAGAGGGAGGTGAACCTGTCTAAAAATTGCAAAAATTTAATTCGTCTGTTCATGTGGGAGTTATTTAAAATTATTTTGGAAAGAAACTTATTTTTTGATGTAACTTTTTACTGTCTTGAATAAAATAAATTTTTTAATATTTTATACATCTTATAGTCAAAACTAAGAGCGATTTTTATTTTACTCTAGGAGTATTTAGGAAAAAAATCAATCAGTTTTATGGCCAGGACAGAAAAAAACTGGCCCTTAGTGTAACTAAAATTGTAGTAAGATATAAATTAATCGCATTACATATGCCCACATACATGTTCCTTAAATTACGATTTGTAGATTTTCATTCATTACACCCTCCAGTGTTGGTTAAGTTGGTCAAATTCGCAGCCGAAAATGGAATATTTTGATAAAAAATTGTATTTTAGTTAAAAATTGGCAAAATCCGATAGTCACAGAAGCAATTTGTGTTTCTATTTAACGAATGCTGCCTGTCTGCCCATGTACAATTGGCGCAACGCTACAAGTCGCAATTAAGGATTTTGTATCCAAACATTAGTTGTTTTTTGATGTATGTTTTACGCGTTTTGCATATTTTAAAGTGCATAACTTTTGCATTTAAATTTTTCAAACTAAATTTCTATCTTAAGAAAAACCAAAAATCATTTTTATTTCTGACTACAAGGTTTAGGTTGAATGGGAGCCCGCCAGAACGGCGAGTTCACTCGGACGTCATAAGACCCATTGCATTTCCCTTAATATTCCCCTCATCCACATGGAAAGAAATACCACGACCCGAAAAAATCTAAAACCATCTCGATCCCCTCAAAAAGTTTGCAAGATTAGACAGTAGGGCGGGTCAATTTGTATGGAGGCAAAAAAAATGAAAAATCGTAGGGGGGAACATATTTTGGAATTTCCGCAAGCTCGAAATCCATTTTAGACCTATAGTTTCTAGGGCAAAGTTGCTTAGAATTCTTTGTAGAATCATTTCCCCCCCCCCCCTACGGTTTTTTGTCCCAGAAATTGACCCTCCCTACTAGACAGGGAAACATCGCGTAGACTGTCCGGGTCGTCGAAGAACCTGCATCCCAGATATATGAGTTGCCGATCCTTCAGTCCCGGACATTCACAAAGCAGATGATGCACTGTCTCCTTTTCCTCCTCGTCCCCACAGCCCTTGCAGTAGTCCGCCTGGATGTAACCCCAACGCAGAGCCATTCGGCCCATCGCGCAGTGTCCCGTTAGGACTCCTACAAACATTCCGATCGTCCGCTTGCCAAAACCAAGAAGAATCTTTGTCCTGCCCGGATCAGGCAGTGGCCATAGGGTCCGAGAGATCCAAGGTTACCCACCTTGCCCTCGTCTCCCTTTCCGATATATCCTCTATCACACCGAATAGCCCCACCAGAGACCCCAGGACCTCCGTTTGTATAGGGTCCTCAACCGATTCTGAGCCATTCCTCGCACACTCGTCAGGCAGCTCGTTGCCCGCGATCCCAGCGTGTCCGGTAAAATATAGTCTGTTTTACGATCCAGTAGCGCACCACCAATCCCATACAGAATGGTACTGTGCTCCCAAGTGCATTGCCTCAGCTCTTGCATCTCTCTGAGTCTGAGAGCTGCCTTTGCCACCGTGCCGCTGATATAAATATCCAGTGGTGGGATGCCAAGCATCACCTCCAAACTTGCCTGGGGTGTGGAACGGGCCGCCCCCGTAATACTCAGACAAGCCAGTCGTTGCACCTTTGCGAGAGTGAACAGGTATGACCACAAAACTAGCCCATAATTTTTAACAATAGGCAAATTGAATGTTATTTTTTTTTGGGTTTTAAGGTATAGGGTTTTTAAGTGAATATTTTATTCTTTTAACTACATGAAAAATGCTGTGCTGGTTTCAACAAAAACAACAAAAAAAAATATTGAAAAACCTGAAATTGTTTTTATGAAAATTAATTATTTTGTTATTGGACTATAATTCTCTTTACTTCTAATTTAAATTCTTTGAAGATTAGTGCCCTGGGAACAAAAACTAGAAATGAAGCTTTATTTAATTTGTAACTTGTAACTTTGTAATTTATAAGGCTTGTAAAATTTTGAAGTTGTCCGAAACAAGTGCTTTACTTAATAAAAATTATTATTTTATGTAATCAGTACCCCGTTCCTGTATCTAATGTGAGAAGTTTTCTCATCGAGAAATGCATGGTCATCCTGCATTAAACAGGGTGATTTAAGCGATGATAAAATGGACTGAAGTTGTAGTCGTAAATCTTTCAGATATTGTAACTTTTATAACCGAGTACACACGTAGTTTTGTAAAATACCTAATTAAATTAGAAATAACTTACATGCAGCGCATTACTAGCTGATTTGGTTTCATATATATTTCATCTGCGTTCATCCTATATCAAGCAGAGCAGGGTTGCATTTCACATGTTTTTTGCGAAAACTTTTTCGATGCGAGAAATACAGAAACGGGGTGCTGATCTACATACATATCTAGTCTGGTCTACATAGGATTAATATTTGTTACATAGGATTAATTTGTTAAGGTTAAAACAGTGGGATCACAAGTGATCCCAGTTTTCTTTTTTTCATATTTTTCGGGTTTATTTCAAAGAAATTATACATGATACTTATTTAAAAGTGGCAGATTAAAGATCTATCAACGGTATATCACAACGAATTGCTTTGCGCTTGGCAACCCCAACAATTTTAGGAATAAACTAAACAATCTTTCGTATATGTCAGCTTTTCAGAAGCTAACTAATTTAGTTCTCTCTGAAAAAATGTGGAAAAAAACTAATCGCAACATTTTAAAAATTCCCTGCTAATTCCCTGCTAAAGTCAAAAATGGGATAGAGGTATGTAAAAACGTAGAGGGGAAATCGATCTTTAACAGAAGTCTTCTCTACTTCTTTTTGTCCAAAGTATACGAAGGAGACAAAAATCAAAATAAAAAATGATATTTTCTCATTCAGTACCCAATTTACAATACACAGAAAACTTTGTGTAGCAAAAGTCGGATCAACTGCTTAGTCGAGCATTAAACAAGTTGATTAAACCCTATTTTAATATGTTTGATAGTTAAACCGACTTTTAAGTATGGTACTATTTCTAAGCGATTCTATATATGCTCACTACTAATTGTATGCTCCTCTTTTTTTTTTAAATAAAATGATTAAAGGTATGAAAAATAATTATATTACTTTATATGAAATTTTTACGATATATCGATTAATTTAATTTCAATAAAGCGGTCAATAAAAAAACACGGATAATTATTTTCGCTATTAATCGATTTAATCGATTAAAATAAAAAAGTCAATTAATCGAAAACCCTAATTTTTACCCAAATGGGCGATTCGGTACGGGTTAACTTCTTCACAAAAACAATTTAATTCTCCCATTTTGAATCAATTTGAAAAACTGCGCACTGAAATGAATGAATTGAAAAATCGTAATTTAAGGGACATCCTATTGACAATATAAAACTGTTTTTGCTCGGGTATTTATATCATTGTCATATGTTTTAATGTGCTACAAAAGAAGTGACAAATGACCGTACCGCAAAAAAAAGTTCGCCGTACACCGACGAATTTAAATTATTTTTGCAAGGAGGTTTCAAAAAAAATTTAATTTTTTTTTACCGAACTTAGGGGTCGCCTTTTTAAATTTCCCGTTATATCTTTGGCATTTACATTACGATCTTAAAGTATCATATATCGATGTTTTTGTATCGAGGAGATCAACGTTTTTCTCCAAAGGCCATTGAGCTCAAGTACACTCAAAATAGTTTGTAGTTTAAATTAACTGAAAATGTAATTTAAAATAAATGAAAAATCACTTGAAGACCGTTCTACTTTTCATTTAAATCTAAAGAACTTTTCATTTATTTTTAAATGTTAATAAATAAACTACAAAATCCTTTAAACATAATGATTTTTCAGAGTTGATTTATTGGAAGAAGAAGAAGAAAACATTTTTATTGAAAAATTTAACAGACACAAGGGCATCACCAGACTGCCGCAGTTTCGTCTCACCCAAAGACTCGTCAGTGGTTAGTTTATGTGTCAACTGATCAAAGTAATTTTTAATTGTTAATTTGTCTCTATATGAAAAACTTTTTGTGTATTGTCATGACCGGGGATTGAACCGGCAACCCTCTGCACAGGCTATGACTCGTAGCATCACCTCTTAACAAGTTACACCACGGTCGGCATAGCGCTGAGTGTGGCTAATTGAAGTTTTTTCAATCACAGCGTATACAATGTATGTTTTGTAATCAGAAGAGCCTCAATTAACTAATACTTGAGCAATTTATTCTTTTTGTTTCGTTTTTTAACTTTCAAAAAATTAAGTACAAAATCCGTAAGAATAAATGATATTTAGTTTATTTCGTTTTTTGAACTGAACTAGAAATCTAAAAAGGTTTCTTTTTTTTAACAAAACATTTTAAATGAAAATATTAACTGTAACAGAAAATCCGTATTTACATATATGTAGTTTATTTTTTAAATAAATGACAAAAAAAGTTGAAAAATATATTTCTCTTCTTTTTAACTGTATAATCATTTAAAAATAAATTTACGGATAACTTTTTAAAAAAACCACAGTCAGTTACAGTAATAATATATTCAGTGTACCACGTTCTAGTATTTACCCACCAGATCTCAGTTCCTACAACACTAATGTACAACCCTAATGTCAGAAAATTAAAGCTCGCAAAAAATCATTAAACTTTTACCAAGGAAGTTTTTCGATAATTCCAGCAGACATTTTTTGATTAATTTTTTTTGGTTGCCTAACGTAGGGGACGCCCTTTTAAATTTTTCTTCATTAGATTTTTTATTTTTGAAAAGAGAAGCAACACTTAGGAAATTCTTCCTATTAATTAACGTATTGCTTCCTTTGGAAAGAGGATAGAGAAGAAGTGAAAGGTGATGAAAGATGAAGGGCTTCAAATATGGCAACACTGTAATTGCGCGAGATGTTGAATTTTAGAACAGTTGTTGCGCGCCATCTGATGGTGAGTTGGCGAACTTTGTTGAAGCTTTTTAGTTCATAGCCCTGTTATATTATTTTACTTCGGTGGGGTTAAGTGCTATGGGAAAACCGAAGGAGGACGCTGCGATATGTATGAGGGATAGAAAAAACTCATACATATTACTATTTTTCATAAATTGATGTTGCCTTGGTTGGGGCTCGAACCTGCAATCTCACGTGTAACAGTCCAACGCGCTAACCATTATACCACAGCGCCCACGATTTTAGATTTTTCATTTAGCAAAAATAATTGATATATCGCACTTTGAAATCCGATTGTAGATGCCGAAGTTATAATGAAAAATTAAAAAAGCCGACCACGACGTGCGGAAAAAATTTTTTTTTGTTTTGTAATTTCCTTGCAAAAATACTTTCTATTCGAAGGTGTACCTCGCAATTTTTTTGCCTGTATGCTGGTACGCTCTAATGTACACTAGGATGTCCAATAAAATAACGATTTATCGATTGTTAGATTTTTTAATATGCCTAATTTGAAGTTGAGGATTGCTATTTGTGCCATATATACATATAAATGTGCAAAGAAATTTGAAAATAACACACAAAGCAAAAACAACGGAAATAATTTTGTTGTTATTTTGTGTGTAAATCCTAAATTCTATGCAGACCTTTGAAGAATTAATTCCTTAATTAAATTTTTTAATTCTTAATTAAAAATTCGATGAATTAATTCACAAGGCACCATATTTGTTTTCGTTCGATTTATTTTGTTACGAATTAATTCAATTGCTTTAGTTCTTTTTATTAAATCAAATGATTTAATTCACTGGTGAACGCGTTCAATTTTATAAATCGAACGGAAAAAAGTGAACTAATTCCTTACTGAATTAATTCACCACTGAATTCGTTCAATTTCATTTTCGTTCAGTGAATTAAAAAAAAATAAAATTACGTTCAGTGAATTAAAAAAAATGCGATCAGTGAATTTAAAAATACAAAAAACTCATTGAACTCAAGGCCTGTTTTCTGCCGTGCAGTAGAAGAAAACATTTATTTACAAATAAAATTTGCAACTAAGCAAATAAAATTTGCACCTATGCACTTTACAACCTACATGATTAAAAAATAAAGCCTTTTATTATTAAAAAAAAAAAAACTTTACAGATATAAATGAATTTGGAAAAAATATAACTATTAATTTTTCAAACTGAAGCCTAAACCAGATAAAGGCAGTGGCGACCGCAGTGCGACGTTTTGTCGATAGAGCAGGTTTTTGTATTTTCTTTATTTGTCACTGCCGAGAAATTAGAAAATTTCCTAAATAAACAAAAGCTGAATTCAAACGAAATTCAACAAAAAATTCTAAAAAATATTAAATAGTTATCGCGAAATTCAAGAACAAAGTTTGACAATACTGCCACTGTCCACTGTCACTGTAAGTATCTGGATTGGGCTTTATGCTTCCCAGTAAAATGTAGATGCTTGACTATGACGTATTTCATTAATACGTTTTTACAATACAATGTTTTCTTCTACTGAACGGCAGAAAACAGGCCTTGAATTCAGCGAACGTAATTTTTGTTTTTCGATTAAGTGAACCTATTTCTTTTCCATTCAGTGAACGTATTTTTTTCTTTTTTAATTCACTGGACGTAACTTAATTTTGTTTAATTCACTGAACGTAATTTTATTTTTTTTAATTCACTGAACGTAATTTTATTTTTTTTTTAATTCACTGAACGAAAATGAAATTGAACGAATTCTGTGGTGAATTAATTCAGTAAGGAATTAATTCACTTTTTTTTTCGTTCGATTTATAAAATTGAGCGCGTTTACCAGTGAATTAATTCATTGGATTTAATAAAAAGAACTATTGCAATGGAATTAATTCTTTGAAGTTATTGTTTGATGAACGCGTTCAGTTGAACGAATTCAGTGAATTACTTAAGAAAAGGAATTCATTCAATTCTAGAGAAAATTTAATTCGAATGCTAGTGAATTCATGCAAAAAAGAATTAATTCTTCAAAGCTCTGATTGTATGGCATTTTTTATTGCATTTGAAGACACCAGGTAACAGTTGATATGCCAAATCCATTTTTAAGGGACACCCTAATGTATACCCTCCCACAAAGTGTGGTGTAGAATATAAAAATCAATAACATTTCTACACTTTAGTAAAATTTTAAATATTTTTGTTAAATAACTAATATAGCATTACAATTACATTGTATTCAAGTAACTTAAATTTTCTTTTACCTTTATGCTACTTAATCTATATTAAATCTGTATTAATTTCCTTTTTTAATACTTAATTAAATTTACATTATTTTGTAATCTGTTTGAACAGGATATCCAGTATCGCATATTGATGGGTTTGTATAAAAAATATATGATATAGATTTTCACACTTGACCAAATTCAATTATTTAATTAAATGCGTACTTGGCATAATTAGTGCATAAATCAAAGTCAGATAATAAAATGAAAAAAGAAAAAGGAATTTCCTATACTAATCCATATAAAAAAGAAGTACTTGTTTGTATGGAAATGATTGAAGGATACTTGAAAAAACGGTTTTTTTTATCATAACGACTTGCTTTTAACATATTTCTACACACACATACACACACGAATTAAACATGTATAATTTTCAATCTGCTGAAAGCATAGATAACAGAATAGAAGATATATACTACATATATAAGAGACTGTGTGTTTGAATAAACTTTAAAGTACTTATGTGTGTGTATTTGAAAGTCAGAACTAAAATTTGTTTAAAAATTTCTTTTTCATATTAACCCATTTTGACCCAAATATGTTTTAAAAATCGGAAAATATGCATTTAAGATTTGAAAAATATGCATTTATTATTGATTTTCTTCAACGTTTTGAATATCATAAAGTTAATTTTTGTAGTGTTTGTTTTCAAAAGTGGCTGAAACACATCAGAAAATAATTGAATTTTTCAGATATGTTTGCCTTCATGATATTTGTATACACTCACAATATTTTATCCTTAAAAACAACCTCAAATTCATATTGAATTAATTGAAGACAGAATTAAAAAGGACTACCGATTTTTCATTATATTCAAACCATTTTGCTATTTATTTTCAAACATTCTTTAAACAATCCATAAAAGAAATAAAAATAATTGAAAAGTCTATTAAAACAATTATCAATTTTTAACCGACAAAACGTAAAAAAAACAATTTTGTGGTTTGTTTTCAAAACAATACACCAAACACAAACACACACGTTCATATTTTTATTGTTTGTGTGTATGAGTAAAGAATTTTTTGTAATTTGAAGAAAAAAAAGAAAACCGAAAATATTTGAAGTTTTTTCTTTGATTGATTTTTATGTTTTGTTTTAAAACAGAAAACAACGAAATTATTTAAATTATTTTTTATAAAAATAGAAATCTAAAAATAGAATATTTGACTGAAAATAACAACTCCTACAGACGATACATATTTTTTTTTAGTTTGTTTTTTATTGATTGATAAAAAAGTTAAACAATATCTTTCAATCAGGGACGTAACAGTTATAACTTTTATTCAAAAAAGTGATTGTTTTACAATTATTTCTTGTTTGAGTATTTTTAATTTTCGGTTTATTTGCTCTGTTTGATTTTTATTTTTAATTCAAACAAAAACAATCCAAACACGATTTTTATTTTTTCAAAAATAATAAAAGTTATTTTGTGATTTTTTTTCTTTATCAAAAAATAACAATTAAGAATATAAATCAAAAGCCATAGAACCAATGACTTCACCAATTATAATATCCTGATGATGTCAACAAGTGTTAATAAAAGATTGAACAGTGATTTAAAGTGAGTAAATATGTATATTCCAGCAACTTCCGGCATTCAATTTTGGTCAATTTTTAATTTTTATTTTATTATCAAATAAAAAAGTTAGTTCTTAATTTTTTCAAAAAAATCATTCTGTAACTTTTATAAAAAGTTTTAAAATAAAAATCAAAAAACAACAGAAATTTATAGAGTAAAATATAAAAATTGAAAAAATTAAAATGTTTGCCAAACTTTGTGATTTTTTTGTGCAATATGATTTATAAAATATAGTGCATTATTGAAATATTATAATTAAATAAATTTGGGTGGTAACTTTTTTAGAAATATAACAGTTATTTTGGGTCTCTGCTTTCAATGTATTTATTTTAATTGATTCTTCAATTGAAAACAAACTTTACCTATTACTTTTTAAATAAACTTCAATCGGTTATGGAAAATATATTTATTGTGAGTGTATATATTAAAAAATTACTTAATTTGAAAAATATATAAAACTTGCAAAAACACCTTGTTTTAGTAAATTATCCATTTTTCACCGCTACCAGTTCCCGTCGACAGATTTTGATAAAAATTTACATCAAATTCTAAATTTTTAAGTCATTGAATTTTTCAATTTTCCGGAAAATTAATGGAGATTCTAATCACCATTAGCGAAATACGTATGCATGACTATTTTTAAAGTGTAAATAAAAAGCGTTTTTCTACTGAGTATATCATAAAAGAAACAGGACCCATAATAATTGATACAAAAAATAAATTACTAGAAATTAGTTAAAATTTATGCGTCAGAAAAAAACTCCTATATTTTGCTATATATTAGTAAGATGAGAACAGAAAAAATCAAACTGTTATAAACAGAATTTTAGTTATATTTGTGTTCAATTTTTGTTAACAGGAAATAACAAATTAACCTGCTAAAATTAGTAAAAAATGTTGCTAAATAATTATTAGCCTAAAAAATCTAGAGAAAATTTAAAATTTTCAAGTTTTTTTTCGTTTTTTTTTTATTTAATGCAAATAAAAATTGGAACTTTTGAAAGCAGCAGTTTACAATTTGTTTAGAAAATATATCTCTAAATTTAACAGGATAATAACATTTAGCAAAATTTTCTCCCCACACAAATTATTTTGAAGGTAAAATTAACTAAAAATACAATTTAAAACGAATAAATTTCAGTTAAAAACCGGTCTACTCACATTTTCATTTAACTGAACAATTTTTTTATTTGTTTTTGACTATCAATAATTGACTATAAGAAACCGTAAAATCAACTTAAAGTTAATTTGTTTTTACTATAAAAATAACAAGCAAAATGGTGCGAAGAACTAAATTTATATTTGATTTTACTAAAAAATTTAAATTAAAAACAATTCAAATAATTGTATTGTTGTTTTTTTATTTCCACTTTTACTACAAAATACCTTTCTCTGGTTCATTATACCCTACACCACTATGTGGTCATTATACCCTACACCACTATGTGGTCAGGGTATTATAAGTTTGTGCTGATGTTTGTAACACCAAAAAATATTGGTCGTAGACCCACCTTATAGTATACCGATCGGTTCAGAATTTTTTTTTATTTCGATTTAACGATGTCCGTCTGTCCGTCCGCCCGTCCGCCCGTCCGTCTGTCTGTCTGTCCATGCAATCTTGTGCGCACTCTACAATTCGCAACTATTAAGATATTTTGATGAAATTTGGTACGCAGACCTATGTTGGCCGGACGAACAAGTTTGATTTTTTTGAACATCGGTCCATGTTTAGACCTAGTGCCCATATAAGAGTCCTACCAAAATTATACTGTTTATATGCTGCAGGTCGTAAATATTAAGATATTTTGATGAAATTTGGTAGACAGACCTATATTGGCCCAATAACGCAGCCTATTGATTTTGGTGAACATCGGTCCATGTTTAGACCTAGTGCCCATATAAGGGTCCTACCAAAATTATAATGTTTATACGCTGCAGGTCGCAAATATTAAGATATTTTGATGAAATTTGATACACAGACCTATATTGGCCCAATAACGCAGCCTATTGATTTTGGTGAACATCGGTCTATGTTTAGACCTAGTGCCCATATAAGGGTCCTACCAAAATTATACTGTTTATACGCTGCAGGTCGCAAATATTAAGATATTTTGATGAAATTTGGTACATAGACCTATGTTGGCCCAAGGACGAAGCCTATTGATTTTGGTGAACATCGGTCCATGTTTAGAACTAGTGCCCATATAAGGGTCCCCCCAAAATTGGCTTGGTTACAAATATTAAGATATTTTAATGAAATTTGGTGCGCTGACTCGCATTATAGAAAATTTTGACATAAGCCCCATTTTAACCCATTCGAATTTCGCATCCAAACAATACACCAGACTGGTGTAGGGTATTGTATAGTCGGCATGCCCGACTTTAACCTTTTTACTCGTTTTTTTCTAGTTTTACTTTAAAACAATAAAAATTGACTAGAAAATTTGACTGTTACGAAATATGTGTATTTTCATTTAGTTAAATTTTATAATAACTTGTGAAAAAAATTAAAATTATTTTTCTTCAACGAATAACTGATATTATTTTTAAAAACAACTCAACGGAAAAACTTCAGAAACAACTAACAAAAAGTGACTGTATTTATTTTGTGAGTGCAGATTTTATAGCGTTATTTGTCATTTTCAATTAACTAAAAGTTAACTTAAATATAACTAAGATTCTGTAAATTTAACAGTTTTATTTTTGATCTTCTTATTTTACTAGTATTTAGTAAAAAAATCTGCTAATTTAACAGTTTTTCTTGCAGCATCATATTTAATGAAATTTTAGTTGATTTTTCGGGTATTTGTTATTACAGATTTATTTCTACGAGTGTAGTAAAATACAAAAAAATATGCATTTACCGAAAAATATGTGTTATCAAATGACATTATGTTGCAAATTTATTGGTTCGCAAAGATACTTGTTATCCAGCCAACGACAACAAACATTTATTTTCATGAATTTCCGAGCCCTAATAATAATGCTTTTTGCGTCATGAGTTATTAGAATTATTATTAATTAAATAAAGGTTCTTTTTTAGTTTGACTCTAGATCATAAATTAATATCACTTTCTGTTTAAATTATTTTCAAATCAAAGAAAGATGATACAATTTTTACAAGTAAATTACAAAGAATAAAAATATATTTGAAAGAATTCGATAAGACCAGCAATACAGAATACGTATCTTCGGCTTTCGCTACAAAGCCATCATCAGTGTATTTCGTCTTGAGTGGGTTAATATTTAATGATTGTCTACTTATGTGATCGTTGAAAGAAAATCGAATTTCTTATCAACAACTCAACTTAGACTAACATCAATGAAATTTAACAATGCTATTTTTATCCTTTGTTATTATTACTAGATCTAGAGTCAAACTAAAAAAGAACATTCATTTACTTAAAAATAAGAGATCAACTAAATTATTATTATTAATTTAAGAAAACACATTTTTGTGAGAATGGAAAAACAAATTTTAATATGTCCAAAAATGGCATTTATTTTGAATTTATTATTTATAATTTATTTGGTTAATGTTAAAAATGCTAGATTTTCTGAATCAGTAACATCTATTACTGCAAGTTTTCATTTGGATTTTTGGTAGTTCTTTAAAATTAACTTGTTTTTAAAGAGAAGGTTGTAAACAATGGGTTAATATATGTTCTTGTTGGTGTTTGCATTTCTAGGATATGAAAATAAAATTTTTACTACCAAATACCTAAATTTGTATATTTTACGCACCCATGGAAATAAATCTGTACAAATAGCAGCAAAGCTATTAAAAATTGGTTAGTAAGGGGTCTGTCAAAAAACTTACTAAAATTAGCAGAATATGTGTAATATATATGTATTAGTCAGATAAAAACAGAAAAACTAAAACTACTAAATCTATATAATCTCTATAATTTTAGTTATATTTTAGTTAAATCATAATTGATTGGAAATGAAAATTAAAACAGGATTTTGCAAAACAGTATTGTGTTATACAGTATTTTGTAAAACAGTATTACGAAAAGCAGGATTTTGAAAACAGGATTTTGAGAACAGGATTTCGACCCGAACCCCCAACGGGATACGTATATAATACTGTTATGTAAAATACTGTTTAGATAAAATACTGGTCAAAAAAATTTTAAAAATCCTGCTTTTCATAATACTGTTTTGCAAAATACTGGATTTCACAAAACTGTTTTGCAAAATTCTGTGAAGTAAAAATGCTGGTTTACAAAATTTATTTTATTAAAAATAACTTCAACAGAAGTATATAATTTTCAAAAATTAACAAAAAATTAATTTCAATGCATTTTATAAACTTAAATTAGTACAAGATTTTTTGCAATTCGCTTTAGGTAGCCTGTATGGCTTAATTCACACATTTTTCTTATAACTATTTTAATGTTTGTGTACGCTTTTCTTTTCTTTAAATTTATGTAACGTCTTTCTCCATTCGCGCGTTTTTAAATGGTATTTATAGCTACCACGACCTAACTACTCAACTGCCTGATAAGGTGGTATAATTCTGACTTTCTTTCTTTTTTGCTATTTTTACAAAAATTTTAATATGAAGATGAAGATTTGCTTAAACTGTGCGAGTGGTTTGAAAAAAAAACTACGTCAAGGCCTCATATACCCAAAGTATCTGGAACCTTTTGGTCGGTTTACGATGACAGTAAGAAATCCTACCCAACAAAATAGTGTGGAAGCTTGGCATAGAAGACTGAAAGCTGTTGTTGGGAGTAGAAAGTCAGGATTATACCAACTTATCAGGCAGTTGGGTAACGAGGTCGTGGTAGCTGTAAATACCATTTAAAATACCAGTATTTTGTCTAAACAGTATTTTACATAACAGTATTATATACGTATCCCGTTGGATATATTGACAGACATTTTTCTATGACTGTATTTTTTTATTAACAAGAAAGTAGTGCGGTAGTCATTGTTATAGAGTATATATGAGATAATATTAAGTAGCGACCCCAATTGAATTAAGTGCTTGAATGACCTTGTATTATAAAAGCTTAAAACGCTCCAATAAACAAATGAATGCCTGTATAGACTGATATATTGAATGATGGATACATGAATGGTTTGCCTGTCTTTGTTGTTATTGCTCTATATATAATTAACACATCTATATGAAACAGAAAAATTGTGCCAACCGTACCACAAAAACCTTAAATTACTTTCTGTTGAAAAGTTTCTAATGAACACATACACTAGGGTGTCCTTTAAAAATAGATTCGTCATTACACCCCCCAGTTTTAATGGAAATGGTCCCAAATTGAAGAAATAATTTTTTTTTTTTTTGGAAAACGTTAACCCGTGCCGAAAGTTGGACGAAAATGGCCCATTATGAAAAACGTGTATTATTATTAAAAATTCCCGAAATTCGAAATTCGAAATTTAGAAAAAAAAATATTTTTATTTATATCACTTATTCATTTAATATAGTCAAAATGATTCAGATGTTGAATTTTGACTTCATTGGGTATCATTAACCCACTTTAGCCTGGAATCCAAAATGACCCACGAATTTGATAAAAATGCAAACGCGTGTTTTTTTTAAATTAAATTTAAAGATTTTTTAAAGTACCTAATTGGGAGATGTCGATTTCTATTTATACCACATAAAAGTTGATATTAAAGAAAAAAAAGATATTGGAAAAATGATAATTAGCGTTTGGGCTTGGAGCGACTGCTTTCCAGGACATTTTACAAAAATTGATCATTTTGTCAAAAATTTAACAAAATTTTAATGTTTTCATCAAAGTTTACATAGTTTTGGGAAAAGTATCACTTAAATTTGGTAAGACTATAATTATCTTTACATTTGTTTAAAAAATCGTTAACCGTTAGTGGCCTGGGGTCAGAAAACACCCATGAAACTTAATATTAATTATGACTACGAGTTTGTAAAGCCTAATAATAAATAATATTTATTTATAATAAATAATTATTTTATATAACATGATCCATATAGGGTAAATTTTTACACTTTTCGCCAAAAACGACCAACTAGAAAATTTACAGAATAACAGCTTTCATAATTTTCGAAAAAATATTACTACAAATGGTTGGAAATGTTATTCTGTAAATTTCCTAGTGGGTCGTTGTTGACCAAATGTATACAAATTAACCCCATATGGATCATGGATTATTATTTTTATCCAGTTGAGATTTTTTTTTGTCAATTTACTGGCTTTACAATCTCTTAGTTATAATTAATATTAAGTTTCATGGGTCTTTTCTGACCCCAGGCCACTAAGGGTTAACAATTTTTTAAACAAATGTAAAGATTTTTTTTTTTTTTTTTTGTATGATATTAGTTTATTTACAAATTTTTGTTTCACAGTTTGTTTTGCCTCAGCGTCCTATGACATTATTGAGGCGACAAAAATTTAAGTGATACTTTTCCGAAAACTATGTAAACTTTGATAAAAAAATTAAAATTTTGTTAAATTTTTGACAAAATGATAAATTTTTGTAAAATGTCCTGGAAAGCAGTCGCTCCAAGCACAAAGTCGAATTATAATTTTTCCAATTTACTTTTGATCTTTAATATCAACTATTATGTGGTACAAATAGCAATCGACAACTCCAAATTAGGCATTTCAAAAAATCTTTAAAATTAATTTAAAAAAAAAACACGTTTTTGCATTTTTATCAAATTCGTGGGTCATTTTGGATTCCAGGCTAAAGTGGGTTAGTGATATCTGATGAAGTCAAAATTCCACATCTGAATCACTTTGACTATACTAAATGAATAACTGAAATAAAAAATAATTTTTTTCTAAATTTCGAATTTCGGGAATTTTTAATAATAATACACTTTTTTTCCAAAATGGGCCATTTTCGTCCAACTTTTGGCACGGGTTAACCATTTCCAAAAAAACTGGGGGGTAATGAATGAAAATCGGCAAATGGTAATTTTAAGGGACATCCTAACATACACACAGAAACTAATACCTTTACAAAAAGTAGACTAATAAAATACGTGGTATAGTTTTATATAAATTTCTAGAGAAAAGGTCATTGAAAAGATAGCTACTATACTCAGGCTTACCAGATACTTTTTTCGTTGTCCCCAAACAAATCTATAAATATCCCCAAAAAAATCCCCAACTAGAAAAACTGTTGAAAAAGGTAGTAAAGCTTAATTAATTTGCTTAAAGTGAACATTATCCACATAAAAATTGGAATTAAATATAAAAAAATAGCACTAACAATAACTGTTTTTAAAAATTCTTGAATTGCTTTTGTATAAATGTCTAGAAAAATTCTCAGAATTCAGGGACTTTTACAAATAAAACGTTTAATTTTTATTAAATTATTTAAACAAAACAATCGAAGCCTAAACATATTTTATTTTGAAATTTCCAAGACTTTAAGGTATTTTTTAAAGAATTTTTAGATTTGAATTTTTCAAGTTTGTCTGTTTAATACAATAGACTTTTATCCATAACACAGTACAACACTAAAAATGCATCGGGCATTCGACATATCAATTCTGATGGATTTTAGGATGAGTATCACGAATGTGTACACCAAATTTAAAAATTAGCTCTAGTTTTTGAAATATTCGCAAATTTAACTTTTACCAAAAAGTCAGTTTTTTCGTTAAAATTTCTTATTTATTCATATACCTAACTTAATTACGGATAATTTTTTATATGGTTTAAAAGTACAGACTTTGGGTTTTCAGAACTATATTTACTTATTTTGATTGGGGAAAGGATCCAGGATATATTTGCAATTAAAGTCAAAATTTCACTTATTTTCCTATTTTGCAAATCTAGTAAAATGTCTTAATCGGATTTGAAAAGTCTTAGCACAGGACGTAAATTCATATTCCACTAAATACTTTTTGTCAAAAAAATCACAACTTTTGCTTCAACATTTCCCGAAAATTCAATCTGAAACACAAATTTTATCGCCAATTTACAAAAATGTATATTTTTGTTAAAGTCGATTTCATTTAAAATTTTAGGTGGCAGTATGCTTTGACTTGGTTTATTTTTGGAGCATTCTGATTGGTTAATTTATTTTCAACCAATCAAAATGTTTGAAAATATAAATATTTTTGTAGCGTTTTCGTACACAAAATGAACAAAACCGTATGATTAAACGACTTTAAATTTTAAATTCTCTTTTATATTAAGGGCCATTGGTTCTTATTTTAAAAGAATATTTAAAATTTAAAGTCGACTTTATTTTTAATCATACGGTTTTGCCACCCAATATTTTAACTAAAATCGACTTTAATTAAAATATACATTTGAAAAATTTAGATAGTAAGGGCGATTGATTATATCTTCTAACCGAATAAAAAATATTGAATAATATCGAGTATTGCAAAGTGACCAAATTTACTAGCGCCAGTTATAAACTGCATTAAAAAAAGCAATAATTAAATGACATTTCATCACTCTAAACTTATTGATTGTTTAAAATCATAAAATTGAGCTATTCTAACCATTTGTATATGGTTTCAAAAGTTTTTGTTAATTTATCATGAGAAAAATTAATTTCCGGTAAAAATAAATTTGTGGAGAAAAAAAAATATTTTTTTGCCTAAAAATTAAAATTTTTTATGAATTTAAAAAAAAAAATTTTTAATTTTTAGGCAAAAAAATATTTTTTTTTCTCCACAAATTTATTTTTACCGGCAAAACTGTTGATTATATAGAAAAATGTTATATGAACGGATTAAAGAAATTGTAATTCTAAATTTTTCTAAATTTGTTTCATCAAAATCGGACATGTGGTTCTCGAGTTACAACTAAGCGAAAAAACACCAAGATAAGGAAAAAATTTAAAAGGTCATAAAAAAAATGACACATACGAACGCCAAACCCTTTGAGGGTTTTACTATACTGACCTAGTACCATCACCCTGACTTGGAATTTCTCACCCCCCAGATTGACTGTTGTACTGTGTTATCATATAATTCAGCGGAGATCCCAATTTTAAAAGAAACACTCCTCAATGTGTTCTGCTCAATTTCCTTTCTAACCAATTTAAAACATTTTAGATGGGTTTTGGAAATATTAGCACCTTTTGCAACATAACTCAGGATTTGTTCTGCTGTTACGCTGGGCTTAAATGAGGAAATATGCACCCATTTTTGATTAGCGATAACTTCTAAGTCTTTGGAATTATTATCTCCAAACACCACATGCTTACGTTTCTTTTTTTTTGTAGTTAACTTTAGTCCATCCAGTATTGTTAACTGGGATATTACTTTATACTTGAGAGTACGCAGTTGAAGCTGAGCTAACAGTATTGTCAGAGTTTTGAGAACAACAAATGCTAGCTCTTCGTTTAGAATTTAAAACGGCATTTGGCTCAGTAGCAGCAATAACATCATTTGGTTTAATAGTAGCAATAACATCATTATGAATATCATCATCATCATGTAAAGAAAGACAAAGACTAGCTCTACGTATTCGCATATTAGAATTTAAAACATTATTACTTGGTTCAGTAGTATTAACAACATTTTTACGAAAAGCATAATTAGCAGAACTTGAAGAAAAGGAATCACTCAGAGTTGAACGACCTTTTAGTTGTAAATCATTATTTTTTGAATTTAAGCTTGACTCAGCATGTATGTTTTTATTTTTAAAAGAAGCACTCTCAACTGCATTGTTGTTGTATATACAGGCATTGAATAACTTTTTTAATTCTCTTACTTCATTTGACAAAATTGTTATCATAGCAATTAAATTATTAGATCCTTTAGCGCATTTATTGCAGTTATAAACAATATTATTTGATGAAATTAAAACATTAAAATCACGATCACTATTGACACCAGAACACCCTTTATGGAATAGACCACTGCATGTTATGCATCTAATAAATATACTACCAACAGCTCTAAAGCAACTAACACAAGCAGTATTAGACTGCATTAGGAAGAAAAAATAAAAATGAACTTGTTTAAACGACAATCACTACTGAACTGGGCCAATTTTGTAGTCGGAACTAAGATCGATTTGAAGATTGCTTACTTAAAGGTATTTAAAGGAACAATCGATATAACTGGCCCCTAATTATTTACAAAATAAATTCAATTCTTTTATGAAACAGTCGGCATCCAGAAATACATGAGGAATTTGTAAAAGCAATGACATTTTCTTTTAAATTGAAATTTTATTCCCAACAATTTTTTTGTTTGAAATATTTGTAATTCGTTTGTAAATTGTTATCTTTCATATAAAAATTGTTTGAGAATAAAAATTCAAAGTTACAGAAAAAAAAGAATATTTTTTTGATATACAAATTTCTTCGTTGGTGCCTTTTTAACCCTGCTGTTAGTTTAAAAACTACTTACGAATTTTAAGTTGATGGACCATTTTGGTCCATACCTAAGTTTTCAGAAAAAAAAGACCATAAACCCATTTTTTATAGCTATTTCCATTTAGTATTTCGAGAACGCAATACTAACTCTAAAAAATATATTTCTATGCTCAAGAAATATTTTGGGCTACCCAGCAAACAAAGATGATCATTAATGGCTCAGAAATGAGCTCCAAAAACATAAGCATTTTTCCACTTTTTCCTATGAAAGTGGTCCGTCCAAAAGAGCCCCCTGTGTACTCAGAAGTGACTCAGAAAAAAGAACGTATAAAATCGAAATTTTCCTCATAAATTTAAATAAGTTTGGAATCTTCTTTGAGACCGAAAAATGAACCCTCATTTTGAGACAGCTTTTTAGATTGTAGAGACAACTTTTTGGATTGTTTTCTGAGGGTTCATATTTTCTACCAAAAAAAAGAGTGTTTTCAAAAAAACAATAATCATTTCTATGAGCCATTTAAAAATCTTATTTATGAGCGCTCCGAAATTGTTGGCTGGGTATTCATTAAACGTTGAATGTTTATTACTATAGTACTTGTCATAACAATTTTATTTGAAAACTAATTGCAAAACTGTTACAAAACTCAAAATTATATTTGGGGTGCTCCTAATTTTATTTGGTTGTACCACAGTGTTGCCACTTTTTGAATAATTATTCAAAAACGGGACTGTTTACACATTCGTTGGATAATTTTTGAATAATGACATTTTTGTGTAGTTTTTGTGTAATTTCGCTTTTTACAGAAATTTCCGTAAATTTTTAAAAGTCCCGGAGCTTTTTTATAATTTAATAAAAACGAGTAAAAAGGTTAAAGTCGGGCATGCCGACTATACAATACCCTACACCAGTCTGGGTAAAAGCCAACTAATGTTTGTATTCGAAATTCGAATGGGTTAAAAGGGGCTTGTGTCAAAATTTTCTATAATGTGAGTCAGCGCACCAAATTTCATTAAAATATCTTAATATTTGCCATCTGCAGTTTGTAACCAAGCCAATTTTGGGGGGACCCTTATATGGGCACTAGGTCTAAACATGGACCGATGTTCACTAAAATACATAGGCTTCGTCCTTGGGCCAACTTAGCTCTGTGTACCAAATTTCATCAAAATATCTTAATATTTGCGACCTGCAGCGTGTAAACAATATAATTTTGGTAGGACCCTTATATGGGCACTAGGTCTAAACATGGCGTCGTCCTTAGGCCGACAGAAGTCGGTGTACCAAGTTTCATCAAAATATCTTAATATTTGCGACCTGTAGAGTGCGCACAGACGGACGGACGGACGGACAGACGAACATCGTTAAATCGAAATATAAAAAAATTCTGAGCCGATCGGTATACTATAAGGTGGGTCTAGGACCAATATTTTTTGGTGTTACAAACATCAGTGTAGGGTATAATGGCCACATAGTGGTGTAGGGTATAATTAGTCGATATTTAGACGGAACGAGTTTGTCAGCCAAACATTTACCACAAATTAATATTTTTGCATGCAATGCATCTGGATGAAGTAGTCTTTCTGAAAAACATAAATACTTTGTTCTGAAAGAAACTTTTAATATGGATAAAATACCATTTTTAATATTCAAATTTAAAAGCACGCTATTTTAATCCTGAAAAATATATTGCATTGAAATTCCCTTTAGTTAATAGAATAATTTGTTATAATATTTTCTTAGAAATTGGACTAGATTTACTTTTGCAGAAGGCAAAAACAAATGTTACGTCTTTAAAAATCGGTTTGTAAATAGAGAAATGTCAAAACCTTGGAGTCGAATGGCATAGCTCCCGCAGTTTCGGACATCCAAAACTTACAGTGTGAAATTTCATATCACTCGGTAAGAAATGGAAAAATTCTTCCTAAAATATTTGTATTCTTCTCCACTGTGCCCAGGAGAGTTTATTTTGAAATAATATGAAAAATATATTTTTTGTGTAATTTCATACGGTTTTGGATAATTTTTGATCTACAGCTGTGTAATTTTTTGTTTTACTGGTGGCAACACTGTTGTACCATCAAATCAGTAATTTATACATATTACTGCTGCTATTCAGTTATTTGTGTTATTTTTCTGATTTAGTTTCATTTAGTCATATATCAACTATTCGCATTAGTTTCACTTCAGTTTCAGTTCAGCTTGTGTTTTCTTTGTTTTTTGATAAAATGGAAAATCGGCTTAATTTGGACTATAATGCTATTGCTAAAACTCTAAACGAAAGTGACTCGGATATTTCAATTTCGATGAAAATATCTAATACGAAAATACAGAAATAAAGTGATTAAAAAAATGTGCCTGCAGCTGGCACTATGGATCCATTGTATATTGAAAAAAATAATATGCAATAGGGTGCAACTCTATTATCCTGTCCCATTGCAACTACTGCTGAGAATATTATCTCAACACATGGCGACTCTAAATTAGGCTATGTATGGCAGCCTTAGAAAGCGTGTCGTATTGGATTAAACTAAAGGTTTGAAAGGTCAAAATATTTTATCACGGCCGATCATTTCTTTTTATCTTTCGATTTGGCAAAAAAACTTTTAGAAAGAAAATTTACATATGTAGGAACAGTTTACTTCCAATGAAATTCCTACATTCGTTTTTTACATTGGACATAGACATAAAGCAACTGTTTTGATAAGGTACCAGAAATCGATGTTAATGCACTGAAAAAGAAGCTTGAGATTGTATCTTTCTATAATTCGACAAAAGGTTTGCAATTGTTTTGCCATTATTTATTAGTCGATTAATTGTATTCTCTCTTAGAATGCGTAGATAACCCCGACCAAATGATTGGTTACTATATTCCCAAATGGAAGAAAAATCGATGGCCGAATGTTGTATTTGAAAATACTATCGTTACATCTGCATTGAATGCTTTATAAATTTTTCTGAAATTGATGTTTCGTGGCACCAAGTGATCCAAATCGTAGGAGACCCGAATTTTTACGACAATTCGCGCTTTCTTTGGCCAAAGAACACATCTAATATACCAAAAGAAAAATTTTCATCGAAGCTATTGGCTGAGGTAAGAGCATCTTTCTCAGGTTCCGTAACTTATGGAAGTGATACAAGAAACCTACTCTCTAGAAAACGTGGAACGTTGCTGCAAATCCAAATGTGAAAGTAAATGTGTTGTCTGCAGCAAATTTATTTGTAAACTAAACCGCAAAATAATTTGCTCATCCTGTAATGCGAATATGTGAATGAAAAGTAAAAAAATGGACCAAAATGGTCCCTAACATAAGATTTGTAATTTTATAACATTTAAGATAAGAAAAACTAAATCAAAACGCGTGTTTTGATCTCTCTATGTGTCTCAAATAAATTCCGGCATACAACATAAATTAAAAAAAAAAAAATTGTAAAAAAAATTATAAAAAATTGTATGTTCGTAAAAGGAATCCAAAACCAGACCTTCTAATTGTAAACTTTATTTTAACAAAACGTACACTTGTAGAAATAAACCTGTAAAAATAGCAGAAAATGGTACTACAAATCAGTTTAAATTGCCTTGCAGAAAAAATTGCTAAAATGAGATACTAGTAAAATAAGAACATCAAAAACAAAACTGTTAAATTTACAAAATTTTAGTTATTTTTAAGTTAACGCTCAGTTGATTAAAAATGACAAATTATACTGTAGGATCTTTAATTTTGCGAAATATTTGTAGACTAAAAATAGCAAAACCAAACCCTTGTATCTAAATTTTTTTTGATATTTTTAAGTTAAAGTTAAATAGTAGCCTATCCTAAAACCAAACTAATTTAACTTTTTTGTATTTGATAGAGTTATTAAAAAGTTTCTTATGTTTAAGTAACACTAAAGTACAAATACGCATACGTATATATCTGTTATAGATGCTCATTAAATAAAGTACTTGATCAGAAAATATAGCGTAACGTCTGTATTCATTTTCTACAAATAATTTGAGTTCATGTACGCTTAAACTACTTCGTTTAATGGTTACTACGTAATAATTGTTAGGTACCTTAAACAAAAATATTTTACAAACATAATGTGACCAATTCCTCAGGTTAAAGCTAGAATATGCCATAGTGTACATAAACAATTTGAACAAGGCTCCTAAAGGTATTTTTAATATTTAGCAATAGTCTTTAATACAAAATTTTTTCAAATAATATGCAGATTCTTTCTGTTATATGATTTGAAGATTTTGAATTTGAAATTTTGTGAAACATTTTTCAAAAAGTATTTTTAAATTCTCTAAAAAATGTTGGTCCTTTACAACATGTGTAACTACACACGAATATTGCAGTTAGAAAACTTCATTAAAAAAAAAAGAAAAATAGAACTGATACAAAAATTGAAGCTAAAACTGAAAATACAGTCAAGAAGATATGGCTGTGTTAAACGTTTTATTACTTCCTAACAAAACACGCGTATTACATGAGATTATGGGATAATTAAAACTTTTACCATAGAATACACTGCCACATATGTGTCTATGTAGGAGTTCATATATGATACAAAACACACACTCCCATAAAGGTGTGTGTGTTGTATGTTATAAATATAGAGGATTGTTTCGATGTTTATGTTATCATAAAGAACTATTAATGATTTCATCAGAAACTCGTAATATTTTTTTTTGTTTTTCAGGTAAAGAAAATAACTATCTCATTCACAGTCTATATAAAAGTTTTAATTGAATATTATTTTTTGCGTGTTATCTAAAGTTTAATCAAAAACGTAATTATCGGATAAAGTAAATTTTTGGATCTTACCTTTAACGGCGCTTAATTGGTTGCCAACCATTTGTTTCGCTATAAATGCCGCCATTTTTGCTTAGTTTGTTTTTTTGTTTGTGTTTTTAGTAGAAGAACTTAAAGTTGTTTAAATCTAAATTGATGGGTTGTTGTTACTTCGTTGATTATTGAATTTAAAAAATCTGAAAGAAATGTAAAATTAAATATTCCGTTAGTAATTTATAGTTTAAATTGAAGTAAAATTTATTTTTTATCACTCATACGCAATATGGAATATTATTAATATTTAAAAAACACTCATACGCCACGTTGTTTTCTATATGCATAAGTACAAAGTTGAAACATATGTGGCTTTCCAAGCCAGGTGCGGGTTAGTATTTTCCAACTTACAAAGAGTTTAAGAGCCCGATACCTCAGCGCAAAGAAAAAATATGGTTTATATGAGCATATTCGAAAAGCATCATATACTTTTGGCTTTATGATTACGACCATCATATTATGAAATAGTTATGGAAACCATATTCCTACCTTATATTTATTATAATATGATCTTTGAATTATCACATTAAATATGCAAAATGGTGCCAATATTATCATTTTATAGTCCTACATATCATATTACGTTGAAGCTGGATTAAAAAGATATCCACGTTTCACCGTGTTCATTTAAAAAAAAATATGGGCTAATTATCCTTTTTGACGAAACATCGCCCCAAACAGTACACTTGAGTGAGTGTAATTGTCGCTGTTGAACTACTCTTGGATTTTCCGTAGCGCATATCCTGCAGTATTGCTATTAATGAACCCATTTAAACGAAAATCGGCTTCATCGCTCATAATTAAATTATGAATAAAATCATGATTTTCTTCTGGTTCTTGCCGGAAACGATTTGGGTCCGTTGTTCAATTGTATACTGTTTTTAAATTCCCTAAGTCTTCTTTACAAAATACTGAATTCAAGCACCTTGGGTACTTTTGGGCTAGCCTGTATATATATATATATTTCAATTAGACCGTACCCCAAAAAAAAAAGTTCGCCGTACACTCTCCAATATGAAGTATTTTTGCAAGGCAATTTCAAAAAAAAAAAGTTTTCCCGAACGTAGGGGGCGTCTTTTTTAATTTTTCGCTATAGCTTCGGCATTTAAAGTCAGATTTGTCAATTTTTTTACGATTACGTTTTTTACATTTTCAAAAACTGCTGTTATTTAAGAGCCAGTATTTTGAAAAATAACCAAAAAAAAGTGATTTTTGGCCCTCTAAATCGTATTTCAAACTTCAGGGTGGATGCGGCACGTGTTGCGGTGATACGATCACCTTAATTTTTTGCATGATGTATTTTTGTACCCGAAGGCACAACCCTTTGGTGGGGGGGGGGGGGGGGGTACGTCTTTAAATCGCCTATGTTACAGGGTTCATATAAATGTTTACCTATTGCTCAGGTTTGCATACAAAATTATTCTCTATCGTGTTTTTAGAAATCAAAAAATCTGAAAAAATTTTGGGCCAAATTTGTGAGAAGCAAAAAGTGTTAATATTTCGGTTTTTTCTTAATGGAATTAGTAAGTTTAGTCATTATAAACCTAATTGCAAAAAATCTCTTCTACAAGTTGTCGCAATAACTTTTTTTGCACAATTTTAATTTTTTTTGTTGTAACGGAGTTTACATTTCTGCAAGCAAAAGATATAACAAAAAAAATTGCGTACGAATTTTCTTCAATTTATTAGTTTTTCGTATTTGGGTTTTCAACTTGCTTTCCAATGATATATAATTTGTGTTTATCAAATTGGCGGTTTCGCGAATAAAAATACAATTCATTCCGCGAAAAAAAATTTTTTTTTTTTGTAATTTTGTATTTTTGGTCCTTTTAAATGCTTTTCAAAAATATAAAATTTTTTAAAATTCAGCGGTTGCGCAAGTACAAAATAATATATTAAAAACATTACATTTCACGATCAAAAAATTCTTAAATTGTGTTAAACAAATTTAATTTGTCAAACTAATGTCAGTAATGACTCGAAATATCGATTCAAAACCAATGAAATGCAAAATCAATCGTTTTTCGCTCCAGCAGCTTAGGGTAAAAAACTGATAATTTTTTTTGATTTGACGGAAAATTATTAGTTGAATCGTCTTTTGACGCATAAATATTAGTGCAATCGCCTCTGGTTATGGTTATTTTAAAATATTTTAAACATTTATCTACATTTATTTGAATGAAATCTGATGCAAACAATTGTGGTTACGGAGTTTACAGTTACGGAGTTTATATTTGGTTACTTTTTTCGTTTTCTTTCAAAAGCGCTTTGTCAGAATTTTTTTTCCGAAACAAACTCGCATGATGCCTACAAGGTGAATCCAAATATGACATTGCTTTTCTTACTCGTTAAATAGTTTGGTGTAAAAATTAGGAACGGAGTTTACAACATTTTTTCAAATCTTATTAAAGACATTTTTTCATCTCGAGAATGTTACATGCTGCAGAAAAGCTTCAAGTCTGTTATACTGGATGATTACTTACAGTCCAACGATCATTTGAGTATAAATAACATTATACTTTTCGCAATATAAATAATAGATAACTCCAAAATTCTGGTATATGCATTTTTATCAAAAATTATGACGAAAAATCGTTACAGAGTTGAAGTCGTGATAGCCAAGATATACGAAAAAGTTTGTAAAATGTATTAATTTTTATTAAAAACGGCGCTTTTCCTCTTCATAAAAATTCTTGCAATTAATGTTTAGCTTTATTGGTTATTAAAATAAAAGCTATTAAAGTTAAAAAACCTTATGAGTTACTTGTTACGGAGTTTACATTTGGCCTATAAAATTGGTCACAAATTTTATGTATTAACCAAAAATTGGTAAGATTGTTATAAATTTTGTAAAACAGGTGACAATGCGCTGATATATATCGAAATATGTAACTCAAATATAATCCATGCATTAGAAATTAGGTGGTTACACGGTTTTTATCACATTTTTTGATATCACTCATATAAAAATAAAATGCTTCAATCCATTATCGACCGTACAACGTTTCCTGAAAAAGAAGTCTTTAAGAATAGAAGCTTGTAGCTGTTTATTTCAGGATATGGAGCCGCCCAGTAAAAACTGATTTCATCTGATATTTCAAATTGATAGCACATCAAAGAAAAATAAATGCTACAAAATTTAAGAACCTGTTTTATTAGCAATCATAGAAATTTAACACATTTTTTGCCATAAGTGCCCAGTGTAGAAAATCATTACCAGATATGTGGTTATATAACTATATACCTGGTAATGGTAACTAGTTACTTTTATTATTTCCTTTGTATGGCGATGTCGCGAAAAATAATGAGTTACACACCAGCATACGAAAAATCAAAAAATATGTCGTTACTTATGAGGTTACCAGTATTGACTAAAATAATGATTCTAAAAATAGATTTTCAAAAAAATAAGTTTTCTAAAAAAAAATTTTTTTTATGTAAATTTTTTTTTTTAATAAAATTTTCTCGTGCGGGAATTGAACCTGGGACTCCAGACTGCCATTCTATGGCTGTACCAGCTGAGCTATCTCGACATGTAATATTTGATAGATAAAAACATAACTGACTTGCTGCGCACAAATCAGCTTGGTTACATATATCATTACCAATGTTAAAAAATATTGAGTCTAAAAATAGATTTCAAAAAAATTTACAAAAAAATCTAGAACATTTCATTATTTTTGAAATAATGATAAAAATAAGTCATTATTGGTAATAAATTATATTTTATTTTGAAATAATGAAAAAAGTAAGTATTTATTAGTAACTCATTATTATATCTTTTAAAATAATGTAGAAAGTCGGTGTCATTACTGGTAGTCCAAAAAATAATGATATGTCATTAGTGTTTCTACATTTGGTGTAGTATAGTGCGCAAATCCACAAATTCAGTATTCATCAAAAAACATTATTTATTAGAAAAAACAACCTAATCAAACATTTTTAAATGATAAATTGTCATGCTATTGACCGATATGAAATATTTTTAATACTTTTGGATTTAAGAAAATTTGTAACATGATAAATTTAACTAGTTCCCAAATGAGGCTTACTACCTGAAAATTTTTTTTTATTTTTTTCCTTTTCTTTATTTAAAACTTAACATATAACAGCTTTAAATTTATATGCAACTAGTCTCAAATATACTAACGAGCATATTAAATATAATATAATAAATTAAAATGTAAAAAAAAAAATTAGGATTTATATAATAACCTATTTCAGGTTAAAACAAAATAGGAAATATTATTTGATATCTAATTTTTGAACATATAAATTCAATATTTGCCCAACTGCGTACTAAAACAGCAAACATTATATGATTTTTTAAGTTAATATTAAAAAATTCTGCAGAAAACGATCAAAAATTAACCAGGTAAAAAAGTGTAAGAATTGCCATGAAATAAAAATGTTATCACATTCTTCATTAATTAAAAAAGTTTAAATGGTGTTTTAGATTTCTAATTCAGACAGGTTAATAAATAATACAAGATAGAAAAATTATTTGATATTTAAAAAATGTGAACACTGTTATACTTTTACTCGTCAATGTAAATACTAGTTCGTTCCTAGTTTAGAAGTTTTCCGATATCGTTAACTGTTTGCGCTTAAAGGGCAATTATAAATTCCAATAAGTATTAAGTAGACGAAATGGAGAAAAAAATAAATTAAAAATATATTTTCCTTATTCGTATTTTGTATTTACTAATTGCGTTTTTTTTTTAAACAGTACACTTAATTTTGCCGACCTATACTACAGTTAAAATTAACACTTTGTTGTTATTACACCCAGAAAAAAGATTCGGTGCTGACAACCCAATTTGTTTCCAGTCGAATGCTTCAGTTGCATTAAATTATTTTCTCGTTTGCGACTACAGAATTATTCACGATACAACTAAAATTCCGTTGTCACAGTCAAATTAGTCCTGTCTCAATTGGCTTTCTGTTGTCACAACTGCAAATCTCGGCTAGCACAGCCGAACCATTCATTTGGCTATAAATGTGGTTGTCAGCACAGAACCTGTTTTCTGAGTGTATGTTTGGTATTAATTTTAAGCATTCTGATTGGTTTATATACACTGCATATTCTGTAAATGTCACCAATAGGAATCAATTTGTTAAAAAAAAAAGAAAATACATAATTTCGGAATAGCTATATTTGGCTTTAGATTTTTGTAAAGTTTTAACAAAAAAAATAACTAAAATCTTTGATTTAATTTTCCAGCATTTTTGGAGGGTGACACTTATAGAATTATGACACTTAAAGCACATGAAAATTATAGAATTTTTAGTGTATTTCAAAAATCAAAATGCTTAAAAATTAACCCCTAAATTCATAAATGCTTTGTAAAGTTATAGCAGGTTTACAAAACGTCATTTTCATACAAAATTTGTTCAATAAACCTCCTATAATTTTAGAAAGCGTTTATGAATTTAAGGGTAAATATTCTCGTGGAGTTGTTATGCACAATATAAATTTAAAATTTTAAGTCGACTTTAAATTTTAAATATTATTTTATAATAAGTCCTGTAATACTTATGATAACTGACTTGTTAAATATTCACTTAAATAAATATAATTTCTATAACAGTCTTATAAATTAAATTAATACGGAAAACAACAACAAATTTGATCTATAAAACTGTCATAAAAACCAACAATATGATTACACAAGTAAAAATATTTTTAATATAACCATTTATGATTTTATAGATTTATACATCGTTGAGTATTGTCATATGTAACAACAAGTATAATTTTATATGATTATATGAAACCAGATCCATTATTTTCCGGATCTAGTAATATATTTTTATATTTAATTATATTATCCCATATATGGTTTGATTCGGAAAATAATTATACAAAAATATACATTTTAAAATCCTCCACGAGATATATTTATATAAAATTATAAATGATTATGTAAAAATATTTTTTACTAGGGTATGCGTTTGTCAATTAAACTATAGCAATGTTATTTTTTCAAATTCAATCCTTAATCAATATTCAAGTTATATACACAATAGTTATTAGTCACGTTATCCATAAATAAATGTGTTCACTATTGTATTGGAAAATTTTGTTTTTTTTTATGAAGTCTATTTTTAACCGCTCTATTCGATATCAGTAAATAAAAAATTTTAATAATTAAAACTCACATAAACACACTTTAATTTGTAGGTTGTTTTTCTTATGTTTTATTTGATTAAATTTTAGTTAATATTTTTTGTACTTTAGTTTCGTTTTTTCGCAGATTTTACGTCCGCTTAAAATTTGTATACAAAATTCAACGTATAATCCTATAAGTTATGCAGCAATACTTAAACTGGTAATATTTGCTGCTGCCTCCACGCTGTCTAGCAGAATACTAACTGTGTCAGTTTATGACTCTTGTGACCTTCTTTTTTTCATTTTTGGTTTGTGTTTGGTTTTACTCTAACAAACAAGAAAGAAACCCTCCTAAATTTTTGGTTTAAACCATAATATAGGAGAATTCTCTTACCCTTATTTCTATCATTCTCAACTGTTACTACCTACAAACAAATTGTAACAGTTCCTCTTCAATTTTTGTGTATTTGTTTGATTAAATTTTTCTCTTTTTTAATATTTTATACCGAAATGTTTTCTGTTATATATTTCTTTTTTCTTAACCAAATTCTTAAAGCATGCTAATCGTAGGAAAAGAAAGTTTTCCTTTGTTATTTTGTGTGTTGTTGTGGCAGGCATGTGGTATGGGAGGCATGACTGAATAAAAACAATAACAACCCTAAGTGTATTTAAAAAAAATTTTTTTGATAATGCTCTATATTTTGAACACAATTGACATTAAGTTTGTATTAACTAGCTTTCCAAATATTCGTTTATGATATCCATGGTACTTAAACTTTTTTCCAAGTCCTTTGAACTAGACCCTGTGTATTTTTTCATTTGTCGGCTTTAAATGAATTATTTGCTATTTTAATCAATAAACAAGATTATTGCATAACTATTTAATTTTTAGTTTTACATTGAAGTTGCTTCTTGTATAAAGAATCCATACCACATGCGAGGGAATGTTGTTATACTTTCTTACAAGGCCACACTTCATCATATAGCGGAAGAGAGTATAGCCAATTGGTGCCAAAGATTGTTTTTTTAAACAACCTAGTAATATTAAAAAAATATGGAATTGCAAATTATGTAAGTTGTGTACCCTTTCATCGATTGACTTTAAACTGCTGAAAAATTGTTTACTTGTTTTTGTGTATTTGTGCTTATGAACCGCACAAGAAACGTGTTGGCAATTATATTTATTTCTTTTTTTCGTTATGATTTGTATATAATAGCTCTATTTGGTCTCATGTCTATCAACGTTAAGTATTTAAAGCAAATCTACGTTAAACCGATTGTAGTATAATTTTTTTTTTAACAGGTTATGTTTATAATTGTTCCGTTATAATCGAATGTACTTCAGCAACAAATTTTAGAAAGTAATGCAAATAAGTTACGCTAGATGTGAAAATGTATAAACGTTGAGTTTTCAACGTTGATAATTATCCATGTTAACGGATATAGTTAAGTCGAAAACAGAGCTAATGTTACCTTATTTCTCCTTTAAATTTATTTCATTTATTTTGAAGAAATTATAAGCAAACTGGGTATATACTGAAACAATTGCCGAGCACTTCCCTCAATATTACAGACACGCCCGAGAATGCTTATGCTATTAAAAAAGGTTAAACACAAGAACATTTTCATGAAAAACTTTTTTCACCTTTATTTCTAAAACCTCAAATAGAGTGCACCGAGGATCCGAAATATACAAAAAGGTAGCTTTCTTCGCCCCATTTTCGTACTCTTACATATTCTGTGCCTAAAAAAACATTTTATTTTAACTGTTTTTCCTATGCTATTTTTATGCCTAAGTTTCATCAATATCTGAGAGTTCAGGTAGGGAAAATTTCCCTAGAAATAAAAAAGCATATTTTTCAGCTACTAGTTATATGAGCTAGAACTAAAATTTTACTGCTTATATAAACAAGGCGGCGCAATTGAATATGTAAATAACAGAATAAACGAGTAAAAAGGTTAAAGTCGGGCATGCAGACTATACAATACCCTAAACCAGTCTGGGTAAAAGCCAACTAATGTTTGGATCCGAAGTTCGAATGGGTTAAAAGGAGTTTGTGTCAAAATTTTCTATAATGTGAGTCAGCGCACAAAATTTCATTAAAATATCTTAATATTTGCGACTTGCAGTTTGTAACCAAGCCAATTTGGGGGGGGGGGGGGGGGGACCCTTATATGGGCGCTAGGTCTAAACATGGACCGATGTTCACCAAAATCAACAGGCTTCGTCCTTGGGCCAACATAGGTCTGTGTACCAAATTTCATAAAAATATGTTAATATTAGCGACCTGCAGCGTATAAACAATATAATTTTGGTGGGACCCTTATATGGGCACTGGCTCTAAACATGGACCGATGTTCACCAAAATCAATAGGCTACGTTACTGGGCCGACATATGTCTGTGTACCAAATTTCATCAAAATATCTTAATATTTACGACCTGCAGCGTATAAACAGTATAATTTTGGTAGGACCCTTATATGGGCACTAGGTCCAAACATGGACCGATTTCAACCAAAATCAATAGGCTTCGTCCTTGGGCCTACATAGGTCGGTGTACCAAGTTTCATCAAAATATCTTAATATTTGCGACCTGTAGAGTGCGCACAAAAATGCATGGACAGACAGACAGACGGACGGACGGACAGACGGACATCGTTAAATCGAAATAAAAAAAAATTCTGAGCCGATCGGTATACTATAAGGTGGGTCTAGGACCAATATTTTTTGGTGTTACAAACATCAGTACAAACTTATAATACCCTGACCACATAGTGGTGTAGGGTATACAAAGGCCAGAAGTTCTTTTTCCGGCTATGTTTGGGATACCCTAATATCTTTCTTATTACCAAAATAAATCTGTTGAAGCTACATTTGGAATCTGAGTTGCTCTATGGTTGCGAAACATGTCAGCCTATGAGCGAAATAACATCACCATTCAGATGTTCATGCATCTTTGCTTGCGGCTTATTTTCATAAATTTTTGGCGACTAATGCATCAACAAAACATTAAGAAACACAACTAAAAACGAAAATATCGTTGGAACGAACATACACACATGTAAAATTTATTGACGAAAATGCTAAATTCTGAACTACTACCACTTCCAGGAAAACTTTATATATATATTTGTTCCTTTTACTCCTGCAACGAGCATAGGGCCGCAATTGCATGTCAAAAATTAAATTAGTTCAAATTTGGCATTACCATCAATTAACAAGTGAATGGCATAAGAAAGAACCGACATTGTTGTAAATTTAAAAAATTTTTAGTACAAAACTATGATTGTGAATCATGTTCCGATGTGGTGTTCTATTTGTGTTATTTTATTTTTGCACATTATTCTATTGGATGTAGATAAATTAATCATGCTTCTTGGAGCAGTGCTTAATAATATTGCTGGCAACACACTAAAAGCAAAAGTAATTTAATTTTTGCATTAAAATTACAAAAAATTACTTTTTAGGACTTTCTGCATTTACATGCATTTAGCTACAATATTTATATATCATAATTCCATAAAAATTTAAAAAAAATTCATTAGTGTCCCAGAAAAAAAAGAGATGACAAAGCAGCAGAAAAAGCACTACAATTAATTATATAGATGTACTTCTTTTTTCACAGTAACACTAATGATTTTAACATTCTGTTTTAAAAGGCGAGGAGAACTCCCACTTCAATTTTTTTCCAGTACTTTTCGAACGAGTAAAACAGAAATTCTTTTTTATCAACTGAAAGTTAAAAAAAATTATCACAAAAAGAATGATATTATTTTTTTTGATTTTTAAAATTATTGTTTACTACCGCTGCCAGATATCGAACTTGCGAATTCAAGATTTCTATTCTAACTAACCATTGAGCTAATTACTCCGTACAATGAGTGGGTTCAACATATGCTTGTTTAATTTCTATTTTGAAATTAACAAATAAAAATACACTTACGGATACATTTGAATCAATAAAAAAGTGATGTCTAAAGCCGAGCACACACCGTCAATATAATTTATTTCAATTTTATTGGTCTTTGCACTCACACTTTCAATGTTATTAGAAAAATATAAATGAAATTAAAATTGATCAATATTTTCCATCCTAGAAAAAATTGCAAAAATTAGCGGATTTAAAAAAAAAACCACTTTTATAGTGATTATTTTTTTATTTTGTAATAATTTATATGTTTTGTTAATTTTATTTATTTATCTTTTAACAACAAACAAACAATTTTAAAAACCAATATTTTAATATTGGCCACACACTATTCAATAATATGAAATTGAAAAACAAAAATCCAAAACATTTTGAATTTTTGAATTGAATTGATAAACTTTCAATACAGGGTACAGACCTTCAATTAATTTGTAAACAATCAAAAATTTATCAATAATATTGAACGTGTATGCCCTACTTAAGACAAAACTTCTAATTTGTTTTGCTTGGGTATTGGGGTTATAAATTACTTTCTTGCAAGCAAGTTCTGCTACTTGGTACACCTTATTACCGGTCAGACTCATATTTGAATGTTAAAATTTGGGGACAAAAATAACCCCGTTTTTCGTCTTTTGAATTTTCTTATATTTTTTCTAAGGGAGTCTATCTTAAAATTGAGTAATAACTGAAAGGTTCGATTTGGATGCGAAAGTTTTTTAACTTTTACCATACACACAATTTTCGCATAAATCTGCGGTACATAGCTACTCTATTTGTTATCATACTCTATGCAAAGAATATGGGTCCTACAATTAAAGACACCCACAGATTTGAATAAAATTTTAATATGTTTAAGAAGATCTATATATAAGGAACCCTATATTAGTGCATTTGACCAATAAGATTTCTTTTCGGATTTTTGAAATTCGTAAAGCGGATATGAATGCTTGTGACCCAAAAGATTTTTAAACATTTTTTTAAAAATTTTTTTGAAGGGGAGTATGGCGTTTCTAAAAAGAGTAAATGAGAGTAAATTATCATATAGAGACAATCTGACAATAAAATATAAACAATAATACAATTTAATGGAAAATCACTGATGAAGCCTGTCCTTTAAAAAAATGCAGAAACTAGACCTAGTCTGATTTTCAAATTAATAATGGGTCTATAACTTTGAAAAAATGCTTATTCTTCTTGTTGACCTCAAACATACTTAAAACGAGTAAAAAGGTTAAAGTCGGGCATGCCGACTATACAATACCCTACACCATTCTGGGTAAAAGCCAACTAATGTTGGAATCCGAAATTCGAATGGGTTAAAATGGGGCTTGCGTCAAAATTTTCTATAATGTGAGTCAGCGCACCAAATTTCATTAAAATATATTAATATTTGCCATCTGCAGTTTGTAACCAAGCCAATTTTGGGGGGACCCTTATATGGGCACTAGGTCTAAACATGGACCGATGTTCACCAAAATCAATAGGCTTCGTCCTTGGGCCAAAATAAGTCTGTGTACCAAATTTCATCAAAATAACTTAATATTTGCGACCTTCAGCGTATAAACAATATAATTTTAGGGGGACGCTTATATGGGCACTAGGTCTAAACATAGACCGATGTTCACCAAAATCAACACGCTTCGTCCTTGGGCCAACAGAGGTCTGTGTACCAAATTTCATCAAAATATCTTAATATTTGCGACCTGCAGCATAAAAACAATATAATTTTGGGGGGACCCTTATATGGGTACTAGGTCTAAACATGGACCGATGTCACCAAAATCAATGGGCTTCGTCCTTGGGCCAACATAGGTCTGTGTATCAAATTTCATCGAAATATCTTAATATTTGCGACCTTCAGCGTATAAACAATATAATTTTGGTAGGACCCTTATATGGGCACTAGGTCTAAACATGGACCGATATTCACCAAAATCAATGGGCTTCGTCCTTGGGCCAACATAGGTCTGTGTATCAAATTTCATCGAAATATCTTAATATTTGCGACCTGCAGCGTATAAACAATATAATTTTGGTAGGACCCTTATATGGGCACTAGGTCTAAACATGGACCAGTTATCAAAAAAATTCAAAAACCATTTTAAAGAGGAAGAGTAGTATATTCAGATCCCGTTACCAATCTTCGAAATATTTTGAAGAAAAGTTAAGTTTCTCCCGTTTATACAGCTCGAAAGTCTGATATCGAAGAACATTTCTGAGGCCAGATTTGGATTAAGCGAACCTTTTACTTTCAGAGAAGTATACTTTAGTCCCCGTGTCTGATATTTTTATTCCTGAACTTATAGTTCCCTCAAGTACTCACATGTACTCATTAGTGCTCCCCACTGTATGTAATTGTAATTTTTCTTTCTTAAATTACAATTACAAATATATATATATAATTGTAATTAATTATTTTTTTTAAATTTAAATTATATGTAATTTTGCCTGTGTAATTAGTTACGAAATAAATTTTAAATGCTCCAGTTCTGCGTTCATCGGCCGGATGTTTTCGCCTTATGTGAGACCCATGTATGTGGCGATGCTGATCCACAGGATTTCTATATACCTGGTTATCAACTCCTATCCCTTTTCATTTTCCATCGGGGCCTTGCAATGTACATTCGCAACGATGTTGTGTACCAGTATCAGCAACATTTAAACGGTAATGATGCGGAATTTAACACACTTTGGGTTAAGTTCAATATCAGGTCACATATCCTGCATTTCGGGTTCTTATACAGAAGCCCAAACATGGAGAGGACGAATACCTTTAATGGCTTCGATGTCCCTTCTCATTCCATCGCTAGAATTCTGGGAAGTTGCCCGAGTAGTGAAATCGTCGTTGCTGGCGATTTTAATATTCACAACACTTCCTGGCTTCGCCATTCGAGCCATACAACTCCCGAGGGCCTTTATGTTGAGCTGTTTGCCGCGCACAACCACCTGGCGCAATTAGTGAATGAACCAACGCACATTCCGTGTGTTGAAAGTGAACATCAAAATCCTCTTGATCTTTTCCTTACTTCTCATCCGGACAAGTATGAAGTAGGAACACTTGCACCTCTCGCCAATTCGGATCAATTCCAATTCGCCAATTCGCAACTTTTTCGTTCTCCGACCTTCGGAAAGTTTCGGCAACAGCTGCGAAACGTTCAATTTTTATTTACGAAAAAGCACGTTGGGCTGAGCTCAACGACTTTTTCCGGCATTTTAATTGGAAACTCTGTTTCCTCGACGACAACGTTGATGCCGCGGCGGAAATGGTAGAACATGTTATATTGCTTGGAATGAAATCTTTCATTCCTTCGAAGCAAATTTCGGTTAAACCAAAAGATAAATGTTGGTTTAACCAGACTTTCAGAAACGCAGTCAGATCCAGAGAGTTAGCATTCAAAAATTGGCGTGATAATAAGAACGGCAATACTGATCTGCTTCGCCAACGGGCGAGATATGAATGTTCCAAAGTACTTAGTCGTGAAAAGTTTCTCTACAAAAAACGTCTTCGTACTAAAGTTCTTTCTGCTCCTCGGGGTAGCAAGAGCTTTTGGTCATTCGTTCAAAGAGTAAAGGCTAATTCTAGTTCAGCTATCCCAACTCTTATAAAGGATGATCAAATATTCACTGAACCGGTTAATAAGGCTAACCTTTTAGCTGGGATATTTGCAGGTAATTCATTCCTGCCGGAAAGCGATCAACCACTGCCAGAACTTGAAAGAGTATCCAGTACTATGTCTAGGATATTCTTCCGAGCTCGTGCAGTTAAAAGGGTTCTTGCTGACCTCAACATAAATAAGTCATCGGGGCTGGATGTCATACCCGCACTGGTGCTGAAACAGTGCTCTTCGACGCTAGCTCGTCCATTGCCTAACCTTTTTAGCGCTTCTTACCATACGGGAATTTTCCCCTCGTGCTGGAAGGTTGCCAATGTCCAGCCAATCCCTAAAAAGGGTGCGGCTAATAACCCTTAAAATTACCGCCCAATCGCAATATGCTCTGCGCTCTCAAAGGTGATGGAGAGTATGCTTAATTACCATCTCGTGAATTATCTAGAGTTCAACTCACTTCTTAATGACCGACAATATGGCTTCCGAAGGAATCGTTCTACGGGAGACCTGTTAGCGTTCCTCTCGGAACGTTGGAGTCAGCCCATTCACCGTTTTGGTGAGAGCAAAGTGGTTGCTCTGGATATTTCTAAGGCCTTTGATCGTGTATGGCATGGGGCGCTTGTATCAAAGCTTATTGCCTTTGGTGTGGGTAATGACTTCGCTTGTTTTATTTCGAGCTTTCTCACAGATCGTACTATTCGTGCTGTTATAGATGGAATCTCTTTCGACGGGTTTCAGCTTAATTCAGTGTGATGTCCGATGGAATAAGCATGTTTTTCAGGTGTCGAAAGAAGCATTCAAGTGTCTAGGTTTTTTTCGCCGGTACAAGAAGTACTTCACTCCATCCGATTTACTCACTATTTATACCACCTATTTCCGACCGAAGATGGAATACAACTCCCATATATGGGCAGGAGCTTCGAAGTCTATTTTGGAGCTTCTGGACCGTGTGCAAAGGAGGGCGTCGGCGTTTATCAATGACAGTAGGGTATCCAGCTCTATTGACTCATTGGAGCATCGTCGGAATATACTTATACTGAATATAGAATATACTGAACTTATCCCCAGGGCCCAGGTTTTTATTCGTAATACTCGCTTATTAAGTAGAGCCCATCCGATTGTTGTCGATTGTTCAGCGGATCGCACGACACATTACAGAGAGAATTCGTTTATCAGTCGCACCAGCCGTATGTGGAATAAACTCCCCGCAGAGGTCTTCCCTGTTACTTACAATGTAGAGAAATTTAAATCAAATATACACAAACACTACTCCCTCTCTTCTCCTCCCCATAACCTATTTTCCTAATACCAACACAATGCACTGCGTTAGTAGAGGGCATCCCCTGAGTGTTGGTCTAGCATATAAAAAAAAAGGAAAAATTCAGTCATATTAGGATCATATTGGGAATCTTTTACTGTTTTTAATTTTAAGTTCCGGTGGTGCACTCGGAGAAAAAAATATTAAAATTTAAAAATTACTAAAAAAATGGCCAAATACGGAATGATCAAACATGTACAGTTTCTTTTGACACTCACAGTATATGCTGAAGAGTTTAGCCTGCTAAACTAGTGCAACGAATTAAATTTTTCAACATTGTATGTAAATTGTGCACTATGATTTATTTATTAACAAATTTATATACGCATTAACTTCTGGAATTTGTAGTCTACATTATTACCAATAAACGCTTGTACATCTGACAATAAAAATGTGTAAATATATGAGCAGCATAGGATTAAAGTTAATCTGAGATTTCATATTTTACTGCTATATGTGAATGTCCTTAAATGATATGTGTACCAAAATTCAGGCCAAAAGTTTATTAATATTGACCAAAGTAATGAGTCTAAAAAGTGATTTTCCAAAATTAAGTTTTATAAATAAATATTTTTTATTGCAACATTTTTTAATAAAATTTGTTCGTGCCGGGATTCGAACCTGGCAGTACATGTTGCCAGTCGCTAGCTTTTCCATCTCAGCTATATCGAGCTATATATTTGATAGATAAAAACATAAATTACCTGCTGCACATAAATTATGCTTGCGCCAAAATATACAAAAAACAAAAAATATGTGTTTACTTTTACCCCTGCCAGTTTTGAGAAAATATTGAGTTAAAAATAGATTTTTACAAAAAGATCTAGACATTATGTACTTTATATTTAAAACAACAATAAAAATAATTCATTGTTGGTAACGTATTAATTTTTGTTTTGAAATAACTGGAAAAGTTATTAGTTATTAGTAAATCATTACTATATGTTTTAAAATAATGACGATAATAAGACATGTCATTACTGGTAGTCCCAAAAATAATGATATGTTTTTACTGTTTATACACTGGGCAGATATGTATTTACATAATCATTACCATATCGGTTAATTATTTTCTACACTGGGCTTAACCGCATTTTAGGTTACTCTGTTATCATATTTATCTCAAGATTAAAGTTAATTAAATTTACGATCGTGTTTTATTTAATTTTTTTTTTCAAAAATAAAAAAAAATAATAACTTAAAAAACAAGGAAAAGTAACAATTAAAACTCAGTCATACGTCATATTATATATGTATATACGAGTATTAATTTAAATCACATAAAAAAGTATAATTATTTTTTTTTTTGCCACATATATTCTGTATTTTTATTTACAGAATTTACTATTGACTGTTTTAATGATTTTCTTTAAAATTGTT